>CAXKVI010000004.1:20852188-20929688 GCA_964058755.1 Campiglossa producta | reverse complement strand
TTTTGGAAGTAAAAATTATATACTAGATAACACGAAAAATGTATGTGGTATCAAGAAAAAGATCAATTTCTATAAAATGAGATGAAAATCTTTCAGCTATTATATTTTACCATACAACCAGAATAATTCTAAAACTATATATGACAATAGAAATGAAATTTACCTCAACGTTTTTTTGTAAGTTGCTTTTACTATCAAATTATAGTCACTCTGAAGTTTTTTTTTTTGGAGAGCAATGCCCACTGCGTCTTGCCAGTCAAGTCACTGTTCAGAGGTACAAATTTGACACAGTGAGGTTTTTTGTTTATTTGGGAAACAGCATGACGGTTGGTGGGAACTTTGTGGTAAATATTACTTTGAAGTCCCATATTGTCAGTTACTATCACAATCTAACTACTCCAAAGTGTTTATTTTTGAAAAATTATGATAACCTTCACATTGTCCGTTGCCACGTCACAAATTTGAAACTGTGAGGGGCTACGTTTATTTAGGAATAAAATAGGACTAGATACTTTGAGGTAAATATTACCTAAAAGTTCCATATTGTAAGTTGGTGGCACTATCATCAAGTTCTGGAAGAGTTTTTCATAGGTTAAAATGTGGTATGATTTTTCTTCCAGGAAGGGGACCAGGGACTGATCTATTCTAAACAATCGTATTTATGGTTCATGGCTATATGCTTAGATTAATATATAGGATAAATTTTCTTCCGGAAAGTGGACCCACGAATGACTTTTTCTAAATTATCGTGTAAATGGTTGGATTTATTTGAAATTTGGTATGTAGGTAGCGTCATGCCTAGGTTAAAGTATGGCATGATTTTTCTTCCGGGAAGTGGACCAAGAACCGATCTGTTCTAACCAATCGTGTTTAAAGCTCGATTTGCTTGAAACTTCGTGTGCAGGTAGCTATATGCTTAGATTAAAATAAGGGATAAATTTTCTTCCGGAAAGTGGACCCACGAATGACTTTTTCTAAATTATCATATAAATGGTTGGATTTACTTCAAATTTGGTATGTAGGTAGCGTTATTCTTAGATTTAAATTTGGGATAGTTTTTCTTCCAGGAAGTTTACCAGGGCCCGATTTATTCTAAACAATCATATTTATGACTCGATGATCTTGATATTCGGCGTGTAGCTGGTATTTTATCTTGATAAAATATGAGATAATGTATCTTCCAAGAAATGGTAAAAATGCTAAAATCATTTTCAGGTGATTTTCTTTGCCGTAGCAACGCACGCCGTGTATTACTAGTTAAATATATAATGTCAGTTAAAAAGCTTTATAAACCTATTTTATTTTTTATGAATATGTGGGTAAATTTTCAACAGGTGGCAACGCTTTTTTTAAGTTTATATATTTCTTCTCCTCAAGAACAGAGGACTTTATAAGACAACCCGATTTTAATAATCATAGAAACCATACAATAAAAGTTATTTTCGCCTAACTGGCAACGCTTTTTATACAAAGTTATAAAAAATGAATTTTTAACAGGTGGCAACGCTTTCTATAAAAATTATATGCTTTTACTCATCACGGAATAAGACTGTCGATGACAACTCGTATTTAAAAAAACATAGAAACCGTACATTAAAAAAAGATTTTTCACCAGAGTTCCGAAAAAAACAAAAAATTAATAAATTCCCCAAAACAATTGTAGCTAAATACTTAGAATAAAATTTTCTTTTTTTATTGCATAATTTAATATATGGCAACTCGAATTTCGATATCGTAGAAAGCCTGCAGTAAAAAAGAATTTTTGCCCATCTGGCAACCCTTATTATATAAACTCATCAAAAGTGGTTTAAATTTCCAAAGCTCAGTGGGCTCCGAATACATACAAAATCTACCAAGGACATACTTATTGATTACATCATTGCGATTCGAATTCAGGATGACAGCAATACAAGTAAGTTTTCGCATTCTCAAGGACTCTTTTAACAATATGATCGCATGTTAAACCAAAGTCTGAAGTTTTTATAACAAAATAACTCTAAATTTTGAAGATTGTTTTAATTCGGATGGGCGACTAATTAAACAATCGAATATTCAAATAATTTAAACTTAATTAATTAATCAATCAATTATTATCGATTAATCAATAACTAGCTGTTTATAGATTAATCACATTTTGTTTAGTTAATCAATCAATGGAAATATTTTAAATAATTTAATCTTGACCAATTAATTAGTCATAGAGAAATCAGAAATATCGATTACTCAAAACAATTTACTTCTAGATTAATAAGATTTTCATTAATTACATATTTAGCGAATAATCATTATCTACTAATCACATCGTTTTATATTTAGTTTAATCACATTGTGATTATTATTTTTTTTTAAATAGTTTGATTATTTAGAAAACTGAATAATCAGAAAATTTTAGTTTAAGAAATTAATTAAAATATTTTCTTTTAACAAACTCGCCAATCGCTAAATTTTATCATTCACTGATTAATGTTTTCAGTTTACAATAAAATTTGTATAGTTGAGCATCAATTACACTGAAACTGATTAATAAACAGCTTTGATTAATCGTTAAAAAGATTAATTAAAAATTTGTTTAGTCGATTAATCGCACATCCGTTACTTTTAAAATTTGTGCTGCATTGGCAAATATTGTGTGCGTTTCAGTTATGCTCAACATGCATCAAGCGCGCTAAAATTTTACCTAGAAAATCAACTTCGACATACACAGAAAAAAATGAGCTGGGAATGGATAAGAATTGACCGTGATTTTGGTTGAATCAACATATATTTTGGTTGATATAACTACATTTTGGTTGATATGACGAAGTCGCTGTCAATTCTTATCCATCACCAGCTCAATTTTCTCTGTGTGTAGTAAACAAAGCAAACGCATTTCACTATAAAGTGCTTAAAGTAGAGAGAGAGAGAGAGAGACACAGTGTGCGACAAAGATAGATATAGAGCAGACAGGAAATTCTATAAATTTCCTATAAACTATGCAACAAACTACAGGTTAGTCACCGGCCAAAAAAATATGTTATTTGTTTTCTTTATAATTTTGAATTAACAAAAAAAAATTGCTATTTTTTCACACTTGCTAACCATAAACATTCAATTCGGTTGAGTAACTCTGCACGCCCGCACGATTGCTAGCATTGCAAGTAAAATTTCCAGCATGTTGATGATCCACCGAATCAATGGTCAGTACGCTGCTACGACGACCCACTGTCATTGTGGAAACACCGAGTGCCTCACTAACTAGCACACCATTCAGTTTCCATTCAATGAGCAGCGGCAAATCGCCAGTAGGCACTGAACAATGCAACGTGAGATATTGGCCCGTTTGTGCTGGACCTTCCTCGAAAGCAAAGGGTGTGATGCGTGGTAAAACTAAAAAGCGGATAATATTTAAAGTGGGGAAAAGTGGGGTTAAATATTTAGTAAATAAAAGAGAAATAAATAAAAATCTAAATAAATAGTACGAAATCTAAAAATTTGTAAAATCTAAATTAACTACAAAACAAAGAGAAAAAAAAATGTCGTTTATAACCTATAACTTTAAGTTGCGCGCCATAGCTCGCTTTTCCCGCCTCATTCGAGCCGTGACAGCTATAATTGCCCGCATGACGCGCGCTAACATTCTCAATAGTTAGCACACTGCTGCGACGTCCCAATTTCGATATTAAAATATCTTGATCATCGTCATTGATCAACGGTTGGTTATTGAACGTCCAAAGTATGTTGAGCGGTAAGTCGCCCTCGGTTATGGTGCATTGATAGGTGATATATTGGCCGAGATGCACGGCTTGATTGCCGCTGGAGAAGGGAGAAATTTGTGGTGGTACTGCGTGATTGAAGCAGGGAGGGAATAAGGGAAAGAGTTTTGGTTAGGAAATAAATTAATTTAGAAATTGATGAATTACGCTTTAAAAATAATATTAAAAAAAAATCAAAAATACATAATTTTTCATAAAATTTTTTTTTCTTCCACGCGCACCATTTACAACCAACTCGGCCGTATATTTTGTCGTTTGTGCCTCATTGCTCGCTTTGCACGTATAGTTGCCAGCATTGTTGCCATTTACAGTATCGATTGTTAAAACAGTTACTTTTTTGCCAATCTTCGATGTTGCCACTCCTAAATAATCGTTTATCGGATAATCGTTGAATAGCCATGTTATATCGACTGGCAAATCGCCCTTTGAAATGGTGCACTGTACCGTTACGGAGTCGCCGAAATTTG
Source organism: Campiglossa producta (assembly GCA_964058755.1). NCBI lineage: Eukaryota > Metazoa > Arthropoda > Insecta > Diptera > Tephritidae > Campiglossa > Campiglossa producta. Next base: position 20,925,469 of record CAXKVI010000004.1, on the reverse strand, counting down.
CAGGCTCCTCGCCGAAGTCGAATGGTGTAATTTTCGGTGGTACTATGAAAAAGGGTTAACATAAAATTTTTTGTTTGCTTTAAAGCGTCCTTCTTCGATAACTTTTTCAGTTATCGATCAATTTTCCAGTTCAAAAAGTAATTAATTCAGCTTATCTGCTCAGATATATATTTTTCTTTAAGTTATTTAGCTTTTTCAGCATATAGAAAAGATATTCAGCTAATCAGACCCTACTAAGAAATACCAAATTTGAGCTTATTCAGCTATTCAGCGGAGGTCAGTAAGCAATTCAGCGATTCAGCGCAAACTAAGAAGTTCGAACTCTGCGCTTATTCAGCTATTTGGGCAAGTCTAAAAGATATTCAGATAAAAAGTCCTTATCAATTCGGTAAGCAATTTAGCTAATCACCTCCCATTTAAAAATACCAACTCTCAGCTTATTCAGATATTTAGTGCAGGTAGAAAATATATTCAGCTAATCAGTTCCAACTCAGAAATGCCAAATTTTAGCTTACTCAGCTATTCAGCTCCCACTAAGAAATTCGAACTCTCAGCTTATTTCACTATTTAGTTCAGTTTGAAAAGATAACCAAATTTGAGCTTATTCAGCTATTCAGCGCAGGTCGGTAAACAATTCAGCGAATCATCTCTAACTAAGAAATACGAACTAATAGCTTTTTTAGCTATATTTAAAGTATTTCTTACTACAAGTGAAAACGGTGTTAAAAAAATTGGTGTTTGTATTTAATACTGCTTTATTGTTGTTTTGCAAAGTTTTTCTATCATCAATTTTGTACGCAACATGCGCAATCTCATAAATATCCTGCATACATCTTCAATACGACTTATTAACTCCCAAAAATACAACGAAAACATAATTCAGCGGGACAAAAATTTAACAAAAAATAGTTTTTCAACTTCAGAAATCAAAAAAAGTGATTCAGACACAATTCAACGGTAATTCAGCTAAAAATGTGGTGTTTGTATTGAATACGGCTTACGTGGCGTTTTGCAAAGTTTTACTTTCATAAATATTGTAAGCATCATGCGCAATCTCATAATTATCCTGCATACATCTTCGACACGAGTTTTTTATTCCCACACCACAACAAAAACACAATTCAGCGGCGAAAATTTACAAAATTAAAAAAAAAAAAATGTTTGATAAACTTTGAAACCCAAAATAATTCATTTAAACAATAAGCGCTAATTTAAAACCAAAATAACTAATTTAAATACAATTAAGCACAAATTCAGCAAAAAACTAAATTATCAAATTTAATTCAGCAACAAAGGAAATCATGCAAACCCAATTCAGCGCTTACTCAGCAATAACTCATCAACAAAGGCCTTAATTTAAACTCAATTCAGCGCTAATTCAGCTAGAAGAAAACAAACATAACAACAATTAAAAGGCGAAAGCACTCTGAAAAATGCAACTATGACAAAGCGCATGCTTTTGATTGTATTGGGAAATATTTCTAGAAAAGGAAGATTTATTTAGGAACAGGATGAACGAATTTTCAAAACCAGTAAAACCAATAAAACCATAATTCATTTTTTATATTTTCAATATTAAAACATATTTTTTTTTTTCATAATTATGATTAAAGTTGTCCTGCTAAAACTACCATTAACAATCAATTGTGCCGTATAACTACTCGACGCCCATAGATTTCTTGCGTTGCAGGTATAATTGCCGACATGACGCGCATTTACCGCATCAATCATTAACACACTCAAACGCTTGCCCATTTTTGTTGTAGTAATGCCAGAGTATGAGTTCAGAGGATAATCGTTGAAAAGCCATTCAATATCGAGCGGCAAATCACCCGAAGAAACGAGACAATTAATGGAAACAGAATCTTCAAAATTTGCAGGTATTTCACCAAAGTCAAAATGCGCAATTTTTGGAGCCACTATAAATTGTGGTGAGAAAGATTAGAGGTGAATATAGTATGGTGTAATATTTGGTGCTAATTGGTGTTTGTGTGACTGGTCGCTTGGAATGTGTTGTTTGTGGAAAATTCAAAATATCAATTCAGAAAAGGAAAATCAAAGAGAAAATAAATGAAACTGTTAGGAATTTTACGTTTCTAAGCAATTCAGCGCTATTCAACACGCCTATATATGCTTAAATTTATACTTATTGCAATAAATATACCATTAACTACTAATTCAGCTGTGTAATTTACAGCTGCTGCATAATTTTTCGCCTTGCAAGTATATTTGCCAGCATGTCGGGCATGCACATTGTCGATGGTTAATATATTTGTGCGTTTGCCACTTTTCATAACCGATACACCCGAATAAGAACTAATCGCATAATCATTGAACAGCCATTCAATATTCAATAGGCAAATCCCCGGACGAAATGAGACAAGTAACCGATACAGAGTCCTCCACATTAGCCGGATCATCACCAAAATCAAAAGGTGTTATTTTTGGTGGAACTTTGGAAAAAGGATTAAAAATTAATAAAAATGACAAAAAAAATATGTAAGCAAACAAAAAAATATATTTTCCAAAGCTGTATTATAAAGAAAAAGAGTAGTCATTCAATAACCGTTAACAATCAGTTGCGCTGAATACGCATCCGTAGCAGCTTTATTACGCGCTTTGCAGGTATAGTTGCCCGCATGGCCTGCATGCACGGAATCAATAGTTAATAAGCTTGTACGCTTGCCACCTCGCACCACATTTACGCCAGCAAAATAATTAACAGCTTCGCCATTAAATAACCATTCGATGTCTAGAGGCATATCACCAGAGGATATGAGACAATTCACGGAGACGGAGTCTTCAAAGTTCGCCGGCACTTCGCCAAAGTCAAAGGGTACAATTTTGGGAGCGACTGGTAACGAAAGGGTTGTGCAAGGATGATTGGTAATATAATCAAAAACAAATTCTCAATGGAAATAAAAAGTATTATATTATAAATACGCTATTTCCCGTAAGAACAGGTTATTCAGCGCAACCAATAAGCTATTCAGCGCAATTCAGCAACACTTATTTGAACTTTAATACAGATGAATAAGTTATTCAGCGCACGAATAACCTATTCAGCGCAATTCAGCACCACTTGTAACCACTTTTAAACATATATATTTAATATTTATACCATTCACTATCAATTCAGCTGTGTAATTTACCGCAGCAGCATAGTTTTTCGCTTTACAAGTATATTTTCCAGCATTTCTAGCGTGCACATTATCTATTGTCAGCATGCTTGTGCGTTTACCACCCTTCATCACAGTTATACCCGAGTAAGAGCTTATAGCGTAATCATTAAATAGCCACTCAATATCGACGGGAAAATCGCCCGAAGAAATAAGACACGTAATCGAAACAGAATCTTCCACATTTGCCGGTTCCTCGCCGAAATCGAAAGGAGTAATTTTTGGTGGGACTTGTGTGAAGTGTGAGGAAAAAGTCAATAAAGTAGAGTATTACTAACAAAAAAATAAAGCAAAAAAAAAAAATTTATATCAGATGATAGTGAAAGTAAGCGTATAACCATTCACGATCAATAGCGCAGAATAAGCGTCCTTGGCAGCTTTATTACGCGCTATACAAGTATAGTTTCCAGCGTGTCCTGCATGCACCGAGTCGATAGTCAACACACTTGTGCGTTTGCCAACTTTGTTAACATTTACGCCCGCAAAGTAATTAACTGCTTCACCATTGAATAACCACTCGATATCAATTGGCATATCACCCGAAGAAATTAGACAATTCACCGAAACTGAATCCTCAAAATTTGCGGGCACTTCGCCGAAGTCAAAGTGCGCTATTTTTGGTGGCGCTGTAGTGGTTAAGATACAATTTTTTTTGTTATTTTAAAAATTCGATTTGACAAAAAAAATCTAAAAGCTTTATTAAATAAAAAAAGGTTGTAACTGAAGTAAATTTTGCTTCAATTCAGCAAACATTTCCTACCAAAAAATTTTGTAAGCGCATAAAATTTTGAATTTCTTAAGTCGAAAGGTGCAAGCTAAATATTTAAACAGTAGCGCTGAATACCTTTTATACTTATTCAGTGCGCCTTAAAAGCAGAAAGCATGGCCTTTAGTCACATTTTCTTTTATTTTAATTCAGCAAGAAAAGAAAGAAAATAAATCAATCGTTTTTCTCCCCAATTCAGCAAACTTTTTCTCGGCGGAATTTTGTAAGCACATAAAACCTAGAGTTCCAGCTACTTTCATCAAATCCTTGAAAATGAAACAGCTCATATTCAGCGCATATATGTATACATAAAAAAAAGTTGTAAGCACTCATTATTATGGGTAAAAGATTATTTTCTCTTACTCAGGAAACATTTTCTTAAAAATAAATTTGTAAGCGCATACAATTAATAATTATTAAGTCGAAATGCGCAATTTTCGGAGCAACTTTTTTTTGAAAAAATATTTGTTGTTCTTTTTTATAAAAATAATTGCAATTGAAAACAAAACAAATTTGTAAGCACATAAAAATTTCAATTCTTGCTACTATCATTTAATACTTATGCATCACACAGCTCATATTCAGCACATATTCACATTGAAAAAAGATGTCAGCACTTTTTGGAACGACAATTATAGAGTAAAAATGAGTTTTCCTCTAATTCAGCAAACTTGTTTGTTTAGAAAAAGTGGTAAGCACATAAAATTTTCACTTCCTGGCAGTATCATAAAATACTTGAAACATTAAAAAAAAGTTGTCAGCACTTCGCAGTATATGTTAGTGGAACCAAATCAAGCTAAAAACCCACAAAAATCTACACAAATCATAGATACAAATAAATTCAGCGCACAATAAAAACGAAATGAAGTATAAAAAGGTACCATTCACAATAAGTTCAGCAGTATACTCTACCGCAGCCGCATCATTGCGTGCCTTGCACGTGTAATTGCCCGCATGGCCAGCATGTACTGAATCTATGGTCAAAATACTAGCTTTCTTGCCACCTTTTACAATCGTTATACCCGCATAAATATTAACTGGTTGACCATTAAAAAGCCAAGTAATATCCATAGGTAAATCGCCGAGATAGATAAGACAATTTACCGAAACTGATTCTTCGAAATTCACTGCATGATCGCCAAAGTCGAAATGCGCAATTTTTGGGGGAACTAAAAGTATGAAAGTGAAGTGGATGAGGGAAATGTGAAACATATAAGAAATTTAAATTATTTCAAAAATAATACAAATGCGGTTAAACAAGTAAAGTTTGAAGTATTTTTTTTTTTTGCCTTGTTCTATTATTAATTAGAAAAATATACCATTAACCACCAATTCAGCGGTATAATTAACTGATGTCGCCTTATTGGCAGCCACACACGTATAATTCCCCGCATGATGCCCGCGCACATAATCGATAGAGAGCGCGCTTATCTTTTTACCCAATTTCACCATAGAAACATCGTAAACATTATCATTAATCTGGCGTCCATTAAAAAGCCAAGCGAAACTAACAGGAAAATCACCACTGGTTACCAAGCATTGTACGCTAGCGGATTCACCAAAATTCGATGGCTCCTCACCAAAATCAAAATGTGCAATTTTCGGTGGTACTTAACGAAAGTGGAAATAGGAAAGGGTTTTGTGAGAGGAAAAAGGTTCAACAAATATACAAAACTATGTAATATGTATTTATATGAGTAAGTAAGCAAAAAAATTATATTCAGCGCATTCCGCACCATTAACACGCAATTCAGCAGTATGATTAACACGTCCCGCACGATTTTCAGCTATGCAGCTATAATTTCCAGTATGTTTCGCCGATACAGACTCAATTGTTAGCTCACTAATGCGTTTACCACGTCTGGTTGTTATAATTTCGAGATAATCTTCGAAAGGTTTACCATTTAAAGTCCATGTAATATTTACGGGTAAATCACCGCCGGCTATGATGCATTGTATATTCACGAATTCACCAAAACTCATCGATTCTTCATTGAATGAGAAGGAATTGATTTTTGGTGGCGCTGTATAAGGAAAATGTATGATATAAGTAACATCCCAGGCCGTTTTAGCGTTGTAAGCCAGATACAATTTTTATTCAGCGGATTTCGCAATTTATTGATTTTTACCTAAAACTCTTTATAGCTTATATTCAATTCAGCACTTTTATTTAAAAAATTCCCCAACCTATACAATTATTTTTTATTTGAGAATACAGTCTGGTCTTATGGAAACCCCAACAACCTCAGTTCAGACAACTTTAGTGCTCGAAAATGCAATTCAGCTCAATTCAGCGCATGTTTTTTCTGAAATTTCTCCAACTTAGCAACTTTCTCTTTTGAGTATGCAGTTTTTGGGCTAATAGAAGCCCCAAACAAGCTCAATTCAACACACACATGAAAATAATATCTCTAACAGCAAATGTTTTGTGTAATTCAGGCTGAGGTTCAAATAAAAAATACCAAATGATATGTACTCAACAAAAAATTATTATATTCAGCGCATTTCGCACCATTAACACGCAATTCAGCGGTATGATTAACACGTCCAGCAAGATTTTCAGCTATGCAGCTGTAATTTCCAGTATGTTTCGCCGATACAGACTCAATTGTCAGCTCACTTATACGTTTACCACGCTTCGTTGTAATAATTTCGAGATAATCTTCGAAAGGTTTACCATTTAAAGTCCAGGTAATATTCACGGGTAAATCACCGCCTGCTATGGTGCATTGTATATTAACGAACTCACCAAAACTCATAGATTCTTCACTAAATGCAAATGGACTTATTTTGGGTGCAGCTGTGTAAATAATAACAAAAAAAAAAGTAGCAATTTCAAAGGAGTAGCGAAAAATATAGAGCGACTCTAAAGTACAGAACTTATTCGGCGGATATTTATTTAGATTCAGACCGCAATTATTCGTCTTAACTTGCTTGAGAAGACGTCTTACACCATTTTCATTACTGAATTCCGAATTCAGCTCAGTTCAGCGCCTTAAATTTCGCTGAACTTAGCTTGATAATTATTTATTTAAATTTTTTTCATTGCAATTCAGCGCGTAATAATTTCACTTTTCTTTGTATGAAAAGCATTGATAAACAACTTTCATGCTCAACTCAACGCTATTAAATATCGCTGTTTCTTGCTTTAAAAACTTTTCTAACACAAATTTTTTGCCGAAATTTATATTCAGCTATATTCAGCGCGAATTTACTTCGCTGGTCTTTGCTTGAAAATTATTTAAAAACAACTTTCATGCTTACAATTTTTATTCAGCGCGTAATAATTTCAATTTTCTTTGTTTGAAAAGCATTGATAAACAGCTTTTCATTCTAAAATTCTTATACAGCGTGCATTAGTTTCGCTAGACTTTGCTTGAAAATCATTAAAACAAAATTTTCCTTACCAAAATTCTTATTCAGCACAATTCAGCGCGTATTAATTTTGTTGGTATTTGTTTGAAAAGTATTAAAAAGCTACATTTGTACGTAAAATTCTTATTCGACGCAATTCAGCGCATTCTTATTCAATTTTTCTTTGATTGAAAAGAATTATAGAACAACTCTTTGGTCTTAAGTTTTTGTTCAGTTCAATTCTTATTCAGCACAATTCAGCGCGTTTTTATTTTGTTGGCCTTTATTTGAAAAGCATTTATGGGCAAATTTTATATCTAAAACTCTTATTCAGCTCGTAAAAAATTTCGCAAGCTCGGCTTGAACATTTGTTATAAAAAACATTTTCTTTTCGAAAATCCTATTCAGCTCAATTCAGCGCGGTTTAAAACCATATTTACTTGTATTTACTGTTTGAATAAGTTTATGGCGCTAACAAGTTTCTAAAAAGCTTTGACATTGTTCTTGAGAAGCCTTTAAGCACACTCAACAAGCTCAATTCAGCACACGCACCAGGTAACGTAATAAAAAAAATTATTCAGCAATAAGTGATGGGTTGGGATAAAGCAAAATGTAAGCACAATATGCAAACTACAATTTCTACCAAACCCTTCTACAATAAATGTATATTATTTCTCTAAGCCAAACAAACCATTCACAATCAATTCAGCTGAATGTTCAGCCCTCCCTGCTGAATTGCTGGCAATGCAAGTATACATTCCCGCATGCTTCGCTTCAATTGCATCAATCATTAAATTGTGTATACGTTTGCCACGTTTTTCCGTCAAAATCTCCAATTCAGGCAATAATGGGTGCCGATTTAGAGTCCATATTACCGAAACGGGTAAATCGCCACCCGAAATTGTGCAATGTACCGAAACTGGCTCACCAAAGTTTAGAGCTTCAGCGCCAAAAGTGAAAGGTGTGATTTTGGGTGGTACTGTGTGCCAGGAAAATGTAACAGTATTAAAAAGAAAAACAAAAAAAAAAATGTAAATTAATAAAACTCCAAAGCTCTTCAAACAAACCATTAACAATTAGATATGCAGTATGCGCTGTAATTCCCGCTTTATTTTGCGCGTGACAAGAGTAAGCGCCAGCATGATGTGCCGACACTGATTCTATAGACAAAACATTTATTCTTTTGCCTATACGCGAAAATGATATATCATGATAGCTATCGATGGTTGCATTATTCAGCAGCCAGGTGACATTGATTGGTAGATCGCCACCCAGTATGGTGCATTGTATGGAAGCAGGTTCGCCGTAGTTTAGAGGTTCCTCGCCAAAGTCGAAGGGTGCAATTTTTGGAGCGACTTTTTTTTAAAACATTTTTTGAGATTTTATATACTTTGCATAAATAAAAATTGTTTTATTTTGTAAGCGCAGTGATATTTATAATAATAATTTACTATTTTAGAGATTTAGCCAATAAAAGTCGCGCTGAATACTCTTATCTGCTATTCAGCGCGACTTGGAAATGCAAAAAACAACGTTTTGTCATATTTAGTAGCATTATTCTGCAGCCGTGTGACATTTAAGGGTAAATCACCGAACAATGTATTTAACGGATGCTGGTTCGTCGCCAAAATCAAAGGGTGTATTTTTTGGATCGATTTTTTGTAAGCTTCCAATTAAAATATAGGCTCTTGTAGGCATTTATAAAAAAACGTGAGGTAAAATGTTGGTAAACATATTTAAATGTAATTCAGCGCATATTTTGATGAAAGGGATGTGTAAAATAGGAAGTAATAATCAATTTAGGAATGGGAAATTTTGATAAAAACCAAAAACTTCAAACAACTTCAACTCGAATGTAACTAAAAAACAAACCATTCACAATTAAAAGCGCTGCATGTTCTGTAACACCCGCCTTATTATGCGCTCGACATGAATAACTTCCGGTATGATGTGCTGCCACCGCTTCGATTGTCAACACATTAACACGTTTCCCAATACGCGCCAATGAAATGTCATGAAAACTATCAATGGTTGCATTATTCAGCAGCCAGGTGACATTTATGGGCAAATCACCGCCGAGTATGGTGCATTGTATGGATGCGGGCTCACCGTAGTTTAGTGGTTCCTCACCAAAGTCGAAGGGTGCAATTTTCGGAGCGACTTTTTTTAAGAAAATATTTTTTTATAAAGAGAATTTTTCAATTTTGTAAGCGCACTGAATAAGTATCAGTATGGTCTACTGAGTAAAAGATTGGTATCGTGGGAATCGCGGTGAACCAAATTTGTGTCACATATTTTATGGGATAATTCATACATAGTACGTGGATGTTATGGGTAAATAACCGGCTAAAGGAGCAATATTTTGGTGCAAGTTTTTTTTTATAGAGTACTGTAATTTCGTTTGTATTTTGTAAGCGTAGTCAATTTTTTAATTATTATTAACTAAGAAAGCGATTGAACTCATCAAAGTCGCGCTGAATACAGTTTTATGCTATTCAGCGCGCTTTAAAATGCTAAAACAGCGTTTGGTCATATTTAGTGAAACTTTTCCGCAGCAGTGTGATTTTTAAGGGTAAATCAAGTGTGCTATTATTGGAGTAACTTTTTTTGTAAAAATATCATAATTAAATTTTTTTATTTGAATTAAAGTTATATGATTTTGTAAGCGTAGTGAGATTTTTAATTATAACTATTCAAGTAAATAATTCAGCTCATCAAAGTCGCGCTGAAAAGCCTTTTGAGTTATTCAGCACGCTTTGAAAACACAAAAATACTAACTTCAGCTATAATTCTTTACTTGGCAGAGGAAAGATGACCGCTGAATAAAATTCAAAGCAATTCAGCAATCAAATGGATTTGGGAATTGGATTTAAATCAAAATAAAATTCAGTTATCTAATATAAATATATATCTAGTGCAATCGATATTTCTTTTCGCACCATTTCCAATCAAAGCCGCTGTATACTCAGCTTTTCCCGCCCAATTTTCAGCGATGCAAGTGTAATTCCCTGCATGATCAGCGGTTACGCTCTCTATAGCCAACGCGTGAGTATGTCTAGTAAATTTTGTTGTTGCTATATTTAAATGCGTGGGTAGATGATAATCATTCAGCAGCCATTCAACATTCATAGGCCAATCACCACCAGCAATGGTACATTGTATAGAGGCGGGCTCGCCAAAATTCAAAGGTTCTTCGCCAAATTGAAAAGGTGTTATGCGCGGAGGCACTGAGTACATCATAAGAATGCATAATGTGTTTCGAAAAAATATGTGTAAAATGTTAGGTTAGTTAAAAAGTGTCGAAAATGTCTTTTTTAGTTAAAGATAATAGTACAAGTTCAGTTTGTCAAAAAATGCGCCAAAGAATTTAATTACTAGCCATGTTTTTAGTACTTAAAAAACCGCAACCAAACCCCAAAGTTGTTAGATACAGATAAAAAGTTAAAATTATTCGCAGCGTGTTAATAATTCAGCCACTGCAAAAATATACGTAGACTGATTTAAATTCAAAATTTTCCAATACCATTTACAGTAAGATTTGTGCTGTAAGTCGTTGAACCAGCGGCATTACTGGCCATACACGAGTAGGTGCCAGTATGAGCGGGTGTAGCACGCGGTATCGATAGAACACTCGATTTAATACTAATACGATTTGTACGCATTATCGGTTGAAGGCTGTCATAACGCGCATCACCAGGAGAGCGTTCAAAACTCCAATTAATTTTGATTGGACGATCACCTTTTTGGATTTGACAAAGCAAATCGATAGAGTCGCCTGTGTTGATTATGTCGTCATAGCTGAATGGTGTGATTTGTGGTAGGACTAAATAAAGAGATTTGGAATTTGGTTAGAAATAAAAAATAGGGACGCTTTAAACTATTGTGGATTAAAGAAAAAACGTTGGAGGGAGCAATGATGTTCGATGGTATGCGAAAGGCAAAATGGAGTTATTACGTCTTTGTGGTTACATTGTAGCCTTTAATAGGCGACTTATCTCCTATTCAGCTTAAAAAAATATTACATATTAAAGACAGGACAAATTTTGCAGTGAAAAAATTGGAGTACAAGTTCTGAATATGCTTTAAGAAAATTAATTTCGACTCTAATAGTGATTGTGGATAGGGGAAATACCTGGAATTTGGCAAGAGCCTTCGAAAAATGCAATTCAGCGCGAGTTTAATGAAATTCAGCGCTGCTTAATCTAAGTCAACATTTCTTGCGAAGAAGCAAGCGAGCCCATTTCACAACATAAGTTTGATTTTTGGGCTTTTTAAGGAAACATTTATTGAAGTCATGTTTTCTGAGTATACATTACAACTTATTCAGCCTTAGTTTAAACTTCTCTCTCGATCAAAGCCTATTAAGATCTAATTAATAAAAATTGAGCTCGCAATTCAGCAATTTTCGCAAAATTTCTGGAAGTATTTTTTATTCAGCGTTCTTTAACCATATTTAGCTAGTATACCTTATTCTGCGCTATTCAGCCCTAGTTGAAATTCTTTCTGTTGCTAAAGGAATTCATTTCATGAACTGTTAACAATTTAAAGCTAGTCAACATCTACGATATACACACATATTTACACTTATCTCTAGATATCCATCTTCTCCGCCATTTAATTTTGTGCTTTGGATAAACATAAAAATTACAACAACTGAAAGTTCGTAAAAAAATTACATAAAGATTTAGAAAAATTTATTTTGCAACAAATACCATTAACCAGCAATTCAGCTGTGTATTCACTCTGACCAGCTTTATTGCTAGCTATGCATGTGTAATTGCCCGAATTTGCCGCCTTTACCGTTTCCACTGTCAATAAACTAATGCGATCACCAATTTTACTCGCCAACACGCCCATATGCGAAAACAATGGCAACTCATTATGGGTCCAACGGATTTTTAGCGGTAAATCACCTTTAGCCACATGGCAGGTGAGTTGTATGCTGTCTCCTTCATTTGCTTCAGCATCAAAATTGAAAGGATGTATAGCGGGAAGTACTACATAGTAGGTACAGGTAAAGCAGAGAGAGGGGGAAAAGGATAATGGTAACCCATTAAGCGATAGTGGAAATTGCGAAAGAATAATACAAACTGTAGATAGAATTTATATACAAATAAATAGGTATATATTTTTTAAAACAAGAGCGTGTTAGTAATTCTAAAAAATACACTGCTGTATAGTAAATCTTTTCTTTATTAACCATTAACTTGCAACTCCGCCTGATATGAATTCACGCCGGCGCGATTCGTTGCAATACACGCATAAACACCACGATGTTCAGCGGCTATATAATCGATATTTAAAGTACTCGATTTCGTAGAAAGGCGTCCAATAGCGATATCGTAATCACCACTCTTTATGCGCTGATTATTAAGCGTCCATGTGATATTTATTGGCAGATCGCCTTTGGTCACAGAGCACTGTACACCCAGCGAATCACCAGAATTTGTAGCCTCATCACCAAATGAGAAAGGCATTATTTGTGGTGGTACTGTGCGTGTGTGTGTCAAGAAAGGAATGAATGAAATTATGCTTAGAGGAATTGGGAAATTGTGTTAAAAATAATAAAATATAAAAACATGAAATAATTTCGTATAACTAGACAAATTCAGCTCAAATTCAGCGCATCCAACCATTCACAATAAGTTCGGCTACTTGTTCAGCGCTACCCGCTGCATTTGTTGCGATACATTTGTATGTGCCACGATGATGGCCATTGATGGCATCAATACTGAGTGAACTTAATTTCGGTGACATTTTTATAATACGCACGCCAGCATTTTCATTAGTAATCGGCTGTCCATTCAGTGTCCAGTGTAGCTGTAGTGGTATGTCGCCTTTAAAAACCATGCATTGTACAGCAGTACTATCGCCGTAATTGGAAGGCTCGTCGCCAAAAGTAAATGGCATGACTTGCGGTGCAACTACAGAGAGAATTTTTCATAAGCTGTGTGTGCAAGATATTTGGTATTCAGCGCATGGTAATTTGAAGTTTTCCTTACAAATTTGTGGTTGAGTTCAATATTCTACCATCAATTTCTGTTTCAACGCCATTTTTTATAAGTAATAATTTAGTTTTTCAATCGAAACTGCAGTTAAACTCAATATTGGAACACAAACTCCATATTCAGCGCAATTCAGCTCCACCTTTTTAAGTAATAATTTAGTTTTTCAATCGCAACTGCAGTTAAACTCAATATTGGATCACAAACTCCCTATTCAGCGCAATTCAGCGCCACTTTTTATAAGTAATAATTTAGTTTTTCAATCGAAACTGCAGTTAAACTCAATAATGGAACACAAACTCCCTATTCAGCGCAATTCAGCTCCACTTTTTTTAAGTAATAATTTAGTTTTTCAATAGAAACTGCAGTCAAACTCAATATTGGATCACAATCTCTCCGTTCAGCGCAATTCAGACCCACTTTTTAATTAAAAATTTAGTTTTTCAATAGAAACTGCAGTCAAACTCAATATTGGATCACAAAATTCCTATTCAGCGCAATTATATAAAAAAATATAAAAAAGCATACATATTTCACATTCAGCACCATTTCTATAAGTAATAATATGTATATGTAGTTGTCAAAGCTGTTTAACTCAATACCGGATCACAAATTCCCTATTCAGCGCAATTCAGCGGTAGTTTTGCAATTTATAATATAGTTTTTTTTTTTCAAATCAAAAAAAATTGTTAAACTCAATATTGCATTACCAATTCCCTATTCAGCGCAATTCAGCTCTAATTTTATGTGACTAATAGTGTACTTTTCATTAAAAACTAAAGTTAAACTCAATATTGGATCACAAATTCCTTATTCCGCGCAATTCAGCGCCAATTTTTGTAAAAGATAATATAAAAAATAGCAAAACAGTGTATACCTAAAACAGCTGCATACATTTTTCACATTCAGCGCACTTTTTAAGCAATTCAGCAGTACTCTGCCAACACGTTTTAAGTAAATGTGTGCATAAACTGCAAAAAAAAATTTCACAACACTACTTAACTGCGCTTAAAGGTGTATTCAGCGTGCTTCTAATACTACAATAAGCGACTCTAAATTGTTTTACCAACCATTAACTTGTAATTCAGCTACATATTCGCTAGTACCAGCCGCATTTATAGCGCTACATTTATAAATACCGCGATGCATAGCTGCCAGTGTATCGATATTCAGCGAACTTGTACGTTTATTCAGCCATACAATTGTAAAACCATTTTCACCATTTATAATAGGTGCTGAATTTAATGACCAGCGTATTTTAAGCGGTAAATCACCTTTTGGTACTACACAATTCGCGCTAGCAATTTCGCCCATATCGGCAGCATCCTCACCAAAGGAAAACGGTAATACTTGTGGTGGCACTTGAGTAAACAAAAAAGTGGTTTAAATTAACAGAAAACTCAAATTAAAACTAATTGAACTGCGTTCTTTAATAACGAGATACATATTTTAAATCAAAGTTTGTTTGCACAAACCATTCACATGCAATTCAGCGCTATATTCAGCAATGCCAGCCTTATTCGAAGCAATACATTTATATACGCCACGATGACGCGCTTCCAACGAATCGATATTTAATGAACTAGTGCGCGCATTCAAGCGCGACAAGCTAAAACCATGTTCGCCTGTTATAATAGGCGCTGAATTTAAGGTCCAACGTATTTCCATAGGCAAATCACCTTTTGGTATCATACAAAATACACCAGCAATCTCACCAGTATTCGCTGGTTCCTCACCAAAGTCGAAGGGTTGTATTTGTGGTGGCACTTAAGCATGATACAAGGATTTCAAGTAAAGCATAAAGGTATTAAAATGAAATAAAAATATAAATCAACTCAACTTATTCATACTTTATTGGCTAAAAAATGGTATTTTCTTTAACAAACCATTCACTTCTAAAACCTCAACGTGCTCAGCATAACCTGCTGAATTGTTCGCTATACACTTGTAAGTGCCACGGTGCATTGCCTCAAGTGAATCTACATTCAGCGAACTTGTACGTTTATTCATTTTGAATATATTGAAACCATTTTCACCAGTGACAATTAGTGCTGAATTTAATGTCCAGTAGATATCGAGCGGTAAATCACCTTTCGGCACGACGCAAGTGACGCTGGCTACCTCACCACGATTAAGCGGCTCTTCACCAAAGCTGAATGGACTAATCTGTGGTGCGACTATGTAAAAAGGGGGTTAGCTTGGATTTAGCTAAGCTGAATTGTAAAAAATGTTGGTGAATTTGAGTTCACAATTTAGAAAAGGTTGGTTATCGCGAATTCAGCTGAGCTGAATTGTAAAAAAAGAATAGCTAGAATAAATTCAGTTGAAATAAGGGTACTTAAATTGTACTCAACTGAGCTGAATCGTAAAAAATGATAGTTGGAATAAATTTCGCCCACCTTTAATGTAAAAAATAGTAGATAACTTTAAATCAGCTGAGCTGAATTGGAAATAAAGGTATATAAATTGTATTCAGCTGAGCTCAATTGGAAACAAAGGTATATAAATTCTATTCAGCTGAGCTAAATTGGAACAAAAGCGTGCTTAAACTGTATTCGGCGAAGAGTTCTTAAAAGAATAGTTGGAATAAATTCAACCGACCTTTATTGTAAGAAAATGTGGATAAGTAAATTCAGCTGAGCTAAATTGGAAATAAAGGTATCTAAATTGTATTCTGCTGAGTTATATTGTAAACAAAGATGGTTGATATAAATTCAGCTGACCTTTTTTGTCAAAAAATGTGGTTAACTTAAATTCAGCTTAGCTGAATTGGAAATAACTGTACTTAAAGTTTATTCAGCTGAACTGAATTTTAAAAAGGGATAGTTGGAATAAATTCAGAATGGTAAAATTGAGTTCAGCTGAGCTTAATTGCCTATTTTAGCTTACTTTAATTGAGCAGTTGGTTTATACAAAAAAAAAGCTTAAGTTGAATTTAGCTCAGCTCAATTGTAAAATTGTTGCACGTTTTTGTACTTTTAACTCCTATTCAGACGCACGACAGACGAGCGAAATTGATTCGTTTCACAACCATTCCATAACACTGGAATCTATTCAGGGCGTATTCAGCACAAATATATTTGAAGAAAAAGCTTTAGACCAACAAGCTAAACTGCACCAACACCAAATGTAACACTTATTAACGCTAATCTGGCATGTCATACTTAAGTTTACCGAAAATAAAAACCTCCAAAAGGCGGTAAAATCACTTCTCATAAAACTCAGCACATTTTCGCAGCATCAAAAAGAGCGCCAGCAGTTGTACCTACTACATAATATTTACACATTTTTTTTTGTTAGTAACTTGAAACTAACTATTTATAGCAAAGAGAGTTTTCTACACAACGCACCGTTAACCTGCAATTCAGCGGCATATTCAGCAAGTCCAGCCAAGTTTACCGCAACACAACGATAAGTGCCACGATGTTTGGCCTCTAATGAGTCAACGCTCAAGTAACTGGTACGTGGATTTAATTGCATGATTTTTAAACCTTCACTGCCCGACACAATCGGTTCACTATTCAGGGTCCAAAAAATATCGAGCGGTAAGTCACCCTTTACTATCATGCACGTAGCGCTTACAATATCACCCATATTCACAACTTCATCGGGGAAGCTAAAGGGTAAAATGTGCGGTGGAACTATGCGGAAAATAATTTAGTATTAAGCTTTTTTTTTTCAAAAGGACTTTATGGTGGTAAAATTAAAAGTAAAGAAATCAGAAAAAATTAAGTTTTTGTGTAAGAAAAAGTTGTAAGCACTTATTCAGCGCTCGTTGCTGTCTAACCATTAACATGTAATTCAGCTGAATATTCCGCAACACCCGCTTTATTAGTCGCTATACACTTATAAACACCGCCATGTTTCGCTTCAAGCAAATTAATACTCAGCGAACTTGTGCGTAAATTTGTGCGCATGAGCGTAAAACCTTCTTCGCCATTTATTATAGGCGCTGAATTTAATGTCCAGCGTATATTCAGCGGTAAATCGCCTTTTGTAACCATACATTGAACACCAGCCATTTCGCCAAAATTCATAGACTCATCGCCGAAACTGAACTGCATTATTTGTGGGGGAACTGACGAGAATGAGACACACGCATGAGTTTAAATAAGAGACAACATGAGTTTAAGTAAGAGTAATAGAGGATGTGTGGGAAAGAGTTGGTGAAAGAAGAAATAAAAAACAAATTTTCTAAAAATAATCTAACGCATGCGCGTATATTTTGCGCGCTCCTCTTTTTGTGTACCGTTAACTTTCAACTCTGACGCATAAAACGTTGAACCCGCCATATTTTCTGCAATGCATTTGAAAAGTCCACGATGATGCTGCGCCACAGCACCAATATTCAGCACGCTTGTTTTTGGTGATAATTTCAAAATTGTTATACCCTCTTCACCGTTAATAATGGGTCTGGAATTAAGCGTCCATTTGATAATAATGGGTACGTCACCCTTTTGTATCATGCATTGGACGCCAGCATTTTCGCCGTTGTTAATTGGCTCATCACCGAAAGAGAAAGGCATAATGGAGGGCGGAACTGATGAACGGGAAAAAAAACAATTCAAAGTGAAAATGAAATAAAAGACAGAAAAACATAACAACAAAAATCGTAGAAGCAACGCGCTAAAAACGCCCCTATGTAGTACCATTAACTTTTAATTCAGCAACATAAAAATCAGCGCCCGCCTTATTTTCCGCAATACATTTGAAAAGCCCACGATGTTGTTCCTCCACCGCGGCAATATTTAAAACACTACTTTTCGCCGACAGCTTAAGTATGGCCAAACCTTCTTCGCCATTAACAATAGGCCTAGAATTGAGCGTCCACTTAATGGTAATGGGTACATCACCCTTTTGTATCATACACTGCACACCAGCGCTCTCGCCAGTATTTACTGGCTCCTCGGCAAATGAGAAGGGTACTATAGAGGGTGGAACTGAGGAGGGGTAGAAAGAAATTATTTTTTAAAACGATAAGTATACACAAATTTGTGCAATATCTAAAACATTTGAGCAAAAAAAGTGAGCTCCTGGTCTACCATTAACACGCAACCACGATGCATGCTCCACACTGCCCGCTGCATTGCTCGCGACACAACTATAATTGCCCGCATGACGCGAGCGCACCGATTCTATATTCAACATGCTAATACGTTGACCGCTGCGCGTTATTACTACGCCATCATTGGAGCCGAAGAGACGAAAACCATTGAAGCGCCAAAAGATGTCCAAGGGTAGATCGCCCTTGGTGATGGCGCAGTTGACGGTAGCCATATCCTGCGCATTGACAGGTTCGCCAAAATCGAAAGGTAGTAGCTGCGGTAGCACTGTGATATGCGGCGACAAAGGGTTGGAAACAATTTTTACAAACATTATGAGAAGAAAAAAAAAAGTTTTATAATTATATGCTTAAACATATTTTTTGCGCGCTTAACTCCCTGCAAGTAGCGCCGAACGCGCATCGAGTTCAAGCAGCTTGGCGCACGTTAAATCGCTTATAAAAAAATGTCGCTGTCCAGCTGCAGTTTCCTGCATAACGCGCGCGTTTCCACTGTGTGCAGCGCGGCAATGTTTGACGCTATGCAATTTCAATGCTAAGTACGCGGATATGTACCCTTTTGCGCGTCACATCCAACGCTATAACTCGTAAAAACGCGAGCGCCACTGCGCGTTCAGTAATTATGGCGCATCTTTTTACGCTGCGGCAAGCTGAAACCATAAACGATGCATTGATACGCTCAACGCTGAACTTCAAAATTATTCAAATATTTGTAAAGGGACAGGGTGCGGAGGGGAAATCAGCGAAAATAACACTTTATAAGAATGAAAAACTGTAACAAATAAAAGCCAAAGTTGTATATGTATCCGTAAACCTTTAACAGCGAGTAGCGCTGACTGTTTAGTCACACCGCCATTATTAGTCGCTACACAGCTATAAACGCCCGCATGCCGCGCGCGTACCGACTCAATGCTAAGCACGCTAATACGCTGACTTGTGCGCGTCACAACTACGCCATCATTAGTAAAAACGCGTCCACCATTGCGCGTCCAATAAATATCGAGTGGCAGATCACCCTTATTTACAGTGCAATAAGCCGACACCATATCCTGTTCATTTATATTTTCCTCGCCAAAATCGAAGGGTTGGATTTGTGGAAGGACTGGTGGGGTTGAAGAAAAAAAAATTCAAAACTGTTTATTAAATAACCAGCTAAAAAACACTTGTTATACAAAAGTTTAGCATTGCGCATTAACCATTTACTGCCAGCATTGCAGATTGACGTGATGCGCCCGCGTTGTTTGTCGCAACGCAGCTATAATTGCCTGTATGGCGCGCGCGCACTGACTCAATACTCAAAACACTTAAACGTTGACTGTTGCGCGTCACTATTATGCCATCATTTGTATAGACGCGTCCACCATTTTTCATCCAATATATATCAACAGGTAGATCGCCCTTATTAACGGTGCAAGAAGCGCTGACCATATCCTGCTCATTGATGCGTTCCTCACCAAAATCAAAAGGTACTATTTGTGGGAGTACTGCAAAAAGCGTGACAATGGATATGCGCAAGTGCGAAAAGGAAATGGAATGCAACTGAGTATGAATAAATAATTTGAAAAATAAAACTAAAACGCGCTGTTACAAAATTCTAGACGCTCTCTAACCATTGACCGCTAAAACCGCCCAGTGCGTTGTCACGCCGCCATTATTTGTTGCCACGCAGCTATAATTGCCCGCATGACGCGCGCGTACTGATTCTATGCTCAAAACGCTCATGCGTTGACTAGTTTTTGTAACTACAACACCATCATTCGTGTAAACGCGTCCGCCATTCTTTGTCCAGGCGACATCTAGCGGTGTATCGCCTTTATTTACAGTACACGAAGCGGAAACCATATCCAGCTCGTTAACGCTCGCCTCGCCAAAGTCGAAGGGCACAATTTGTGGTAGAACTTATGTTACAAAGATTTTGAAAAGAAAAAATGGTAACTTTAGCCTTTTTTCGACTTGGGTTTGAACTCAAAACATTTAAGAACCCAAAATTATAAATCTACACGCTACTGACAAAAATTACTAATTTTCATTTCTCATCAAATATTGCGCACCATTTACGCGCAGCTCGGCGGTATGATAGGCCACGCCTGCCGCATTGCGCGCCACACAAGTGTAAGTCGCGCGATGACGCGCATGTACCGATTCTATGCTTAACATACTAATGCGCTGCGTAGTTTTCGTAATAAGTATACCATCGTTGGTCATAAGTTTGCCGGAGCCACCCAGTTTGGGATCCGGCGCTGTGGTCCAATATAAATCGATGGGCGTATCGCCTTTGTTGACAGTGCATGTAGCCGAGACCATATCGTTCATGTTGATCGCATCTTCGCCAAAATCGAATGGTACAATTTGTGGTGGTACTATGGGAACCCAAATATATAACCCAAAAATATATGCTATATGTTTAAAAATCGGAGCACAAATTTGATATGTGCCTGACCCACGTTGCTACTCGCGCTTTGGAGTAGTTTACCTATATAGTCTGCTGCTCCTTACAACAAATTGTTTGAAACCAAAAAAAAAATGCCGGTTGTGTTTAAAGTCGAAGCATTTCAAGCGGACATGTTTCACGAGTGAATGGAATGATGGGTTGAAGAAAGAAAAATTAATTTTGCCGCTACTTTTACTTTATAAAAAAATGTTAAATACATTTTGATAAAAAAAAAAAAAATCTCCCTATTTATAATTTATAAAGTAGCACAATCGATTAAAAAACAAATAAGTTAATTTAACGTATTTTTTTGAAACAATAAAAAAATCAATTTAAAAAAAATAAATTTTTTTTTTTTTCAAGTAAAAAATTGAGCTGATTTTTTTTGGAGAAAAGAAAAAAATTTAGCGGTACTTTTTTCTCAATAATAATGCTAATGGTGAAAGAAATTTTTAAGTGAAAAAGTGGTAAAAAAACTGAAAGCTGTAGAAAAAAAAGTTTTCGTATTTATTTTTATTTTTTTTTTTTTTTGTTGAAGAAAAATGTTACAGAACTTTGTTTTAGAGAAATACCTTTTAATTACAAAAAAATTTGTGGAGACGTTTTTTTGCAGTTTTTTTTTAAGAAAAAAATGTGACGGATTTTTTTTGTTGGAAAAAAATTTGAAGAAAAACGCCTTGTGGAAAATCCTACAAAATTTAAGTTTTTTGTCTTTTTTGAAGAAAAAATTGATTTTCAGTAAAAAAAAGTGTAAATTTTTTTGTTTTTCGTTTTAGAAAAAATTGCTTTAAAGTTAAAACAGAAAAAAAAATTTCTTAATAAAAAGATCTGCAGAAATAATGCCACCAAAAAAACTTATAATTTTGAATTTTTTTTTTTTTCAGTGAAAGAAATTTTTAAGTGAAAAAAGTGGTAAACAAATTTGTTTAAAGCTGAACGCTGTAGTTTTTTTTTGAAGAAAGAATCTTAGAAAAAATTTTTTTTCTAGAAAAATTCAAAAAAAAAAAATTAAGAAAATACATTAATAAAAGAATTGCAGAAATACTTTTTAAGTTAAAAAAGTTTTGGGAAACATTTTTTTGAAGTTTTTTTTGAAAAAAGAATTTAAGAAAAAAGCGTTGTGGAAAAATCCTACAAAATTTAAGTTTTTTCCTTCTTTTTTTGCAGAAAATTTTTTTTTTCAGTAGAAAAGCTGTACATTTTTTTCGATTGATAAAGTTGTAGGAAATCCAACAAAACAATGGATTTCTTGTATTTTTTGAAAAAAATTGTTTTCTAAATAACAAAGAAAAAAATTTTGAGGGTTTTTTTTAAGCTAAAAACCAAAAAAAAAATCCAAAAAATGAACAAAATATACATTTTTGAATTTTTTTAAGAAAGAATTTTATTTAAGTAATTAAAAAATTTTGTTTTGGTCTTTTTGGGAGAAAATTCATTTTTTTAAATGAAAAAGTTAATAAAAAATAAAAAATGTCACGTAATTTTTTTTTATTTGAGGAAAAAATGTTTAAAGTTGAAAAAATTGTTTAAGGTCAAAATCGTTAAAAACATAAAAAAAATTCAAAAGTGATTTTTTTAAATGATATTTTTGTTTTTGTAAAAAAACAAATTCTACTTCCAGACTTAATTATTTGTTTAAATTTTTTTTCGAATAATTTTACAAATTTTTTAAGTTGTTTTTATTTTGTCTAAAGTAAAAGCTCGAGCATCCCACGAAACATACAAAAAGTCATTTTTTTATCTTTCAACCCATCTCAACATACTAAAGGCGGACGGACTTTGTAACATACTTCGACACTTAAACTCATAACCGGTTGATGTTTTGTCATGTGGATCAATGCTCCAACTTCAAGGAAGCACGATCAATTGCTTGCATAAGAAACTTACCCATAACTTGTACTTCAAGTGAGCCGCGCGCCGAATAACCTTCAACATTTTTCGCCACGCAAGTGTAGGTCGCCTGATCAGAGTTACGTTCCACATTCTCGATAATCAAAGTGCCATTGGGGAAGACTTTTTGTTTGCGATTGATGGGTAAAGCGCGATTATCTGCAAGGAATTGAGAGAGAGATCAGCATTAGGGAAGATATCTACCCGCGAGTGAGTCAACAAAAATTTATGAATATAATCACTGTAAATTCACTAAAAAAAAAGTTTAGACTTCACACTTACCTCTCTCCCAAACGATCGAATCAATTGGATAGCCTGCTACCGGACAGGTAACAATCAACGTCTCACCCGCCACAATAGCTTTCTTCTCCATCTGACGTATGTAGGGTAAACCATAGACATTTAATTTCGCTGAATGTTCTGCCACGCCTACTTTGCTCTTCGCTATACACTTGTACAAACCACCATCGTTCGCATGCACTGACGTGATATTGAGATAGGAAACAACATCACCATTCACTGTCACATATTGTCCAACTTGATAACGGTCAATATTTGCGATTTTCTTGCCGTCGAGTTCCCATGAGATTTCGGGTGTTGGATTGCCGCCTGCAACACACTTAAGGAAAACGCTTGGTCCTGGTTCCATTGTTTCTTCTTGGAATGCTTGCCGTATGACGGGTGGATCAAAGCGACCACCAAGTTTTAGCTCAGCGCTCGCCTCCGCCGACTCCTGATCGTTGCGCACAAAACACTGATACATGCCTTTATCCTCCTTCTTGACCGATTCGATGCGTAATACTTGATCGCTGTGACCCATCGCTTTGCCATCCTTTAACCAGCTGATTGTTTTGATAGGGTTGCCGCTATATTGGCAAGTGAATACCGCAGGGCGTCCGAAGTCAACCGTTTGTGTGGGTGGATCAATTTTGGCGGAGAGTGGCGCGGTGACGGTGAGCACAGTTTCAACACTTTCACCACCAACAGAATTATTGACAACGCATAAATATTTGCCGGAATCCTCAACGACCGCATCCTTGATGATCAGCGTGCCAGAAACTTGTTTGACGCGTTCATTTAGAATGACCGCCTGTTTGCGTGTGGTGCCCTCAATGAATTTATACCATCTGTAAAGGAAAATTGGGAGAGGTTAAGCGCGCTATTGATGAGCTAAGATTTGGAAAACAAAGTTGGTTGAAGGTGTGAAGAAATGAAATGCTTGACGATGAAGTTGCTTGGGTGCTCGGTGATCGAAAAGAAAGAACAAAATCACATTTCAAGCACAACGAATGAGAAGAAAGGCGTAGAAAACGTTGCTTAAGCTGAACAAAAAGCTAGGTGTGTAAAAATTTCAAAGCAACATCATACAAAGCGAAACGGGTCTATCAGTTTCTACGACGGAGCGCCACCTTCCGGAATTGTTTTGACGAGAGATTGCTTTGTCACCAGAATCTGGCAAATGTGTCCAATTTTAAGTCTCTAGCTAATCGCTAAGTTAGTTAAAAATCGATCCCCCTTTGTTTTAAAGATTTTCAATTATATCGACCAGCGCGCCACCTATTGGAATTTTGATTTTTACAAATTGTATTGGCACCGTTCCCTCAACTAAATGCTAATTTTCAAGTT
The DNA here is from genome assembly GCA_964058755.1 of Campiglossa producta. Taxonomy (NCBI): domain Eukaryota; kingdom Metazoa; phylum Arthropoda; class Insecta; order Diptera; family Tephritidae; genus Campiglossa; species Campiglossa producta. The sequence continues at coordinate 20,901,156 of CAXKVI010000004.1, read as the reverse complement.
CCCAGGTTACCAGGAAGTTAGTCAAAAGTCGATTGCAAGATTCGTAACTTCAAAATAGTTTTCGAAATATCTCGATTTGTGCGCCACCTGCCGGAATTTTTTAGATGAGGGATTGCATTTTCACCGGGTTCTGTGTCAAGTTTCAAGTCTCTAGCTTACCGGAAAGTTGCTGAAAAATCGATCGCAAGATTTCCCCTGTGCTTTAAAGATTTTTATAGATTTGCAATTATATCGACCAGCGGGCCACCTATCGGAATTTTAAGTTTTGCAAATTGTGTTGTCACCGATCCCTCAATTATATGCCAAGTTTTAAGTTCCTAAGTTTCCAGGAAGTTAGTCAAAAGTCGATTGCAAGATTCCTAACTTCAAAATACTTTTCGAAATATCTCGATTTGTGCGCCACCTACCGGATTTTGTTTTTGATGAGGGATTGCATTGTTATCGGGTTTTACAAATCGCCGGGAACTTCACCGTAATAGCTGATAGACCCCTAAATGGTACACGCAACAGATACTTACCTTCCGAGCCTTACACATCCGCGGAATGAACAAGTTTACATTTCATTTTTTCACTTTTAACCAACTTTGTTTGAATATGTCGACAACGAGGACCCTCAACGAATCTATTGCGACCTAACGAGATGAAACAGTTGTAAGGAAGTTGAGCTCACAAAGCTGGAGCCCTCAAGACTCATAGAATTTCAGCTTTTCCATAATATAGAGGGTCATTGAAAATATGAAATCGGGCGATTGTTCGGCATGGAGAAAGCGTTCAATATGTGAAGCCGTAGGCCATTTTCTTTCCCTAGTTTCTTACTCAAAGACTGCAGGCTGTGAAGCAAACACTCGTAGTAGTTCGAATTATACGTGGAAGTGTAGCTCATGCGGAGGCACTCTTCGCATGCCGGTATAACTCTAAAACGACCTCACTGTCTACTCATGGACCAATAAGAGTAGCAGAGATCGAATGAAAGCGATAAAAGTGGTATTTTCGGTAGCGCAGGGAAGACCGGTCAGAAGTTGTCCTGCCAAAAAATTCACTGCCCTGCATACGAAAAAATGTACTGTTTTCGCGCTCATCCATCCTTTCCTATTCTCTGCTTCTTCCTTCGTCTTTTTTTTTCTCTTCGTATTCTTATTCTTGTCCCTATTCCTCTTCTTATGGCTATCCCTATCCCTATCCCTATCCCAAAAATATTTTTTTATACCTGTAAACTGGCACCGGAAAACCCTGGCCTGGACAATGCCCAACAAAGGTTCCTAACAAACGAACTTCATTAAGCTCGATACTTTTAGAAGCAATACGCGGCTTGACATGACCCATTGGTTCTAGGAAATAAACAAAAAATTAGCGACTTAATAGCAAATAAAGTTACGAGATCCAGCTCTCAAACTGCCTGAATGCTGAAAGGTCTTCACTCTTTTAATATACCTAAATAAAGGCGTTGGATAGGCTTGAGCCTGACATAGTATGGCAAAACTGCCACCTGAGCGTAAAGTTAGCTCTTGAAGACGATCGCCTGAGATGGTGGGTGCTGCGCTACCAATTGGCTCTGAGGAGAGAAAAGTATTCATACATCGAATTCAAGCAAAACGAAAAAAAATCCTGAATGTTGAGAAAAACACGGATACAGTGTTGGCAGGGTTTAACCAATGAAAAAAATAAAATTATTTGTAAACAGTTTAATTTTACCGAAATACGGGCGTTTGATACGACTGGCCTTGACAAAGCATGGCCAAACTTTGACCAGCCTGCTTGATAACTTCTTGCAGTCTTCCGCCGGAAATTTTCGGCGCTACACTACCAACAGGCTCTGGAGAGAAAAGTTTACTTATATAAAATTCCAAATTTTCCGATTAACACGATTCGCAGCTGCCTGAATATTTTAAACCATAAGAAAAGCTCCTGCGTGAAACCCGAACCTTGATTGGTAAGCAAGAAGCATATTTCGATAACCAAACTAACCTTATTATAGGCACTGGAAAAGCTTGCGCTTGGCACAAGAGCGCAAAACTTTGTCCAATCTCTTTAACAAATGTAAAGCTTTTCGATTCACCTGAGAATGTGGGAGCTTTTGCGCCAACAGGTTCTAAATTGTAACATTAATAAATAATTCGTTTCAAATAAATCCCAAGAAAAAGAAAACTTTGCTGAAAACTAGGTTAGGGTCGAATTTAAAAATATAAGTAGTTACGCTTTTCAGTTTCACAAGCTTTCAGTTTTCAACACATAAGCTACCTTATAACTGGCACCGGCCATGCTTGAGCTAGACACAATAGAGCAAAGCTTTGTCCAAAGTTGCGTGAAAATGTAAAGCTTTTCAAATCATTGGAAAACGTCGGAGCTTTTGCGCCAACAGGTTCTAGAAGTTATAAAAATAATGAAATGCTAAGCTTTTGAGAGGAAAGAAGCTTAAGTTAACTTATACATAAATTTGTATTTAAAAAAAAAAACACCAAAAGCACAATAAATTTCACAGAACGCATTGGCAGTGTTTACATATGTTTGAATACCTTATAACCGGTACGGGAAAAGCTTGCGCTTGGCACAAAAGCGCAAAACTTTGCCCCACTGAACGTATGTACGAGAATATATTTGAATCAGTGGAAAATGTAGGAGCTTTCGCGCCGACAGGTTCTATAATAATAAAAAGCACATAAAAACTTTAAGCTTCCTTGACAGTATAGAAAGAGAACTGCTCAAAATGTTGGTATACATATAGTAAATAAAAGATCTACCTAAATATTGGCACCGGATACGCCTGAGCTTGACACAGTAACACCAAATCTTTGCCTAGAGCTTGCACAAAAGTACTGCTCTTCGAAGCAGAGGGAAAGGCTGGAGCCTTTGCGCCTAGTGGTTCTTAAATTTTAAAAATAAAAAGTTTGGCATGTTAATTAATGGAAACACAAAAACAGTGGAAACAATTAAACTGCCTGAAAAGAGCTTTTAATTTGTGTAACTATGAGCTTTTTCGCTTGTAAAGTTTGAGGTTGTTTTTTCTATAGGGATAATTTGAATATCATACAAATATTTATTTCTTTACTACTTGTTCCTCGTTTACCTAAATATTGGCACAGGATAGGCTTGAGCTTGACATAACAGTACAATATCTTTAGCTATTTTCTCAATAAATGTGCCACTTTTTAATGCAGTTGGAAACGCGGGAGCTTTTGAACCCAGTGGTTCTATAAAAATTAGAATTTATTAGAGAACATCAACAAACTTAATTTAAAATTAATTTAATAACAACAATAAACCGCCTGAATATTACGCATTACTAACAAAAGCAGGAAAGCTCAAAAAAGCTTTAAATAAAAGCGTTTGCTTTACTTTGTTTACCTTGTCACTGGTACCGGGAATGCTTGAGCTTGACACAAAAGCACTAGGTCACTATAACTTTTACCCATTAGTGTGCTTATTTTTGAGACTGTTGGAAAAGTGGGAGCTTTAGCGCCAACGGGTTCTAAAAGCATAAAGAAGGATTTGAATACATAAGTAGAAATCTATAAAAACTGAAAAGCTTTGGAAACTGCCTGAGCTTTTGGGATAACCATCAAATAAAACAACCGTCTCACAACTTCAGTTACCTAATTATAGGCACTGGAAATGCTTGAGCTTGACAAAGTAACGCAAAGCTTTGTCCAACAGCGCGTGTGTATGAAAATGAGCTTGAATCCGTGGAGAAAGTGGGTGCCTTAGCACCAACAGGTTCTAGAGTTTTGCATAAAAGAAAGAAAATTATTCAATATTTGAAAGTTAAAGCAATGAAAGCTGCCTGTATTTTTAATGCCGTTTTATGATTTTTTATTAACATTTTTGTAGAGCTTTTTCAAGATTTTTATTTTGTAAAATTATCGAGAGCTTTTCTTTGTAGCTTTTTTCGACCTTTTAGAGCTTTTTTCAAGTGTTTTAATTTTGTTAACTTTTTTAGAGCTTTTCTTTGTAGCTACCAAAGCTTTCTAATTTTCAAAATTGAATCATTTTAGCAAACCAAAAATAGCTTTACCTGATAATTGGCACTGGAAAAGCTTGCGCTTGACACAACAACGCAAAGCTTGAATTCACAAAGCGCACAAAAATGCTACCTTTGGAGTCACTTGAAAATGTGGGTGCTTTAGCGCCAACAGGTTCTGAAGTTAGAAATAAAACGAGTTCAAATTATATCAAATAAAAACTTATATCGAAAACCGGTTGGCAGGTGTAACAAGAATGCAAACGCAATATATATTCTTGGTGCGAGAAAGGTGTCTGTAAGATTATCGAAGATAGAGATAGCTTTTGAGAGCTTTAGAGCATGATGGTTGAGAATTACAAATGCTTGTTAGGGTAGCATGAAGGAAAATTCCTTTGAAAAAAATTTACATTTTAATAAATGGGAGTTCAACCAAAAAGCTGCTTCTCGAATTTTAAAAATTAAAAAATATCAAAGCCTCTCTCAACAACTTCTTGTCATCAATCATCCATCTAAAGTTCTCCTTTACCTAAAAACAGGTACTGGAAATGCTTGAGCTTGACAAAGTAGCGCCAAAGTAGAGCTGATTGGCGCTCTATTCGAAAATGTCTGCACTTCGCCGGAAAAGGAGGGCGCCTTTGAACCGATTGGCTCTAAAAATAAGAAGGTTATGTGGATATGAGTTAAAATTATAAATAAATTTGGTACTGGTCGCGTGAAATGTTGGGATAAAGTCTTGTTCTTTAAAGCTTGCAAAATTCGGAGGGAGATAAATAATGAGCTTTTCGTGATGAGCTTTTGACAATATTAGTAATCGACGGCTGAGCAAGCCTAAGGCCCTGCCAATTTGTATGCGACTTTCTGTGTAATTTAAACTTTCACTCTACCAAAGCCCAGATCACTATGTATGAGTACGCATTATCGAAAGACGTCAGCTGTGTTAGAGAGACTAGAATAACAAGTACTCTCGTAGATTATCGATAGAGATGGACGAGCTTTGCGGGAACATGAAAAGGCAATGGCCAGAGGAAAGACGGCGTCCACTGCATCGAAACAATTAGGCAAGAGAAGGCATTAGCCTTATTTGTAGGCGGCAAGAACCGATAAGGAAACAAAGGCAACGTTGATACGCCACCAGCTTCTCAGGGGACGAGAGCTAAAGCAAGCCTGTCGTAAGAGGCGGCTAAAAAGCAAACGTACAACTTAACAGTTGATCTAGAATATGATGCCTCTCAAATCATATTACCAATGTTCTACTTCCTTTAGGGGATGATATGACCTGCAAGGTTCCACTGGTCATATACAATTTTTACGGTGACATCCGAAGGGTACCGAGCCCATGTCCGGCAAAGGACTTCCGCTATCGAAAACACCCCCGAAAACATTGAGCGAGGATTTTTCTCACTACAAACAACAAAACCAACACCAGGATTAGATGAGCTTGCTTTGGGACATTCGAGCAAACATTTCTTCGCGGCGGTCCTGACAGTCCGACAAAAGTTGATTTAGTATCGAGCAGTAGAGCTTTGCCAACTTACTAGGGCAGTCACTGGAAGCAGCTAAGAAGGGGAGTACTCAATTTGCATTGACAAAATTATATTAAGAAAAAGAAACTTGGCCATCCTTACAGTGTCTAAAAGCTGTCTCATTTCGTTACTAAAAATCACCAGCTTCTCAGAAATACTAGGGCAATGAGTTGTTAAAACTGAAACAGCTGATTGACTTGTAGATGTCAACAAGGGCAAGTACATACAAAAGTTTAACATTGACCCAGTTCCACGTAAAATAGTTGGTATGTACCAAATCCAAAAAAAAGAGGTCATGCAAGGTTGAGACAAGAACGCAAACGTAGTGGCCATGAGGTGAGAAGTGTGCACAAAAAAACAATAGAAGTAATAAGCTCAATGGCAGATGAGCCGAATAAAAACAAGAGCGACGACACCAACACACGCGTGAAAGTGGTAGATATTGGGATGGGAAATGTGGGCTGAGTGGAAAGCCTAGCACATATATAAAAACTTTATCAAAATCGCGCGGTAAATTTTTAATGAAAGTGAAAGTTACATACATTTGCTGAGAATAAAAAAATTGGTACCATTCGTACATCTAACGAGCGCAGACATTCGTGCAATAACAAGCGCAACAGTTTGTGACACACGCAGTACTGCATTTGGATTGAAAGCGCGACAGGTCAGCGACCCAAAAACGTGACTACTACGCCATGAATGGCTATCAACAACCTAGCCGACGTCGCTTCGTTGTGGTGCACCGACCACGGAAAACACGCTCCACAACGGTTCATTCATAAGCAGCACAAACAAACAAAAAAAATGCCTTGAAGGGCGATAGTGGCGCGCCAAGAAAAATTTGCTATCTACTCTTATCTCGCTTCAACATGCGCGCGCAAGAAACCAGTTTCTTTCAACATTCGCTTATGTGCTTTGCTTCTAAACAAAAGTGAAGAATCAAAACAAATAACACAAAAACATGTTTGTGGCAGCAACAAGTGAAGAATGTGCAAACGAGACAACCACTGTATGCCACACGAATACTGCGAGCAAAATACAAAACTACCCGAGAAGGGGAAGTTGTTTTGGGAAATTTATGACGCATTGAGCTCATGCGCACTCGTCGAGAGCAGGCTAGCATGTGGTGTGTACTGTGCGAGTGAGTCAGCTGATTTGTTTATGACACACATTTACAAGGCACACATATACAAATGTTGATTTAACGGTGGAGGCGCTCGGTTTGACTGTGACGATGATGGCATGGGTTGTAGCTGCAGACGAGGCATGTTAGCGGTGCTGGTTGTTGTGGCGATGGAGTGCACATTTTGTGGTATGAGTTTGTAAACAAAAGCGTACGTTTTTATGTGTTTTTGGTGCTTTTGACTTTTGAGGCGGTTTTTGTTTTTGTTACACATTTTTCCTCTCTTTTTAGTACATTTTATTTTGTTGCTTATTTTATGCTTGTGTCTTTGTGATTTGTTTACTTTGGCTTTTGTTTAGCTTTAGCTGTACTGATGACAGCCTCCAGGCAGCTGGAGTTGATTCTTTGAGTTCTTATAGAGTCAGCGACATGTGTAGCTTATATTTACGGAATGTATGTTGAATGTAGCTGCCTTGGCGAGTGTTTTTTTAAATGCGAATTTAAATGCTCGTTTCGCTTCTATAACGAATATGATGAATGAATATTGCTAGTCTTATCGCTTTGTCACACTTCGAGACGAGTCAAGCATCGTTTTTTTTTTTTTTGCACAAATGAGGAAATGCTAATTTGCTGAGTTAATAAATATACTAGACAATGACTAAGAGCGAACAAAATGTATGCTATGTGAAAGTATAGTCACCACTAAGTCGACAGCTGATATCGAATTATAAGTGCTTGTATCGATTAAAGGAACTAGAATTAGGCCCATGGTAGAAATTAGATATACATATGTATATATACTAGAGTGGGCCAAAAAAAATCGATTTTAGTTTTTATATTTTTATTTTTTATTTATTTGATTATTTGACAATATCCTTCAGCAAGATCGATATTGTATTTCATTTAATTTTTTTATTATTTTTTGTATTTAATTTCCTTTAATTTCATTTTATTTTATTTTATTTTCTTTTATTTTCTTTTATTTTCTTTTATTTTCTTTTATTTTCTTTTATTTTATTTTATTTTATTTTATTTTATTTTATTTTATTTTATTTTATTTTATTTTATTTTAATTTATTTTATTTTATTTTTTTTATTTTTTATTTTTTTTTCTACTTTATTTATTTTTTTATTTTATTTTATTTTATTTTATTTTATTTTATTTCGTTTTATTTTATTTTATTTTATTTTTTTATTTTTTTTTATTTTTTTTTTTCTACTTTATTTATTTTTTTATTTTCTTTTATTTTATTTTATTTTATTTTATTTTATTTTCTTTAATTTTATTTTATTTTATTTTATTTTATTTTATTTTATTTTATTTTATTTTATTTTATTTTATTTTATTTTATTTTATTTTATTTTATTTTATTTTATTTTATTTTATTTTATTTTATTTTATTTTATTTTATTTTATTTTATTTTATTTTATTTTATTTTATTTTATTTTATTTTATTTTATTTTGATTTATTTTATTTTATTTTATTTTATTTTATTTATTTCATTTTATTTTATTTATTTTTTTTTTTTTTTATTTTTTTTTTTATTTTTTTTTTTTATTTTTTTTTTATTTATTTTATTTATCTTTATTTTTAATTTTTTTTATTTTTATATATATATATATATTTTTTTCATTTTATCAGTTTATTTAATTTTTTTTATTACATTTAAATTTGTTTTTCTCAGCTTATTTTATTTGTGCTTTTTTTACCATTCTTTTCTTGCATTTTATTTTACACAAATCTAACTTCAAATGGTAAGAAAACGAAATGAACTCCTCTGTTAATGATTATCTATATTGTTTTCTTTTTATATGAATAGCTTTGATAATTAAACTTTCTTCTTTTTCTGAACCTAACCTAAAAACCGGTACTGGATACGCTTGAGCGGGGCACAAAATAGCAAAACTAGCACTTTGTCGACGTTCAATGCCCGACCATTTTGTATCAACAGAAAGTGTGGGCGCTTTTGCGCTGACAGGTTCTACAAGAAAAATCGAATGCAATTAATAAAATACGTTTACAGACATTCATTCATGAAAAGCTTAGAAAAAAAATGAAACTAAATAATTTATAACTGCGTTTGCTACCTGAATGTGGGCACTGGAAACGCTTGCGCTGGACAAAACATAGCCAAATCGCGTCCCTGTATGCGTTCCATCCACGCGCGACGCATATCGTGCGATAACAGCGTTGGCGCTTTTCCACCAACTGGTTCTAAATTGCATAAAAATCTGAATTAGTTCGTTTTCAAATATTGAATAATGCAAATATTACAAAGCCCACGTCATATGCTAAATGATGCAATCAAACTGCCTGAATTGTAGTTTTTAGTGGTTTTAAAGTTTCAAAACGCTCTGAACTAAAAAAAGCATGGACAGAGAAGTGACACTGAAGACGGCACAAACCAGAAACCGGTTGGTCTCCAAAAAAAAAGGTTAGTAAGGCTTGAGTATAACTTTTCTAACATACATACTTTGATCATTCCAACTTTTACCTAAAATTGGGCGCTGGATAACCCTGTGCCGGACAGAGTAGCGACAAATCTTTTGCTGATTATAACTCCAATGGTTTTTGCACTAGAGCCGGTGTACTCGGCGCACTACTCGATATGGGCTCTAAAGGGTATAAAGGATGCCAATTAAATAAAATATACATGCTTAGAGTAAAATAATGTGGCTGAATGTTGGAATAAGAAAGCCCTGAACGGTCCTGCCATAACTAAAAGTTGCGTGCAATAAAACCATCACTATCACTATAACTATTTTGTACTTCCTACAAAAATATATTCAGGTAAATGGTTTTTAACAACAATGGCTTGTCATTTTTATACCAAAAATGAGGTAAGGTCTGCAAAATAAATTCAATAATGGTATTCATTTAACTTCGCATGTATGCTCGGAATTTTTTGTTTAATTACTGGACTTTTTTAGGATAATTTTTAGACTTTTTCGGTACTATTTCGGGATATGTTTCGAAATTTTTCGGGACCAATCTGAACTTTTCTGGGATCATTTTGGACATTTTTTGGCATAATTTTTGGGATGGTTTTCGGGACTGTTTTGGGACTATTTGGGATGATTTCGGGATGGGTTTCGAAACTATTTTGGGCCAATTTCAGTACTTTTTCGGGATATGGTCCAGATTTTTTCGGTATAATTTCCTAAGCTTTTTAGATCATTTATGGAATTTTTAGGGACCATTTCCTTCTTACTGTTTTCGGGACCAATTTTCCTAAAACGGTCTCGAAAAAGTCCCAAAATGTTTCCTAAAATCATTTTGCAATGGTACCGAAAAAGTGCCAAAATGATCCCAAAAAAATCTGAAACATATCCCGAAAAAGTACAGAAATTATTCCAAAAAGTCCCGAAATGGTCCCAAAACAGTCCCGAAAATCATACCGAAATGATCCCAACAAAGTCCCAAAATGATGTCAAAATAGTCCCGAAAACCATCTTGAAATGATCCCAAAAAAGTCCGAAACATATCCCGAAAAAGTACTGAAATCATCTCAAACAAGTCCGGAAATGGTCGCAAAACAGTCCCGAAAATCCAACCGACACGATCCCTACAAAGTCCAGAAATGATCCAAAAATAGTCCCGAAATGGTCCCAAAACAGTCCCGGAAATCATACCGAAATGATTCCAACAAAGTCTAGAAATGATCCCAAACATATAGTCCCGAAATGGTCTCAAAATAGTCCCGATAACCATCTCAAAATGATCCCAAAAAAATTGGAAACATATCCCGAAAAAGTACTAAAATTATCCCAAAAAAGTCCAGAAATGGTCCCAAAACAGTCCCGAAAACCATCTCGAAATTATCCCACAAAACTCCGAAACATATTCCGAATTTTATAATCAGAGCTTTGATTAATTAGAAAAATGACTTATCAACAATTCATTTAAACGATTAATCGCACGTTCGTAATAATGATTAATGCTTTACCGGAAGTTAGGTGCCGGAAAACCTTGCGCGGGGCAAATCAGTGAAATGCTACTACCGTTTGCCATATTCAAAGGTTTGCTCATTATGGAAGGTATACGCGGAGCAGTGCTTGAGACGGGTTCTGAAATTAAAATCGTTAACAAGAAAGCGACTTAATATAAAGGTTGGAAAAGAAATAAGTAGTAGCTTAAAAATTTTAGTTTTAAGTTAAAAAAAATCTGCCTGAATGCTTTTCCAACATTTTATGTTTTTTTTTTTTGTTTAATGGGAGTCTTACTAAACTAAATTTGTACGGCAATTTCGAAAACAATTTTAGATATATTTAACGTTCATATATTTTTTTGACACAACTAACCTAAAATTTGGCGCTGGATAGCCCTGAGCTGGACATAAAATTGCCGTTGCCATACCAAAGTCCACAATATTTGGCTTATAGGTGAGCGAATTAATTTTCGGTGGTGAACTAGAGACAGGTTCTATAAAAATTAAAATTCATTTTTAGGTACATTTTCCCTTTTTAGCATTAATCGATAAATTCGAATACTCCAATATTTATAATGAAAAAAGCCTATTGAAAACTGCCTGAGTATTAGCGTTTTTTTCCACACCTTTTATAAAAAGTTAATTATATAAATAAATTGTGCCACGGATATAGGGGTATTTTTTTAGAGGTGAAATGTTAGTTAAAGAAAAAAATTTAATCACTCGTTAAGGGCCGTTTTTTCTCAAGTAAAATTGAAAATGTATCTGCCCGATGAAAATATTTTTTGTATACAAATTTTTGTGTAATTAACAGATTGAGAAGACGATCCTCAATACTTACACATTTATTTGGAGTCTTACCGAAAATTTGGCGCTGGATAACCTTGTGCGGGGCAAAGTATTGAAATACTTGAGTGGTGAGCTACACTTAATGGGCGTGCGCTTAAAGGTGGCACCTTGGGTGCTGTACTAGAGACTGGTTCTAGAGAAGATATACATATGTACATAGTTCAAGACGCAAGTTACAAAAAAAATTTTTACAAATTTCAAAAACTGCATGAATGATGGGTTTCAGTTGCGTACTTTCAAAACAAATAATATTATTAATAGAGTTCTGAAAATAGGTCAAAATCAAACACCTAAAATTATGCTACCATAACTTCCACAGTGTACCCATTTTTTTTTTAATAAATTTAAAAAGTTTTTTTAGTCTATTGATTTGGCCTATTTTTTCGATCTCTAATTATTACCTAAAAACCGGCACCGGAAAACCTTGCGCAGGACATAACAGCGAGAAAGTGCTACCCAAATAAAAGCTTTTTACATCAAATTTCGAGAGTGAGGACACTTTCGGGGCTGCGCTGCTAACAGGCTCTAAATAAATATAATTTTTTTTTAAAAAGGAGTTAAGCTTTGTGTATACATAAGTACATTAGGATGGGTTTTTGAAAACTGCCTTGTTATTTGAGAATATTAGGTTCGTCTACATTACACGACCGTTTGTGCTCAGCATTTCAATTACAGACTCGCAGATGCACTTTTTTGGTATATCTCGACACCAGCACCACCTACCGGATTTCTTTTTTGTTACAAAGTTTTTGAATGCATAAGAAATACAAGTGCGAAAAATTCGGATCATAATATAGCGACTGTAGCGCCATCTAGCAAGAAAATATATATATCCTGTGTAGATAGGACTTATCCAAAGAATAAAGTGTCAAAATTTGAAGAAAAAAAACGGCTCTGTAGCTTTTTAACAAATTCGTCACATAGCAGATTACCTAAATAATGGCACCGGATAAGCTTGAGCTGGACAAAGTAGCGTCTGACTTGCGCCTAACGCAACATCAACGTTACGCGTTTTATCGCCGGAAGTGAGTCGTGGGCCTACGCTGCCGACGGGTTCTAGAAATCCAGACAAATGTGTGAAGAGATTTGTTAGTAAAAATAATTGTTAAGATAATGCAACTGCCTGAATGTGAGAAGTTTAAGCGGCGTCTTCTATTTAAAATAATTCCCCGAATGAGTTTAAAAAATAAGGCACCCACACATTTTACCTGAACAATGGAACTGGATAAGATTGAGCTGGGCATAAAAGCGTGATATCAGTTGCATTTCGACCGCGTACCTTGTTCAACTCATCATAAGCATTGATTTTGGGTCCGACGCTACCGACGGGTTCTAAGGAATAATTATGGAACAATTTTGGGGAAAAAAAAATAAAAAATACAAATTTTTGAAAGTTGTAAAAGTTTTATGAGGGACAACTGCGCTGAATGTTGGATCTTTTATTATGAAAAAAATACGGCGGCGATATGCCTAGTACAGGTTGTTATTAGAACTTGTTTGTCGACTCCGAACGGCACCTGCAAAGCAGATGAATTTTTACTGAGAAAACTTTCATGCTAGAAATAAACTCGGAGAGTTGCCAAACCACTGCCGAGGGGCGAACCCGTTTATAAAAACTTGTTTCTAAAGAATTTTTCTCTGTTGATTCTACGGAGTTGAGAGCCTCGATTCTTACTGTAGTAGGCCGATCACACTTTCGCCACCCCACGGAGTTATAACAGACCCGTCAGACTGTGGCCTGCCCAAAATCAGATTTGAAACTTGAACAATTCCCTCAATCTCTCCTCATCGATCGCTTATTCTTCTTATTTGTGTGCCACTTATTCATGCCCATTCAATTTTTCTCCCTCTCCTTATTCTGCCAATTTTCTTTTTCCTCAGCCCCCTCCTCTGTATCTCCTCTTTCCTTTTCCTCAAAGTCTACCTATTTCTCTTCGTTATGATTTTCAATCTATGTCTAGCCTCATTCCTATCCTATTAATATTACGATTCATACTCATATTCCGCCAGTAACATTCCAAATCCGATTCCCATTCCTGTTCCGATTCCTCTTTTAGTCCCATTCTCATCACCATCACTGTCCCTATTCCTATTTTCGATTCCCAATCCTATTCCTATTCCTATTCTATTCCCATTTCTGTCCCATTTCTGTCCCTATTCGCGTTTCTCTTCCTCCTCCCGTTTTCATTCCTATTTCGCTCTCCATTACCATTCCCATTTCTCATCCTATTTCCATTCCCACTTTTATTCCAACTCCTGTTCTTTTCACTTTCCTCTTCCTATGCTCATTGTTATTCTTATTTCGCACCACATTCCTATTCGGATTCCTATACTATTCCCATTTCCATTATCTTCCTAGTGTTCTTTCCATGGCTTATACTCAGATTTAGATCTTTTAGTTCATTTTCTTTGGAGATTTAGAGACTCAACTCAAATAACAATCAACCCCGTTTTATTATCATGGCATAAGTGAATCTCAAGATATACACTATGAAAAATCCCTTTGGTAGAGAAGGTTCCACGACCCCTTTTCATTTTGTGCCCGTTTTTAGGAGGTGCTTTTCTGGAAGTGCTAGAGATTATACTCATATTGAATCAATTTGTATGAGCACGCCCTTAGAGAAATAATTTTACCCCCATGACCGACCTTGGAAAGACTACATGGACCATTCAAATTGTATAATGATCTAAAAATCTGTTTAAAAAACAGCTTGGGGCATAACTACATACAGGCCCCAAAAAAGTTTGTCCTATCCGAACTTCGACCCCATAAAGAACAGTCACACATAAACGTTCAATTTATTTTTAAGTTTACCGGAACAATGGCACGGGATATGACTGTGCCGGACAAAATAATGTAAAACTTTGATGAATTTGTGCCTCCGCATTTTTTAAACGATTCTCAACACTGATTTTAGGTGCCACACTACCCACAGGCTCTACAATGAAATAAACACGGTATAAATAAAAAAGCAAATAGACGTGCACAAAACTTAAAACTGCCTGAATGTATTTAAAAATGGAAATGTGTACGATCCCTTTAAAATACTAAAGTAAAAATAAATACTCGGCCATACCTGTAGTTTGGCACTGGATATGACTGTGCTGGACAGAAGAGCGTAAAAGTAGCACCAAATTTAGCACGAGCATCACGTAGGCGTTCGCCTACACTTATTTTCGGAGCTACAGTGCCGACGGGTTCTATGCAAAAATTTAGATATTATTAGCTTATTTTACTAACGATTTAAAACTGCCATTGTTGGGATTGAAAAAAGCTCTCCCTAAAAGCTCTCGAAAATATTCTAAAGGGTTAACTGTGGATGACTATCTTAACATATAATAAAATTATAACAGGACGATAGTTGGTAAAGCAAAATGCATACGTGAGCACTTTATTAAAGTATGTATTAGAAATCAAAAGTTTTAAAATTTGTGTCCGTCTGTCTTGTTGTTAATATAATGCTAAATGTTCAACTTAAGGTTTAGGACCCATTTTATTAATATTTCATAACCGCTTCACACAGTGGTGGCAATAAAAGTTGGTTAAAAAATTAGCTCACGTTAAGTGATGTTGGAACAGGGCGTTCATCTAACGGCAATTCATTATGGTGCAACCCTGTTGAAACTGCCTTTGTCAGCACTTCAGATTAAGGTGTCCAGCGACAGCTAGGTACTATTTCTATAACAAAAAAGTAGTATTTTCGTTTACCGAAACATTGGTACTGGATAAGCTTGCGCCGGACAGAATATGCTGAGCGTATTGCCAACAGCTGCCTCGGCATCATTTCGACGATTAATAAGATTTATTTTTGGCGCAACACTGCCCACAGGTTCTGGAAAAAATACAAAATCAGAAGTTCCTTGCAAAGAAAACCGAAAACTGCCTGAAATTGGGGCAACGCTTTTTTTGAGTAAAAATATTTGAAAACCTGAGATGCGAAGTGTTTTAAAAGTTTACCTAAAAGCTGGCACCGGATATGACTGCGCTGGACAAAATATACTCAACGACGTATTAATACGCGCTTCCGCATCTTTACGTCTATCGCCAACGCTTATTTTAGGTGCAACACTGCCAACAGGTTCTAAAAGAAGCACAAAAGTTTTCAAGTGAAACAATAATTGAAAATTGTCTAGGATAGTTAATTGACTAATTGGAAAACTAATTTTACATAACAAACACAAATTTGACTTAGCTTAAAAACTGCCATGAATAACTAAATCAAGTATTAAAAAACTCTACAAACTGTTAAACGCTTAGCAAACTTTAGATCCCCATTCATTTTCATTCGAACACACTTGATTGACTTGAGAGCAATTACTTAAATTGTCATCAAAGTTTGAGTAGAAGAAGAAAATGAGGCGCTTGTAAATACCTGTAAGCTGGTACCGGAAATGATTGTGCTGGACAAAAGAGCGATACGCTTGAATGAGTTTCGACGCCAGCATTTTGAAGTTGTGCGGCAATGCTAACTTTAGGTGCAACGCTGCCGAGGGGTTCTAGTGTGGTAACGGTAATTTACTTAGTAGGTTAAATATTAGTTTTAGTTGTTTAATATCTATATATAAAGTGGACTGCTTGAATGTTGATATTTAGGGTATTTTGAGATGCCGAGGCAGGGCGGTTTTATTGTTTTATGCTTGGTAAACTTCAGTGTGAAAAAGACTTGTTTAGTCTATACGCCCCTTAAGTGTACGCCATTAATGGAAATTTATCGAAACAATCACACATTTATCGAAAAATACCTAGCACTCTGTGTTAGAGGTGGGCCCGGCACATTTTAAATCACGGTGATATTTGAAAATGACAGTTTCGCGACTAACGAATCAATCGCCGAGATAGAAAATCTCAACACCTTAAAGATTGCTGCAATTTAACATCGGGGTGGGAGTCTTTATACGAGTAATAGAAGCCAAAACAACTGATTCTGGAATTTTCGCGTGTGTGTCTATATATTTGTTCGCGCATCATCAATCAAAAACCACTAGGTAGAAGAGATGTAATTTTCACCGAGGTTTTTCTAGATGTCATACTTAAATTTTATGATCCATTTTAGCGCGGGGAGTTACTTTATTCTCGCTTAATACAGGGGTGGCCATGAAAGTCATGAAAAACCACTGATATATTTTGTTTAAGCTGTTATGCTATTGATACACACACGGAGATTATCTGCAATAAAACTTCCTTAATCAGATCCAAATTTTACCCTGACACACACAAAATTGAAGATTAAAATCAGCGCCATCTAGTGCTTTGGTTGTAGTACTTGCGGCTTAAAACTATATGTCGCTGAGGATTATTTATTTTTTGGTGACTCTAGTGGCCAGTAGCGGTAAACTCTTAATTTTGGTAGTTATCCTTGCTATTTTTGTTTATTTATCGATGACAGTAGCGACCAAATCGTGAGCTCATTTTCTGAAGCGGAATTAATTCGGAATTTGCGCTAATGTATCAGCCCAATTATCAGTTCTTTCAAACCTTTGAACTATTTCTGAAGAATCTTAGTTCGGTCATCTTATAAAGCTATAGCTCTACTAATTGAACTAGTGGTTGGATGAGATAAGCGAGTTAATTTTTTTAAAAGGAATTTCGTTTTGTTGGTAGAAGATTTAGTTCACAATAAACCCCAAGAATACTATAAAATTAGTTCTCGCATATTATTTTACCTATAAATTGGCACAGGGTAGGCTTGCGCTGGACACATTATAGCCATACTACGATTTTGTTCAATACTATCATGATTATAGCCATCTTTTTTATTCACACGAGGCGCCACACTGCCAACGGGTTCTAGTTTGAGGAAATATATTGGAAACTAAGTATACTTTGGAAACTGTTAGAAAGTGAGATGTTTTCGTACTGAATGTTGGGATGAGCTTACTTCTAAGAGCTCTCAAGTAATGATACGTAATTAATCGACTAAATAAATTTTCCAATTAATCAGGTTCTAATTACTCCCTCTTCTAAAAAGTCAAACATATTAGATTTATCGAAATGTGACTTTTGGGAAATTATGTAATCGATAATAATTATTATCTTTTTTATTAATCAATTAAGCTTAGATTAATTGAGTTGTATGACTAATTGATTCACCAACTATTCCTACTCTTAAGCATTCGGAAGGCTCAAGATATCTGTAGCATATGCTTAATAAAAAAAATTGAATACCTATAAGTTGGCACTGGATATGATTGCGCTGGACATTGTATCGAAATTGTGTGATTCACTACAATACGATCGTAATTTATTTCATCTTTACGATTAACGCGTGGTGCAACGCTGCCAATAGGTTCTATAAAGAAGACAAAACATTTTCAGAAACAAAATTCAAAGAACGTTATGCGCTAAGAAAACATGCCTGAGAGTTGAGTGGAGTCTTTTTTTTTTGGCGTCGAAATATCATCAATTTTAATCTTTAAGGGTTTTTAATTATTTTACCAACCTGAAAACGATCACAACCTACCTATAAATAGGCACGGGAAACGATTGTGCAGGACACTTTAGCGCAACAGTTTCATTTGCTGCCACGCGATCGTGACTGAATTCATCATTTTTATTAACTTTCGGTGCAACACTGCCAACTGGTTCTGAAAATTAACAATTTTTTTTTTTCGTTCGAAAAATGGTCAAATGGTGAACATATTGAAACCCTGAATGTTGGTTAGAGGGGTAATTTTTTTTAATTCTACCCTGTGTCAAATAATGTAAACTCTGATAACCTCGAAAATATCTACCGAATTCCGATAATTTTGATAGAATTTCTTGAGCTAGGGAATATCTACTAAATCCGATTTTTAGTATCATGAAGAAAACTGGTGATAAATATGTCCCGTAAAATGTCCTCTCAAAAAGCTCTCCTAATTAAATAACTACACTGTTTGTCAGACTAGAACAAACTTCTTTACGTAGATGTAAGAAAGAAAGTATTTCTGGGTGCATTACCTGTAAGCAGGTACTGGATACGATTGAGCAGGGCATAATAGAGCAAGTGCATTATTTGTTGCTCCTAAAAATATTCCAGCTTTATCTTTTATTTCTACTTTGGGTGCTACGGAGCCAACTGGTTCTAAAATTTTAAAATTAAATATAACCTAGTTTCAATTTTATATATAGGAAGATGTATGTTCTAATTTGCTGAATGTTGGAATGGACCTGTTTCAAACTATTTTGGTGAATATTATCGAGTATCACACATCACTATACAATTTCAGATCCCGCAAGAAAAATAGCATTTTCGTGTTTTTATTTAACTTTCCAGCGTACCCAAAAAGTGACTATTCCAGAAATTAAAGAATTCGCCATACCATGCCTATGAAGGCGATAGCAATAAAAATATCTCCAAAATTTACAGTTACTTGAGGCGGAGTGCTATAGACGATACTTTTGATTTATGAATTGTTGTTTTTTACTATCGAAGATATGGTACCTCTTTTTCCAAAGATTTATATATATAACGATAGTGTTAGACTTGGGCATTTCATGAACTAATTAGGGGAACTGGTTCCAACTCTCAAATGAACTACTTGAACTATGTATAGTTTTCGTAAAATTTATTGGATTTATTGAGAATGAGAAAATACCGAGAAACCAAGACCCGTGCTAAAGTAAGTCACTGCCAACCAGGGGCTAGCCATGTAAAAAACAAAATAACAAATTAGTGCAGTGCAACACCAAAAATGACTGTGGGTTAGAGTGGGTATCGAAATAACAACGCATAATTCGATCATTTTCGACACGAATTAGCAACTCAAACATGTGTAATAAAAGAACCGCGCTTAACAAAATAGTCCGCTTTTTATCCTCCTTTTTGGTACGCCCAGCCCGACCCAGTAATATCCCAAGTTTTTATCAGCTGCTGGTTAGCAGGGTTTGTACTTCAGGACATAAGGTGATATTTTTTCGTTTAAGAGTCGACATGAAAAACACTTTAAAAGGAAGAAGGTATCAAAACCCGCCTCTGGGTTATTGATACCGAGGCCGAAATACCTCTTGATACCTCTCCCAACATTATTGGGCGTGTTTTAGCAGTAATTAATTAAGGGAAAGAAATTCATATAATTGAACTAAAAACGAACTACATGAACTTCGTGACTAGTTCGAAATCTTTGTTTACTTTAATGAACCTAAAATCCCAACTGTAGATAGTGTCTTGAATACACTCGATATTAGTCGATGTTCAGAACGATCGATAGTTTTTCAAGTGCGTAGCTAAATTGCAGGGTGCTTTCATAAGATTTGTCACATCAATGGAACAAATTTTTATTCGTTCATAATATAAATTAGTAAAACTTTTGAAGGGAAAGAGAGAGACTTGTTACCTACTAATTAGAAAAATAAACGATCTATATATTCACCTAAAAGCTGGCATTGGATATCCTTGAGCTGGGCACAACAAACTTAACGAGGCATTTGCATTTCGTATAGCAAAACCCATTTTGTCATTCATTTCGACTTTGGGCGCAACAGAGCCTACTGGTTCTGAAAGGTCAGATAAAATTAATTTAAAAAGAGATATTAATAGAACGATAGCCATGAATGTTGGGTGATTATGCTACTGAAGTGCTGCTTAACAATTCTAAATTGAAAAATCTATAAACTTTGTTTCATACCTAAACGCAGGCATTGGATACGCCTGTGCTGGACAAATCAAACTCAACGACGCATTTTGACGTTTAAACGCCACTTTGACTTTATCGTTAATATCAACTTTAGGAGCGACGGAGCCCACAGGTTCTAAAAAAAAGTTATTAAATTAGTCAATTATAAGTCTGTGAAGTGGAAAACTGCCCAAATGCATACAAGGTAAAAAAATTTGGATTTCAATCAAATTTACAGGGTGTTACATTATTTTACCTAAAATTTGGCTTTGGATAACCCTGTGCTGGACAAAGTAAACTTAACGAAGTATTGGATTTTCGTATACCAAAATCCATTTTATCATGCATATTCACGTTAGGCGCCACCGAGCCCACAGGTTCTTTGAAAGTATTTTTAATTCAAAATATTTAAAGTTAGTGACACAATTTCAGTTGGAACACTTTTATTAGCATTGAAAACCGCCATTTTTTTAACAAATTTTTTTAAGTGAACTACCCACCTATAAGCTGGCATCGGATACGATTGTGCGGGACATAATAAACTGAATGCTTTGCCTTGTGGCTTATCCAACCAATTGATACGATCTTTAACATCTACCTTTGGCGCCACACTACCAACGGGTTCTGAAAATTTTGCAGTTATAAAGCATTTTGAAAATTAAACGAGTTGCCATTATGTTGGGAATGTTAAAAAGTGAGAGCTTAAAAAATAGATACGGGTTTCCCGACAGACTAAAACGTCGGTAATTCTCGATCAGTTTATAAAGTTAGCAAGAAAACTTAACTCGAAAATTATTACATCTTCGACATTGTGCAACAATATTCAACCTTGTCCTCTTTTGTTTAGCTTAAAGCTTTCAAAAAGCATTCTGAAGGAATAGTAATCTTTCTATACTCGTTTCGTAAAACCCACGTATAGTACCTATTTAACTAAGAAAAAAACGAGAAGCTTACCTATAAATCGGCACCGGATACGATTGTGAAGGACAAAACAAATTTATTGATTCTCCCGCGCAACACTGCCAACAGGTTCTAGCGAAAAATATTAGCTATATGAACCAGTCATTTTGAAAAACTTTATTCTATAAAAACGCCCGAATGTTGGAACTAAGCTAAAGACTAATAGTCTTCAAAAAAAAAAACAACGCCTTTAAAATTTAACTTGAATATTCTCACCTATAAATCGGCACCGGATATGATTGCGCTGGACAAATCAAAGCAAAACTACGGCCACTCGCGGCACGTGCATAATTTATCTCATCCTTAATATCAACTTTCGGTGCAACACTACCAACCGGTTCTAAAAGACAATGACAACATAACCATAAATTAAGAATTATTCAAAAAAATAAAAAATTTGTTTGATTGAAAACGTCTGAATGTTGATAAGTGTGTTGTTATACAAGGCGCTGACAACGAATCCATATCCGACTCCCAACATAGATAACATTTAGGACATATTTTGTTAATTATTTTAAAAAAAACACGAGCTCCCGAAACCTAAATGGGCTCGAAATTCGAAAATTTGTTTCGCTCCATAAACTCAAAATAGATAATTTTTCTAAATCTAGAAAACTGCATAATCTTTGGAAATTTACCTAAAAGCTGGCATTGGATACGATTGTGCTGGACATATCAAAGCTTTGTCGGTATGTAAACGAGCACGCGCGAACGTGAACTCATCACGGGTGTCAACTTTTGGCGCAACACTGCCGACGGGCTCTAAAAAGGCGGGAAGAATGCAAAATATGCAGTATTTAGTATTAAAGAACAAAATCTAAACAAAACCAAACAACTAGATTTGAATGTTGGAATATGTTGAATATTTAATATGCCAAGTACTTATACATATGTAGTTCAAACTAATTTAGATATGTCAAAACAACAGCTGAGAATGACAGATCGCAATGCCTAAGTGCAGTTTAAGGTTTAAATTTTAAACGAGCTTTTCTTGTATATTCCGAGACAATGGAACTAAATTTGGTAGATAGTTATAAAAGGTTATATTCAGGCGTTGCCACTGAGGATATTTTTGCAAAGCTGCCAACTATTTAAATTTTTTTTAAGATTACATATATGAGATATATGCCAATATGGGTAAGAAGTGAAAGATTATATGTCGCATCTCTAAAAAAATGGATAGGGTTGCTTCAAATTACTTTTTTCACATCCACTATGATCTCAAAAACCACTTGACTAATTTTCGTGAACTATTGAATGCATTTTAGCGACAGTGTTGCAGCTAAGGATGTTTTAACAGAGCTGCCCACTATTTGAATATTTGCTAAGATCCCTGCCAACCAGAGCTAGCCATAGTGAAAACAAAATCAAATATTAGTGTTGTGCTATACTAAAAATGACTGTGGGTAAGAATCAAAATACCAACGCATAATTCGATATAAGCGGATAGTTCCATAATTTCCAACTCTAATTAGCCCCTTCAACATGGGTAAAAAAGGCGTCACGCCTAAAAGAAATTACCCACTTTTTTATCCGCCTTTTTAGGAAACGCGACCCAGTAGTTTCTCAAGATTTATCCGCTGTTGGTTAGCAGGGGTTATGTGAGATATCTATACAAACCTCACTATTGGAACAGGATACGCCTGTCCTGGACACTGCATTGCGTACTCTTGAGCTATTTTCACTTGTATGAATTGAAATTTGTCATGTAGACTAGTTAACTTTGGTGGTACTGAGCCGACTGGTTCTAAAATTGAAACGCGTTTAAAAAAAAAATTATCTAGAGGGCTATCAAACTTGAAAATATGTATATTGAAAGCTGCTTGAATGATTGGGCTTGAAGGCGCCTGCTAGTGGTGTGCAACACTACGCAGTGGTGGAATTTTTTAATCGATTTTCGGTAGTTAGCAGGGACACCACTGTTTTGAAACACATACATTCTGCGTCTGTGCTACTTTTGATACCAACCAGATTGCTGCTCCAGTAATCTTCTTTCTAGCACTTTTTTTGGAAATCCTTTTATAAATTCATCACAAAATTGTGCGCTCTCAATGTTTTTTCTGACTATTCCTGATATAAAGACACATTTTATAATTTAAAAAAATCACTACCTTACAATGGGAACCGGATACGCTTGACCTGGACATTGCATAGAAAACTCTTGTCCCTGTTTCGTTGCCAAAACTTGAAATTTGTCATGCAAGCTTGTGACTTTAGGTGGTACTGAGCCCACAGGTTCTAGGTAGAAAGAATAATGATTGATTGATTGAATGATTTAATGTTCTTAGGAAAGCGAAAGCTTGAATGTTGGGATGAAAGCTTGGCTTTTCCATATAAAAGCCACTCACACAAAAATATTTACGATTTTTAAATGAAAACTGCATTCGAATTGCTTGATTGACAACACGCTTGAAAATTTAACTACCTTACAATCGGCACTGGATATGCTTGTCCGGGACATTGCATTGAGAAACTGTCGCCCAATTTGATTTGCATTAGAAGAAATTTATCGTGTATATTAAGTATTTTTGGTGGTACGGAGCCAAGCGGTTCTAGGGATAAAACAAAAAATTTAAAATTACATAATAGCTTGATTGTGGAAAACATGAGGCTTGAAAACTTGCTTGAATGTTGAAAAAACAGAAAACCCGTGTTGAAAGGCTTTTAAAGAGTAGATATAGTGATAGCTGCATGGAAGATTGCCTTCCCTGCTAACCATCTTCGAATAATTTCTTGAGAAATTACTGGATCGCGCTTCCCAAACAAGAGGACGAAAAAGTGGATAATTTTGTTCAGCGGGGTTGCTTTTATATCGTATTATACGTTGGTATTTCAATGCCTACTTTTACCCACAGTGATTTTTGGTAGTGCACAGCACTAATTTGTGATTTTGTTTTCACCATGGCTAGCGCTGGTTGGCAGGGTTAACCATTGTCTTAGAATTTTTTTGTTTTTTTTTTTTCAAAAATTCTTCATCTCAGAATGGTTTTCGACAACAACTAAGATCACTCTGCTTATTTCCAAATATTTTTCAACAAGAAGTTGTCTGTCTCGAAAAGTAAAAAATAAAACCCTACCTTATCTCATAGTTTTCAATAGCGGCATGTTCAAAAATTGAATTGAAAAAGCCGTACCTTTAAGTGTATTCAATTTTCGTTGAAAAAAGGCTTTTTGAAAAATATTTGCTTAGAGCTCTCCTACCTTACTATTGGTACCGGAAACGCTTGTCCGGGACATTGCATGGAGAAACTATCACGCAATTTAACTTGCATTAAGATAAACTTATCGTTAACGTTAAGTATTTTTGGTGGTACGGAGCCAAGCGGTTCTACAAAAAGAGCAGAAGAGGTTTAGGTGATATGAAACTAGATTAAAAACTTGCTTGAATGTTGGATGGTGGGATAGTTTTAATGGCATTTTTACTGCGAAGCCCACTAAATTTTGTTTAAAAAACAAATCATTGTGAATTTGGTGAATCTTTAAAAGTTCCTACCTTACAATGGGCACCGGGAAAGCTTGCCCCGGACATTGCATAGCATAAGTAACACCCTGCTGTACTTCCATAGTTCGCACTCTTTCCAGGAGATTCATCTTTGGTGGTACGCTACCGACGGGTTCTATAAAACAAATTTTAGGTTTTTGAAAAAAAAAACATACTCTTTCGTAGGAAGTATCGAAAACCGCCTGAGTGTGATTTAAAACTTAGTTTCGTTTAAATTTTTTTAGTCAATTTTCTTGAAATGAATTCAGTTTTATGAAAAATTATACAAAGGTAGTTGGAATATCTTTGTTCTGTTAAAAAAGTTGAAGATTTCAAAGTTGGTATAGGATATGGCTGAGTTGTAGACTTTAAAAGGGTCCTGATCCCCTTGAGCTTCCTACCTTACTACCGGTACTGGAAAAGCTTGTCCTGGACATTGCATTGCATAGGTGACACCCTTCTCAACGTACATAGTTCGCACGCTTTCGAGAACATTCATTTTTGGTGGCACGCTTCCGACGGGTTCTAGAAATTATAGGTTTTTGAAAAAATTACATATTCACAAGAAATTTCGAAAACCGCCTGAGTGTGGTTTTAAACTCATTTTCTTTACAAATACAATTTGCTGCAAAACATTTCTTTTGGAAACGTTGAGGATTTCAAATTTGGTGTGATATGATAGCTGTTTCCTGCAAGAAGGTTTTGTTGCTAAATGGTTTTAGCTTCCTACCTGACTATAGGCACTGGAAAAGCTTGTCCTGGACATTGCATAGCATAGGCGACACCCTGTTGTACTTGAATACTGCGTACTCTTTCGAGAAAGTTCATTTTTGGTGGCACGCTACCGACGGGTTCTAAAAATTTTTTATAATTGTAAAGAATTTTTAAAAGCCTCGAAAATAATTCAACCACCTGAATGTCGCATAAAATCATATTTTAAAATTTATCAGTCTATTAAAAAAAATTATGGGTTGCCTACCTATAGGTTGGTATCGGATACGACTGCGCTGGACACTTCAAACTGAAACTTTCACCCGAATACGCGCGAACACTTGAAAGCTCGCTTTCCATATTCACTTTTGGACGTACAGAGCCGATTGGTTCTATAAAAGTAGGGATGTGTTATGAGCAATACAAACCTAAAGTTTAAAAACTGCCTCAATGTAGGGAGAAACTAGAGCAATATTCGAAAAAAAATTCTTAAAACAGTTTTAAGATATTGTCTAAAAATTACAACTTGCGTAAATTTTAAATATTTTTGGAGCGAACTATCAAAAGCTTACCTATAGGCTGGTATAGGATACGATTGCGCAGGACATTTCAAGCTAAAGCTTTCTCCCAATTTTGCGCGTGCAATATTAAATTCACTTTCTATACTAACTCTCGGAGCAACAGAGCCAATAGGTTCTAAAATAAGTAGTGAAAATATGATATAAATAGTTAAACGAGGAACTTCCTAAAATATTTGAAAATCTACCAAAATGTTGGAATACCATGAAATTTAAATATGAACAATTCATTATTACTTTGAAATTTCTTTTTTTTCACAAAATAATGGTATCGCATGTCAGAAAAATTATACTCAAATAAAACTGCTTGGAATTTTTTGCAAACTTTCGCAAAATATTTTGCATATAACTTTAAAAGGGTGTGGTCTTAGTTGTGATTTTGGTACGAAATTGTAGTACTTCTTTGGCTAAATTAAAAAAAAACCGCTCAAATATAAATAAAAATATAAGCCATCAAAAACGAAAGTTCATACATGCTACGTTTTGTACTTTGGATAGACAAAAAGTTTGTGTGCTACAGCTTGCTACACCTTTTAACTCTAATAAAATGAAAGTTTGGAATATTTTCTATCGATTCAAGAAAAAGTTGTTTGCCCATGTTTGCTTTCTTTGATATGATGACGAAAAGTCACTTAAAATTTTCATAAAATGACGTATACGTAACATTTTTTATGTTTTTTTTTTTTTGCAAATACATCGATATCTACCTATGCGCCGGCGTTGGATATGATTGCGCTGGACATAGTAAAGCGAATCCGGAAGCAGTAGCAATTTCGCGTGTTTGCAATTTGTCTTGCACGTTAATTTTGGGCTTGACGCTACCAACTGGTTCTGCGAAAAAGTATGCAACGAAAATGAGTTATCACAAAATTAAGGCAGAATTACATATAGATAGTAGAAGTAAGCAGCCTGCCTGAATGTTGTTAAAAAAAATAAAAAATCTAGACAACGAAAATTGTAAGGTTTACCTAAAAGCAGGCATTGGATATGACTGCGCTAGACAGAGTAGTGCATAATTGCGACCCAATTCGACATCGATGAATTGATGTTTATCTTGTAGTTGTACTTTGGGGCGTACACTACCGACAGGCTCTGATTTAAGATAAAAAAGGGAGGAAAAATATAAATGAATCAAGTAAATAGTTGAAATTTACTTAAAACTGCCTGAAAGTATGCTTCATTTTTAGGGTCTTTCTTAGAAACGCACCTAAATAACGGCACCGGATACGATTGTGCCGGACAGAAGAGCGCATTGCTTGTACCAACAGCAATTTGCATCATTTTAAAGCGTTCAAGAAATGTTATTTTGGGTGCCACGCTACCGACAGGCTCTGTAAAATGGAGCTTGAATAATTTAATTGTCAAAATAGAAGCTCTTAAAAATGTTGGGATAGAAAAGTTGCAACAATCTAGTTAAAGCTTTGTCTAATTATTTTACCTAAAAGCTGGTTGCGGATATGCTTGTGCTGGACATAGCAAGCTTAAACCTTCGGAGAGTTTACCCTTGACATGCTTCAAATCCTCGCCGATACTAATTTTTGGACTCACACTGCCAACCGGTTCTAAGAAATTGAATTAATGATTGGGCCTATTAAAAATTCCGTCGGAACTCGAAACTCGATAGAAAACTCGAAATTTATCGAAACTTTTACAGAATTCCGATAAGTTCAGTTATTTCTATCGAACTTTCAGTTCCGCGGGAATTGCTAATAACCCCCAATATGAGGTAAATACTACATATAATTTACAAAAATTCAATATCTAAAATGTTATTGAAAACTGCCTTATTTTTAAACGTACTGCTCCGAATCAAGAATGTACCTGAAGCTTGGTACAACTGCATCACTGTACATTGTTCCTAAAAGTATGCAATACTGCTTTCGAATATAAACTTAAATTCCAAACACAACATTGCAAAGGAGAGGCGAGGAGGATACATTGAATGAGACACAGTGCATGAGTGCAACAGACTAAGAGAGAAATAGGCATATTTCATGTGAGAGCACAAAAAGTCTGCAACAGGTGGATACTGAACTTCAAGTTGGTTATCTAGCACGAGATCGGTGAAGATTTTATTAATTTACATGCAGCAGTTTTCGTGTGATGGCAGAACAAACACACATACATGCAAACAAAAATGCTAAAAACCCGAATTTTGACTGCTAGGTATAGCCCCGAGAGTTGGGTTTTCAAAAATGTTTCAATAAATATAGCGTTTTCCAAAATATTCGGATAGGGAGCTCTCCAAAAAAATTGAAAGACGGTTATCTTAAACTCATAGGACGAAGTTTATTTAATGAAGTACCTGAATATCGGCGTGGGATATGCTTGTGCTGGACAAAGTAAACTTAAACTCTGAGCACTTTTCGCCTTTATGTGGTTATAATCATCACCAGTACTTATTTTTGGGCTAACACTTCCCACAGGCTCTGAAAGAGTAAAATCATGGATTCAAAAATAGTATATGGCGAATGAAAGTCGCTGCCAAAAACTGCCGGAATGCTCTTCACAAAATCTATGGCTGAGATGAAAAAAAAACCTATTTCAAACATTTTTTTAGAAACCACTCTATATCAGAATTGGGTTCAAGAACACCCTATCTCAGAAGAAGATTTAAAAACAAAACGACCTAACGAAAATTCATTAGATGTTCTGCTGAGGTATGGCGTTCTTCTTCGAAATTCTAAAATACTTGGAGCGTTCTTTCTTCAAAAATATTTTGAAATGTGTAGGATTATTTTCCACTGGTGCAAAACACAGAGAAAAGAGCACAAGATATATGGTAGACGGAATAAAGAGTCTAAAGCAGTCATATTGGAAAATCCCTTTACCTATATAACGGCACTGGAAATGCTTGAGCTGGACAAAGTAGTGTGACACTTTTACCTCCATTCACTTTCACTGTACGCGAATCATCACCAGACGTTAACTTTGGTGCCACACTACCAACAGGTTCTGAAGCAAGAAGATACAAATTGTAATTGTGATATAGTTAGTCTAAAAGTCAAACTATTACGCCTTGAAAACTACGCATGTTGGAGAAAGGGTCTAAATGTTGTTTCAAGATTTCTATGAAATTGTTGAGTGATTTACCTAAAAACAGGCACAGGATAAGCTTGTGCTGGACACATTAGAGTTGCGCTTTGTCCAATGGATACTTTTGGTATTTTGATAGCATCATCGCCAGCTGTCATTTTCGGACTAACGCTACCGACAGGTTCTAAGAAGAAATTACGAATGAGCAAGGAATGGTACAAAAAGATATTGAAAAGTGTTCGTAAGAACAAGCTGAATGTTGGAACAAGGTTTCAATTATAAAAGCAGTAACTCTAGTTTTATACCTAAATAATGGTACTGGATACGCCTGAGCTGGACAAAGTAGTGTAATACTATCGGCTAATGGCATTCTTATGATTTTTATATTTTCCTCATTTGCGAATATTTTAGGACTTACAGACCCGACAGGTTCTAAAATAAGAATAGGTTGGACATTTACTTGGAAATTAATTGCAAAAATGACTGAAAACTGATGTTGGGATAGTTGAAGTTTATGAGAAATTTCTATATCGACGGCAAATTTTAAAATGTATCTATATTTTTTGAGGACACACTATCTCAAAATACTTTTTCTAAATAGCCCTATTTAAAAATTTGATTGATTAAATTATTACATCAGCTGAAAAGCTATTGAGTTTTCGTTGAGGCAGGAAGTTTTTGAAACAAATTCCAGGTCGTTCGCCCAGCAAATATGGACAATATATCGATTGAAAAAAAAGAATAATCATTTAAATAGGGCGCGGTTCAACAAAGTTGAATACCGAAATAAAAGTATTTTTTAAATGCTTTAATTTTTACCTAAATATGGGCACTGGATAGGCCTGCGCTGGACAAAGCAATGTCGCACTTTTTGTGGAATCAACCTTAACAATGCGTGATTCATCACCAGAGGTAAGACGTGGACTAACAGTTCCAACTGGTTCTAAGTGAGATATAGAGATGAAAAATGTTTAGAAAGAGATAACTATGGTAAATTCAGAGAAGACAAGAATGTAAGACCCATGTTGGAATAGGTTAAAACGATTAGAAAAATTGTACGTAATATTTCTGTAAGTTAAAAAAAAAAAAACAGAAAAGACGATAAACAAATGATATAAAAGCGCCCTACCTAAGAATTTTTTTTAAAAACACCCTATACTATCTCGGAATCCGCTCAACCGATTTGGATGAAATTTGGTATAGTAATGGCGAACTATATTCTAAGACTTTGATGATAATTTTACAAGGTTGCCACCTATATAAAGTTTATTTATATGTATGGTGACTTGAGCCTTTTCTATGAAATCTTGTATATAGCTTATATGGTCCAATCTAAGCCCTCTTACTTAACGGGGGTTGCCACGTGTCTGAATTTTCAAACAAAAGATATAGCGGTGGTATCAAATGAATGGTATTTTTACGTCGTCCTTCATTCGTCTGAATGAAAGAGTATCCTAGGAAGGAAAATTATTATATAGATCGTGAAGGACATTCTAAGACTTTTTATTTAGGTTAGAACATAGAGGATGTTTCAAGAAGATTGTAACCTGTATGAAGTCTATAAACATTAGTCTTATGACTTAACCTTTTTCTATGAAATTCCTTAAAGATTATCTGCCACAATCCAAGCATTCTAACTAAGGTGTTGCCACATTGAATTTTTTACAACCAATGTTGCCACCCGATCCTACAACTTTTATTTTGTTGTACAACGGGTATTATCTCGAAAAATTTTTGAAATTTTTCTTTGAAATTTTAAAAATATGTTACCTGACAAATTTCATGGTTTCTGCTACAGTTCAAGGTTTTGTACTTAATAGAATATAATATTTTAATGGGGTTGCCATCTAACTGAGTTTAAAAAAAAAAGTAAATAATATCTGTCAATTTGTATTTCAACAAAAAAACATTTCTAGGTAGGGTTACTACCACAGAGAGTTGCCACCTAGCCATATAATATTCAATTCTTGGCACATTTCTATGAAATATTGTAGATAAATCGCTCATCTGATACAATCAAGAGTGGCCATTTAAAGCAAATTTTACGGAGTTGCCACCTATTTTAATTTTTCTTTTTAATAAAGTTAGATTTCAAACGAAAGGTATTTTAATGTCGCATTATCAGCGAAGTATGTAGAGAAAAATAGAATAAGACCACCTTGGAAAGTATTCAGCAACATTCTGAACCAGGCTAATCTTCTAATCTGTCGTCGAAAATATGCGCAAATACCTTACCGAAATACTGGCACCGGAAACGCCTGAGCTGGGCAAAGTAAAGTTACAGCTTTATCACCAGGTGTTATAAGCACTTTTATATCATTTCCAGAAAGCAGGCGTGGACCAACACTACCAACGGGTTCTAGAAGAATGCACGGCAGTATAAATATAAAAAAAAAATTTCAGGTTACAAAAAAAAAGAGAAAACTGTGTGATTGCGGCAAAGGCCATTGTTTCGAACATGGGTGCCAAAAAAAAGCGCTTTAGGAAACTAATGCCCACCTAAACATTGGTGCTGGATAAGCTTGCGCTGGACATAATAGTGTAAGGCCCGCATTTGCAGGCGCTGTAAAACTGCTGCTAGTTTGCACAGTGGGGAATTTTGGTGAAACCCTGCCAACCGGTTCTGTAAAATTAATTTAAAAAAAAATATTGTTTAAATATTTTTGTAAAGCTTTGGCAAGCTTTTGTCAAAAACTAATCAAGTATTTATTAAATTAAGTGTATCTATATTAATTATTAAAAATATTTACTTATACAAGCACACTTACCTTGCTCTTAGAAGTGTTTTTTTTTTTTTTCATATATAAGTAGGTTTAGGGCAAGTATTCTCAGGATTCATTTATTTTCAAAGAGTTTTGCTAAAAGCTCAGCTTATAGCGGTATACAAATTCAAATATTTTTACGTTAAAATAGCATTAATAATAAAGTACCGTGTGAGACGCTCCGTTTGTTCAAGCTCAAGTCAAGCAAACGCATTTTTGCGTTTCAAATTTATTTAAATTTCGAAAAAGCGCGCAATTTGGTATAATTTAATAAATCGATTTTTTGTTTGACGCGCAACAGTTTACCCTATCCCAACATTCAGGCAGTTTTCAATGCAAGGCTAAGGTAGCAACAATTTTTTGAGCAACGCGTATAGTTAATTTTGATAACAATTTGGGGCATAGTCATAGTCGAGATAAAGTGGGCACTAAAGTTAGCGTCAGCTTTTTGGCACCCTTTCCAACGGCCTATCTGTCAAAAAAGCGTGACGCTAACTTTAAAGCCCACTTTATTTCGACTATGACTATGGCCCTATGAATTTAAAAAGCTGGCATTACAAATTTGTATATACTGAAAAGTTTTATCGATTGTCCGATTGCAATAATCGATTCTTTTTACAATATTGAAAACAAAAATATATTATTCTTCCAGAATGTTTAGACCGCGTCGATATTTTTGTGTCAAAGAAAAAGATTTTAAGCGAAAAATCTTTTTGATTGTATATTTTTATAAAAATGTTTATCAAAAATTTGTTGCTTAAGATATGTATTTCATATAACTTATGGCTAAAATATAGTTTTATTGAGTTGTCGGAACTGCAGAAAATTCACTTAAATTGTTTTTCCGATAACTCAATAAAATAAATTGTGTAATAAATACGCTAACCAGCTGAAGTGACCAAAAAGTCAAAGATATTACCAGATCAGTCGATAAATTAAAAATTTGGTTAAAGTTCAAAATTTACAAAAATATTATGTGAGTGCTTTAAATTCCATTTAATTTCCTTAATATCTTCTTCCTGCGCCATTTCAGCTAGAAAACATTTAATAACTTTTGTGGACCTTTGACAAAACAATGGAGTTCTTAAAATTAAGCAAATGCAATAAATCGGGATGTCAAAAAAATATCGATATTTTTATTCGATGCAACGAAAAATAATTTTTAAGAACGCCTTATTTCAGAATTTTTTTTTAAACAACGCTCTATTTTTTCGCAAAAAACGTTGATATAGTGTTTTTTTTTTTTTAGACTAGGCGGTGTTCAACCAAATACTCAGATAGGACGATCTTCTACAAGAAGCCCAAACATTTGTCAAATTTACACAGATTTGCTACTAAACAAAACATTTTACCAAAAAAAAAAGATAGAATCATAAACAGATACTAAAGGTATTTTTGTTACGTTTTAAAATTTAGGAACAGTTTTCTCCACGTACCTACCTAGTCACAATGACAAGCTGCCTAGAAATGTGTGGGGGACTTTGGAATCAACACTTCGCCACTCTCTGTATGGTTCCTGTGGGCCCGCTTGGAGATTTTTGGAACCACGAATTTGGAATCAGATTCCTTGCAAGATGCGCGTCTCGGGATACCTCTATCCGTCCACAATGAATAATATGAAGACAGTGGACTACTTGTTTAGCTATAGCATCCAATTTGGTTCGATACCTCTCCACTTTTTATACCTCTCTTCCTCTCCTCCTTCTATACCTTTCATGAAATGGTATTATAACTTTGGTCCGATGTTTGTAAGTATGAGAGATGTACCCTTGTTGTTGTTGTTGTAATGGAGTGTAGCCCTGCCCATCGTGTACTTATCCTTAGCCTAAATTGTCATAAATGCCTTCTAAGGGGAATCCTAGGAAACTAGCTGTTTCTTCAAGGTTGGACCAAAGGGAGATGGGTGTTAGAAGAGTGGGCTCCACAGGGCAAGTGAATAGGTGGTTGGTGTTATGGCGGGACAAGACGCATGCCGGACATACATTCGGCACGTCGGGGTTCAGTCTGGATAAGTAGGAGTTCAATCTACTACAATATCCAGAGCGTAATTGAGCCAGAGTGACCCTTGTCTCTCGAGGAAGTTGACGCTCCTCTTCAGTAATGCTAAAACGGTATTCACCGGACAGAGCGCAATTTGGTGATTAACAGACGTATCATGGATGTGCTTCAGGGACCGCTTATGCACCTCTGGATCAAAGGGGTTGTTGCAGGGTGCCGGATACCATCAATAAGTATACCGAAATGATCAGGATGACGAGCTGAGTTAATTTAGTCATGTCCGTCTGTCCGTCTTTCTGCCTGTCTATTTTGACGCAAACTAGTCCTTCAGTTTTTCAGATATTTGGCTAAAATTCGGTATGTGGTAACCATTTTCCAATATAGAAATCATTTGTCGAAAGCGTGAGATTGGACATATATAATATATTGCCGTCATATAATCGATTATTCCGATAAACGGGGTTTGGGGTATAACTCCTTCAATTATATAACGAGATTTTGTAAAATTACCAAAAATTCCCATTTACTACATACATAATGTAAACGATTCAAGTCAGTAATATCGGACCAATATAAAATATAGCCCCCATATAAACGATTGCTCCAATAATTTCGGTATGAGTTAAAGTTAAATTCACACAGGCTGTACTGAAGATCGAACAGTGAAAATCGTGACGCTTATTCATGAAAGATATATAGCCTTCGGCACAGTCGAAGACAGCTCTCGTTACATGTTTTCTAATCCGTATGGTCCATATAAACCATTTTTTCTATTTCCTGTGCTGAATAAGGAACTAATAAGAAGAAGAGCTCATTTAAAGCTTTTACTGTACATGGAGAAAACGTTCCTTAAAAGGTAAATTGTTTTGTTATCAAAAAATTCAACTCTCTCCTCTGTTAAGCTGCCTTGTATGTTAAAAGAACAGCGCAACATTGCAAACCTCAAATACTTAATATTGTGGTTGACTATAGTCCTTTTTGTTATACACGTTTCTCAACTTATCAATATTAAAAGTTCATCTCAAGCAAACTTAAACAAAACTTATTGGCAGCTTGGTGCGTACCTATACGGTATGCAGGGATGGGCAATATTTTATTTTTGAGCGACGAGAGACGAAAAATTAAAAATAAATTTTTATTCATTATTCAAAAAAACCGACCGATGACCGACTATTTTTATTCAAAAAAATAAAAGTGATGAATAAGAATTTATTTTTATTTCAATCGATTCTGGAATAAAATAAATATTTATTCATCACTCAAATTTTTTTGAATAACCCGTCAATCAAAATTTTTAAAATAATGAATAATTTTTTATTTTTTATTTGAATAATTTTTTATTCAAAATGGCCCAACCCTGATGGTATGTGATACACATAATTTTTTGCTCCAAATTTTTATAGATTGTGATTTTTTTTACAGCTCCGCCATTATTGCACATGATAAGTATATTGTAATTACTTTAATATTTTAGTCGGGATATCGATTTCAATTTTGAACTTTTTGAGATATAATGAATTCGTGTGTATTTTTAAAGGAAAATATTTTACTATTCAAAAATTGCATTTTATGAGATACGCTGGGGCTGTTAACGTTCCATCAATAGTCCACACTTACATTTAGTTAAGTTTGATTAAGTAGATACTTTCTTTAGTTAGTTTCTGCCTGCTTAGAAGGAGAGTTGAATTTTTCGGCTATTAGTTCACAGCTAAAACTCAGGATCATTAATTAATTTCTTTTTTCCGAAATTTACAAAAATGTGCAACTACAAATTAAAATACAAATAATTCGGGAGTAATTTTTTCTATAAGAAAGTTTTATTCTGTTTTTATTTAAAATAGGCCCACTCGGTGGAATTAGTTGTTTGTGTTGAGAAAAAATTTCATTTTCTAAATGAACCTCAATTTTAACTGTGAAACATTGCAGTTCTATATTTTATTTCTAAATAATCTCTACTTTAAAAAATACGCTTAAATCATACAACTTACCTGTAATTACCAAACGTCCTTTAGTTGCGCTCAAACGTGTTTCACCAGTTAAACGATGCTTGGTGCGACACTGATAGCTTTTGTAGCCATCTTCAGGACCAACTTCACGTATATGCAATTCACCAGAGGGTAATACCAAATATTTGCCATCTGTTTTGCGATTGATGCAGCATTGAAAGGTATTAAGAATAATAGATGAAAGAAAAATAATATTTTAGTCAATAATTCAAAATTTGTGTAGAAAATTTACACAAAAATAACTCAAAGGCTGGGAGTAAAAAGGAAACGTATTTTAAATGCAAGTAAAGGAAAACTTCATTCGAAAATGAATTGTAGGAATCTTTTTTATTTATTTAATGAGAGTAAAATATTTTATTTTAGCAAACGTTAGTTCTCCATTTGATGGCCAAAATGTTATGTCCACCTTTTCCTGTAAATATTTTTTATCCCTTTTAATTAAACATTTTATAAGCTTGCATGAAAAATATTTTTATCTTTTTACGGCCAGTCTTTCAATTAAACATGCATTTATACAAAGAACTAAAGTGTCGAAAATACACTGTAAATAATGAGACGCATATTTTTTAGATTTTTTTTTCAAATTCTTTAAAATAATATAATGATTTTAATTAATGCGAGCATCGATAAAAATTAATTCAATAAATAATACATTTTTTCTTAAAATTTTCTTATATCAGTTGGTAACTCATATTTACAGTGTAGTTTAGTAAAATCACAACATGCAGCTTAAGTTAGTAACTAACCATTGTGTATTCGAGTTTGTACGCTGTTATAAAACTTTATTAAAATATATTTTTTTATCTCACGTTATTCATAAATATTTACTTTTACTTTTGTACTTTTAGTGTTAGTTCAAATACACAACAGTTTTTTTACACCAATAACAATACCATGCATTAGTTAAGCTTTTAAATACTATGATTTAGTAAGTACATTTTACACTTTGGACAATTGCTTTCTTAACGTTTTTTTTATTATT
Source organism: Campiglossa producta (assembly GCA_964058755.1). NCBI lineage: Eukaryota > Metazoa > Arthropoda > Insecta > Diptera > Tephritidae > Campiglossa > Campiglossa producta. The sequence continues at coordinate 20,864,663 of CAXKVI010000004.1, read as the reverse complement.
TTTCATTTATTTTTCTCAGTGTATGAGCCTTGCTCTTGATACTAAAAAAAAAAAAACACCCGGTCTTGGAAATGTACCAACCTTTTTCCAAACAACAACCTTGAAAATATATATCGACTGCTGAAAAGATGAACACCCTATATCAAAATAGTTTTCAAAACCCATCCTATCTCAGATTTCTATGAGTAAAGTTCTATTTCACGATTTCCTCAAGTAACTTCCAATTTCAAAATTTGGCTTAATAAAACCCTATTTCAGAATGAGTATACAATTTTTACATAGGCTTCCTGCTAACCATCTTTGGATAAGTTCTTGGGAAATTATTGGATCGCGCTTCCCAAAAAAGTGGATAAATTTGTTTAGCGAGCTTCCACTTTTTTACCCACAGTAAGTTTTGGTATTGCACAGCACTAAGTTGTGATTTTGTTTTCACCATGGGTAGCGCTGGTTGGCAGGGATTTTATTGAAGAAATTCTAAACAATTTTTTATATATTACCGAGAACGTTCCTGAAACGAACAGAACTACCTACCAAATGTTCCAATGCATGCCTTTTTAAAATGAACGGAAATCGTTGTTAATACGAGCATTCTCAGAAAATGCACAGGAGGTTCTCAAATAAAACCAAAACGGTCTTAAAATTAGCCGAAAAAACATTAGTTAAGTCAAACTGTTCATAAAATACGAACTTGTTTCATTTAAAACAACTTTTTCTCTTAGTGTATAGTGCTATAAAGTAACTAGTGATGGAAAAACCATAGAGAAAAAATACTTTTATATCGAACATCGATGTTTCTTTTTTTCGAAATATAATGATCGGGTTCACTTTGTGTCTATTAAAAGTCCATAGCCCAGCCTAAAAACTCTGATAGAGAATGACTTCGTCGCTGAGCTCAGAGTGGGCAACTCTTTATTTTAAACATGGCGCTGGTCGTTAGACGGTTTAGTCTAAAAAGCAGTGGCGTGCCTTCCATATAAGCCGAAAAGCCCGGCTTGCCTAGCTAATCCCCTATGAGCTACAATATGTATGTTCATTTGGCTTCTTAAAAGGATATCCGGTTTTTATTTCCCTGCCTGCCACCTACTACCTAATAGCTGTTAATAGCATGGAAACATACCTACAGCTTTTCGTGCCACCTGCCGGCTGATAGCTCATTTACATAAAATTATATCAGTGCGTGATGGCCATCTCTTACTTACTTACTTTAAACAGCCTTTAACCTCCTAGGCAATGACGGCCATCTCGCTTTTACTTATTGGCTTTTACGGGGCTTTCAAAACCAGTACGAATCTGCGTGCTGAAGCAATTGTTTATTTTGAATTTGGAAGTAATTTTATATGAAACTTTGAAGCTGGCTTCTGGCTGGTGTTACCGTACGCTATAAATGCTTACTATAAAACGAAAATGAAATTTGTTTATGTATGTATCTACAATTTTAAAGTGCAAAGCGCGCTACTCAAAAATTATTGGCGCATATTTTAAAGTAGAAAAAAAGAATTCAATAGTGGTAGGTGCTGTAATTTGTTTTTATTTGCTAGGCACTATAAAACTAAAAAAATATAGGTATTTAAGATTTCTTAGCTTGCAATGTACCTAAATGGGAAATAGTGCGAATAAAACGTTTCCCTTGGATTGGAAAAGCTCACAAAATCTGCAAATAATAACGTGCCTATTAGCGGAACCTAAAAGTTTAAAATTTTCCCCGTCTGCAAAAGTCGATAAATATCCTGAACTCTTCTTTGTCTGAAATGTTCTCTGGCAGCAGTAAGTGCTTTCGTTGGGGTTATAAATACTGAGGCATGCCTCGGTTGATACTCGTAGGCACGCCACTGCTAAAAAGGATGGTCTAAGCCGTTTTCTAAGATAAACAATCAGAACATGATGACAGAAATTTTCGAAAAAAAAAAGTCATTATCCTTAAGCGGGCTACTCACCTGCCAAGAAATGTCAAACTCCATATAAAAAACGCTCAAGAAATGGTCAAGAACTGTTTTCACACGTCAAATTTTCTTGAGCCAATACTCAGCTCATAAGAAAAAATACTACAATTTTCGATGGTTGGCAACGCCGGTTTACCTCAAGAAATAAATATGGTCGTATATATTTCTTGAGGTAAACGTGCAGATCCACAGCAAAGGTGAGTACATATTGCGCTAGACATGTTTTATACATTTTTATAAGAGTAATTTGCAAAAAAAATGGAAATTTTGGTAAACGTCAAAATTTCTTGACCAGGCACAAGAAATATATGCTGGTTTTTTTCTTGAGGCATTTCTTGGCAGGTGGGTAGCCCGCTACAAGAAGATGGCTTAGTTATCGAAATCGATCAAAATTTGTGTTATCTATGGGAAATTTGAATTATAATTTGTCTCTAATGAACTGAAATTGTTCTCTAATGTCTTTCGAGTAATTTAGATAACTATGCCTATGTTTGCTGGCTAGCTGTACCATTGAAAGTGGGTAGGTACTAGTTAGTAGTGCTGTATATAGCAGATAGTTAGTATTTAAATTAATTTTTTTTTTTTGAAAGTGAAGAAAAACAGTTGTTCAAAGTGGGCGATTACTTTCGATTTAAGGCAATATAATTTTTTAGGTAATTAATTTTTGCAAATCCTATTGTTATGAATACCGCCAACATGCTTTGAAACGGCTTACAAAAATGCCAATAAGCGCATTCACGCGTTATTTCGTATTGTGTTCCGAAATTTATTTACAAATATTTTACATTTTTTACTATACATGTTTTTTATACAAATATTTTTTAGTGATTAATTTATTTAATTTTTTATTAGCATTTTTGTTACAAATATTTACATAATAATTACAAAATCTACACAAGTTTACTACATGAGCGGGGATTTTCATGGCTAAAGGTAGGCTGGATGGGCCCATGGAGTATATGCGGACGACAACGGGAAGGTCAAGGAAAAAAGAGGAACAAAATAATTCAGAAAAAAGTATAAAAAAATGAAAGAAAAGTACACAAGGAAGAATAAAAGAAAAGAAAGAAATAAGAAACATATGAGATTAAACAAGGAAAATTTTGTAAAATAAGCAGAGAAAAGAAAAAAAGAACAAAGCAGCACCTAACTCCCCTAAATAAATCCTTCAAAAGAGCGAATAGATGCGCCAGATTATCTAGTTTACAGAGAGCATAGAATGTTTTGTGGAATTGGGATAGTATACGGTAAAAAAAAAAGAAAAAATTAGATATTTGAAATAATGCTTGTAACATTTTAGCGACATTTACCGCTTTCAAAGTGTCCGATGCCATCGTTTGTGGTGAAAATCTCACGTTCCTCATCTTCCACCCAAGAGGCAACCGATATGAAATCCGCGACAAAGCTGGGTATATGACATTTTAAAATGGCGCTATTGCCGCGCAAGACTGCCTCATCCATGACATTTACTGAATAGGATTGTGGAACGACTTTGATTGAGAAGAGCATATGTATGACGGAAAGATAAAAAAAAGAAAGAGCAAACAAGTGGAGTCAATAGTGACATAGTTGGAGAAAATATTATTAAAACAAATCAAAATGAAAGTAACAGTGAAATTGTTTACGGTGTACGTTAGGTAATTTTTTTGGCGGCAACTGGAAAATCCCCCTCAAATACAAAGCAAAACAAAGTAAGCAAGTAAAACTATAGCAAATAAAATTTGGACTTCTCTGTACTACCAGCACTATTTTTAGTATAGACGCCACCCTCCGTATCCACCCAATCAACAATATCGATATGATCGGCAACAAAAGATGGCGTTTGACATTTGAAAATGGCGGCATTGCCTTTTATAACATACTCATCGTATACTTGAGATTCAAAGAATTGTTTGACAACTGCAAAAAGGAAATGGGGGAAAAAGTGCGTGATTTCGAAATGAAAAAAAAAAACAGCTGATTTAGATTTATGAAAGGAACATTCTGGGACCAAGGAACCACAAAGCCTTAAAACTAAATTTGTTTTATGCGCCACAAAACGAAGGAATTACCGATATCTTCATTAGTCTGCGCACTCCTAAACTCAACACCCTCCTCATCCAACCATGATTCTACGCTTATAAAATCGGCGACAAAAGAGGGCACCAAACATTTAAGTATCGCAGCGTTGCCACGCAAAACAAATTCATCAATCACGCGTGTTTGATAAAACTGATGCACGACTAAATGAAAACAAAACAATATACAGGGTGTATTATATAAATAACAACTAAAATTAATATTAGAGGATGTATTATTAAGGAAAGCTAGAGAGACACTTTGGCAAACGTTGAACAAACGAGCAAATATGATTTTTAACTATTTGCTGTACCAGTCTCTTTTTCGGTGCCTGGATAGTAATGTGTGCCCTCTGAATCCAACCATAGATCAACAAAAACAAAGTCAGCGACATACGAAGGTATTTCACATTTCATTACCACCGAATTGCCGCGTATGACATATTCATTGTCGGCCTCAGATTCATAACTTTGTATGACAACTGCGTGAGTAGAGAGAGAGAGAGAGAGAGAAGTGACATATTGAAGCGCAAAGAGTAAGAAAGCATAAAATGAATGTTTGACAGAAGTAAGTGAAATAATATAAAGATTAAAAAAAAAAACATTAAATACATAACAGGGAGGTGACGTTTGGAGTCTTATTATATTAACGGTTATGTGAACAATCTAGTGAAAATATCTGCAAGCATATACCATAAGCTTGAGAAGAATTGCTACGCCACAATTCGACACCCTCCTCATCGACCCAGGCTTCAATTTGTACAAAATCCGCAACAAAAGAGGGTATTTTACATTTCATTACCGCAGCATTGCCCTTAATAACATACTCATTCTCCGCTTCAGTTATATAGAATTGTGAGACGACTGTTAAAAAAAAAAAAAAAAACAAATAAACAGGTTAAAAAAAAAATAAAATTCTTTAAAGGCACCTAAAAGGAAAAGGAAATGAAAGGATTGAGGCTTGTGGGTACCTTTCATTGTGAACTACCAAAACCAGTAAAGTAAATGCGTAAATTATCGAACCGTAGTTATCGGAAAAATTCAACACATTGCCATCCTCATCGATCCATGATTCAACGCGAACAAAATCAGCGACAAACGATGGTATAGAACATTTGAGTACAGCGGCATTGCCTTTAATTACATACTCGGTCATGATTTCCGCTTCATAGAATTGATTAACGACTACAAGAAGTGAGCGCAAAACAAAAAAATATAGGTACATAAATAGTGAATAAAGTATTTAAAAAAGAATTAAATAAACTTTTTATCACTCATAAGAAAAATATTTCAAAAGAGTGAAAGAAGCAACCGTGTGAGGAGCAGAAGAAGGAGGAAACTACTTAAATTAATAAGCCAACACAATTGCCATTAAAAAAAAAAACTTTGAAAATCTCTCATATGCCAACCATAATTGTCGCTATGTTGCAATACATTGCCCTCTTCATCAATCCAAGACTCAACGCGCACAAAATCCGCCACAAACGATGGTATAGAACATTTGAGTACAGCTGAATTGCCCTTAATTACATATTCCATTAAAATATCAGCGCCATAATATTGATTGACAACTAAAAGAATTTGTAGATAATTAGCAAAACAAAGAAAGTGAACATAATGGAAAAGGACAGTTGCTTTAAAGAGGTATGTATTAGTTATAATTAAATTGAGTGAAATAATTCAGAAGTGGAATCGATAAGGATAATTCGGAAGTGGAATATGAAGCAGCACAAATACAAAAAAAAATTCAACTTTTTACGTATAGAATATGGTTTTTATTTGAAGTGAGTAGTTAAATTAGTGTACCAAAACTATCACTTGGTAGAAACTCTGTGCCTTCACTGGTCAACCAAGCTTCAACTCTTACGAAATCTGCAACAAAACTAGGTATGGTGCATTTCAAAACAGCTGCATTGCCCTTTATGACATATTCGGAAACGACCTCTGAATCATAGTATTGACTGACGACTGGATGTTATTAATGTAAACACGGGAAGAAATAAGAAATTAAGTGATTAAAAGTTATAAGCAAACAAAGTTGAGCAAGTGACAGTTGAGAAATTATAAAAGGAACGGATTGGTATGAAACATGTACTACGATTAAGATAAAAAAAAATCTACTGCAATCGAATTCCAGCTCCCAAAAAAAAATATATACCGCTGCCATGTTGCTCATCCAACGTTGCATACAACTCGCCACTCTCGTCCTGCCATGAAACAACTTGCACAAAATCCGCCACAAATGAGGGAATGGAACATTTAAGTACAGCAGCGTTGCCACGTATTACATATTCATTGTTCACTTCAGATTCGTAGAATTGCTGTACAACTATATTACGACGTTGATGTAGCAGGAAATAAAAAAGCAAGAAAAAAGAAGAAATTTGCAACGATGAATGGGTTGACTAAGGTTGAACTTGCATGTTTGCAGTTTTGTATGAATGAACGGCTGCGCCATGGGAGTCAATGTTTAATTACAAAAAAAAACATAACACGACATTTACTGCAAAATATTGTTACCACTTTTACGCCAAGTTAAAGCGCAAATCAAATTCTTAAAAAATAGACAAGACAACGTCAATAAATTGTGGGAATATGCAGCGGAGCGTGTGAGCACTCTAACCAAGTTTTTTACCCATATTATCACTTGTATCTTCTTTTAATTGAAATGAAAATTTCAATGGTAATCGCTTGGTGCATTTTTCGCACGCTTCAACAAAGAATCCTAATGATTTCGATTACACATCATACTTGTGCCATGTACGCTCACAGCTGTTATAATTCTAGATGCTAATGCTTTCATGTGGCAGTCACTTCAGTTAGTAATTCAAAATTTTATAAATGATTGTTGTAGGCAAACAACAGCAGCACGAAGAATAGTGGAGCAAAATTATGCAATATGTATTTTTCTAAATTGCACGCGACGAAGAATGTTTGTAGATGAGAAAAGGTTAACGACTGATTAAATATGGTAAATTAAGTGGAAGTGTAAATATTTTCATAACGATGAGAAACGTCGGGAGATGAGATTGCGAAGAACGAAGAATGGATTCACTAACTTTTAACTATGCGATTTGTCGAGAGTTTAACAAACGTTTTTACGATCGATTTTGCGATTCTCTAACTCACTATCGTGTTTACATTTAGGCTGGATTTAGGGTTCAGTGCGAAAAAAATTTTTGTTAAGAAAGGTGGCATCACAGTGCCGTTAGAAACCTCTTCATGTATGTAATTGTGAGCTTGAGGCCAAGAAATAATGAAATTGGTTTTTGTAAAAAACTAACAGGAATAAGGAAATTTGAAGAAAAACAAAATTCATTATTTCTTGGCCTCAAGCTCACAATTGCAATGTCGTTTAAATACAAAGGCGGTAAAACAACAATTCCATTGTTGTAAATTCTTCATGTATTTCGCGACAACAAATGAGATATAACTGAACGAAAAATTATATTACACAGTCGATAAATTACAATGCCGCCAGGAGACGACAATTATGATCATACCCTTCTAAGGATCTTGAGTTTTTACCTCACGACAGATCATGAGCTTCTTATATTTAAAGAAAACTTCGCCGAAAAGCAAATGGAACGGAAAGAAAACGAGACTAGGGAAATTTCAAAGAAACAGCTAGCAAACCCATATATGTAAGTAAAGACAAGAGAAAAGCTTAAAATGAGGAAGAGAGAAAAATTCGAATTTTTAAACCGAAATAAAGAGCTTATTTTTGTTCTAAACATAATTCAAAAGTAAAAAAAAAAATATTTTATAATGAGCGGGTAGAAAGAAATATGTTTGGAGATATTGGAGGCCAAGTTACCTAAAATTAAAGCAATGAAGTTATTAGAAAGAGTAATTAATTATGTGTCTTTTTTAGAGATCATAAAGTTGGGCACAAGTTCTCTTAACCCGATCCTGATCCAAAATTTTGCATGTAAGTTCAACATCAACGTTGTGACTCTGATAATTTTTTGAAACAATTTTGTATCCCTGTTTCTGTTCGTTTTATTGTTTGTGCCTACCCTGCAAAAATCGTTGGATTATGTGTTCCAATTTTTTGATATTGGAGTACTCAAAAAGTAATCCTTTGTATACCTCATCGGATCACCTTCATCTTTTTGAAAGTCGATCATTGCTCGTGCCTTATCGACGAAAATCACGACACTATCGCTCTGGCAGTATATACTCCAAAGATTAATGACATTGGAGTACATTGCAAAGTACTCTGACTGTAGGTACTCCATGGAGTAGCAGAAGCAAAGCGAAGGTTGGAGTAGGTGGTCCAGTCCTAGGACATCGCAATATTAATTGGAGCACAATTTTTATATGAAAAAGGATTACATTTGGAGTACTCTGATGCTCCAATTGGAGTACTCTTTGAATAGGAAATAGAGTACTCTTTATTTTTGCAGGGTAGTCGATATTTTTTTATAATTTGGACCTTTCCAGTGAGTTTTTGATCATGAGACTAAGCTGGATGGCACATTCGAACACAGCTTACGTAAACCAGCTTGAGCAGCTAACGGTGACAAAACCCAAACACGATAAAATCGCAGACAGGAGTCATTGTGAAACATTGCAAGTCGTTCTCTTGATAGCGCTGTTGGAAAATATTGAAGCTGTCAAACCCGCAACAGTTTGAAAAAGTCTCAACCTCTTCGAATAATTGTGCCCAACTTTGTCTTTGATTTTCCCAAATACTGAATAGTTTATTTTTTACACTATCAACGACAACACAATTAAATCTAAACAAGCAAATATAACCTAAAACTGCAAAAACACAATTTTGCACACCAACCATATTCAGAGCCCGGTAAAAAGTCCTCATTTTGATCTGTATGCCACGACACAACACTGACAAAGTCCGCAACAAACGATGGCGTTTCACATTTTAAAACAGCAGCATTGCCACGTATCACATACGCTTTATTTACATCGGTATCATAATATTGAGCAACAACTGAGGGTTAATTGAAAATAATAATGAAGAATATCTGATGAATTAAGAAAAAATATACTCAACCGTTATTATACACAAATTAAATGTACAAGAGCATAAAAGTATGAGCGAAGAAGCTTCCCGTTGTCGCATGAACAGAGATAGAAAACAAACAAAATAAATAACAATGATTTTGAGGATAAACAGCTGTTTGAGGCAAAAAACAGCTGATTTGTTGTGTGATAGGCGTGAATTATTGTCATTCTGATATCCGTTTTACATTTTTACAACTCAGTTGTTTGGAGTGTTAGGGCCGTTTGTTCTCACTCCGGTTAACGCTAACTGACACTGTATTACAAAGTAATTTTTTGGTGACATTATATTTGACAGAAACCGTTCGGTGACGTTTCATTTGACAGAAAATGTTTGGTTTCCCTTGTTTGACAGGTATTGTCCAGTGACGCTTTATTTGACAAAAAACGTGCAATGGTTATTAGACAGTAATCTTTCAGGGACACTTTTTTGACAAAACTCGTTCCTTGACATTTCTTAGTTTGACAGAAATCGTTTGCTAACACTTTTTTTGATAGATTTATATCAGAAATCGTTCAGTGACACTTTATATGGCAGAAATCGTGCAATGATTTTTAGATTGTAATCTTTCAGTCACACTTGTTTTGACAAAACTCGTTCCTGGACACTTAATTTGACAGAAATCTTTTGGTAACACTTTATTTGACAGATCGATATCTTAATGGCAGAAATCGTTCGGTGGCACTTTATATGACAAAAATATTTGGGTGACACTTCGCTACATATATCGTTCGACAGATATCGTTCAGTGACAGAGTTTTTGATAGAAATTGTTTGGTGACAATTTATTTGACAGAAATCGTTTGGTGATAATTTTTTCACAGAAATCATTCAGAGTAACTTCATGAATAGGAAACGTTTGAAGACACTTTATTTGACAGATATATATATAGGTGACATTTTTTTTTACAGAAATCGTTCCGTCACACTTTATATGTAAGGAATCGTTTAGTGATATCATTCAGTGACACTTTATGACAGAAATCATTTCGTGACACTTTTTTTTGACAGCTAGCGTTCAGTGAGAATTTATTTAACAGAAATCATTCGGTGTGACTTCATTTGACAGAATTTTTTCCTTGATACCTTATTTGACAAAAATCGTTCACAGATCTCGTTCGGTGATGCTTTACTTAATAAAAAATCGTTTGGTGGTCTGTCAAAAAAGTGTTGGTTAGCGTTACCTAGAGACGGTGAAAACGACTCTTAGAGATGATAGTATGTATTTATTTTAATTTTAATTTTCAATTAACGCGGAGTGTTGTAAAATGTTGCTATTGTGTTAGGTGTGTATCTCTTGGTAGTTTACCAACGTTCTATGTGCTTTAATAGTTCGATTAATTTTGATTTTGTGAATATTAGTCCAATTTAAACCGATTAAAAAAAAAACAATTTTGAAGTAAATTAGACATTCTTGTGTGTGTAATATACAGGATTATTGGGAATAATTTATACGCTCTTTACAATACGTTCTATACAAAATTAATAAATTGTGAGAATCGATAAATTTCTATATCAAATTGCGATATTTATTAGAATGGTTAGACAGTTAAATACGTAGTTAGAAGGATTGACTGCGTAACACACACCATACTCAGTGCCTGGAAAGAAACTCTCTTCTTGATCGGTATGCCAAGATATAACGTTAACAAAATCCGCTACAAACGATGGTATATCACATTTTAGAATAGCCGAATTGCCACGTATGACAAACGCTTTATGAATATCCTCTTCGTAGTGTTGAGAAACGACTGCAACGTTGATTGGAGATGGTATTGGCAAAGGAAATGAAATGAGATGTAATAAATGCAGAGTACGTAGAGATGTGTGAAAAATGCATGAGCAAAAAAGTGAACAAACCGCAAATAATGATGGCATAAATGATAATTAAATATAGAGATTGTAGTTAAATAGAGATGAAATGAAAGAAAATTTAAAAGAAATTTGTTTAACTAAGAGGACAGGGTAATATCTTTGGCAGCTGCCATTCGCGTGAGCAACTAAGAAAAAAATATTGTAACCAACGTGCGATTAGTGGAATCTACGTTTAACAACAACCATCTGTTTTCAAAACGAGCGGGATAGCGCAAATGGGGTGTTTCAATACTAATTCAATTCGAGTTTTTCAGAGTAAGTCCGCACCGTATTCAGTTCCAGGAAAATAATTTTCATCGCTGTCCGTATGCCAGGAGACGACTTCTACAAAATCTGCTACAAATGAGGGTATAAGACATTTGATAACCGCTGCATTACCACGTATCACATGCTCTTTGTTCACATCGGCTTCATAGTATTGGGCGACCACTAAAATTTTGGGAAGTTTAGAAAGTTTTATAGGTAGCCAACGCAAATTCAAATACTCGCAAATGGCAGTGAGAGTGAAAGAATGTTGTTGCTTGGTTTGACATTTCGTTTGTGGTTAGTGGATAAGTAGTGACTCGTAATCAACCGCTTACCATCTCTATACTAGAGAAGAGAGTTAGAGATGGTATAAAGTCATTAAGTTATCGATAAATATGAAATGACCGGGAAAACTCACGCAGTTGGCACTGCCACGGTGCTTTTCTCTACTCGCTTAATAATTCATTGACATTCCAATAAAAAATTTGTTTAAGCAAGCCAAAAAATACATTCTCTAGCAATGAAGTGACAAATTAAAACGCCCTAATAAAAAGTTTACTTATGCTCGTATAACTTTTTTAAAATGTTTTATTTTACTACTTTTCTAGTTAAAGTGAAATTAAGTGTTCATCTTCATTTGTCTTCATTTGACAGGCCATACCAGTTTATTTTTTCTACCTACTTTGTCGTTTTATTTTCCCATCACTTTTAATTCAATTATGCCCGCTTTCATGTAATTAAATTAAAGTTGTAATTCAAATGACAGTTAAGTTGGTGTGCCGAAGTATCAACAGTTTTGCCACACCCAAAGCACGCACATATAATTATTAATATTTTTTACGAGCTATAAGCGCCATGACATTCATTTACGTTTGTCGTCGCATATTTAGTAGGGTGAGTTAAACTAATTTTTTTCTTTTGCATAGGAGTCGAGTTTGTACACAGTTAAAAATTTGAGTCTAAATACATATATGATCGAACCAAATTTGGTTTCAAATTTAAACTAGACCAGCTTTTAAAAAAAGAATGAAAACGAAAGAAAAAACTGTATACCTACCGAAAACTTTATTTATTAAAAAAAAAGTTTTAAAAATAAAATTCTGTCAGTTGGCAGGACTCGAGCCGACTACTCTAAAAAAATTGCTTAAACATTAGATCGGTTTAAAATTCAAGCTACAATTTTTAACCATGTAACAGAGCGGGAAAACTATCGATATTGCCGCCTTGTAATATTATCGATTTCTTGAAATTTACTATCGATACTAATATTCCATAACGCCTCCATAACCATACAAAGCTGCCGATTCGCCCAACCCGATGGCAGTCAA
>CAXKVI010000004.1:20762188-20849688 GCA_964058755.1 Campiglossa producta | reverse complement strand
GAAGTCGGTTGCGACATTATGTACATCAAACACATCATATGCAGATTACAGAATAAAATGTCACCATGTATCAAATAGCATCATATGATTGATCAGATGAGATCCTTTAATGACATTATATCACATGGAAAATTTTAAAGTAACACCAAATCAAGTGCAACAATCCGTTGTGACATTAGATCTATTTATATATGTATCATCGCAGAACTATATAAATCAAATGTCATATCGTATCAAATAAAATCATATGATCGCATAACATAAAATGCAGCAATACTCTTTAGAAAAAAAAATTAGTGAATTTAATTAATATTAATATTTACTTTATATAAGAATTTGAATAATTATGTATTTAAAAATATCATATTTTGTGACAAAATCAATCAATCATATCACATCACATGACAATATATCACCTCGCCAAAGGTTTGGTAACTTTTCGTAGCAAAATTATTATGACAATAGTCACTTGCCGCATGTTTGCACATCTGTAACCCGTTTCCGTAACTCAAATCGATCGATCGTCTCGACTGAAATAGTCGATTTGACGTCATAAAGACGTCACGCTAATTTTTTTTTGTTTCTGTAAAAAAAAATTATTTTGTCGATTTATTTTTTCACTTGCTGAGTGGCAAAAATTTTTTTTTTCAATTTCGAATCGAGTCGAGTGTGACGACATTAAACTCGAGAACTTTGTCGTTTTTTTACAGAAACGGGGTACTGCTTTAGTATATTATATTCGACAACTAAAAAAATTTCAAAAACTCATCAACAATTCAAGCACTATTCACCTTTCACTGTATCACTTATAAGTAGTACCCAGTTTCATACCCAGAATTTCAATTACATGCTCAAAATGTGGAATTAGGTGGAAAAGCGCCTTTTTCATTATGAAACTTCAGCGTGAATTCTGAAGGATCAAGACTGATTTTGGACCTATGGTTTCTTCACGACACCTTGATTCGTAGAACATTTTGTACACCTGCGATTTTTCGTATTTTTCAATCCCCTACAAATCAACACTTCTTCAAGTGTACTTTTTATAGGTCATACACGGCGTATGAGTAACATCCTTCAAGTGAGAAAAGTTGAAATAATTTTTATTACTACCGGACTCACGGATGCAGATTAAACCATATAACTAATATCTTCAAAAAGTTTTTCAAGGAAGTCTATTTTTATGATCATAAGGAAATCGCAAAAACAACTAAATTCTTCAAATTTAAACTTCTTCATTGAAATTGCTCGCTTCCGTTTGAAACATTACTCACGCATTAGTGCACTACACACAATCTGCACTTGGTATGCACAACAATGAACACAACCAAATTTGTCTAAGTATTTATTTCATAATTTTCCATAATTGTCTCTATAATGAGAACAATAGCATATACGCTTACTAGGGATGATACGGAGCTTTGATTCGGAAATTTCGTAACATCCGATTGATTTATACTTTTGATTTCGAATTCGTTTTCCATTGTTCGAAGTCATAAAGGAAAGCGAACAGTAGAAAGGAACAGTGTTAAATGGTAAAAGAAACAGGGGTGAAATATTTTTGACAGTTTTGAGGTGAAAATAATTTGACGTTTGAGCGAATTAATATAAGAAATCTTTTTCACCATAGTATAAAAGATATACCACCATAAAAATTTGTTTTCGTTAGGAACTAGTCCAAATTGACATACGTGCTTACTGTCGAATTCAAATCGTCCAAATAATCGACGCGAGTAAATACAATTTCGACTCACAAGTCTTAATAACTTAACCGATTTATAGCGGCATTCTGTAAATCTGTCTCATATCAAGTCACTAAAGTTGAGATATTTCACTAGGTAAAATTTTGTGACTCGAGACGATTTCGGTATTCTGCAAGAGAAAGTCTCTCTCTCTCTCATTATAATATGTGGGGAATACGCAAAATGCATAAATCCTAAGTAACGCATTTGACAACCGTCCTGTACATGTGGAAGTAGACCAGGCCTTAAGCGTCCGGACTATCACGCAGGTGGTCCCAGGTTCAAAATCCGATAGGCGGACAGTTGGTTTTGACTCCCACTCCGATTCCGATAAAGAAAATATTAAAAATCCGCAACATCCCTAGTAGACATATAAAATGTATGCATTCCATCATCGACACAAAAGTGGAGAATTCAATTGTTAACTGTAAAAGGCTGCTGCACAATGTGATATATGGCGAATCAGCAGCGTCATTGCACTCTCTTCTGCAGTGACTATGATAATTTTGTGCCGCAACAAATACAACACTGATGTGCATTACTTTTTTCGAGCAGCTAGGCGCATAATAATGTGTCAAGGCATTAAATATGGCGTTGCCAATTAACTACATTTTGTACAATGAAACTTGCATTAAAGGCGCTTACTCATATTGTGCGAGTAATGAATTTGCAAATGAAACTTAAGTATGTGTGAGATATGTGATGAGCGTGAGAATAATTTGACAACCGGAAATTTAATGTTATAACAATTCATCAAGTTTTTGTATTAATATTGCTAGAGAGATGCAGTCACTTTTTGGATCAGTAACCACAAACGAAATGTCAACCCACAACACGATTTCTTTTCGGGAAGAATCTTAAAGGCAATTGCTGACAGTTCTTAAACAAAATTTCGAAACGGAAAGAGTAAACCCTGAACATGACAGAGAAGAGAAAACCCACGAAGTCTTTGACCAACGTTGAAACGGCGAATTGTCAAGCTAAAAATTTTATGGAAAGGAAAAATAACAATGAAAATTGGAGGACTTAAAATATATAAATTAAAATTTTAAGAAGATCGACGGACTGAGTTGCTATGGACTCCCGAAAAAGGAGTTTCCTAGAAGCTTCATTTTGTTATGGCAGTCGGCTCGGTAATTGCACAGTAGGTACCCCACTTCATCTTTCGCCCACAGAAGATTGTAGTTTCGAGGTCTTATCCTCCAGACCCGAAAGAGTCCCACATGCCCAAATAGTCCAGTAACTGCTAAGTACTATAGCTAATTTAAATATGTATGTATCTTCTATTTATCTTGATAATGGTTAACATGCTTCATTGTAGATGAGGCATAAACTCCCAGAACTGCAAACGCGCCTGGCGATTATTAGCCTCGCAGTACTAAGGGCGAACAACTTTAGACTGAACTTTCCGAGAGGGACTTCTAATGGATTCTACAAACGTTTCGTTCAGGATAGTACTCCAGTATCTTCCAATACGGAAGGTATCCAGCTGGGATCAGGAATCACAGTATACAGCTAAGCAGCCCTTTAACCACCTTTGACGTATGTAAATGGCTATTGGGGGCCCTTGGATACGCCAACCTCTTCATGGCCACTCCCAGCTGTAATTTTTGCCTTCCCCCGAATACGGCGAATATATTCTTGAGGTGGGTTTACTGAAAAAACGACACTCCGACACTGGTAAAATGTCTTCCCTTACCAAGGCTAAGGATCTGCCATCTTCAAAAGACGTCCGC
Source organism: Campiglossa producta (assembly GCA_964058755.1). Classification (NCBI taxonomy): domain Eukaryota; kingdom Metazoa; phylum Arthropoda; class Insecta; order Diptera; family Tephritidae; genus Campiglossa; species Campiglossa producta. The sequence goes on along the minus strand of CAXKVI010000004.1, from coordinate 20,846,213 downwards.
GCTGTGCACAGACGGACAGCGCTAGGAGTCATGACAAGATCCTGGCATTAGCCTGATTAGGTAACCAAGTCGCTGCCTGGTGATGTAGAAGAGATCACAGCTGAACTCGAGTGGGCCAAATACATTTTTGTTACGGAAGAACGGACGCTGGTGTCTAAGCAACTGGCGAGAGAAGGAATATAGGTCTATATGACTCCCCTTTGTCCGATGGATGCCCACATTTCAGTAGCACCCTTTCTTACGAGTATATATTTACCACCCCAGCTGCCTTGATTAAGTCCTCCAACTTTCAACCTTTAAAAAGAGCTCTAACGCTCTCTCTCTCCCATCAGAACCTCTCTAACTTACCTGCACGCACATGTACATCGCGTGAAATGATGGTGCCAAATTGATTGCGTGCCAAACAGGCATATACTTGAGCATGCACTTCTTGTCGGTAATCTTCAGCGCGGAATGGTGGGAAAACCAATTTGCCATCTGATGAAATCTGACGAAGTCCAGGCACATCACCAACAGCAGTACCATCACTACGAATCCAAATAATCTCAGGCATAGGGTTACCGCTAGCTTTACATTCAATTTCGGCGCCAGTAGAATTGGAGAAATCAATACGATTGATGGGTTCATTGAGAAAAATGGGTCCTTTTTGGTCGGCATCGGGTTGACTCGCCGCATTAGCGGATAGAGTACCTAAAAAGAGGAAAAGAATTGTTAAGATAGTGTTGTAGGAAAAAATAAATTGATTGAAACATTTATGGTATGGCTTGGGTAAAATTAAGTCTAGTATATAAATATACTAACTTTATCTCAAATTTCATCTAGGTGGCAACACTGTCCAAAAATATAGGCGATGAGGTACGGTCGAAAAATAGATTTTTTTTTAATAACCACATTCGCATGTCTTGCTCAATATTAAAAAATTGAAGAGATAGGTGGCAGCCCTGAAAACCGCTCCAAGTGGCAACACACAGATAGTGGACGATAAACGATAGAATAATTAAAATGAGATTATGTGTCAACCCAATGCAATACAAAACTCTTTTTTCCGGTTAAAAAATAAAAATTTCTTAGTAATTGTCAACAGTGCTGCCAAGTTTGGTTTTTACTCAAGTCCCAAGCGAAAAGTATCAAACAGACAGCTGCCACACATCTATAAATCAAGTCAAAAAAACTAAAAAAAAAAATACATGTGTGATACGATATCATATTGGCGCCAAAAATCTTTGCAAATAATTAGCTTTCAGATGTAATCTGTGGTACTTTTACAATATCTGTATCTTCTTTGTATTGAATGAGTAGTTTTTAAGTAGCTGTCAGTTGAGATTTTGGCAAGCAGATAACTTTTTTTTATACCTTTAGCTGATAGTTAATAGTCAGATCAACTTCAATCGTGCCAACAGATTTTTTTTCTTTTTTCTATTTGCTCCAACATTTTCAACCTCATAGGTGTAGATATACTTAATTCCTTTCTGCCCATATCAATTTATCATAAACACATATGAAAGCGCAGTCTACATACCTACAACTTTAATACGAAAGTCTTGTTGCCTTGCACGTTTTCTCCTGTTTTTTTTTTTTATTTTTGTTTTTTTTATTTTCCTCTTTCACGTTTAACTCCTACTCCTCCTTAGCTGCCTTGTCACGTTTGTCTTTGTTGCTTTTTGGTGACATTATGCCACTACAGCGAGTAGTCATGAAAATGTCATCGACACGTTTAACGTATTCTTATTATGTGTATCGGACTTCGTTTCGATGGTGCTTCATGCCGCTGAAGCGAGTGGCGTTTTGCTCCGTGGTGATTTTTCATTTGCAGTCCCCGCATTTGGCAAAGCAGACATCAAGACATTTTTATATCTTGAATAACTTTTCCTTTCTTGAGGTTACCTTTGATTTGTTGTGTGTTCATTTTTATACTCAGTTGTTTACAGGGCTTAAGCCCGAGTTACATAAAACTTTGTGAAATTTTGCCAGGTGCCTGCCTCGGCTTTGAGCATTTGCCAAAATCTCGCTTCGCTTTACGTTCCACAAACTTTGTATGAAAGTGGAACCTGCAAAGTTTTATGTAATTGGGGCTTTACGGTTAGTCCGGTAAAAATGGACATAAGCAAAGTGGTTGAATAGCAGAAAATTTTTGTAGGGAGCTAAGGTTCACCTTCAGAAAGAAAACTTCAAAAGTCCACAAAGGTCAAAATTCAGTTGTTTTTTTTTTTTGGATTTTTAAAACGGCAATTTTTTTCTCAAAAAGTAACCGGTTCTGAGATATCGCGATTGTAAAATTAGCTCTGGAAATTATATGAAAATATACATATGCCACGTATAGACTTCTTGTGATTTTTTTTTGAAAAATTTCGTATGCGTAAAAAATTTCCCTTTAATATCGTTTTCGATTGGATTACGCAAAAACTTTACAGTAAGCTAAATGAGGAAGAGTTGAAAAATTAAATATAACAATAAGAGGTTCTGTTTACCTGAAACCCACAGCAGGGTTGCCACCTATTCGAAATTAAAAAAAATACAAGAAATATGCCAATATTTAACTACATCACACAAAAGGTATTTTATGTCGTACTCCTACAACCTAGGGTTGCCAACTAATCCTGTTATATTTTTTTTTCATATGGGTTGACTAATTTGGATGAGCTATTCACTATGCTACCTTCCAAGCTCTCCTACTTAACTGTTGCCACTGGAAAGTTTTTACTGGGTTGCCACACATTTGAAATTTTTAAAACTTGAGTGAGATATGCTGATGGGCATTTTACTTCGTGTTCCAACAAAAATACTTACAGGTGGGTTACCATCTAACTTTTACAACAAATTATATTAGCTTTTTCTAATGCTGATGGGTTTGATGGTTTAACAGGTCAGTCATTAAGCAAAAATTTCAGGATAGTGTTTCGGGGCCTTTTGATCAGCCGATCTTCACTTCAATCATAACGTTAAAGTTGATAATACTACCAAAAAAGGTTATTAGGTGAAATCGAACCCCTCAGTCCATACGCTTTTCCAGGCCCAGCAAAATGCTTCAGAAAAAAGTCGTAACAGTAATCAAGTCACTTCTAGGGGTATGAACACATGTTACATTCACAACGGAGTATATTTTATACAATTTCAACCAAACTTATATTCCTTGACTTTTCTTTATTTGTTTTGCATTTTATCGCATTTGGCGTCACTCTGATGTCGTTGCCTTCACTCGCTTTAACTAGTATATATGCAGATTGTTTAAGGGACATGAAATAAGCTTCGAGTTGACACTGCCGGTGGCGCGAAATGATGATATTTACTAGTCATTCACGCAAATAATACAACAACTTGACCGACCCACAAGGCTCTCTATCAATGTTGAGGTTGTCAGAATTCCTTTTTTTTTTTAATTTTCATATTTATTGCACAGCTGATAAGTGTCGATTGTACCTGATTGTTATGGCAAACAAATTGTAATAAAGAAAAATGTGTAAAGCTCAAGAACTAGCATTCTTTTTTCTTTCTTTGGTAGAGTATATTCAAATTAGTTAGCCAAATCAGTATCTCAAAAACTGAAATTTCAAGATATCTTAAAAACTGTTCTACTTCTAAACCAAATGATTGCATATTCGGAATGAGGAAAAAATTTTACTTAGGAATCATGTATCAAATGTCGAGAATATGAAAATTTTTGAAAATTTGTCGGGTAAAAAAAGAAAATTTTTGATTGGGGACTTTTAATAAAACGTGACTTATAAAGTCAAGGGCACATCACAGTGTTGTAGTTACTGGTGTGCCTAAAATTTTCGTTATTAAATTACCTACAACATAGGAGGGCTAACTTGTTTTCGTTCATAGACTTTTTCTAATTTAAAGTGGTTAAATCTAAAATTTTGTAAAAAAAAATGTTTCTAAGTTGTTTAAACGTTTTTTGGCATAGTGACCAAACTACTGAAGATACTTACCCCTGGTTTTCATTAGGTCAAATTCTGTCAACTTTAATCGACTTTATCGAAATAAGTAACCAAATCTCGATAAAGTCGATGAAATTTGACACCGTTTGACATAATGAAAACCAGCCTTAGTATAATGTATAATTCAACAGTTTAAAGCACTCCAATATTGCAGCATCATTTATTTGTAGGCTTGCCATACGTCAGGCATTTGGCCTGATTGCCAGGCTTTACATGCTTTGTCAGGCAATCAGGCGCCTAGCGATATAGTCAGGCATTTTGAAAGTTTTTTTTTGTATACATTGATAATTTGTATAGATTTTATTCAGTTTTATTCGAAGCCATATGCACATTATGCAATTTTGTCGAGTGTAAACACACCGTAGGTTTAATAGTACATTTACACCGTACCAAATTTGGCAAATTTGGCGCTTTTTTTCATACAAATCTCATTTTCCAAATTTAGAATTCCAACACATTTGACCTCATTTTCGCAACAATGCAATTCACAGTTCCTCAAAATAGCAACCCTGCGGCTGTTCCACCTTAATGGGTAATTGACGTGCGATAACTTTTGCCCTATGCACAGCTGTAAATAACAATTTCAACTAGTTTTATTCTAAGAAAATGGGCCAACTCTACCAGGAAAACACATAAGCCTTCTTGACTTTTCTTTTATTATTGCTCTACAGGTGTTTAAATTATCACGGTAATGCATTTTCTTTCGGTCGCTTTTTGTCCTGGTAGAAGATTCTTACAGGGAAGGTGAAGCCAAATGCAAATTTGCAAATGTAAACGGTATCGAACTGGCTCATATTTGAATTCGTCAAATTTGGTGCGGTGTAAATGTACTATAAGTCAGGCATTGGGATGAAAAAATTATGGCAAGCCTATTTATTTGTTTCTCTATATCGACATAGTCGTTAACAAAAGATGTTACGTATACGCCATGTCACTTTTATAAAAATGCGAAGTGATTTTTCGTCATTAAATCAATGGAAGCAAATATTGGCAAACATTTTTTTTAGAAATCGATAGAAAATACTCCAAACTTTAATTTTGTCATAGTTAGAAGGTGTAGCACACTGTAGCACACAAAAAAAAATTAATTTTTTTTTTCAAAAGTAGCAAAGGCAGCATTTATGTAGTGTAGTTTTTTGCTGGCTTATATTTGTTTAAATTGTTGGTCGATTGCACTGATTTTTTTCTTTATTTAGCCAAGGGAGTGCTATGTATCCGTATAAAATCAGAACTAAGACCACTCCTTAAATATTTATACGGAAAATATATAGCTTACGTTTGCAAAAATTCTAAGCAGTTTTATTTGAATACAATTTTTCTGAATTTTTTCGAAGCTGAACCACTGTACGCCATATCATTAGAAACCCAAACCTCTAATGACTTAATTCTATGGAGATACTCAAAACATATTAGCCATAATTAAGTAAACACCTTGGGGATAGTAATTAGCTAGTCGTACGAAAATATGAATATGAAACGCACAAATGCTCCATTTAAAAGCAATGAGTAATTAAAGTGAGAAAAATTAGTATATATTACAAATGAAGCGAATTATTTTATGCGTAGAATTATTTTATATTATTCTACATACGAGTACATATATTTGGCTTAATATGGAACATAGTCCATTAGTATATAACAAATCGAACACAATGAGCGCGTAAGTGATGCGCAACGGTTTATTCACCCTTTTCAATCTAAACTGGAACACACTTTGTTCATGAACAAATAATGGCGAATGGAACGTCCGAGACCTACAAATCGTTCAACATATCAAAATAGATCCCACAAATCAGCGAAGCGTTTTAACAGCAACAAGAGTGACAATAAAACAGTAGTGTATCTGCCTGATGAGTTGTTGTGAAACGAACAACATATAAAATGAATTGTATTAATTTGAATGACAATAAAAATAAAATAAAAAAAAAATTTCATAAAATACAGATTGTAATGAAAGCGAACGGATGTAATACAGACAAATGCTGGAACACCATTACTTACTTATATGAATTATCCGAAATAATTAAATTTTATGTAGCAGAAAAGAGGTAACTTTTGGGTTAACACTACGCACAGTGGTTCGTGCAACTTCGAATCTAAGGAGACTTTTCGTCATTAAATCAATGGGGACAAATATGGGCAAACATTTTTTTCAGGAATCCATAGGAAATACTCCAAACTTTTATTTTATTATAGTTAGAAGGTGTAGCACGCTGTAACACAAAAACTTTTTGTTCATCCAGTAGCAAAGGTGGCATTTATGATGTATAGTTTTTGCTGGATTATATTCGTTCAAATTGTTGCTCGATTATACTGGTCGATTATAAGCATTATTTTTCTGACTTCTGATTCCATTATTTTGTGAAAAAAGTTTCAACTTCATGCAAAGTAGTAATGAGTTGTTCATATTTGAACATATCTGAACAGGGTTGCCCATAACTTTTTTTAACTCGTCGCCAAATTCTCTCTTAAATATCGTCAAAAATCGCCAATTTTTACTAGCATGTCGCCAAATAAGTCCCCAACAAATTTTTCCCCCGGGCAACATTTTAATGTCTTACTTTTTTAACATATGATACGACGAGTAATGATGAGACGTATTGATTTGCTTCAAACTTTCATCTGCGTTCTAAATCTCGTAAGATGTACTGGTAAAGTGTAAATAAAGGATGAAAACAAAGGTAAAATTGGTAATTGTAACGCCATGCCCAGTATTTCTGCGCAGAACACTTTTTTGAACCTTTTAGGGACGGCCTAATATGATTGCAACAACACACTGAGGATAATAGTATTCCGCTTTCAGCATTTCTGGCACCGAGACGCGTATTTTGGTACCTTTTAGCCAAACTAGAATGTTTAGGAAAGAAAATAAAAAACTTCCAATTTTGCAGGAATATATAATCCCAGTAGTCCCGAAAGGGTTAAGAGATATGAAGATAGTATGCTTTATTCTAAAACAAGCAGGCCGGAAGATGTTATCCCGCCCAAATAGATAGTATGCCCCATATATAGAGAGTATGCTGCATTCTAACATTTTCTACTTGGGCGATGCCACTTCAGGCGATTTACAGTGTTGCCACCTATTATATGTGTTATAGTATTGAGCAAGATATGCCAAAATGGGTATGAACGAAAAGATATTTTTTGTTCTGTACCAACAACCTAGAGTTGCCACCTAACCACATTTTATATATTCCTTCGTTTATCTTGGAAAAGGCTGAAGCGATTTGGATAAATTTATTCATATAGATAGTAAGTACATACATAGCTTCATTCTAAGACTTTTTCTACTTGGGTGATGCTACTTCAGTCTAATTACAGGATTGCCGCCTTTTCCACATTTTTTAAAAGACTGAGCAAGATAAGCTAATATGGGTATCAAATGAAAGGTATTTTTTTTTTTTCATTGCAACATAAGTATGACACACAAATTTTACATATATCTGCAACTTGGATTGATAATTAAAAGCGTTCTCAATTAGTTTACCCAAATTCACGATCCCACATAAATAAAAACTAACGCTATCAAATTCGCCAGTGCTGCTTTTGCTCTCAACGCACATTATGTCATTGACGCTTAATTGCTGTCAAGTTATTAAGGCTAATTATTAATTTATCATATTTAGTATGCAAGTGTGTCATATATAACCAAACTGTTTTTTTTACATCTACATCGCATATTTTTGATGAGTATCCAAAGAATTTTAAGCATTGAGAAATTGAATATTTTTAACAATTTATGTAAAGAAAACAAGTAAGGAAAGCTGTCTTCGGCTGTGCCGAAGGCTAAATACCTTTCATGAATAAGCGTCACGATTTTCACTGTTTGATCCCCAGTACTGCCTGTGTGAATTTAACTTTAGCTCATACCGAAATTATCGGAGCTATCGATTATATGGGGACGATGTGTTATATTAGTCCAATCTCATTGATTTTTAACATTGACATTCCACATTCTAAAATAGCAACATTTGCGAAATTTCACGTTCCTACCGATATAATTACAGGAGTTATCTACCAAAATCCGTTTATCGGAACAATCAATTGTATGGGGGCTATTTATCCCATTTCAATGATTTTCAAAATCGATATTTTACATATAAAAATAGCGACGCTTCCAAAATTTCCCGTGCCTATGTGTTTAAGTACAGGACTTATAGCCCAAAATCCGCTTATCGGAATAATCGTTTGTATGGGGGCTATGTGAAATATTTATGACATCTCAATGATTTTCAACATCGATATTTCGCATATAAAAATAGCGACACTTCCAAAATTTCACGTTCCTACCTATATAATTACAGGAGTTATCTACCAAAATCCGTTTATCGGAACAATCGATTGTATGGGGGCTATGTGAAATATTTATCCAATCTCAATGATTTTCAACATCGATATTTCACATATAAAAATAGCAATACGTCCAAAATTTCACGTTCCTACGTGTTTAATTACAGGAGTTATAGCCCAAAATCCGTTTATCGGAATAATCGATTGTATGGGAGCTATGTGAAATATTTATCCCATCTCTATGAGTTTCAACATCGATATTTCACATATAAAAATAGCAATACTTACAAAACTTCACGTTCCTACGTGTTTAATTACAGGAGTTATAGCCAAAAATCCGTTTATCGGAATAATCGATTGTATGGGAGCTATGTGAAATATTTATCCCATCTCTATGATTTTCAGCATCGATATTTCACATATAAAAATAGCAACACTTATAAAATTTCACGTTCCTTCGTGTTTAATTACAGGAGTTATAGCCCAAAATCCGTTTATCGGAATAATCGGTTGTATGGGAGCTATATGTTATATTGGTCCGATCTTGCTGGTTCCGACAAATGATTCCTATATTGGAAAATGGTGGCCGCATACCAAATTTCAGCCAAATATCTCAAAAACTGAGGGACTAGTTTGCGTTCAAACAGACAGACAGACAGACAGACAGACAGACAGACGGACAGACGGACAGACGGACAGACGGACAGACGGACATGGCTAAATCAACTCATCTCGTCATCCTGATCATTTCGGTATACTTATTGATGGGTCTATCTCTTCTTCTTCTCATATTTACAAACATCGGACCAAAGTTATAATACCATTTCATGTTCATGAAAGGTATAAAAATATGTATATGTGGCGAAAAATGTGTGCAAAACCGTAAATATTTCGACACAAACTTGATGACGCCAAATAAATAAATTATTTTGTTTGCCAAAAAATGGGAAAATATGAATGCCACGTACTTGTATGCTACGTGCTCTCAAGAGAATACTGAGGATTGATGAAATGCAAGTATTGCAAATATACTTATTTGCATAGGAATTTCGCCGGAGGAGGGTGTTTGCAAAATTTATTTTTCGTTCAATCGTTTCGGAATCGTTTGCGAATTATACATTTTTCACAACTTTGTCTGCGAAACTTAAAAAAAAAAAAAAAAACCACAAATAGGGTTTTTTGTATATCTAAACTGCAGCGCCACCTACCGAAGTAATTTTTCTCAACAAAGGTCTTCATTATATATCAAATATACCTGTCAAATGTGAATAAAATCGGACTATAAATACGGGTTTTGTAAATACAGCGACCTTAGCGGCATCTAGCGGGAAAAAGTCGCCCTTTGTCGAGAGTACGCATATAAAGAATAAATTAAACATTTTGTCACAAATTCTCTCAGAAAATCCCTAACAATATAAGATTACACTGTGATGGACTTTAACATTCGATCTAACCAAAAGATCCTAGCGGTATAAACGTAAATCAGTGATGATAATGATTTAAAAGAGGCACACAAGATTATTCTTCAAATTCTCGAATGTGTATTGTGTTTGGGCACTCACATATTCATATCATACTCAAAAATCTTACCAACTATAAAACTCAAAAACACCTGTTGCTCTTCGTATGTATACCTACATAACTGAGCCGGTGAAACAGCTGCCTGCCACAAGCAAACAAATCACTTTTGGTATTAATTAAATGCCAAGGCGTGAGTGCAACCTCGAATACAAAGAACAGGTAAACAAAATAAAATTTGGCTAAGGCCAAAGTAACCAATCGGGATAGTCAGTGGATTTTTGTTTTCCTGGTAGAAGTAAAAAAAGTAAAATAAAAAAAACAAACAAGAAAAACCATTTAAAAGCAAAAGAAAAGGTGCTGCTCAAAGATATCAATGCACAAGCAGTAGTGTCCGACCGAAGGTTCGGCCAAGCTTCGATATTCGGCCTATTCTGCTAGTGTTTTATATTCGGCTCCGACTTCGGCCTTTGGCTGAAAAGGCCGAATAACCGATGGCGAACAATACTTCTATTCAATAACAAACAAATGAGGAACAAACGGTGGGACATCGACTTTAAGTGCCGCTTTTAGGAATTTTCCCTTCCTGGATAGCCTTCATCAAGTCATCTTAAGGTTCGAGGAGGAGTAACGGTGTCGATTTAGGAGTGTCAGTCAACACAAGAATGTTTCATATGGCCGGGTCCCGGGATTGACTTTCCTAGCGTTGACGGTATTACAACCGGGCTTCTAAAACTTACCTAAGTGTGCCTCTGTGGCAGCCACTTGAACCTAACCCTAACCTAAAAAATCAGAGACTTACGTTTTTTTTCGTATTCGGACTCGGTATTTGGCAGAATATAGGATTATGCCGAATATTCGGCTACGGCTTCGGCCAAAAATTCCAGCTTCGGTCGGACACTAACAAGAATTGGTGCCTTGAGTTGAAAGTCTTAAAGACGCAGCTGCAAAAGTTGACTTAAGCAGAGTCTACACTATGAATCTTGGGTGGAGAACTTGTTGAATGAATTAGTTTGTGGATATGGAATAAAATTAAATGAAATAAAATAAAAAAAAGAATATTTATATAAATAAAATAATTAAAATAAAATCAAATGAATAAAAAAAATGTTGAAATGAAAAATATTAAATAGAATCAAAAAATTTTAAAAAATAATTAAAAATAATTATATTAAAAAATTAATTAAAACAAAATAAAATGCAATTAAATTAAATTAAACAAAAAGATAAAAATATAGTTAAATATATGTAGAATAAAATAAAATAACATGATATAAAATAATTGCACACGTTACATCCATATTGACGTGATCCAAGGATAGTGATCCATATTGAACGTCTGACTTCTGCCATAAATATAACTTCAAAACCTTGCACCAACAAACAAATCGAATACAAATTTTCGTCGGAACTACTACAATTCAGCATAGCCACACCCTCGCGCAGGTATCAACAAAATTCATTGATTGGCAATGAATTTCTATTTTAGGATATATCCTAGCATTGTGGAAAGCGAATAAAAAAGAAAAGCAGGTAACAATGACAGGCACTTACTGCAAGCGAATTGAAGAGGAAGAACACAAAGACCCAGAACACGAAAATAAACACGACGCACAGTGGTTTAGGAGCGGTAAAAAAATTGTCCCATGCCTAATTGTGGCTGAAGTATAAAATTTGCATTAAAAAATCGGCACAGTGGATCGGCTGTTTTGCTGAGACGAAATTTGAGGTTAGCATTTTATTGGTATAGTAAATATTTCCAAATATGAATAATTCAGCACTACTTTGCATAAAGTTGAATTTTTTTTTAATTAAATAATTGTAAAATGCTTGAAATGTTTGCTCATTTTGGCTAAATGAAGAAAAAATCAGTGCAATCGACGAAATATTAAAACAAATATAAACCAGCGAAAATTTTGCATCATAAATGCTGCATTTCCTAGTTTGGTTAGACCAAAAGTGTGTGTGCTACAGCGTGCTTCACCTTCTAAATATAATAAAATGACAGTTTGGTATGTTTTCTACCGATTCCGAAAAAAATTGTTTGCCCATCTTTGCCCCCTTTTACGTACAATCGATTTAATTTAATTTTTATTAAAAGGGCAAAATGTTACGTATACGTACATGTAGGTCCGAGCGAGGTGCCTACAAGGGTGGACCCATAGGGATTCAGTGAGGTCAACCAAAATAATTCTTAGCTTCTCAGCTATGACACGTGGGTAAAATTTCAATTTTTTTTTTTTTCTTTCAAAACAAAATTTTGAAACCAAACCACTGTGCGACGTACACACATAAATTGATTTGCTTAACATAATGTGTACACAAAGAGGAGCCCACAAAATTGTAAATACGAAAAAGAAATCAGGTAAATGAAAAGGGCTAGAAGACAAAGTACGACTCAATTATTGTATTTACATATATCGATTCACCTTTAAGGCTGGGTATATACTCAGATCGAATTCCTTTCTAAGATGTCCCTCAAGCAGCATCCTGCATCAGCAGATTTGCAGGTTGTTGTTCTTGAGTATTTCTTGACTACTTTGCATTCATTTTTTACTAAAAAAAACCGCCCGTTTAGTCTGCAGGGTAAATAAGAAAATCAATGGGATCTGAGTACCCAGCCTTAAAGTATATACACTGAGAGGAAAACAGCATTGTAGAACGAACTTCGGTTGCAGATAATATTAAATTTTCAAATGTAGAAAAATTTCATGTTGAATTAAAAATTTCAAGCTCAGGGTGAAAATTTCGTTGCTAATATTGTCAATTTAACAATGATTTATTGTAGAAATGAAATCTGTTCTATTTTAAAACAACATTTTTATACTCGATGCAACAATTTTCAAGGTAGGCTGTTTTTGTCGATTTGACATCGTTTTTATTGAATTTGCACGGTTGTTGTTGTTGTAGCGAGGTGTGGCCCTGCCTAAATGTCAGACAGGGTCACCCCGAGTGTATTGCTCTTGGCCGGGTCGATATAAGAAAACGGCCCGGGTCGTTTCGGCACGATGGGTACAGCACAAGTACTGGTACCGTTCTCGTAGAACCGGCAATACAAGAAACTAGCCGTATAGGCCATGTAGGTCATTTAGCGTTACCCAGGGTGCACCAACTGGGAGGCGACCTACTTTTTCGTTCAGTGTAGGTTTATTGCATATGTTTATATGGTATGGTGGCACATCTTGTGGCATGTAGCGCGAAACGAACAATTTTACCGTGGGTATTTCGATGTCGAATATGTGCGAAAATGTAAGCAAACGTAATAAAAATAAATTTAAAAAGCTTTGGATTGGCAGTTGAATGATGAGCAGATGTTCGGCAGCTGCAAAATTTTTATTTAACTCTTGCTTCTTTTTCATTTTCTGGAGTGCAGAGTACGCTTTTGCAGCTTTTATCAAGCACTAAGACAATGAACATAAAAGTATTGCGTGATTTTTTCAAAAAAATTTTGCAGACTGTTCGATGTTTTCAAAATAATTGGAGTGTGTGAGCGAGTATAAATAAGTGCGGCATATTGCTTCCATATGTGTTTTCGTATTTTTAATTCCAGAACGGAAGTGAGGCCATCGTAATAAAATGAAAAAAAAAGAAAAGAAAAATATGGGAAAATTGTGACGGCGAAGCTTAGCGGTTGATGAGATTTTAAGCCTTTTTTAGACACACTTATAGGAGGTTTTTTTGGTTGCCGCGGAAGCGAATGGTCATTACGTTGTTTAATTATTTGTTTACAACTACAAAAATATGTACAATATACAGTATATATACAGTAGCAAAGTATATAAGTACAAAACAGATATTCACGATGGATACAAAACTTTTTTGATGTTCCGCTTTTGAGCTTGATGGATAATAGGCTATTGAATGGGTCAAACCATTTGTAATCGATCAAGCAAGAATCAGATCGGCGTCAAACGATAAACTATGCCGTCTATGCCTTTGATGAGTTGTTGAAATATTTTTTTACATTCCCACAAAAAATCCCTCAAACCGAAAGTTTTACTAACTGAAATAAAAACAAGTAAGGAAATCTAAGTTCGGCTGAACTGAACATTAAATACACAGCGTTAGTTTTAAAAAAATGCGCACTTTTAAAAATTTGTAAAAAAAATCATAATAGAATGAAATTATATCATTTTATCGACTTCCGTGAACGAATTATAACAATTTAGGTGATTTTCGATAACGAAAGTGGGCGTGGTTGGATGGCAATTTTATCCAATTTCATCAGGCATACTCCCAACGATGCTATCGTAATCAGTTTCAAAGTTACGACCACTTGAATTTTCAAAAATGCCTCCTTTAAAAGTGGGCGGTGCCACGTATCAAGAAATCATAATAGAATGACCAGAGGGATTAACCTATAAAATTATATCATTTTAGCCATTTCAGTTACCGAGATATGTCAATTTTTGTGATTTTCGAAATTTTCGATATCGAAAAAGGGGGCGTGGTTATCATCCGATTTCGCCCATTTTCAATAGCAACCTACCTTGGCCAGAAAGTAAGCTATATACTAAATTCTATGTAAATATCTCAATTTTTACTTAAGTTATCGTGTACACTGACAGACGGACGGGCATGAACTTTTTTTTCAACCTAATAGCTTTCATATATGGAACTCTATATCTATCTCGATTATTTTGTGCCGTTATGTGGACAAAGTTATAATACCCTTGTACTAGTACTAGTACGCTGGGTATAAAAAATATATATACATATATTTAGGTACACGGCTAAAAATTTAAACTTAAATTTTAAACTCTATATAAGGCCTAACTGAATTTGGTTTAAAATGTAAAGTAGTCCAGTTTTCTAGATCTTGGACTGGAAAAAGTCGAAAAAAATTTGCTTAAACCGATTAATATTTTAAAATTAAGCCTCAAATTTTAAGCCGTGTAGTTAATTTATAGTTAGGAAAAATTATAACATTCCAGTTGTGAAAAATTTGTGTCGAGTACACGCATAGTTTACATAAATAATTTGCGTTTTGTGTTCAAATTAACACATTTTTGCACCACTTGAATTGCTCAGTGGGAGTCATCATTAACACCAGTGTTGTCGGTATGAATTTTATTTTATTAAAATCATCCTACTTACATTATTTAAGTGGCACCCACTCACATTTTTCTACCCAGCTGTAATAACCACACGATGTATCCGTAGTATGTGTGTTTTACTTAGTATCGGCCAGAATTTACGATCTGAAGGGTCATCGTTGTTACCCAAATCTAGTCACAATATCGACGGCAACAGTTTTTACGACATAACCGACACATATGTATGTATGAAAGACCAGTTAGGCAATAAGCTATCAACTGTCAGAAACACTAAATAACTTTGGGTAATGCTGAACAATAGTATCTCTCATAAGGCCATTTGTCGACCGGTCAGTGGTCACGTTGCACCCATATGGTAGCCTAACCAACACTTACTGTACGAAGTTGGGAGTCTGTCGAAATGCCGCTATCAGAACTGCTACAGGATACCTCCTCATGTTCCCTGAGTCTCATCTTCATCAAGAGACCAAAACCCTTAATGTTAGAGAGCACGCGGAAATGCTGAGAAGGCAGGCTGAACTGTCCGGAATCACCCAAACCATCTTTTGGGCATAGATCCGACCCCTAGGGACATAAGCAAGCCTCTCCGTTAGCAGTATGACGATATTCGACACTATATAACTTTGTAAAGTCTCGGCCTGTTAATCAAATTCTTGAACTGTTCAATTGAACCGACTCTTATAAAACCTGGCTAACTAAAGTTCAACCCTTTTGAAACTGCCCGTTTCCTTGTACTTCTGTTCCAGGAGCTTGACGGTGATTTTTGGAATAATCATGCACACTGGGCCGGCTGACGCGCTGGGTAATGTAAGACAAACGCTTGGACCCAGAAGGTGTTCCAGTCCAGATTTTTCATTACCACGCCTACGTACCTAAACGACTCGGCTTTTACCCGACAGAGAGCCATTAATGGAAAAGTATTCTTATTAGAACAACAACATACGATTTCGACAGCAGAGGAAGGAATATTTGCCTTAAAGTTTTGTATATCCTCTCTTTCATATCGTCGCCCGCTTGCCAGAATGTGCCAATTTTCCAGATTTGAGTTAATAGGCTCGTTTATCTACGATTCCCGAAAATCCTGGGTTTCCAAAGTACAAGGGACCTCCGGAAATTTGCCATACCATTTTCAGTTCAATCTCTGTAAATTGTCCCAGGAAAACGAGTGTGCTACATATTCATGTTTCTGGCGCAACAAAAATGATTAAAAACTGAATTTTTTTATTTTTTCAAGTTTTCGTTTTGCCAGAAACATGAATGTGTAGTGAAAATGTTACGTATACGCCATGGTGTCTCTTGTTGAGTGCAACACATTTATGGTTCTGGCAAAACAAAGTTTTAAATTTAAAAATTCAATTTTAAAACAGGAATGAGCCGAATCTGGAGGAATAGAAGAAATATTAACGTAAAAACTATATCAGTGGAAAGAGTATAATGAGAATATAACCATATAAAACATATTTATGTCCAAAACTAAAATTTAAAATTTTGTGGGAGGAATAAACTTTCAACTACGATTTCGCAATATTTTCATTTTGGTAGATTCATGCTTCTGGCAAGTGAGCGACGACATCATAAGCGAGTATACTTAGACATGTTACATTTTATAACACATTTATTTGTAACGAATACTTTATACTCGTTTGTCGAGCTCGCTTGTTTGTACAAATCATTTTTATAATGTGTATGTACTCTTACTTTGATCCAGATGTGGGTATTGCGCGTTGGAATTTGATTTCAATTGTGGTTTGTTTATTTTAAGTGCGTTCGCGAATCTCAAATGCTAGAATAGATATAATTAGTTTGCTTCACCGACATTTTTGCATCGTTTGCAACGAATAGCATGAATAAATTTAATTTATAATTTATTGTTATTTTATTAAATAATTGACTCCAGTTTAAATGAAGGGTTTTGTGTACTTGGACTTATCATACTTATTTGCACTGAAAGATGCATGTGGTTGCAACGGTCATATTCGACTTTATTAAGCTCGTTCTAAGCTGAGATTGTTTGAAAGATACTATAAATATTTTCGATCGATGTTTTATAAAAAAAAAATGTTATTGGTTTCAAGAGATCTCTTTGTGGTTACATTGATCTATTTCGATGGCTGAGTAAGTCATTTCAAAATATTTCAAAAAAGAGCCTTATCTCAGAACCCTCAGACTTAATCTGTTTTCAATAACGCCCTACTTCAGAACTTTATTCAGGATAAGTTAAAAAAAAGCCCTATCTGAACAAAAATTCAACATATTTTTGACAATCTCAGGATTTCGGGATTTAAAAATGGCAATCCGGGATTTTACGGGATTATATCGCGCGTTCCATTGTAAACAAATGTATTTCAAAATTTAAATTTTTTGAGAAACGAGTTCAAACTTTTATTTTTTCAGAGAGCTCCATTACAAAAATTAAATGCAAAGGCATCCATGGACGCCATTTTAGTGCTTTTGATCATTTTGAAATTTAGAGAGCAATCTCATCAGTCCGTAGTTATGTTTATCATAAAATCCCGAAAGACGAAAATTTTTATTTACATCTCTTTACTTTGGAACGAGCAATATCAGATGCCGCCCAAAAAGGTATCTAAATATGCGTTTTAACCTCGGTATGCATAATACGAAAGTTGGCACTCGATGTTCTATTCCTGTCAAGAGATATTTTAACTCAGAAACGTGTTCTGCGCAAAAAATACCATCATAGGTAAAGCTCCAATTTTTTAATCGGACCCGGTAAAATGGTAGGGGCATAGTTATACATAGTCGAAATAAAGTAGATAATAAAGTTAGCGTCAGGTGATACTAACTTTAGCAACTACTTTATCTCAACTATTACTATGGTTTATTGTTGTTTTTGCCAATGCGTCTCTCCCGACCCCGAAAGCCTGGGCTTTGAATACATATCGTCGCTCGCTTGCCAGAGGCATGAATGCGCAAATTTTCCAGATTTGAGTTAATAGGCTCACGTGATTAACCTCTCGTTTCTCTACGATTCGCGAAAATTCTGGGTTTTTATGTAGAAGGAACTCCCGGAAATCTGAAATGCCATTAACAATTTTGCTACACATTCGTGTTTCTTCCACAACGAAGATTTTAAAAAATTTTGAAATTTAATTTTTAAATATTTTCGTTGCGCCAAAAACATGAATATGCTACACATTCATGCTCCTGGCACAACGAAAATTTTTAAAAATTTACTTGGAAATTTTTAAAATATGAATTTACGGCATTTAAGGAATATTAGCGTAAAAACTTTATCAGGGGAAAGAGTATAATTGGAATATAACTTGCAAAAACACATTTATGTCAAAAACTAAAATGTCAAATTAAGCGAGAGCAATAAACTTTCAAATACGATTTCCCAAAATTTTAATTTTGGCACATTCATGCTTCTGGGTAGCGAGCGACAAAATAATCCCTTGATTTTGGGACGAAAAAATAGCACGAGAGGCCCGGGAGCTCCTAACCCGCCGGGGGCTCTTATGCTATCGATTATGTTACTGTGTATTAATGGCCTTACTTTGTAAGGATTCACTCACCGTAAATGAATTTTTGAATACGTATAAATGGAGAGTGAGACAATTAAGCATCCTTATTTTGAATAATAAGGTTTGTCCTTACTTCTGTTACCAAACTCCATCGAAACTTAACGACCTATCGCTTTTCGTTGACCTTTTATGCGTGTTAGGAAATGCATTCACGGTGAGTGAATCCTTACAAAGTAAGGCCATTAATACACAGTAAGCCCAAGAGCCCTCGGCGGGTTAGGAGCTTGGAATATGCCCGAGGTAGGCATACCGGAGAAGGTTCCACTGGTCAGACCAAATCGCTACCACGACAGTCGGGCAGTACCACAAAGGAGTGCCGTAGCGTACCGGGTTGATATCCGGCCTAAGACTGCCAAATTCGGCTTCACTCCCCAAAGCCTTCGGGGAGTGGTTTTGCTGTTAACAACAAAAACAGCATAGCATAAGGGCTGAGACACATTGTTTAGTCTACCTAAAGGGGTAAACACACGATGCCCTAAGGTTGACAGGTTGTGACCTTACTACAACTAGGCAAAGTTGTTTAGTGTGCCACATACACCTCCAAGAATCTTCAAGAACTATCAACACCATTGAGTAATGGGAAGGTGCATTACATAAATTTAAATGATAAATTGGGTTTAAGTCTCAATTGAATGTGCTCCCATAAATATTTGAATGAAAATAAAATTAGCACCACATTTGGCGGTGCACCATATGGTACCAAAAACAAAAATAACAGCATATCAAATGCAAACACTTTCATGCTTCGTCGGACTAATCCCACGACGATAAATGTATGGTTAATAGTTGTGCTTATTGCTTTTTGTGGCGGGGGGGTGTGGAAGATGTGTGGTATGACAAGAAAAAGAGATTTGCATACTATTAAAAAAACCACAAATACGCCGACGACGTTGACATAATAAAAAAAATTTAATACCTACAACAACAAGCACCGCAATCAGCGGCAGCTGAATTGCATTGATATTAACTTACTTGCAGCTACCAAATCCCAGCTACAAATGTTTGTATGAACTTGTCTGGTTGCTTTGCATTAAATATGCATGCTTGCTGAGTTGCCTACGACAAAGCTGTCGTCGCATGCAAGCGCAAGTCATATGTGACCTTATCTGACGCCCGCATATAGTGGCAGGCGATTGCTTTTATTTTGTTTACAATTTTTCAGGTTTTACGTTGCTTGAATTTATATATATAAATGAGTATGTGGATGTCGTCGTCGTTGCACATGCAGATTTATACAAATTTAATGCTGAAATCATCAAATACACGACACAAATGTATTTGCACAAGTATTTGCATAGTGCGTTCGCGGTTTCTGGTATTTTCGCAGAAACTTGTATTGAAACTAAAATGAAGGAATCAAAGTATTCTTATCGGCACCCACTAGTAGAAGCAAACCAACCAGATCGTTAGAACACAAAGTGGTGACCGATTTAAGAGCCCTTAGTGTTCTCAATTGGATCTATCTGCAGTAGGAAAAATCTTTAAATTAATTCCACTTCTGAATTATTCCAATCGTGATATTTTCTGAGCTGCAAGCTCTTCCCTTTTTGCTGAAAACTATTTTATCCATTCAACGCCGCAATCACATTGAATTAGCTAGAAATAACGCTCTGCTGTTACAGTAGTCTTGACAATTCAATATGGTAGCAACCGCAATGTCATTTTTGACACCTTCCTCGCGAACGTCTTCGCTTCATTTGTTTTCATTCCCATGTTTGACTGTGGTTTTGCTACGCTGTCATGCTTCAGTAGTCGCTTGTTAGCGGAGCGCTAAATTTTTAAATTTGCTGAGGTGTTGGCTGCTTGCTGTGAGTGTTTGTGATTGCTCTTAACCGGTTCGTGTGATTTTGAACTCTTATTTAGTTATTTTTATATTTATCACTTTCATTGTGAAACCGGCACTCGTTTCCAATATTTTATGTTAATTTGATTTGATTTGTTTTTACGGCTTTTACTTTTACAAGTTGTAGGTATTCGTTTTAGGTGGGAATTTCAATGATCTCTCAAATGTATTTTGATGAATGTAACGAGTCAGATGTAATAAATCGTAAACGTGCTTAGGAAAATTGGTTTTAGATGGATGGATTACATTAGAGATCTGTCGAGACTATACTTGGTCCTTTTTTAATGCCGGGCTATGAAGAAGCTTTTTTCTTCATATTTGGGAGTAGGGACGTAGATTCTCACGTTCTTTAATGTTGTATCGTGTTCATCATCTTTTTCGTTATTTGAAAGGGAACAAACGTCACTCCATAAAAAAGTAGTTTCTAAAAATGTAACCTTAACTTTAGTTTAACAACAACTTAAAGAATTGTACTCACTTCTATCAAGCAATAAAAAATATAAACAAAGAAATAACCGGAAAACAAAAAAATTCTATGAAGTCATCTGTCTGGTCAAGCTCAAACGTAAGTGTAGCCCGCTTGGTCTCAACGAATGCTGCTTACTTACAAAAACGAACTATAAATAAGCGTTTTCTCAATATCTCGACTCCAGTGCCACCTATCGGCTTAATTTGTTGCAAACAGATTTTGTAAATATAGCGACTCCAGTGTCATCTAGCGAATGAATATCAAAACAAATATGTGGACCAGTGCAATATGGGTATCAAACGAAAGGTGCTAACGAGCGCTTCCATAAGCAATGTGATTAATTTAAATATATTTCAGCTGGCTTCGGAGATATCTTTTAAAATATAATACGGAAAAGCATAACGTTAGGAGGTTCGCGCAGGTCTACCTTTGGGTAGGATAACGTCGTCCGGGTCTGCTACCCAACAAACACGGAAGTTAGAAGTAGATTAGAGGTATATTAGATAACTAGCCTCATCCTCCAACCTCTAACTTTAGAGGACGACTCGAGAAACGCTTGCGGACTAGAGTGTTCTCCAACGAAATGGGACATTACTTCCAAATGTAGAAAATCATAGTTCCCCAAACGAGTTCTAATGTCATTCTGTTATGGGATTCTATTGTAAATTAAACTTGCATTATTTCTCGAATCATTCTCGAGGCATTTTCTTGTGTATTTCTCTAGTATCCTTTTAGACTAGATGTAATTACATTAATTATCTTATGTCTCAATGAAAGTTTCTCTAACGTTAGAGACTGTGTTGGTTTGGTAGTTTATAATATTAATAAGATTGGAGGTTCAAAAACACTCTCTCCATCCTTTCTGAAGTTTTTTGATGGAACTTCTAATCGTTTGATGGATCTCAGGTGATGTTGTCTCTCAGTTTCATCTTGTAACTTACTTTCTCCGGCTCATTTGTGTTCGTGTTTAAGGACTCAGCTACATAAAAGAGATCCGGTTCTGATACTATCTAATAATAAAGCAATTTGAGACAGGTTTTGAAAGTACAAAAAAAATCAAATTGAAATTTGCAGTTAGCCTTCAATTGCATAGGCTAGTCAGCAATGAGCTTACAACCAATTAAAGCCATAACTTGTTAGTTACAAAAAAACGCGAAAAAATAAGTATACCTAAAACCTTGCCAAGTACTAAAGTTTAGCACATAAGTGCCTAATTATTAGACAAATCATAAAAGTAACAACAAAGTGCGAACTGTGCACTTACCGCTGCACACACACACACACACACACCAACATGTGCTACCGGATATGCTAGATTAGGTATTAGCCACAAATAGCATACTTTGTAACTTCTGGCATACCATCAATCGATTTATCAATACTTCTTGCTTTTCGTTTCTTTATTAACTTTATTATGACTGACTTTATGGTTGGTCAATTAGCATTATGTTGACTTAATACGATAAAAGTTATTAAAACGCTATTTGTTCAACTATGATTTTCTATGCTTATAGCCAAACTAGGAAACTTTTATATGGTCGCTTCCTGCCGTTTCCTTAACTGATAACGTGCCTAAATTTTTGGGTTTTTTTGACTTGGTATTCGAAAGATATGTACTTTCCTTTGTTCATTTCGTATTCAAAAATTATATGTTTAGGCTGGTGTGGGCGAGTGCCGAGGTGTGCTTGATACCTTTCGTTGTGATGCGTGTTTGACAGTTTGAGTTAGTCACGAATTGTAAAATCATGTCACCGGGATTTTTATAAGTTAAGGGGTGGTTTTGAGTAAAAAAGTTTCTTTTTTCCATTAGACTGGCCAAAAAAACAAATAATTGATTATTATTTTTCAAAATATTAATATTTTTATCAATAAGAGGCCTCTAGCACTACTGCGGAACTGAATTCCGGACATTCGTTGCAGTTGTTAACCCTCGAACCGGCATTATTAATCCATAACTCATTTGCGACTTTTAATAGACTATAAAATTCAGAGAAGATAAAAAGCATTTTTACGGCACTTTTTTTTAACCTCAATATCTCCAAATATATCTAACGAATCCGAACTTGAATAAGCTTGAAAAAATATCACGTTATTAAAAAATCAAATGATGAAGAAAATTTCTTAAAAATGGTATCGAGAAATATTTATTTTAATTTACATAAGTCGAATTTGCAATTGCCTGGGCACTTTCAACGTTCATGTGGTGTGGTATAGTTATTCAATAAAATGTTCCTATTTCCGAATTTACTCCCAAGCCGAAGGTGTTTAGCCAAATGGGGGAGGGTTTGCTTTCATTAATTCTAGGCCCAATTGGCTACTTATGTTTAACATATCACACGCAATATTCATTTACATATGTATTTTTATGATATATTTACAATGCACCAAATGCGTCGCTTTTGGCGAAGTTATTTTGAGAATGTTTGTCCGCAGAATTAATTTGTTTGCCAAATTAGACGAATTTAATTTAATTTGACCTAATTTGGGGATCAAATTCAATCTGCGGATGAACGCTCTCGAAAAAACCTTGGTCAAAAGTGACGCATTTGGTGCAGTGTAAATGTAGCTTTATACAAGTATTTAGACTGATATGGGTATATTTCTCACGTGTTCATTTATTTATTTATTAAAAAATTCAACATAAAACACAACAACAATATATCATTTGTTTGTTACGTTTAGAGCTTAACCCGATTAATGGCCAACGAAAATAGTGGTTAAAATTTAATTACATATCAGGAACAAAGCGGAGAAAATAATTTCTTTTTTTGTTATTATTTTGCGAGAGAAGTGTGTAATTATAATATTTCTCCTTTTTGGTGCCAAAAGGTAGACCTGCGCGAACGTCCCACCTTCTGTTTTTTCAGTCTCACATTTTAGAAGATATTTTCGAAACCAGCTAAGATATTTTAAGCAATCACACAGCACTCGTTAGCACATTTCCTTCGAATATGGGTATTGTACTAATACATTTTTGACTACCCCCGGTCCACTATTGGCCGATAACTCTGAAACCGGTCGAGTTATCGAAATAAGGAATATCTTAAATTTAAGGTTGAACGTCTACTAACAATTTAATTCTATTAAGCAGTCTTCGAGTGATACGACTACAAACATGCAGACATACAGGCACAAATTCTAAAAAAAAGTTTGATTTCGATTCTATTGGCTTAATAATGATTGACCCTATTATTTTTTGTATTATTTGTAAAAATGTACCTAGTGAACAAGGGGCTTAGCCATAGTCGAAATAAAGCAGGTTCTAAAGTTATCGCCAGATTTTTTTTACATATAGCACCCTGAAAATGGTATCAAAAAGCTGACGCTAATTTTAGTACCTAATTTATTTCGACTATGTCTATGCCCCATAACTTTCAAATAATAAAATGAAACCAGAGAAATAATGGAATGAATCATTAGCCGGGAAGTAGCGAATTTAACACAACCTTGCCACGATCTCTTTTTTATATTAAAATGAAAGATATTTTTGGCCGTATACCAACTAAGTAGGGTTACCATCTAAACGCATTTTATTTAGACCATTATCTATTGGATCAAGCGATTTGGATCAATTTCCTTCATTTTAAAATTTTATATTTGGGTGTTGCCACTTGAGGCGTTTTACAGGGTTGCCACCTATCTGATTTTTTTTACAATTGAAAAAATATGGATACCTTCGGCACTACATTATCTAAATAAATTTAAAACATAAAATTTTGGTTAAGCCAAACAGGCTTAAGTCACTTGATTCTCAATGTTGATGGGAAATATATTTTCGGAAGCGTATACTGGTTGTAAGTAAGATTATGTGACAACTTCGAAAAATGCCGTGTAAAGCTCGCTACCCACAAAGCTTGTTGTTGTTGTTGTTAACGACAAAAATACTCCCCGAATGTTTTGAGAAGTGATGTCGTAATTGACAGTCCTTGGCCGGATACGCTCCGGTACTATCTTGCCGTACTGCCCGACTGCCCCAGTTCATGTTATCCCTCCATCCGTCAGGAAGGAGAAGAGAGGTAATGAGAGGTGAGAGGAATCATATCCGTAGATCAACCATCGAGTTAGAACGTTATTACCTATGTGCACGTAAGTCACCTCTTACGGCCGGTATGCCTACCTTGGGCATATTCTAAACCCCTAACCCGAAAAGCTTTGGTAGTAGTTTAAACTTTAAAAATTCTAATATTAATATGAGCATAACTTGTCGTTTTGCTTCGGTAGATTAAGCATGTTCATTTAAATGAGTACAAACACCACTTGTGCCTCTTTCTCGCTGCCCCTTATTAGGTATCAACTTTTTTATCACCCTTAATGAAGGTGTTAGTCCAAAAAGTGACTAGCTCAATTTGAGTTTACATCTTTGATACGAAAACGGCTGAGGTTGTTCTCTAATACGATTTTTCTGCTAACCACTACCATATGAATATGAAATACAAATGCCAAAACACATGGGAAACAGAAGTGATAAAACAGGGAATTGGTAGACTGACTACAAAAAATAGTACCATATACATTGGTATGTTTATGTGCATCTCAAATAATTTTTCTTTTTTTTCTGTTGAACCCACCCGAAGCAGAGTGATATGAACTTATTTAGGGTGAAAAGTGTACTTGACGGGCAGAACTAAAAAGAAACAAAACGAAAAAGAAGGAACATGAAAGGACGAGAGGAGAACTGAACACAGGCATACTCAAATCATTGAAAGCCATATGAAAGTACACAGAGAGGGGAGCGAATATTTTGTGTCATGGATACCAACACCGCCACCCGTAGGGATGTCAGTTTAAATGAGACTTTGGTGTAAGTAGTAGGCGGAAAGTGTTTGTTGGAAAATGCGTAGATGTGTATGTACAAAGGAAGTGTGAATAAGTTTGAACTGGAAAAAATAGAGCTATGTTGCCACATTTCAGTGTGTAAATAAAGTTGAGCTATCGCTGTTTGCGTTAAGCTTTCGGCAGAATCAGTCCGCCAATACGTCAGCTGCGTCACGTACGTCAATTTTAGAGCAATTTCTACTTTGACGTATCCGTCTTATCTGGCGTTACGCATACAAACATCCGCAGTCTACTTTGCTGTCAGTTATTTCGACGTACGTGACGTACGTCACGGATTGATTCTGCTGAACGCTTTATGTAGTAAAGGAAGGACTTAAAGTTGTAGAGTAATTTTAGAAGTATGTCACAAGGAAATTTCAAAAAGACATAGCAGGGTAATCTACTTCCTTCGGGCCGCCTTTTGGCTTGACTGGTATTAAACTAAATTTCTATCTCAGACGTAGCAAGAAAATTCCAGTACACCTATAATTTTATGCTACTAGCAAAAAGTGTCAAAAACCACAACAATCTCGCCACATTCCAAAGTTGATTAGAAAATTGAATAAAACAATTTTTAAAATTTTGCATAAAAAATATTGAATGAAGCCACATTTTGTGGTAAAATCTCTGACAATTCAATATCCACCCATATGTGTTCAAAAATTAAAAGCATGTCAGCAACAACAAATAGAAAGGGCATACAGCTTTGGCTATTGTGAAATTTGCAACTATTTATATTGCTATGCTACATGTTAGGGATGTTTCGAATGCTGAGTTTTTGGACAGAAGCAGATGAGTGGATTTTAATAGGATTTTAATAGATAATTAATAAATAGTCAATTTTCATATAATTTCTTACTTTTAGGGCAAATTTGTGTAAAAAATAATACTTGTATGAAAAGTAATACTTATATGAAAATAATGACATTTGTATAAGAATGACAATTGTATGAAAAAGAATACTCGTATGAACCATAATACTTGTACAAAATTAATACTTGTACGGAAAATAAAAGAGTTGTGTCAAAATTTATACTTGTACTAAGAATATTTGTATAAATAATACTTGTATGAAAAAAATAACACTTGTATGAAAAATAGTACTGGTATGAAAAATGATAATACTAGTATGGAAAATAATACTTTTATGCAGAACAATACTTGTATACAAAATATTACTTGTATGAAATAAAATACTTGTATAAAAAATAATGCGAAACGAATACGAAAAAACATGTATGAAAATAATACTTGTATAACTAATAGAGATAATGTATTGAGATAATGATACTTGTATGAAAAATTACACTTGTATGAAAGGTAATACTAGTATGAAAAATAATATTTGCTTGTAGAATAATAATCATATAAAAAAGAATACTTGTATTGAAAATAATATCTGTATGGAAATTTAATACTCGTTTAGAAATAATACTTATATGAAAAGTTGAGTTTCATATAAATATCAGATATGTGGGATAGGCATGTCAAAAAACATTCATAATACTGCTTTGATAAGTTTAGTTAATCATGATATTGTCGCTCGCAACGAAGACTACCATGGTTCAGTTAGCGTGGAAGACTAACACGGTTCGTTCTCTGCGTGGAAGACTAACACACTTCAGTTTTCTGCGTGGAAGACTAATACACTTCAGTTTTTTGCGTCGAAGACTAACACACTAAAGTTTTCTGCGTGGAAGACTGACACACTTCAGTTTTCTGCGTCGAAGACTAACACACTTCAGTTTTCTGCGTGGAAGACTGACGCACTTCAGTTTTCTGCGTCGAAGACTAACACACTAAAGTTTTCTGCGTGGAAGACTAACACACTTCAGTTTTCTGCGCCGAAGACTAACACACTTCAGTTTTCTGCGTCGAAAACTAACAAACTAAAGTTTTCTGCGTCGAAAACTAATACACTAAAGTTTTCTGCGTCGAAAACTAAAGCACTAAAGTTTTCTGCGTCGAAAACTAAAACACTAAAGTTTTCTGCGTCGAAGACTAACACAGACAACGAAGTGGGTTAGTCTTCGACGCAGAAAACTGAACCGTGTTAGTCTTCGTTCGGAGCGACGTATGTACTTAAATAAAGAGCTGAATAAAGCTATTAACTTTGAATATGAACAAGTTATTTAAACTAATTTTCACATACGAATTAGTTTGAAACGTATAGCTAATATTGCTTCTACTAAAAACGATTTATTGACCAATATGGCCTTATTACTTAATATGTATGCTGAAAAAATAAGTCCATACCGCTTTATTACCTATGACTTTATTGCACCCAGTACGATATATTGTGTGACCTATCAGCTTATTGCTGTATGCGGAGGCTCTTTATAAATTTGAGCACCTCATCAGGTTTTTTATTCCATACCACGAACGGATTGAGAGTGACACCTCCTAGGTAGCAAACTCTCTTTCTTGCTAACGGAATGCATTCGCAGAGTATTTGAACCTGAGTTTCATTTTCCGGTTCGCAAAACCGACAAATTGTTGTATCTGACAGATTCAATTTACTCAGGCGATAGCGTAGACTACAATGTCCCGTATAATACCCAGTGAGGGTTCTTAGATCCACCCTTCTTAAATTTATGAGCCTGGCCAAAGCTCTTTGCGATGGTTCTATAAAGAGTTTGGTCTGCCTCTGTCCTAGGCTGTTAAGCCAATGCTGTCTAAACTGTTTGTCTTCCCAGTTACTTATGGTCTCCCTTACGTGGATCTTGGTGAGCCCACAGAAGGGTTACGGACCATAAAATGCTGTTAGAGCATCGTGTTTTTCAAGGTAGTCCGCTTTTTCGTTGCCGTCGTGTCCTTCATACCCTGGGATCCAACCTAACAAAACTTTGTTTTTGGCCCCCAGATCATTAAGGAGTGTGACACACTCATCAACTTCTTTCGAAGTTATTATGTACGACTGCAAGGCACGTAGGGCGGCCTGTAGATTCACTTAGAGGATAGTCCTCTTCGGAGGCATTCTCTGCCACAGATTTCGATTGCATGGATGTCTGCTTGGAAAATAGTGGGGGAGCTACCCTCACTTAGTTGCCATTGTCTCGCACAACAAATGCGATGCATTAAGTTTGCAATATTAAACTATTACCTGTAATGCGTTTGAAATACAGCGACTTCGAATGCGAATATCCGCAACATCCCTAGTACGTATGATACATAGCCGCAGGTAGTATTTTGGCAAAGCAATAAAGATAAGCGAATTTATCCAGGTAATCGTCCACCCACAACTCATGGTACTGCGGCACGTGAAAATGCTTGAGTACATTGTTTGGTGTATGGGTGTGATGGGATTGGTTATGTTCAGATGGCTGACAAGATACCGAACGTTGAAAGTAGGTGAAGCTGTGGCAAACTAATTTTGAACAATAAGAGCAATGTGTCATCGCTGACAGTGAGAGAAAAGATTCGGGTGTCAGCATATAGACGTGTTGTCATTCAATTAGAGATAGTTGAAGAATAATATTAGGGTATGATAAACATATCATAGGTTATCAAGATCAAGTATGGATACACTGTGAAAAATATGCAAACGTATGGGCAATTCAAGCATTGGCTACTTACATAAGGAAATTACACGAAGCTGCCCCCAACGTTTGTTACAGAAAACACACCAATAAATACAATACACAACATGTCTGGCATATTTAATTAACAGATTCACAGCTGTTTTACATATTAATACATTTTAGTTTCACTGTTGATGTGAGAACATGATTGTTTTCATTTGAAAC
This sequence comes from Campiglossa producta, assembly GCA_964058755.1. Lineage (NCBI taxonomy): Eukaryota > Metazoa > Arthropoda > Insecta > Diptera > Tephritidae > Campiglossa > Campiglossa producta. The sequence goes on along the minus strand of CAXKVI010000004.1, from coordinate 20,816,986 downwards.
TTTGAATAATTTTGTACGAAATTAATGCTTGTAGAGTGAATGTGCAGCGCATGCTAATGTCATTTAAAGGCGTGCGTCCGCTGCATGAAACAAATTTAGAAAATTGAGCCATGAAGTTGACCTCGCGGGTCTGTAGTGCGAGTGTTAGTTATGAAGAGGAATCTTATGTTGATTTCCGAGTAGCGATTGGGACCATAAACCTGAAGCTGTACGGGAAACTGAATTTGAGAGATATGGATAGGAATGCCTCGCATGCCTTGTTCGAATCGTACACTGGCGTTTTGGAATGTGGTCACCGGATACTCTTTTTAGGGATGGTGCTGAATATACCTCCGACCCTACTTTACTCCTAGACAGATAGCCTGGCAAGGCGATATATCGTTACTCTAATAAACATCCGAGGGCATCGTAATATATAGGGAATGACGCAATAACAAAGTAGGAGTCTGTGGTCCTTCTACAATGAAAGACGATGTTCGACCCTTCTGAGGGTATAACTTTTTTAGATTAGCTGCGGTGCCCACTGGCCATTCAACTATGGGGACGTACGCAGCACAGATGGATCCTGAACACAGTTGCAACCCTCCGGAAGCGGAAGCGACGGAGCAGAATAAAATGTCTAAGGAACCCCCTTTTCGGGGGCCTCTTCGAGCTTAGTGTTATTAAGTCAGGGGAGCTGGTACAATTTTTGAGCTCAACGACATGAATATAGTGCCACAGGAGTCCCACCATGGTCCTTGCGATTTTATCAGCTTTCTTTTATAGTTCTCCTTGGTTATTTCACTAGATGAAGTCATGTGAGACTCTCCACTCCAACCAATCAATCAGATAAATAGATTAATGTGTGCTACTTCCAAAAGCGTAAGTTCCCTGAGGGAGTTCGCGCCTGATTTGGGGGCATTTCTCCGGCACTATAATCATCATCTAGGCTCCGGGGTACAGTAAAATGCTGGACTTCGCAGACTCTATAGAGTTCGATGTTGTTGCCGCTGCTGAATTCAGCTCTTGAATAAATGATTCAGCGGATCAAGCGATGTGTTTAATATTAACTCTTGCAGGGTAGTGCGATATCTGTGACTCAAGGTAGATTGCAGCCGATCAGTGTATCTCACTAGGTTCATTAGAGCTCGTTTATTCCTGGCAATCGGGGTTGCAATGCGACACTACCCAATCTGAGTGCACATATTTGCAACCCTGGCCTTTTGCAGTTGCATGGGACTATGAGGTGAAATTATCGCGTCACCTCATGCTTAGCTGCACAACTTTTCCTAGGAACGAGCTGCGTTTCTAGGGGAAACCTCCCACTCAAATTTTAACTGAACCCATTTTTTTCCTTCCCACTCACACATTTTATTCAGATATCTGCGTTTGGATATTTTTCTAGACCCTTTCCAGATTGTTGTCGGAACCATTTTTCTGGATTGTTTTCAGAATATTTCGAGGTAATTTAAATATAGTTTTTGAGATCCTTTCGTGTTTGGAATATTTCGGGAATGTTTTGGGATGATTTCGGAACTTTTTTGAACCACCCAGAAATAGTCACAAAACTATTTCAAATGATCCCAAATATGTAAGTCCAGAACTGTTCCAAAAAAAAAAGTTCCGAAATGGTCCAAAAAAGTCCCAGAAAAACTGATAAATTATCCCAACAAAGTTGCAAAGGGTTCCCGAAGTGATAGGAAAAAAACTCCCGAAATGAAATTAAGTTCTCGAAGTAGTACACGAATTGGTTGATAACTCCAAAACCGGTATGGTCAGTAGGTGCTCACACCTTCTGGTACTATCCATGCTCACTAGAGCGTATCGCCAAAAAAAAGTTTAATATGTTCCCCCCTTGTTTACTTGTTGGTGATTTCAAAAATGGAAAAAAAATTTTCGGCACCCTGTAAAAACAGCGAAATTCATTTTTTGCTTATAACTTTTTTGTTTGGTCTTTGATTTCAACGAGCATTATATTGTTGTAAAGGTTTTAACACGTGTCATATTTCGTCCATATAATCCATTAACCTGCGACACCAACTTTAGCTTTTATTCAAATTTATTTAAAACAAGCACCCTGTATTAAACAAAATTTTGAATAAAGTAAATATAGCCTTAGATTTTCTATGCCATTCTCAAAATACTGACCGATTTGTTCGCCTTGTAAGTGATTCTTGTACAGAAGTTGCCGACGAGGAACGCCTAGGTTATATATTCGTTAAACTAAGTAGCCGAGAACGTTACAGCAAATTAGAGTCAAGGAAAGATTTAGCATAAATGCATTACACATATTTCCTCGTTATATGCAGGTAAATATTTTATTTCTTAGTATTCAGGTAAAAATATTTTTTTTTGTTAAATACAGGGTGTTGGTTTTAGTAAAGATAGAATAAAATCTGAACTTGGCATGATGGGCTACTCTTCCCTTGACCCTAAGCTGGCCGTGTCCGGCGATGGGTCGTACGAACAAGATGAACTCAAATTATCCAAATAAAAACGATAAACCTAAAAAACAAACAACGCCAAATTTCACTCCTCAGCAAAGGAGAGCTATGGAGGAACAGGCGAGAAAGCAACAACAACGCCGGAGGACAACCTCCGTTCCACAATCAAGGGGGGATCGACAGCGATGGCAACTACGAGTCGGTCAACCAACCCTCTATCGACTAAAATTGACTTGATGGGAGCTAGCACCAGTGCGGTTGCCAACGCAACTAAGCGGACAACGGCAGATGCTAAACTCCCATCAACCGCTGATATGAAAACCAGTATCTTTACGTCTGTGGCAGCGGTCTCACGACCTGGCCTCGGAGTTTCGAAGGAGAAGGAAGCTGCAACTGAGATTTCGGCAAGGAGAGCGACCGCGATGGCAACTACGGGTCCGCACTCCCAGGAGACATCTCCCCGCCGCTTCACTTACCACGAGAAAAGATTGGCTGCAAAGATCCTGAAGAGGTATGAAGGGGTACCGCAGGAATCGCTGTCGCTAAATTCCAGTAAATCGGTAGAGCTAGCGAAAGCTGTGATACCGGATTTCCAAAACTCTTACATGCCAAAGAGGTTAAAAGTTAACCCTTTCAAGCGCCAGAGATCGGACCTGGAGTTGAATCCCCCTCCCAAGCGGCATCAGAATACCCCTGGAGCGGGCAAACTAAGCTTTGCTGAGGTAACCAAGGACAGGATCCTTATAGGCGTCCTGGACCGAGGCAATGACCGCCTGGCCATCCCTAAGGACCGGTGGCGTTACGTACGAAATGAACTCGGCAACATTCTTCTCAATGTTGCTCCAGAGTTTCCGGGTAGTTCGGCGCGAGTAACGGATGCGGGTTGGCACCAGGGTCAGATTAAATTACTCGCATGCGAGGATGCAAAACCCGTAGCACTGTACAAGGCAGCAGCTGCTAAGCTGGGTGAAGTCTACAAGGGCGCAAAGATAGAGGTCGTCGACTGGAAGGACATTCCAGCTCGTCCAAGGGCAAGGGCGTGGATTCCGGCCATCCCTGACGAACCCGAGAGAATTCTCGGGATGCTACGGCTAATGAATCCGTCCCTGCCAACGCATGACTGGAGTGTCAATCTGGTCGGGGATGCGGTAGGGCCCGACAGACAGGTGGTGTTCACCATGAATAAAGAGTCAATCGAGCCCCTCAAAAGGTGCAATGGCCTAGTACACTACAGCGTAGGCCAGATCGTTATCCACGTATATCGTGGTGATGCTCAGCGCGCTGCCTTCTCGGCTGCTCCGGGGGAACCGGAAAACGAATTACCAGAAGAGGAAGCGGAGGATTCCGATGCGGAAAGCATGTTATCCGCCACGTCCCTTGGCGATAGTGCTGTGAACAACTCGGAGATGGAGGACAGCCTACAGGACGAGGAAGCCCTCGACGTCACGGTGGTAGCAGCCAACGCTGAGCGATTAACATCTAACGCTGCAGACAGCAAGACTCCTGCAACGCCATATCGGGCAGTTAATCGGAACAACTCGTCGTTGATAGGCAACCTCCGGGATGGGGCAAACCTCGACGATATGGGGACGGCAGGGAAGTCTGTGCGCTCTCATGTTGGTGGTGCTTCAGATTAATCTGCACAAATCTAAAGTAGCTTCGGCTGCTTTAAGTAGTCGTCTTTCTAAAGGCGACGTGGATGTGGTCCTCATCCAAGAACCCTGGGTCAATAGCTCGAGAATCTGCGGATTGGGGACTAAGGGCTTCAAGCTCATTCGAGCCAGCGAGGAGAGCAAAGTCAGAACGTGTATTTTGGTCAAGTCTGAGTTGAACTCCTTTCTCCTACCTAACTACACCAATGGTGATATTACCGCTATCAGGCTAACGGTCGACAGCACCCGCCTGACGGTGGCGTCGGTCTATATGCCCTACGACGCCGAAGAACCCCCACCACAAATGGAGGTGAAAGACCTGGTGTCAAATTTCTGCACGGGTAATCTTATTATTGGAGCGGACGCTAATGCTCACCATGTCCAATGGGGGAGCTCCGACATCAATGCCAGGGGCGAGTCTCTGTTTGATTACCTCTTAACAACCAACCTGGTGATTTGCAACGTGGGTAATGAGCCTACTTTTATCACTAAGACCCGCAGGGAGGTCATAGACCTCACTCTCTGTAGTGAAGGCGCTTATGAGTGGGTCAGAAAATGGCGGGTTCTGGAAGAACATTCTTTCTCCGACCACCGTTACATAGAAATGGTTTTAGACTTTATTGTAGAACAACCAATCATGAAACGCAATCCACGTAACACTGATTGGCAGTTACACAATGAAATATTAGACAGAGACCTCCCAGTACTGCCCTCACAAGCCCCCTCATCAGTAGAGGAGCTGGAGGATCTTGTTACTACATTTACATCGGCGCTCTCAAATGCTCTAGGACAGGCTTGTCCAGTGCCAAAACCACGCGGTAAACACAGGCCACATTGGTGGTCCTACGATTTGGACTCGCTCCGAATATCATGCCGGAAACAATTTAACAAGGCCAAGAGCTTCGGCTCGGAGCCTCATTGGCACGAATATAAAGCTAAACTAAGGGCCTACAAAAAAGCTCTGAGACAGGCGAAGAGAACCTCGTGGAGAAATTTCTGCACTGGCGTCGAAAAGGTCGACGACACAGCGAGACTTAGACGAGTCCTCTCGAAAAGTCAAACAACCATCAGCTATTTGCGAAAGCCTGACGGATCCTGGACCAGCACGGAAGAGGAAACCCTTGAGCTGCTCTTGAATACACATTTTCCGGGGAATCTGCATGATGCACCACTAGCACCTGCAACAAACCTGGCAGTAAATATACCCATCACTGAGGAAAGAGTAAGGTGGGCAGTTAAGAGCTTTGAACCGTATAAGGCTGCCGGGCCGGACGGGATTATCCCCGCGCAGCTTATAAACACGTTGGAGACATCAGCTAAATGGCTGGTATTTCTCTTCACAGCCTGCCTGGCTCTCAACCACATTCCGGGCTCCTGGAGAAGCGCCACGGTAGTGTTTATCCCTAAGGCTGGGAAGGCATCCCACTACGAGCCAAAAGACTACAGACCGATCAGTCTCTCGTCCTTTGTACTAAAAACCTTTGAGAGGATATTAAGCGATTACCTCTTAACGACTATTGATAGCAACCTTATCTCTAGCTATCAGCATGCATACACCAAGGGTAAATCAACAGAAACCGCTCTGCACAGCCTAGTGTCTGTCATTGAGAAATCGCTGTGTGAAAAGGACTACTGTCTCGTGGCCCTCCTAGACATTGAGGGGGCTTTCAACAATATAAGCCCGGAGGCTATCAACTCCGCTCTAACTAATCTGGGAGTAGATAGACCTCTAACTGGTTTAATTGACCAACTTTTAATGGGAAGGAAAATAGCTTCTTCACTTGGTACGGTTGAGTTATCACGCTATGTCACAAGGGGAACACCCCAGGGTGGTGTTCTTTCCCCGCTTTTATGGAACCTCACAGTCAACTCGTTGCTACGTGACACAAGCTGGGGGGGCGGGAAGATAGTGGCATACGCAGACGATTTAGCTATTGCATTCAGAGGCAAGTTCCCACAAACTCTGTGTGACCTGATGCAAGTAGCACTGCGAGAAGTTTCGACGTGGTCCTCTCGCTGCGGACTTAGTATCAACCCAGGGAAGGTGGAACTTGTCCTCTTCACCAACCGGTACAAAATACCGCCACTAAGCCTACCAGAACTAGATGGCACGCGCCTGGGCTTGTCGGATAAGGCCAAGTTTCTAGGCATAGTTCTGGACAGGAAATTGAATTGGAAGGAGAATGTTCTTCAGCGCCAGAAGAAAGCTTGCATCGCTCTTTACACCTGCGAAAGAGCCATTGGCAAAAAATGGGGGCTCAGCCCTAGAGTATGCAGTTGGATCTACACGGCCTGCGCTGAGCAAGGCAACATACCTGAATCTGTTGCGGAAAGTCCATAGATCCAATATGATCTGTATAAGCGGTGCGCTAAGGACAACGCCCAACGAAGCCCTCCAGGTCATTCTGGGCATTTTGCCACTTGATCTGGAAGGGTTTCGGTCAGCGGCGGCATCAGCTCTGCGCCTAAGAGAAACCTCCAGTTGGGCTGCGGGTACTATTGGACACTCCAGTATTCTGGAATCTTACAGCTTTCTCCCTCTAAGCACAGATCGTTGTGCGACTACTACAGTCGGGGATAGCTGTTTCAAAATAAACATTCCCAGCAGAGAAGACTGGGAGAGGACGGATTGGTGTCCCGAAACAAATGGTGGCACTTCCATATACACCGACGGCTCGAAGTTGGACGGCAGAGTTGGAGGAGGCGTTTATTCAAGGGATTTGGACCTTGAGCTCTCCTTCAGACTACCTGATCATTGTAGCGTCTTCCAGGCGGAAGTCTCGGCAATCCTGGACGCCGCGGCCTGGTTAAGCAAACGTGTTATCGGAGAAGATATCGCTATTTTCAGCGATAGCCAAGCGGCCATCAAATCCCTTGGCTCATACACGTTCAACTCTGAACTGACGCTCAGCTGTCGTCGATCTCTTCAGGAGATGGCCCAACAGAACCGCGTAAACCTCATATGGGTCCCGGGACATAGGGACATTGAGGGAAACTGTAAGGCAGACGAGCTTGCCAGGCAGGGCACGACCAAGCAGGTTCTTCAGGATAAAGAGCGCTTAGGTATGCCGTTTGCCACATGCAAACTAATGCTGAAGGAGCACACACTCCGTCAAGCCAACGAAAGATGGCTGCAATCCCCAGGGTGTCGCATATCGAAACAAACCTGGCCAAAATGGGATCTTAAAAGGTCTAGACGCATTTATGCCCTAACTAGGAGGGAAATCTGCATATTGATAGGGGTATTAACCGGTCACTGCCTCATTGGTAGGCATGCAGAAAGGCTAGGTGTGCCCTACCGACGATGCTGCAGGAGTTGCAAAGATGATGAGGAGGAGGAAACAGTGGATCACCTCATCTGCAACTGTCCGGCTTTAAGCGGCGCGAGAACGCGCTTTTTGGGAGTTCCGTTCCTGGATAGCCTAAGCCAGATCGCGGAACTGGACATAAAGGACTTGATGGGCTTCATAAAGTCATCTAAGTGGTTCGAGGAGGAGTAACGGTGTCGGTTTAGGAGTGACAGTCCCGGGATTCTGCTATGTGGAAAATCCCAACAACTCAGGGATTTTCCATATGGCTGGGTCCCGGGACTGACTTTCCTTGTGTTGGTGGTATCACAACGGGCCTTTCAAAACTGGCCTAAGTGTGCCTCTGCGGCAGCCACTTGAACCTAACCTAACCTATGATGGGCTAAAATTTTATATGGATGAAATAATGCCTTGGTGAATACCTTTCTAAAAATGTATCACTTTTGAAAATCGAACGTAAAATATAGAAATTATAGAAAAAAAAACTACTTTCGCTGTTTTTACAGGGTGACAAAAAATTAAAAAAAATTTTTTTTTTAAATCTCATAAGGTAAGTATTTAAACTGGGGGGAACATTTTCAAATTTTTTTCCTCCTTACACCGTGATACGGTCTAATGCTCACATTCAATTTACTTAATATGTATCACATGAAAGTGGAAGCACAGAGATTATGACGAACAGATATGAGTTTTTCCTTTTTTTTTTTGTCCTAATTCATTGTTAATCTGTTTATGCATATACCTATTACTGTACGTACAAACAAGAATTTTAAAAATTGAGGAGCTTCCAACCAAAAAGCAATAAATTTACACTAATTCAGTATATATTTATTGCGTTTTGGTTTGAAGCTCCTCAATTATTCAAATTAACAAAAGTTGCCGGTGACAAGTTTATATCGCGCCTGTTTTATTTTCTTGGTTTGAGTCTGAAACAATTGTCATGCATGACTTAATTTACCAGCGTACAGGTAGGTAAGTACTCGGTGATATTCAAATTCGTGAGACACGTGACTCATGCTTGTGGTGCTGAAAAGTGTTTTGCTGGAAAGGTGTGCGTAGCTGTTTGAGGGCACACACAAATTGCTGAAAAAGGGTGTTTCCTATATTTCGAAGAAATTCCCACTACGTTAACTTGAAAACAAAAATTAAGTTCGAATGAGTACTAGGAAATGAGAAAAATAAGTTTCTTCTGATAAATAAAAACAAAACATAAAAAAACACTCTGACTTCACTGCACGCAGCCACATAAATAACACCGCAAGTATTTGACCTCAACATTTGTATTTGTTCGGGAGCATTTTTAAAATTCTTGCCACCACATTATTGTTTGAGGCTATGCGTCTTTTTAATAGCTTGGCCGTGTTTACGTTTCAATGAACCGTATGCACACAATCAGACTGGTTTTATGGGGGAAAATGCATTTTCTAAACAAAATTAGGCGAGAAAGAAAAATAAAGATTAGGTGCCTATGGGAATGAGGGGAAAGATGGTGTTAGAAATTTGTGTATCTTACTAAACGAATGTGGCTGGCAGCAAAAAAATTCCTACCACATCTGTTTCAAAAAGTTGTGTTGACATTTTCTTGATAGGTTGAGGGTGATTAGTGGAGTCGCAAACCTATTCGGGATTCATATTTTTTTTGACAGTCTGGGAGATGGGTGGCAAAGAGGCAAGAAAGTGAGAGTAGAGCAAAAATAAGAGTGCAACCGTTAAATATAAACTTGTTTGAATGATACCCAGAGGAAAAGAAAGAAGTGTAAAATGGCATACAATTACATGTGATATACAAATTTAGCACTCGCTCCATGCAGTAAAGAGCAGAAAAAGTAAGAAGAAGAAATAATACCTAGTAAATGCACAAACAGTAGCAGCAATAAATGACTTGGAAACATAAATCAACAGAGTATAGTGTAGAGAAACATGTGCTAGACCAAGATCCCAGAGCCGCCAGACATCACTTATTTCATAAGGGACAAAACCATTACTTCTGGATAGTCTTTCCCCAAATCTAGAACGAATGTGGAATTTTCCAGGGGTCGAAGTCGCCACAAAATTACCTTAACTTCACATCAGTGGCGGATCCAGGATTTTAGAAAAAGGTTTACATTTTTTTTTTTAATATCGAGGACATTTTTCACTCACTGTTTCTAAAAGCTGGCTTGTTTTTCAAAAAATATATACCTACATTCCTTGGACAATGCCAAATTCGGGGTATGACTTATGTAAAACGTTTAAAAAGTTACCGAAAATATCAGTTGGCAGTTTTACTATATTTTTGGCGTAATTTTATATTTTTAGCGTAATTTTTATTTTTAATGTAATTTTTACTATATATTTTCCGGAGCATTTATTGTATTTTTTGCGTAATTTTTACTGTAATTTCTGTGTAAATCTCACTGTTTTTTTTGTGTAATTTTTACTACATTTTTACGTTATTTTTACTATGTTTTTTGGGTTTTTTTACTATATTTTTTGCGTAATTTTTACTATATTTTTTACTGTTAAAAATGTAACTTTTCGGATCCCGACGCCCTCCCCCCCTCCAACGTGAACCTTGGCAGTTTTACTATATTTTTGGCGTAATTTTATATTTTTAGCGTAATTTTTATTTTTAATGTAATTTTTACTATATATTTTCCGGAGCATTTATTGTATTTTTTGCGTAATTTTTACTGTAATTTCTGTGTAAATCTCACTGTTTTTTTTGTGTAATTTTTACTACATTTTTACGTTATTTTTACTATGTTTTTTGGGTTTTTTTACTATATTTTTTGCGTAATTTTTACTATATTTTTTACTGTTAAAAATGTAACTTTTCGGATCCCGACGCCCTCCCCCCCCTCCAACGTGAACCTAAAATTCACCCCCGTGGATCCGCCACTGATTCAGATATTGATTTTTTCGGTAAATTTATTTATAAATTTAAATAAATTTAGGCTTTTTTGAGCATTGTGAATGTTAGTCGATACGAAATAGAAACTTTATTTCATCGTTCCAACTCCTTCATATCACTATTTTTATAAGGGATGGTTTTCAAATATTTGTCATAGAAAATCACCCTGAGTTAGTATCTAGTGTTGTTAGACCCGTAGTAGGAACAGTCCTCCAGCCAGACACCCCAAGCTCGCGCATTTTCCCATGGAAAATTTATCAGTAGTATCAGGAACTTTTGGAATTCATGCCATGACAAAAACTTCACCCAGACACCTTCAAGCTGGAGACTTTTCATCATTCTCACCGGGCTTTCATACATATTTTTAAGCGGGTTTGGCAACTATCATAGGTACAGCTTTGAAATTTCCACATTCGTTCAAGATTCGGGGAGGACTATCCAGGAGTAGGTAATGGTTTCATCCATTATAAAATAAGTAATGTCTGGCTGCTCTGGAATCTTGATCTGTGTGGATGTCAGATATGTAAGTAAAAGAGCTATGTATGAAAAGAAAATAATGCATATCAAATTGCCGCAAAAAAGCTTTTAATCAATTTCAATTGAATGATGACCCAGTACAAATATGAGCTGTGAGCGAATGTACATACACTAGGGTGGACCAAAAAGAAAATTATGGCGACAAAAGAGACTGTAAAAGTTACTTAATATTTATTTCTAGAGGTTTCAAATGTTAAGATTTTGTGAACTGATCTAATTTTCCTATCAATCGAAAAAAAAAAAAAAAAAAAGCCGAAAAATTTGTGTGCTACAGCATGTTACGCCTTCTAACTGTAATAAAATGAATGGTTAGAATTTTTTCTATCGATTTCTGAAAAACTTGTTTGCCCGTATTTGCCCCCCTCTACGTAAACTTGATTTTATCTCAAAAAGTCACTATAATTTTTCTGCAAACTAAAAAAAAATTGATGCTGCAACATTTGCTATTGGAATTTTTTAAGGGGAAGCCGAAGAAGTAAAAAATAAAATGATAACATAAAGTTCAAGTTTCTGTTTTCTAGGAAAAGTTTTATGAGTTCTACCAAAATAGATGTTTTTAATAAACTTTTGGCAAGTTTTGACCAACAAAAAGTCAATGCAATTGGATCCTGTTGTCAAGCATATGCTAACAGATTAAACATTTTCCTTACTTACTTTTAAACTGAGGATCTTGATAAATGATCCAGAAAGAATTATTTGTATCATATTTTTTTTTAATTTTTAGTCAGGAACCAGAAAAATAAAACTTGGTACAAATATTTTTTCCTTGGTCATTTATTAAGATTGACAATTTGTCAAGAACACATAATCAGGTTGTAAGTTATATTTTTGATTCGATTTAAATATAAACATTAACCACCTTATTCATAAAAAATATAAAAGGTTTAATAAGCTCTTATTAATCAAAATTTGTATGAAAATGTCATTTTAAAAAGCTTTATAAACCAATTTTATTTTTTATGAATATGAGGGTAGGAAAATAAAACCAACCATTTTTCAAAAACAATTTTGAACAATACTTTTAAGATTGGGCGTGAGTTAGCCTTTAAATTATGCGTCGATCATTTTAATAAAACAACTAAATTAACACCACGCATCACTGAAAATTTCAAGCATGAAATTAAATTAAACGTGACAAAAATTCAAATTATTTCAGAAGCAGTATACGAATAATCAAAAATTAATAAAGTTTCAATTTGTAACGAATGTTAACGACTCAAGTAGATAATATAAAACGGAATGCAAATATAAAATTCATAAATGTAAATTAGATATTAAATTTTATTGTTCCACAAAATACAATATCCCTATTAGAAAAAAGGTATTATGCAGAGCATGCTTTGAATATGAGCCAACTGAATATTGCTATCTAGAGATCGTTGTGGTGCATTTTATTTTGGAAAGATCACTTTTATGTATCTTTATGCTGATGAGATTGAGCGCTATATTAACATATCAAGGGTATCGCCATGCACACTATGCCTATATAAGGATTGTTGGAATTAAAGATGAGTTATGACAAGCTCTGCATTTTAAATTATGTGTAAATCAGATTTACTTAGATATGCGTACCTCTAACAAAATACATATATGTGATAAACTTATTCCAATATGCTTTATACGGACGAACTCAGCAAAGCATGAACATCTGCCGTTGAGGTTAGATCAGCCTGCTGAATTTAATTAAAAAATTAGTGACGAACATATCAATATACATTATATTAAGATGTCCGCCAACGTTTTGAGTTAATTATGAAAATATTTTTTTTCTATGAATGTTATAAAAAATAAAGCCTTAGACCAACATCAAATGATTTTTTGCCAACCATACTTCAAGTGTAAAGTAAACGCTGATAACTTTTGAAATATTAAAAAAAAATATTTATTCGCAAAACAGAAAATTATTTTTTTTTTTTTTCCTTACTGAAGTTTATTAGGTACATAATTAAACTTTTTTTTTACAGTCACATATCCGCTCTTGAGCCTCATTAGTGCCTAAGTTAACATGTGCATGTTTTATGACTACTAAGAATTAGTCTTCACAAAATTAGTAAACACCTTTTAGTTCTTAATGACATGTCAGTAACTTAAAAACAACGTAAGCTCAAGCACAAGCGTGAGAATAGTTGAAATAATTCTGGTAACCAGAAGTTTTTTTTTTTTTTAGTAATGAACAGAAACTATTCACTGCTTATCTCTCAAGCTTTTTCGACTGTTGGTTGGTACAATGAGCACCATTGTAAAGATATTTCAGTATTAGGTAAACATACCTGGTGAATTACCAGTGGTGATAACTGTGACTTTTATGTTACACTAGCTGGTGCCCGCGACTTCGTATGCGTAGGTATTGAAATTAATCAAATGGTTTATGACAGCATTCATAAACACCTTTTGTTCGATACCCATAATGTACTAACACATTTTTGTGGAAATATTCGTCAATACCTCCGAAACCGGTCGAGCTATCAAAATTTCAAGATATCTCCCAAACTATTTCAAACATTTCAATGAATCACATCGCATACTATAGCACGCATTGACACCTTTCATTTGACACCCATATTGTACTAAGACATTTTTGGTCACTCTGGTCCACATATTGGGCGATAACCCCAAAACCCGTTGAGATATCGCAAAAAATAATATCTTAAACTTTAAGTTGAGCGTCTAGCAATCCAACGATTCAATTCCATTCAGTACTTTTAGAGTGTTACGACCACAAACATACAGACAGACGTGGTCCACATATTGGGCGATAACTCCAAAACCGGTTGAGATATCGAAAAAAGTCTATCTTAAATATCTTAAATTTTAAGTTGAGCATCGAGCAATCCAACGAAAAAAGTTTCATTTAATTCCATTCGTTACTTTCAGAGTGTTGCGGCCACAAACATACGGACAGACAGAAAGACAGACACACAACAAATTTTAAAATGGTTGATTTGGATTCTACTCGCTTAATAATGCTTCCCCGAATTAATTTTTTGTTGATATCTGCCATGTACAGACATCGAACTGTTACAATTTTATTATATGTAGAGATAAATACTGGGGGAACACTTTTTTTTTTAGGTAATTTGATTTTACATATTTTACTTTATTAAATTTTTTTTGGTCTTGTTTTATTTTATTTATTTTAATTTGGTTTTATCCTATTTTACTTTTTTTAATTTTTTTTATTATTTTTTATTTTATTTTATTCAATTTTTTTTATTTTACATTATATTTTTTTATTTTTTATTTTAATATTTTTTTACTTTTTTGGATTTTTTTTATTTTTTTTTTGTTTTATTTTTTTTTTTTTTTGTTTTATTTAAATTTTATTATTTATTTTGGTTTTATTTTATTTATTTTTAATTTCATTTTTTTATTATTTCTTTTTATTTTTTCATTTTGTTTATTTTTTTCTTTTATTTTATTTTATAATATTTTCTTTTTTTCTTTTTTCAATTTTTTTCTGTTATTTTTTTTTTTTATTACTTTTTTATTCTTTTTTATTTTATTCTAGTTTATTTATTGTTTTTTATTTCCATTTGTTTTTGTTTTATTTTATTTCTTTTTACTTTATTTTATTTTATATACTTAATTTTTATTCTATTTTATTTTATATTCTTTCACTTTATTCTATATTATTTCATATTTTTTTTAGTTTTATTTTAATTTTTTTTATTTCATGTTTATTTTATTTTTCGTTTTATTTGATTTTGTTTTTTTTTTTTAATTTGTTTTATTTTTATTTTATTTTTAATCAGCTTTATTTTATTTCATTTTATTTTTTATTTTTTTATTTTTTTTTTATTTTATTTTTTTTTTTAATTTTTTATTTAATTTTATTTTTTATTTAATTTTATTTTATTTTTTTTTTACTTTTTCAAGTGTTTTTATTGCATTTTTTATTATTTTATTGTATTTTTTTATTTTTTATTTTACCTTATTTTATTTTGTTTAATTTTTTTTGCTTTCCTTTTCGTTTCAGATAGTTGTATTTTACTTTGAATAATTTGTTTTACATTTTTTTTTTCATTTTTTGTTAAATAAAATTTTTTTTTTTTTTCATTTTTTTTTATTTTTTTTTTTTTTTTTATTTTTTTTTTTAATTTTTTTGTTTTATTTTTTATATTTTCAGCCAGTTCTATTTTATTTAAATTTTTTTTTTTTACATTTTATCTTATTTTTTTTACTCTGCGGTAATAATAAAAATATTACAGTCTGCACATCTTCGGTGTAATCCCAAGAGGCTTCAATAGTCCATGTCTTACTTTTTAGCTAATGCTTAGTTTATGAGTGTCAACTCTAAATTACAATCTCCAATCTAAATAAAATTATAACCCTCCGCCCATGCAAATGACATGCCCAGCTGCTTTAATAAGACACTCATAATTTTAAACGCCATTCTTTCCAAGTAAAAGAAATCATATTAAAAATAGCTCGCTTTTTACTTACAAAAAACAAAAAATGCATAAGAACTCTAGCATCACTTCCCCCAAAAACCATATCTTTCGTGCTCTATTTTTAAAGCAAATATGTGCATAGGCACCGTTTATGTGCTCATTTGCCAACAACATGATAAATATATTTCCATAAATCATGCTAGGCAATGCAATACTAAAAGAACTCGTTTTTTTTTTTTTTTTTTTGTTTAAGTTTCATAAGATTAAAATGACACATGTGTTACTTAAACTAAGCATTTAAATACATATGTACATGTGTACATATTTGAAAGTGCAACCAAATGCATCTAATAAGTACCGCTGCCTAGACTTAAGATATGACTTATGTGGCTGGTAGAGTATTTATTTGCTCTATGCTGGATATTTGTATATGTTATTTACATACATATGGAGAGCTCTCCAAAGCGGAAAATTGTGAAAGCACTCGTACTATGGTGACAGTCAAAAGTTAACGGTAACGGTTTGTCAAGATAATCCTTTCTGAATCGAAAACCTACAAAAGTTCAGGAGTCATACATATGTTCACTAAAGCACTATGCGATTTCGGTAGAAAACTACCTATTACTAATCTGTAAATTTTTTCCTCATTTTCATGCAAAACCCCTATAAATAGGTATGATCTAGATATTGGCACATCGATGAAAACTTTTGCAATTTTCTTTCTGAGGGTGAACCTAAGCTCTCCACAAATATTTGGCTCTGTCGGAATTTTTGTTATACAATTTTTGTTGTTTACGATTGAACTAGTTCAATTTGTCGAACTATATTTAATTAGGTGACCGAACTAAAATCCTCAGGAACTAGTTCAATGGTTTAAATGGCCTAGAAGCGAACTCAATCTCTAGGCATATTTAGATAAATCATTTCATGTTGCAATCAATCGTCTTCAATACTCAAATATTTTTGAAAAGTTTAGTTGGTGCATACAAAAAAAAAGTTTTTAATAATAGATAACCTTAAGAAAAAAAATACGAAGTATTTCATTGCAAGATTTTGAACCATTTTTCACTTGAAGCATTAATGACACCTACCCAGCAAATTCTCGAGAAAATTTAAAAAATCATCTGAGATTTTTTTTTTGCTTGAAAAGGTTGTGATTCAACAAAACTGGGTGAATTTTATTTTTGCTGTTAAGTTAACATGAGATAATGTGGCAGATAGTGTTGTTTTAACAGGAAAACATGATTTTTCAAAAGAAATTCATCTAAATTGAACAGGAAGTCATGTTAATTTAACACAGAGCCATGTTAATTTAACATGAATTCAAGTTTTTCAACATGAGCTTCATGTTAACTTTACAGAAAGTCATGTTAATTTAACATGAAGTAAAATTATTCAACATGAGCTGCATGTTAAAATAACATGAGCGATTTTGTTGAAAAATTATAACCTGAAAAAGTGTTAAAAAAAAGTATTGATTTTACATGAAAATTTTTCTGCGTGTAATATTTCTCCCTCGTTAATGTCGTATACATCGTAAACCTCCTTAAAAAAATAAAAAACGAATGGCGGCGATATACAAACAGGTTATCATAACCTCTAACGAGATTTTTGCCGAGTCTCTCTTCCAACTTGTAGTGTGCTGCTTTGATTTTTTTTCCTACAAGTTGGCGGGACCTACAGTTTTTTGCCGACTACGAACGGCACTTACAAAACAAATGAGTTTTTGCTGAGAAGCTTCTCATGGCAGAATTACACTCGGAGAGTTTGCCAAACTACTGCCCAGGGGCAACCCCTCTAAATAATTTTTAATGGAAGGAAATTTTTTTCTGTGTAAAATATTCTAAAGGGCTAAAAAAATTGTTCAGTAAAAAATAGAAAATTTTTTTTTTAATTCAAAGGGGGAAATATCAGTACCCCGTTTCTGTAAAAAATTGACAAAATTCTCGATTTTAATGTCGTCACACTCGACTCGATTCAAAATAAAAATTTTTTTACAGAAACAAAAAAATGAGTTTGACGTCAATATGACGTCAAATCGAATATTTCAGTCGAGACGATCGATCGAATTGAGTTACAGAAACGCAGTACAGGGGTCATTTCTCTAAATTTTTTCCATAAAATACCTAAAAATTACCACATTAATGTCAAGATTGCTAAATTTTGTTTCAAAATTTTTTTGTTTTTTGTTCTTTCTTGAAAAATTTTTGACAATAGTCCAGCAATTTCTTGTATTAGGTATTTCTGAAACAAATTTAGAGATAATAGCTTAATCGTTTATTTTACCAACGATATTTTTCAATTTTAAGATTTGCCTTCATTTTACTGAACAACTGTTGTACCCCTTTTAGTTAGTAAATTTAAAATAATTTTTTTTTGCTTCAGTCTAATCTAAAATTGTACTTACAGAAAGCAGCTAAAGCTGCAAGCAGTGCTATCCATTTTATAGCGCTTAAACGCGGTGGCGGCAACATTTTACGGCTCTTGCGGCTTTCCTTAGTGTTGTACGTTAGCGTTGTTATTGATTCGCCTATTCTAAAGATTTGTTTATTTCTGATCTCCAAAAACTAATCCGCAATATGTTTCAATATTGTGCACTGAGTGCACGAATTTTACACTTTTTTTTCGATTTATACTAACACTTGCACTGATCTATATGTAGGTATGTACTAGATTGTTTTTAACTAGAGAAGTGAGAAAAATATAATTAGCACGGAAATTACACAAAATTAATTAGCACTAAATATTTTGTGTTACACTGAAATTTTTTTTATGGAAAACACTTGTGCAATTTTTTCACTTTAACACTTCACAAATTTTTAATAAATAAAATATTTTTTTTTTCTTATATTTTAAGCATCTTGGGAATTTTGAATGATCTGCAACGAAAAGAAGAAAAAATTGTTTTTTTAGATGTTTAGACATATCTTAAGTACATATAAATGTGCAGGTTTTTACGTATCCAGAACATTTCGAACCTTGAAACCTGGTGCTCTTCACAAAAAACTCCTTTATACATATGTATATAATTAAAGCTAAAATTTTTAAACAGGTGGCAACCATTTTTATAAAAACTACAGTTTGCCCAGTGGTTGAAATTTCACCACAAAACCTTAATCTAATTTACTTCGTTTTTTTTTTAAGTCCCTTTGCTCTGATTTAACTATTTTTTCTTTCGTTTTCTACATTTTCTATATTTTTCCTTTCCTCACATTCTTCCTCCGTCTGAGTTTTACTCTCTACGCCACTAATGTCCGGTTTTTTCAGTGCAAGTTTAAACCACAAACAAAGTTGACTAGAGTGTATCCCATACAAATTGACCGTTTAAACTAAGTTTAAACACGCCCTGAAGTTTAAACTTGCACTGAAAAACCGGGCCTAAGTAACGCAGTCTAAATTTTTATTTTTATATTTTTGGTTCATATAATTAATTTTTAAGTTATCTTTTTCTAAGGTTCACCGTATTCAATTTTTTCTACATTTTCGATTCTTTCCTTTCCTTCAGTTTCCTTTTCTTTCCTTTCCTTTCTTTCCTTTCCTTTCCTTTCCTTTCCTTTCCTTTCCTTTCCTTTCCTTTCCTTTCCTTTCCTTTCCTTTCCTTTCCTTTCCTTTCCTTTCCCTTACTTCCCTTCCCTTCCCTTCCCTTCCCTTCCCTTCCCTTCCCTTCCCTTCCCTTCCTTCCCTTCCCTTCCCTTCCCTTCCCTTCCCTTCCCTTCCCTTCCCTTCCCTTCCCTTCCCTTCCCTTCCCTTCCCTTCCCTTCCCTTCCCTTCCCTTCCCTTCCCTTCCCTTCCCTTCCCTTCCCTTCCCTTCCGTTCCCTTCCCTTCCCTAACCCCACACACATTGTCAAGATGCTCATTTGCTAATGAATTGGAAATAATATCATTAAATACCACAAACAACCCCATTAGTACAAGTAGTACCTACTCAACTCCACCTACTACTTAACTCAACTCTAGAACGTTATTGAACAGTAGGTAAACGACCGCAGACTTGCTTAAGTACATATGTCATTTACAAGTGTCACTTGAACATTTCAGCAATTGTTTTTAGGCCAATGCATTTTGGGTTAAACAATAGAAATTTACAGAAGTTGGTAAGGGTTAGTAAAATGACTGAAGTTGAAGACATCATTGGGGATTTGACATCGCTGAAACCGGGTTGACTTAAAACCAAAATTGACAAGGCATGACAAATAGCTGTTTTCTGTAATTCAGACTCATCTCAAAGCACTAAATTTGAGATATGTATGTCAATACATAACATTTTTGTGACTAGAGATGATTTCGATATTCTGTAAGATAAAGTCACAAGAAATTCACCAATGCCTGGATAAGCTCGCAAATTAGTAAAAATAAAGTTTGTTTCGTATTCTATAGCATATATTCGGTCGAATTCAAAAATAATGGACATAAAAGCTACCGAAAGGGTATGAACTCAATTCAACTGGAAAAAAATCGATTGCTTGGCCTACAAAGCTTTGACACTATTTAATATCGATGCACATATGTATGTATGTAAAAACTTTACAGCGGGGTTAACACCCGGTTTCAATTCAGTGGCTGCTTAATCCATTACCCGCCTATTCTATCTTTTACCATTTCCGTTACATTGAATTAGGCTATACACGCAATAGACGCGTGCCGTTTAACTCAACAGACGGGGTGGGTAAATTAAAGCAGATAGTACATTAGACTGGGGCAAAAAAGAATTTGTTTTTAATTGTATTTATTTTGAATATAAATTCTTAGGCGGTGATGCAATGTTTTTTGGAGGGCGAAAATTGAAGAGAAAAAAAATTGGACGGAAAAACTTTTAGTGTCCGGGAACGGTGGAAACTATTTGGATCAAATTTGTTATATAGATAGTATGCTTCATTCTAAGACTTTCTACTTCTACTTGCCACTATAGTTATCAAATGAAAGGTATTTTCGGACGTATACTAATAATACATTTACACCGCACCAAATTTGGCGAAAAATTGCAAATTTGGCGCTTTTTTCCTGTGTTCCACATTTAGAATTTCCCAGCAAGAACCTTAATGGGTAATTAACGTGTGATAACTTTTGCACTATGCACAGCTGTAAATAACAATTTTAACTAGTTGTTTGCCAATTCTACAAGAAAAGACAGAAACCTTCTTGACTCTAAAACTCTACAGGTGTTTAAGTCATCACGGTAATGCATTTTCCTTCGGTGGCTTTTTGTCCTGATAGCAGATTCCTGCAGGGAAGGTGAAGCCAAATGCAAATTTGGCAGTGTAAACAGTGTCGAACTGGCTCAATTGAATTAGCCAAATTTGGTGCAGTGTAAATGTACTATTAAGAAGATATTTTCAGCCTGGGTTGCCACTTAACCCCATTTTATTCATTCATTCGTGTATCGACCAATATCCCACGGACGGCTAAAGCAATTGGATCAAATTTTGGCATATAGATTTCGTTAGTTTACTGCTTCGTTTGCTTCATTTTAAGACTTTCTACTTGGGTGTTGCCACTTCGGACGAAGACATTTTCAAGCAGGGTTTTTTTTGGGTTGCCACCTTATCCCATTTTATTTATACCTTCTTATATCAACCAATATCTCGGGAGCGGGTGAAGCGATTTGGATCAAATTAAGCATATATGTAGGTAGTTTGCTTCATTCCAAGACTATCTACTTAGGTGTTGCCACTTCGGGCGGCCTATAGGGTTGCCACCTGTGCAAATTTTTTTTAATATTGAGAAGATATGCCAATAAGGGTATCAAATAAACGGTATTTTCGGCCGTATAACAGCGGTTTTTTTCCCCAGTCTAATATTGATATGGGTAATTTAAGCGTAGACCTACTATTAAATTGTTCGCTCTCCATTTAAAATATATATTCGACCATTGGAATCGGAAGTTTTTTTTTAATTAACATACAAATTTATTCGGTAGTGTCAAAAAAGTTTGCTTAGACACTTAATTAAAGCTCGCACGAGAAAAGCAACAAATTGTTGTTAAAAAAAAAAAAAAACCTACCAAAATAAAACCATAACAAAAATTTGAATCTAAAACTGACAGCTAAAACACAAAGCACATAACAGAATTAAAAAGTTCAGAGTGCGCTGACACTCGAAAAATACATTGTGAGCAACGAAAAAAGAAATATTAATAAAATATACACACAAAAAAAAAACCATTAATAAATGCATGGATTCCTCCTAAAAGCTTATAGCGCTTCATCAGCTGGTGGCGGTTGTGCCAAGTCCCTGCCATTTAATGCCACTTCATACGACATGCCCTAAAAGCAACAACAACAATCGGCTTTGACAAGCGCGTAGCTATATCTACATAATAGAACCCTAAAAAGCAACGTACAAAACGGACATACCAACCAAAAACCAAAAAAAGACAAAACAATCTAGACAATACGTTATATTTCGTGACTTCCGCCTCAGTGTTGCCATAGGGCTGAAAAACGTGCACGCTCGCTGAGTGTGTGTCGACATATTAAATTTCAACGAGAGTGGGTGGGTGGTGGTGCAGCATGATGTTGTTGTTATTGTTGGTGAATTGAAGTGTGACGCTTGTTTGATGACGGACTGTGCGTGACATTTTATTGACAGAATATATTTGTTGGTATGTGAGTTAGTCTGTTGCATGCGTCAGCAATAAATAGCGAATAGGAAAAGAGTGCAATAAAATAAATAATAAAATTTTGATTTTGACTGCATAAGTACACAAAGGGGAAGGAAAAAATGTTGGTTCTTGAACTACCAACAGCACTGTTTCACTTTTAAAATTTCAAGCTTCAAGTACTAATTTGCATCAAGTTCTCCTGGCAGCTCTATACTCTATCACAACATGTGGTAACTCTTTATTAATCCGGAACAGCTGATTTATTTTATCATTTTAAAATAGTGACATCCAATTCATCAACTTGGGAATATTCCAACAAAAGTGGAGATTTAGCAAATAGCAGTATGGGTCGATGGTATCAGGGAAAGAGGGAAATGTTCACAAATTCAATGTATAAGAAAGATTTCGGCTAAGCCCTGACTTGTATCATGACTCAGAAGTAGCCGAGAAATGTCTCATTGTTCCAAATGAAAATGCAGCGTTGGCTAGGCCGTATTGTGGGAATGCACGAAAATGATTCTACCCAATGATCTTCTAATCGCCCCGCTGGTGGATTTAGAGGAAGAGAGACTCTACTCCGATGACAGGACCAAGTGTAAATCTATTTGCGATCCCGTGTGTTTCCAAAGATGTTCTAATCGCCCCGCTGGTGGATTTAGAGGAAGAGAGACTCTACTCCGATGACAGGACCAAGTGTAAATCTATTTGCGATCCCGTGTGTTTCCAAAGATGTTCTAATCGGCCCCGCTGGTAGATTCAGGAAGAGAGGGACCCTACTCCGATGACAGGACCAAGTGGAAATCTATTTGCGATCCCGTGTGTTTCCGAAGAGGTTCTAATCGGCCCCGCTGGTGGATTCAGGAGAAGAGAGAGACCCTACTCCGATGACAGGACCAAGTGGAAATCTATTTGCGATCCCGTGTGTTTCCGAAGATGTTCTAATAGACCTCGCGGGTGGATTCAGAGGAAGAGAGAGACCCTACTTCGTTGACAGGACCAAGTGAAAATCTATTTGCGATCCCGTGTCTTTCCAAAGAGGTTCTAATCGGACCCGCTGGTGGATTCATAGGAAGAGAGACACCCTACTCCGATGACAGGACCAAGTGGAAATCTCTTTGCGATCCCGTGTGTTTCCTAGAAACATGTACCTCTACGGTTAAATCGCCATTTGTTGACCTATTTTAACTTCTTCTTTTAAGAATTCGAGGATAGTGGTCGGCTTCATGGAGACTATGTGCTACACCAACAGTTTTGAAGAGTCGAGGATCTTGCCTTCATCTGGCATTGCCATTGCATTTGAGAATGGTATGCTCTGAAATCTTTAACACACTGTCGAAGAATCGGCAGAGGCTTCAGAAGCAAACTTAGGCTTCTAAACAATTTAACAAAAAAACTGCCACAGAAATAACCTAACGCAAGTGGTCTTTGATCGGTAAATTGTTCAGAAGACCCTCAGTAAATATATCCATACAAACATTGCGGTGAAATCCACAGGGTAGTCGAAGAGCTGGTGCACCAACGAAGACTTGGCGCAGAACTGTTGATAAAAAACTTGAAGAGGCAGGATACACGTGGAATGTGGTCATGAAAGCAGCACAGCACCACATAGAATACGATGCAAGTAGGTGGTCGAGACCCTATGCTCCAATAGGAGTTAGGGAAAATGATGAGGATGATAATGTACGGCATTTAACTCTGCATAGTCCTGTAGGTACCCAAACCTGTTTTGCGTCCACCCTGAAAAAAATGCGATTGAGTAGTGTAGGATCATACCGAGATGAGTCGCAAAAGAGGCTTTTGACTCATGTCAGTGCTAATCTGTTTGTACATATGTCTTGAACTGATCCGGTTTCCTTGAGCCTGTTCTATGAAGAACCCAATTGGTCACTTGTTTGTCAAAAGGCCATCATCGAAAAGGTCCCCTTTGATCTTTTATGACTCAACCAGGTCCAAAAACTCCCGATTCTGATTATCTCGATGTTGCCACAAAAACACTCCCCGAAGGTCTTCGGTACATGATCGACTGTTGCGAGATCAATTTAGTGTGACCCGTGGAGCCTTCTGGGGCATCTAAACCGCCTCCTTCCATAAAGAAAAAGAAGATGGTTGGTAATGAGAGGTATCATCCATAAACTTGTACGTCATTATCCTTTGTGGATTTTGGTCACCTCTAGGACGGGCATGTTTTAGTTGCTTTTGGTGTCAGAATTTGTATGGTAAATGACAAAATAAATCCTGCATTTTGGGATTAATGCTAAAATGCAACATGCTGGCTCAACATGAACTGATGATCTATAGTCCCTACTGGCGCATGTTCTCATCACACTAAGGGTGCGGTTACATATGTACATCCATACTTTCCAGTACATGACCTCTATGACTCAGTTTTGCAGTAAAAAAATATTGCTTGTTATTCTTCTCGTTCTAGTTTAGTTTTAATATACTAAAAAACGGTTTATTTTGACTGATGTGTGCAAAAACTAATAAGGGGACAAGTTCGTACCCGAAACGACAATTAAATGAACCAGCAAAAATTTCGCCTTGTGGTGTGATTATTTGCTTTATTTCGACTTCCGCCCCGTGAACAGATATACGTTCAAACTTTTGTAGTAGGTAATAAATTTTATAATTTAGGACGCATTGTGTTTGAATATTTCGAAGGGATAAAATGCAAATTCAGGGCAATTTTATATAAAAAAGACGTGATTACCAAGTACTCGTGAAGTTTGATGTGTAAACATGTGTATTCTGCACAAAACTTCATTTTATTATGTGTATTTTTAGGTGTTTTTTCCCTGTCCTTTCTTTTATTTATTTCCTTTAATAACTTTTCTATAAAAAAGTCCTATAAGCCAAATATTACTCCTAGAACCGTAGTATATGTCTCATAGACGAGTCATAAATGGCTCATGAATGAATCATAAATGACTAATGGATGAGTCATCCATGAGTCATATTAATCTCGTTCATGCGTCATTTATGACTCGTCTATGAGTCATTTATGACTCGTCTTTGAGTCATTTATGGCTCGTCTATGAGTCTTATACACTACACACTACAGCCTACATCCTCCAACCTGCAGCCTGCAGACTTCAACCTACAGCCTACAGCGTAGTTTTCTTGGACGACCCCTAGCGTATAGATGTTTACACATCAACAGCAGTGCGACTGAGGCGAGAACCCTGCCACACACTACAAAATTCGCGCACATTACACACGCCGGCCTGATGTGTCTTTGTTGTAAACATGAACAAATAAACAATAGCAACGAACAAAAGCCACTTGAATTAAATTTAAAAACTACAAAAAGCAATGCCTATTAAAGCAAAACACATTTTTTGAAAAGCGAAAATACACAGGAGATACATAGTATGTAGTTTTAAGGTGGAGTGAGGTGGTAAAGTCGTCGTAATGATGATGCCATGCATGTGTATCAAAATGACGGCGCTGCTAAAATTGATGGTTATATGTCAGCTGCATCTTGCTTGGTTAGTAATGTAGTTGAGCGAAAAAGTAACTGAGTAATGGAGGGACGCGAAAAAAAATTTGAGACATACATATGTATGTAGGGAACTGCACTCACAAATCGTCGCACATCATTGATGTCAGCTGAGAGAGAGATTCTGGCTACTTTATACTCAAAAAAAATCCGTTATACTACAGCTGTCTACATCAGCCATCGGCAAGAAATGGTAAAAATGTGAAATCGCGATTCGCGAGAGCAAGTTTTCTCTAGGTAGTTTCTAGGCCTAGAAATCAAACGAAAAATTACTTTTGTCAACAAATACCACTTTGAGCTGAGTAGGCAAGCGAGAAGTGAAGTCGTCTCTCGACGAACAAAAACAACACTCTACAAGTCACTTATCGCACTCGTTCTTCTTTATGGCTCTAAAACATAGACCCTGACAGCAACTCAAAGGCCGATCTGGGAGTATTTGAGGGTTTTACGAACTATTTATAAACCGCTACGCGTTAGCGACCGCAAGTACCGAAGAACATTTAGCGATGTGGTGGCTTCGCTGGCTAGGCCATATTGTGCGAATGAACGACGATGCTCCGGCCCAGAATTTATTCTTATCGACACCCTTCCGATGGAAGGACGAAGTGGATACGGATCTGCGATTACACGGTCGCTCCGAACCCCGACAGACGCTCAACGAAGAAGCACCAGAAACCAATGTTGGAGTGTCAAAATCATGGACATTTAGGTTAGAGACAAACGTAGGCCAATGTCGAACCACGGCTTTGGCATCCCATATAGCCAACTAGGGGATTTCCGTATTATCCTTGTAACAGAATCCCAGACCTTTTGGTACCTCTTATAGATGGACACTACTTGCATGTGGCAAAGGGCCTACCTAAGCGTTCTTTATCCGGAAGTGTCTCTTGATAGTGTCCTGCCCAGCAAGTTTGTGTGCACAACAGTCATTGTGTCCCAGGACCTCTGTGAGGCAGGCTCACGCGGTTCTGTTGGGTCATCTCTTCAAGAGATCGACGACATTTGGGCGTTAGTTCAGAGCTTAATTCAGAGCTTGACTGTAGCTGAAAAGAAAGATATCCTGTCCGATAGCACGTTCCGTTTTTTTGCTTGGACAAACATCCACACATTTTCACTAGTGGCGATCCCTGGTCTATATGTATGTTCTGACCCGCCAGAAGACATGTGTATGCCTATGTACAAGCACTAAACTCGCTTAACGGCTATTTTACGGAGGCGCAGTTGTTTTGGGATTTAATTAAGTTTGAAGTGCACTTGAAATATGCTGGCTGGCGGCGCGTCAGTCAAATGATGTGTGGCCCGTTCGTAGACATGGTTGAACTCAGAGGCGATCGTACAGCATTACTTGAATTGGACTTGACTTCATTGAACTTAACTGTTGGGCTACTGTGTGTACATAGTATGGCCGTAAACAAAATGTGCACCACCGACTTAATGGGACGTATTTAATTCAGTGGCAAATTTTATTAGCTTTAAATTGTGAGTCTATTTTATGAGGCTATTGGAAGCAAATAAATTGTGAGTATTTGAGTAAGACTTGTATGTATAAGAATCTGATATAAAAAATGTATTCACTACAATAGAAAGAAAAAATTCAGATGCTAAATATCTCTATTAAGTTATTTTACAAAATGGGCGTGCCTCACACATTGGTTGCTTCGCTTTACTTCCCATGAATTTTATTGCTTCGTTTCATTAACACTAAACTTATAGTGGAGATAAGACTAAATAGATCTCGTGAATGCTTGCTAAGTTCAAACGTAATCAAATTCAACATTAATTAAGTTAATTTGAACAAATTGCCATAGCAATTTGATTTAAACAAAACTGATAACCGTTCGGGATAAGGTCATCAGAAATAGGGCTGTAAATTTGATGGAGAAACTAAAGTAGTACTTAATATTCTGGTGAGAATTTTTTTTTCACAATTTCAACATACATACATTTCCAACATTTTTAGGTGGCAGCCTTGTCTGTAAATATCTTCGTTGTTATATTGCCTAAAATACCCTTCATTTGAGACTCATATTGGCATATCTTGCCCAAAATAAAAATTAAAAATAGGTGACAACCCGGTAAACCGTCCGAATTGCCAACATCAAATTAGAAAGTCTAAGAAGAAGAATCGATTCACCCGTTCCCTAGATATACGAAGGAATAAAACAAATGGAGTTAGGTGGCAACCCTGTCTGAAAATATCTTTGTTGGTAAACGGCCGAAAATACGTTTCATTTGCAACCCATATTGGCATATCTTGCTCAGTATTTAAAAAAAAAATAGAAAGTTGGCAACCCCGTAGAAAGTAGAAAGCCTTCGAATTAAGCATACTAGTTATCTATATGCGAATTTTTATGCAAATTGCTTCAACCTTTCCCGATATATTGGTCAATATACGAAGGAGTAACTAAATATCTTCGCTGGAATAAGGCCTCAATATTTAAAAAAAAAATTGGAAAGGTGGCAAACCTGTAAACCGTTCGAAGAAGCAACGCCCAAGTAAAAAGTCTTCGATTGAAGCATACTATCTATGTATATGCCAAATATGATCCAAATCGCTTCACTCGTTTACGAGATATAGACACAAAAAGTTTTCATTTCCGTTGCCTATTTTCTTTTCCGTTGCGTATTTTCGTCCCCTTTTTATTCCCTATTCAAATTGCACTCTTCATAAAAGAACATTGCACCTAAGTAGTTAACTTCAAAAGCAGAACAGAACTACTATTACACCGATCCGAATAATATGAGATCACAACGTAATAGTACATTTACACTGCACCAAATTTGGAAAATTTGACGAAAAATTGCAAAAATTTGGCGCTTTTTTCCATACAAATCTCATTTTCCAAACTTGGAATTCCATCATATTTGGCACATTTGCCGAACAATAC
Organism: Campiglossa producta; assembly: GCA_964058755.1. Classification (NCBI taxonomy): domain Eukaryota; kingdom Metazoa; phylum Arthropoda; class Insecta; order Diptera; family Tephritidae; genus Campiglossa; species Campiglossa producta. Next base: position 20,788,793 of record CAXKVI010000004.1, on the reverse strand, counting down.
ATTCCGAAATTCCTCAAAATAGCAACCCTGCCTAGGTGCCACATTTAGAATTGCCCAGCAAGAACCTTAACGATTTAGTGCCGTGTGATAACTCATGCACTATGCACAGCTGTAAATAACAATTTCTACTTTTTTTAAGAAAATGGGCCAATTATACCAGGAAAAGACAGAAGCCTTCTTGACTCTTCTTTTATTATTAGTTTACTACTCTACAGGTGTTTAAAGCATCACGGTAATGCATTTTCTTTCGGTGGCTTTTTATCCTGGCAGAAGATTCTTGCAGGGAAGCTGAAGTCAAATGCAAATTTGCCAATGTAAACGGTGTCCTCATTTGAATTCGTCAAATTTGGTGCAGTGTAAATGTACTATAACATTTGTATCTGGTTCGACATCACTGACCATTGCAACACTGCTTTTCCGTCACTCGTTATCGATAGCCAACATTCGATAAAGAAAGGCAATTCGCAAGTAAAAAGTATTTCGAAAAGAAAGTAGAAAGTCTTCGATTGAAGCATACTAGCTATATGCCAATCCAAATCGCTTCACTCGTTTCCGAGATATAGACACAAAAAGTTTTCATTTCCGTTGGCTTTTTATATTTTCCTTTGCGTATTTTCGTCCCCTTTTTATTCCCTATTCAAATTGCACTCTTCATAAAAGAACATTGCACCTAAGAAGTTAACTTCAAAAACAGAAACAAACAGAACTACTATTACACCGATCCGAAAAATATGAGATCACAACGTAATAGTACATTTACACTGCACCAAATTTGGAAAATTTGACGAAAAATTGCAAAAATTTGACGCTTTTTTCCATACAAATCAAATTTTCCAAACTTGGAATTCCATCATATTTGGCACATTTGCCGAACAATACATTCCGAAATTCCTCAAAATAGCAACCCTGCCTAGGTGCCACATTTAGAATTGCCCAGCAAGAACCTTAACGGTTTAATGCCGTGTGATAACTTATGCACTATGCACAGCTGTAAATAACAATTTCTACTTTTTTTTTAAGAAAATGGGCCAATTCTACCAGGAAAAGACAGAAGCCTTCTTGACTCTTCTTTTATTATTAGTTTACTACTCTACAGGTAATGCATTTTCTTTCAGTGGCTTTTTATCCTGGCAGAAGATTCTTGCAGAGAAGCTCAAGTCAAATGCAAATTTGCCAATGTAAACGGTGTCCTCATTTGAAGTCGCCAAATTGGGTGCAGTGTAAATGTACTATAACATTTGTATCTGGTTCGACATCACTGACTATTGCAACACTGCTTTTGTGTCACTCGTTATCGATAGCTAAAAAAAGAAAGGCAATTTGCAAGTAAAACGGATTTCGAAAAGAAATTTACAAATTCAGAAGTGGAATAAACGCTGCGACTAGTATGAAAATGCAAAGTGTCGGATTATGGCGTGATGTCCGTAGTAGGCATTCGTTACTACATAGTGTATTAAAAGCGACCAATCGTATAGATTCTAGACGAATAAGGGCAAAGCCAAAGCGAGGAATATTGTCAACAACTCTTGTCAAATCAATGAATTGGTTGTGAACTATAGGAATATCCAGCTCACACTCAATCATTATTTTATGTCCAAACAAATTTCTCACACAAATTTGCTAACAAATACAATGACAAAATGGTAGCCAGCGTAGTATTCATTGCATTGAATCTTCTTTAACTAAGCATCCTTGGCATGTGTACTTGGCAACAGGATACTTAACACGAAAACAAAACTCAACTATTGCAACAATAGTAACAACTGCAACCAAACCGAGCATCAAGATGACACAAAAACAAAAACAACACCACGGTATATGGCGCGACTATATAAAAATAACCTGACAACTAAAGTACATACAAAAAAAATAAGAGCAACTTAAAAACTGTTGCCGAAAATGTGAAGGAAAAATGGCAAGAAAAAAAGATTGAGAAAAACAAGAACAAAATATATGTATGTAGGTACAATGCAGATTGGGACAAAAGCGATAACAACAATGAAGTGTACACGTGTGTGTATGCTGATGAACAGGATATTTTACACATACAAAATACATTGACAGCAGCAAAAATGTGATGCAGGGCAATGTAAATACATAAATCCAGCGCACTATCCACCAAAATGGCAACGGCATCATCGCCATCACTTGTTTTGCTTTGCCTCTGTTTACCATCAGCAGTTCGCCTGTCTAAATTTCAACCATCTGCCTGCCAACTTAACGTGACTAACCTGCTGAGGGTTAATATCCTGCAGCGTATAAGGATAATGAGTATTACTACAACTACAATAAGAAAAACACAGTGAATAATAATACTTTTGTGAATCTTTATGCTCAAACGCACCAAAAACGGCGACAAAGTGTGAATACTGCTGGGGAAAAATAAGAAGAATCACTTCTCAAAAAAACTGTAAAGAAAAATATAAGTATCCACATATGTATAACCCAGTCAGCCTTTTGAGGCTTAATTGAGTCGAGAGTTACATAGTTGAGTTGGGAATTTTAGTTCATTAAAAAGATCAGAGATTTCGAAATACAGAGGCGTGTTTTTTGACACCTCCTCCTACACTTTTCAACGTGTTTTTGTAGTTAACTCTTAACAGAAAGAAATAAGACCTTATGTATGGTAGTACAAACCCTGAAAACCAGGAGCGGATAAAATGTTGGGAAATTACTGGGTCGCGCTTACCAAAAAAGACTATACAAAAGTTGGCAATTTTTTTCAGCGAAGTTCTTTTTCTACCCATGTTGGAGTTGCTAATTTTTGTCGAAAATTATCGAATACTCTTACCCAGTCATTTTTGGTATTGCATAGCACTAATTTGTAATTTTGTTTTTACAATGGCTAGCCCTGGTTGGCACCGCGTTTTGGTTTCTCGGTATGTTTTCATTTTCAAAAAATTCTATAAATTTTACGAAAATTTTGCATAGTTCAAATAGTTCATTTGAAATTTGGAACTAGTTCCCGCGATCACTTCCTAATTAGTTCATGCACTATCCAAGTCTACTACATAGAGTGCCTTGTGCTCAATGAATCGAGGAAGATTTTAAATATGAATAGTCTTGGGTAAGTAAAAAATACCCTTCCTACAAAAAATGCGATCAGTCAAGAACGTAGCCTAGCGGAGTCGCAAAGAAGGTTAGTCGCTTGGTCCTTCTATGAGTTGAACTCTTCACTTTTGTTACGCGAAAAACAATCAACATCAAGTTGACTGGGATATTAGATATTTATGTATGTACCTATACATTTATTTGTTGACAGGTCAAAGTAATCGTAGCAAGTGATGAGATGAGTACCTACACTGAAAGAAGTGGATGTAGTGGTTTGCCGAGGTTTAAAATCATTGCACGAGTTTTTGTTATTTTGCCCATCATCATTCAACATTATTTATTGGCGATTACCGCTTAGGAGATCTTGGCCGCGAATTCGAAATTCTAAGGGGGTTTAAGTCATCTTCCACGCATTTTTTCCATCGCAGTCGAGGCCTCACATCCCTACCGAATTCGAGCGCCAATAGAGCAACTTTCTGGGCGGATACTCGCCGTTGGCATCATGGGAAGAACCATACCGGAGAGCTTCTCTCAAATACTCCAAGAGTCACCTCATCTTATCTCGACAGTAGCCATGATTGCTAGATATCAGGATGATGAGAGATAAAAGACTACACTTCTCAATCGCCTACGATTAGTTTTTATATAAGAGCAAATACTTCGCCTTTTCCCAATTCAAAAGACCCACCTTCTGAATTTCTTTATCCGGACCCAATAAGGCAGAACTTATGCACGCTTGTAAGAAGGAGTGAGGTTTTACTCTGCTGTTCGAACTATCTTTTCCAGCATCATTGTAAAGAACTAGCAAGGATGGGGGTCTCTTCTCTGAAGCCTCGTCCATCTTTTCCCGGAAATATAACCCTCTATTCGATTATACGAAAACTGATTACGCGACGGTGCATTCCATTATTGGGATGGCCTTTGTTGCGGTTTCAGAGCACATTTTAGCTCATGTCTGAAGGATCTGACTCGCCCGACCATATTCTGTGTTTGAATAGCTCGCCGGCAGTCCGTCCTTTCCAGGCGCTGTGTTAATTTTGTGTCGGAATATAACCATCTCCACTTAATCATAGTCACGTGGTCAGACGTTTTACCATCGTCAGGGATTAGAGTAAAGGAAAAGTGTTCGTTCACGCAGCTCTCCTAGGTACTCACGTCCATTGTCGAGCTATATATGACTGCCGTTGAAAATGGGGAAATCAATGCGGTCTCTTGTTCTTTGATTCTGGTACAGCAAAGTGGCCTGGTGTATTAGTTTACGCTGGAGCCTCTATTACTGACATAGACTAAATTTTTTCCTTAGGTGAATCTACATTACGTCGGACAGTCAGGCCGCCCTACGTTCCTTGCGGTCTTACACTATAACCTCGAAGCTTGTCGATGAGTGCGTAGCAGGCCTTAGTGATCTGGGAGCCAAAAGCAAAGTTTTGTTAGGTTGGGTCCCAGGGCATAAAGGGCATGACGGCAATGAAAAAGCAGACGGCCTGGCAAAACATGGTGCTCTAACAGCATTTTATGGTCCGGAGACCATAAGCAACTGGGAAAATAAACAGTTCAGGCAGCATTGGCTTAGTAGCCTAGGACAGAGGCAGACCAAACTCTTTATAGAACCCTCACAAAGAGCATCAGCCAGGCTCATTAATTTAAGGAGGGTGGATCTAAGAACCCTCACTGGGTATTTTACGGGACATTGTGGTCTGCGTTATCATCTGAGTTAGCTGAATCTGTCAGATACAACAATTTGTCGGTTATGCGAACTGGACGATGCAACGCCGGTTCACATACTCTGCGAATGCATTGCGTTAGCAAGAAAAAGAGTCTGCTACCTAGGTGTGGTCACTCTCAATCCGTAATATGGAATAAAAAACCTGAGGAGATGCTCAAATTTATAAAGAGCCTCCGCATACAGCAATAAGCTGAAAGGTCACACACTAGTTCTTATAAATGGTGTAATAAGGCGGTGTAATAAGGCCTTATAATAATAATAATAATAGACTAAATTTTCCAACTGGAGGATCAAAACCTTGCTCACCCAGGCATTTCAGCATCGAAGCATAATTTTCGTATCATTCTTGGGGTAGGGGTCTGCCCTAGTTTCTCACATAAGGCGCCCTTTTCTGCGTCCGTTATCAGGTAGTCGTTTTTGGCCTTGTAGGAAGCCGGTTTTCATTCGCCGGAACTTTTGTTGAATTTTCTGGCATTATTTCTGTCTTCCAAGAGCTCAAGCTCCTGCCCAGCTTACAAAAGTTGGAGTATTCCCAAAAGGGAGCTAAGAGGGACTCCTTCAAAACTCCTTTACAGGAGCGCTACGAAAAAAACGCACCTTGGAAGCAGTCCTCACGGAGCATCTTAGAAACTGCTCTGGTTAGATAGGTGATAAGCTTTACTTTCAAAATTTCTATCTACAGACACCAGAACGAGATACATTCATATGAGAATAAAAACTTGTTTTGTCAAAAATCTCAATTTATTTACCATGTATCACCAAACAAACTAGAGGCACTAGTTCATATAGGCAAACTGAGAATTGCAACATGCGACTGTGTGCGAAACAGGGATGGCTAATGTATAACACACACAGTACAGATTTTGACAGTTGCAATTTGACAGTTTCCCAGAGTTGCAAGTGTTTAGGCGTATGTGCAGGACATGCGCATTTAATTTGCTTGATACAACAAAAGAAAAAAAAATTTCTGCACTAAATGCGAGTTTCGAAACATATTTTTCAAATGCAAATTTTTAAATGAAAAATGTTTCGAAAGGGAAAAATGTAAACGGGAAGTTAAGGAGATTTGAATGAATTTCAATGTTGAAGGTTTTTTAAAGTTGACCGAGTCAATTTTCGCTGCTTGTGAGGCATTTGAAAATACCGCACCCAAATAAACTTAGACAAAAAGCACAAAAGCAAGTACACACCCTTTTGTGCGCCTAGATGTGTGCTTTTATTTTGTTATAGCAAAAACGTTAAAGATTAGGGTGGGCCAAAAAAATCGGTTTCCATTGTTTTCGAAAGCCAAAAACCTAATTGGTTTTAGATATTAGTAAATTTTCGACCTCGAAAAGCTTTGTAATTGTCACATTAATGAAAAAAGTTGAACCCCCCAAACCACCCCCTGCGCACGGGCCTGGATTTCTTGCATGCCGTTCGAAAAAACGAACTTAGCAGTGTTTGGTGTAATGGTTACACACTGCGGTTTAGAAACTGCTAAAAATCTCATTGATTCGCTGACCAGTAAAAGGTCATTTAAAATTTCTAAGCAACGATACAAAGCGGTTTGATAAGATCCTTCAGCAAGATCGAAATTGCAATCATCGTAGTTGGTATAGTTCGTAGCATTTTTCAACTTGTTTTCGCCAAAAAACTCAAAAAATAATTAAATAAAAATTATTCGACTGGTCAAAAGTCCACAAAATATTAAAAGTTTGTAAAAATAATGACCAATAATAACAATAATTAAAAAGAAAATCCATTTTTTTTTTGCCCACCCTATTAGAGATACATATGTATGTATATGTGGGGGTATTGAGGAAAACAAGGGTGCTCGCTGCGGAAACTTGGTGCTGACTGCCACATGGAAAAATGTCGTAAAAAAAGTGAAGCGAAAAATCGATAGCGCTGAAACTTCAGCGAAGGAACTCCAAAACACTATGAAAATTTTTTAATATTTTTCACTCAAAGCTGCATTAGTAGACTATTTTTAAATATACAAAAATTTAGCAAAATATGTTTTTAGTTTGGGTGAAGATATCGTGGCTGCTAGACGAGCTCCTTCAACCACTGGTAATAAAAAAAGATGTTACTTTAGACTTGAGCATGACCAAGTAGTCTTCACTTAAACCCACCTTTTTTGTAACTTTTCCGCCTAATCGCTGCAAAACTATGAAATTTTGTTTAAACTTTTTTGTTGTATACACAAATATTTAATAAGCTTTTGCTGTGGGCGCGGTATGCAGTCACAAAGCAGCCACTAATCCACGGGGGTGGTGCTTTGTAAACTACACACACACACGCACTCACACACAGACCAACACAAAATAATTCACTATTTTTCACAAAGAAATTTGAAATTTTTCTTTATTATGCTATACTATTTAGCATTTTCAATATTCACCACACTTAATTCACCACATTGCAGCCAAATTTTGCTTTTCTTTCTTAGCACTTTATTTCATTTCATTCATTGAATGATGAATCAAATAAATTAACAATTTTGATTTATTCCAAAAAAACTATCATACACCAACCAATTTTATACACCTTAGTATATGTGTATGTGTATCGCGCACACGCACACACAATTCACCAAACGTACGCGTTTGCCACCGGAACCGGTTTCGCTTGATTTTGCTATTTGTTCGGTATTGTTGTTCCTATTTTTGTTGTGATGTGCTATGTTGTTGGTGTATTTTATGGATACACCGTCTGGGGGTTGTTGATGTGATTGTGTGTGATTCACTCACACTACACACACTAACACGCACAAACTGACAAACTCTCACAGACTCCCTAAACGTACGATAAATATGAACGACGCGCGGCCTTCCACTTTCATACAAATCCAAACGCTAACTGAACACATTTGCTGGAGCGTTGTTTCCAAGACCCTGCTTGCAGTTGTTATAAAAGTGTAGTAGATTCAGTACTTTTGTGTTAACACGCCAACACTCGATGGGGAAATTGGGTGCAACATGCGATCAATTTGAGTTGTGTTCATGCATGTTCGTAGGTTCGTAGCGTTTAGTGACAACGAACCCGTAGTTTCGGGATTTAGACTCGAATGTTGGTAACTCTTTTGGAAAACAGACTTTTACAGGAAAAAGGGTTGCCATGGTGTAGCTGTAGTGTGCGCGGTCAATCACACTAAAGATTCCCGACTCTCATTCAGAAAAAATTGACATGAAAAACTATCCAAAAAAAAGATTTTTAAACCGGGTCGTCCCTCCGAGTGTATTTCTGACATTAAAAGCAAAACAACACAATTTGAAAGAGAAGCTCGCCGCAAAAATCTTTTTTGGAAGTACATATATGACGACGTAAATGTCTATAACATAGGTCAAGTATACTTAGAGGTAAGACCCACAATTTTTCCAAAAGACGTTACCTATCCCTCCTTCCAGACTATTAGCTTTCCGAATTCCAAATTTCAGCTAAATCCGCGCAGCCGTTTTCCTGCGATTGATGGACAAAAACCATTAAACAAAATTTCACATGCTTAATTTCATCAAAATACGTTTAACCGTTCTCGAGTGATTGATAAACAACCACAAGAAAAAATGTAATGGTTCCTAAGGGGTTAAAGTCCTCAACAATTTTCCAAAAGTCGTGGCCTATCCTTCCTTCCAGACTATAAGCTAACCGAATGCCAAATATTGGGTAAACTCGTTAAGGAGTTCTCGCGTGATTGACGGACAAACACAAACGTCTGGACATCTTCACATATGTACAAACTTTCACATTTATAATATTAGGATGAAGCAGATTTTGAGACATCGTTCTCTATACGGGTAAGTAATTTAATGAGGGAAAGTAAGTCTCCTTTTTCGTTTTTTTTTTATTGCAAACGCTAATACTTTTCTTAAACAAAAAACTGAGGAAACGAACTTGAAAAATACTTTAAGTGCTTCAAGTGAATTTTTGAGATTTAAAACATCTCATGACAGCGCACTATGGGATGTTTTGGAAAAGGGCGTATCAAAATCCAATTTCTCAGCTAGGGTAGAAGCCAGGCAGGTAAGTGTTTGTATCTAAATCTGATAAAAATCAAATCGGACCTAGGCATTTAAAAAAGAAATGACATTTTGTATAATCGTCCAATCGATATAGCAGAACTTTAGGTTGGTACTAATAAGATAAGAACTTTACCTGCCTTTGTGTTCTCAACAGACGGGTTGCTTTGATACTTAAAGGGCAAAATCTTACTTCTTTTAAACAAAAGACTGAAGAAACGAACTTGTCAAATACTTTAAGTGAATTCTAGAGATTTAAATAAAACTCATGACAGCGCAATAGAGGAAATTTCGGGAAAAGTTGTATCAAATAAAATTTTCAGAAACGGTAGAAGCTAGAGCAGTCCGACAAAAAGTACCTAAAAACTAAATTATTTGCAGACATTTAGAAATGTTTTTGGAAAACAAATATTAAACCGTAAAATTAATACCGTCCACAATTCCGGGACATTCACCAGGATGTGGCAATATAAATATTTAATCGAGGGGCACTTTAGTTTCCAACTACATACCTATTCAGACCCTAAACAAAGGGACTTTTTATTTAATGGCAGCAAGTACTTTACTGGTTCAATGGAAAAACCAATTTTTTCACCTTCTTATCCAGATCCGAGAAAGCAGAATTATGGCAGAAACTGCTTTGAAATCGACAAGACGATACCTTCAAAAGTATATGCTCCACCTATTTGAAGTGATTTAGTAAGTCAGTATCTGTTCACTGAGGGCTAGAAATATCTGTATACCAAAGTGAATTTTTCTAAAAGAAAATTTGGTACCATCAAATTTTTAAATTAAATAAATCGAATTTTTGTCGGAACACCAAGCTTGTTGCAATAGAAACAAAATCTATTAAAAAGCCAACATCGAGCAAACCATCAACCGAATAAGTTGCACGCTGAGGGGAAACGAGTTCGAGGTGACACCGAGCATGCGCAGAATGCAGCCTTTGTTTTGGGAAATTTTTTGCCGGCTGTTTGAAAGTTTCTTTGTTTACTTTGATTATTGTAATTTTTGTTTTGATTATGCATATTCGCATGTGTCAAAATAGAATGACTCAAAGCAGGTGGGGTGATGATTCACATGAGCACGTGGAAAAATGTCATGAAGTTGTTTATAATAAGCGATAAAAGTATACATATTTGTATGTCTGTAAATAGATCTGTAGGTACGGATGTGTTTATTTACACGAGCATATACTGAAATAAATGTAAGTTATATGAAAGAAGAAAATTTATCTTAATTGCAAACCTCTACTACACACTTTTCTTAAACAAAAGACTCAGGAAACGAACTTGGAAAAAATTCAAAGTTTTTTCAGTGAAACCTGGCACGTAAAACGCCACATAAAGTAGTTTTCTCAAAATTAAGTTTCATAGAGTGTCTGAAAGTTCAATAAAAATTGCATCAAATTTAAAATCGCACAAATTTCAGAGGTGCTTAAGTAAAACTTTTTCTACCGACCTATACATTTCTTTCTATATTCGAGTTCAGCATCTCGAAATTTGTAACAGCTGTGATTTTTGAGAAAAGAAATCATTTAATTTGTTTTTTTTTATAATAAAAAAAAACACAAAAAAGATGCGAAAAGCATTTGATTTTTTGTTGATCTTATTTAAGTTTGAGACCAATTGTTTTTTAAATATCCCATAGTGCGTTGTCATGCGGCGTTTTACATCTCAAAATTCACTAAAATTACTTGAAATATTTTTCAAGTTCGTTTCCTAAGTCTTTTGTTCAAAAAAAAAAAGGTTCAACATTTCTTGGTGCTTGGAAGTAGTTTTGCCCGTTGAGTATCAAACCACCCTTTTTAGCGATAACTGGCATCAGTTGAGAACACTAAGGAAGGTCGTCAAATTCATAGTCCACATTTTTTTCCTTCTCTGCTGCCGTATTCGGGCTTGTTGTTGTTGTTGTTGTTGTTAACAATGCATTGCCCTGTCTAGAGTGTATGATCATTCCGAAGATCTTCATCAAGCTCTTCTAAGGGGAGTCCAAGGAAACGTGCAGTTTCAACAGGGTTTGTCCAGAGGGACAGAGGGGTTAGAAGAGTAGGTTCAGATGAACAATTGAAGAGATGTAGAGTATCATGGGGGGTCCTACCACATGCAGGGCATGTATTTAAGATTGTATCATTAAGTCTGGATAAGTAGGAGTTTAACCTTACACTATATCCAGACCTAAGCTCCCTTGGTAAGGTGCGTTCTTCTTCAGCAATATTCGGGCTTCGATAGAAAGGCTTACGGCCCGAGGACTTTAGAGATAAACGGAGAAGGAGAATATCTTGATTGGAAGAAATTTCTTTTGCATCGCAATACATGATAAGGCCACTGGGATGTATTGAAACGCATGTATATTTGGCATGGATAATCTCTGTGGAAACCAACTGGCCATTCAAGCACCAAACTGTTTGGGCGACCGAGATACTTGCACAGGAGTCTGGAACAAAGTTTTCATGCAGCTTATGAAGGTGTCTGTTCATATCATAGAAGCAAGAAAATACCATCTCGTAGTGTGATAAAAACCTTAACTACCTAGGGCTATAAAACAGATCTTTACCAAATGAACTAATTACAACCAAATTTCGACCACATGAAAGAAAACAAGGATGATTTCCGTTTTCAAGTCAGGCAAAGTGACACAAAAGGCCAAAGATTAACCAAAAGTCTGGCTTTCTTTGAGAGTTAAATATATGTAAAAATGTCTGTGGCAATAGGGCGAGCGACCTAATTCTCCGTGCTAAAATCTACAACCACACAAATTTTCATGGCTTTTGCTCAAAAATTGTCTCTTTTATAGCCAAAAAAAAACATTTGGAAATTTCATACATTTACACTAAAATTTTGAATTTCGAAACACTCTTCTGAGAAACTTGAAAAAACAACTTTGGTCGTCGCCTTTATTGCCACAGAATAAATTCCCTAACCGAAGCTTCATCAGCAACATCTGTATACCGGTAACACTTCCTAAACCTTCGGGGAGTGTTTTAACTGCACAACTAACTCCTCCGCAGCAGGCTTGCCTGAGGGGGAAATCCACAGTTACCGAAGTGCTGCAAATAGAGGAGTAGTTCATTTACCAGAAGCAATTTACTTTGATGCCATCAAAGACTAATCCTCGTTCACCAGGGGGCCCAGTTTTATCGTTTATATAACCAGGTCAGAGTTAATGACCTGCCTAATTACTAGTTATCAGTATAACATTGTTTGGTGCAAGCATCGGCGCCCCATAGATCTTAAGATCAGTCAAACAAGTTGGATTCATCACACAGACACGTTGCACTCTTTGTTTACCAAATGATTTAGTCGTCTCTGGGCAAGGGGCGAAACCACATCGCGTGGGGGTGTCGCTTGTTTGGTCAGCGAATGTTAAATATATTGTTCGGACGATCATAGCACGTGTATAAGCGTTCTCATTTATACACCTGCATTTACAAATCTGCCGACCCATGGTTTGGTGCATCATAGAATATGCCCGAGGTCGGTATGCCGGTCGTAAGAGGCGACTAAAATCCACTTCGACCCCGACTACGGCGTCAACGAAACCGTACCCAATGCAGCCGGGATAGTACCACAAGGTACTATTCTCCGGAACGTACCGGATTCATATTCGGCAAAGAACGGTCAACATCCGTACAACCCTGACTGGTCCGTCACGTAACTTTTCATAAGTGGATCTTCCGACTAGGCAGGGCGAAGTACGGCTACAACAATAACAACCAGAACACTATCTGTTGCAATAGGTGGGACCAGACTTAAAAAGTGTTGAGGAGTCTGTTTCGTGGAGCAGATAGACACCTTTTTCGTCTCCATTACTAAGCATCTGCGTGCGATTTCAGCAACTTTTTAACGAAAATCGTTTCTTTAAACATTTTTAAAACAGGTTTTTATACAAAATTTGTCAAAATCGCTGCTAATGGCACGAAAATCGTTACAAATCATTGTTGTAAAGCTACTTATTCCACTTCTGATTTTGAAATTTCCAAAAAACTCTAGGTACTTACCTATTCTTTTAAATGATAACTTTTTAATACAAAATGTACTCATTAAAATTTTTTTATTACTACTTATTTATTGCATTTATTTAACTTGCTAATATATATATATATATATATTTAGTATGAATAATTTGTGTGTATATAAACTGTGTACTTGTTTGCAAACATTTATATTTGTAAGACATTGTATATGGCATTTAATTGAAATGTACTTGTTTTCAAAATAAATTTATGTGTAAATCTAATAAGTATTTGTGTATATTTATGTGAAGTTAATACATTTGTTATTAATATGGTTTTGTAATAAGATAATTGCTGCATTAGGTGTAGTGCAATCACATACTTTATAAAGTTTTCAAGTCTTTGTTAAACCAAAAAAAAAAAATCATTTAATATTTATAGCATGATTTGTGTATGAGAAGTATATTAAGATTATGTGCTATAAACACATTTAAATACTAATTTTTGAAAATAATCTCAATACGTATTTTTTGCATGTACCTACATTTTTTTATGCCAATATTTATTTGTTTTTATTAATATAACTTAATTTCAAACTTTTTTGTGGGGGTATCAAAAATGTATAAATTTATTGTAATACTTTATTCTTTGCTTGGTTGTAAAATATTTATGCTTATATTTTGTTTAAACGTTTTTTTCTTCCTTTTGTGAATTTTTGCACGGTATGGAAAATGGATTAAGGTTTTTGAACGATTTTCCAGCATTCCTTGTTAAATTTTGTTTGTAAACAACTTGTTTTCTTCATTATGCCATCTTCAGCGCCATTTTTCGTTCAAAAACACTGAAGATGGCACAAAGTATGCTAGAAAATCGGCAATTTTCAAACATTGTTTTGTGTTTATTTTTTTTTTTTTTAAGTAAGAGTGCAGTTTGTACTAAACACTATATAAAACTTAATTAAGAGATTACTAAATGCCTTCGAGTGGGCTTGAGTATTATACTGACTACTAATGCAGCTTAAGTATTAAGTCTACTTTAATGAATTGAGCAAAAAATTTTACCTTTTTAAATTAAGTAACTAGTATTTAAGTTTTATTTTAGTACAAATTTTTTAATTCTTAAAATAATCTAATTGTAAATAGCGCCCAAAAATTATGACACTTACGGAATCAACTTAAAAATTAGTTATAAAAATAATTTGTATGTAAAAACTACATATTAAAGTAAACAATAAATTGGTCATTTTTATTCTGAGTTAAAAAAAATAATAAAAATATAAAAATACAACTTAAATTTTATTCATTGAGGAAGCGCATGGTTTTTTAAAGTACATAAAAGGCTTTCTTAAATATCTAGAATGTTTTTGATATAAAATCAATTTAGCACATTTTTGAGGAAAACTATTTGAGTATTTTTATTATATATATGGGCAGTCAGCATTAAAAATTTGAATACAGTAAGCACCTCACTAATCACTCAAGGTTTACTGACAGTGAAAAAAATTGTGTTCAAAAATTTTGTTTTTAAGTGAAACTACTTTTCTATTACCATTAAACTTTAATTTTGATTGGAGTTTCGCTTTCATTAGCATTTAAATTTATTTTTAACAGATGTCTCATCTATATTACCACCCAGATTTATATATTCCAGATTTATCTGCACTAGCATTAATCGAAACCCACACACATTTCAATTCAAATCGATTTTAATGGATTTCAGACTTTCTATCATCCAATCAAGTTTCATTAAAAATAAATAGTAGTGTAAATTGAAAAGTAGTTTCAGTAAAATAAAAATTTGAGTGTTAACACCCGTCAAAAAACAACTTTTTTGAAGAGATTAAGTCATACGTATAAAAAATAATTTTCGTTTTTCGAAGATAGCCTTCGAAGCATAGTTATGGGCTTTCGAAGTTCGAAATTGGACGCTTCGTAGTTTTTGGTTTTTATTTGATTGGTGCGGATTTTTTTATTTGAAAGTAAACGGGTAGGTTAAATGTAGCCAAAATTCAGATCTTCGAAAAAATTGAAAGCCACATATTTTTAATTATATACAATTTTTTCTTATATACACTTTCAAACAAGACAGGCAAGCAGGTCACGCCCCCATATTGCCTTTTTAAATTTTTTAAAAGCCCAAAACTAAGTTTTGAAAGCTAACTTCGAAAACGGAGAAATGATTGTCAATACCCAGAAAAAAGTAAGTACAAAAATTGAAAAACTGTCAAATTAGGGAAAATTTCTGAAATAAGTTTTAAAGCAGAATAAGTTATTGAATTTGCAAATTATAACAATGCACGGTTAAAAATTGAGCCTAAATTTCAAACGTTTTTGGACTACATATATGACCAAACCAAATTTGGTTTCAAATCAAATCTAGACCAGTTTTCAGGAAAATTGGCTAAATGAATGAGGTTTCAATTTTAAACCAGAAATGCTTTAACAATTTTTTAAAGAAAAAATCTTTTTTTGTTTTCGTTTGGCTGGGATTCGAACCAAGACTCGCCGCATCACGCCCGTTTGCTCTACCACTAAGCTAAATCGCATACATAAATGTTGTGGGAAAAATGCAATCTACATACATAAGCTTTAAAAATAATTGAAAACAAAACAAAAATTGTAGACCGAAAAGGTTTTAATTTTAAGCCAAAAGTTTTTAATTTTAAACCAAAAAGTTTTAAAAATAAAATAAAATTAAAAAATGCGGCACTTGGCAGGATTCGAACGGAAGCGCTCAGGCAAATGCAATGACTTTCAAAAAAACCAAATAAAACAATTTTAGACTGCTTTTTCATTGAGATCTTAAATCGAAACCAAAAAAATTTAAAGCGTTGTAGGTATTTAGAAGGTTTAAAATATTCCGAAAAAAAGTGTAAAAAGTCGCTTAAACTTTAGACGGGTTCATTTTTTAACCGTGTGTATTTTCGACCAGTCAATTGTTTTTTAGAATGAAAATAATGTTTATTTTTTTCAAAACACTTTTCTACGAGATACAAAAAAAAATTCTTTTAATTTTAAAGCTGTTTGTTTTTCGAGGTGAGCGTTTAAAAAAATAAAAGCATATGTATACTTAAAGGCTAGTTTAAAGCACTATGAGTTTTCAAATATTGTTTAAATGCTTAACGAATAAATCTAAAACTAATAAATTTATCCAAAAAAATTACATTATAAAATAGTTATGCGCAAAATATAAACAAATATTTAATACATATATTTATGTAAGTACAAAAGCACCTGGCACAATGGGAGACATTATAAAAAATATTTGAGACAAACTTAAACTAATTTTTGTGTAAAAAAAAATTAACAAAAATACATGATAATTATATTAACATATGGAAGCACAAAGTAAACGTAAAATAATCTCTTATGTGATATAATGGAAAACGTTAATAACACTATAATAAGTTTTGAAAGTCATTGGAAGGAAATAAATCCAGGTAAGGGTAAACAAATCTGATATATCGAAAAACTCAAATTTCTTAGCCAACTTTTGCCTATAACAGTCAAAACCCCCAAAGGGTTTCTCATCGGTCTCTATAGCTTTTGGGTGTGCCGAATCCAAATCTGAAGTCAGAATTTTCGGGTCAGCCTAGGTTTTCCCTCAGGAGGGTAGTTTGTTCAGATTTCGGCAGAGTAAACAATTTTTTTTTTTTTTTTCTAAATAACTTATTGTGCCCCAATTTTTTGCTCCATGGAACACCTGTAGCCGCCAAATATTGTTAAATTATTAAAAAAAAAAAAAAAATTTTACAACTACAGATCTCTTTGTAGACACCCCCTAGAGAAAAAAAAAAACCGAGGGTGACCCGAAAAATCCGACTTCAGATTCGAATTCAGCACACCCAAAAGCTTCAGAAACCGTCGAGAAACCGTGTGGAATTTTCAAAAACTTAAATTTTCTTGTACAGTGTAATTATTTAGTAAAAGTCAAACAGGTTTAAAATTTACATACGAGTATTTGTGGAATAATTTTTGAAGAATATTTAAACCGCTTTGGCACACCAATGGGGGTCGATCATAACCTCCAGTTGAAGTTCTGCATAAAGTTTAGGAGATCGCTGGAAATAGTTCAAAAAATACCCGGATGCTAAAAGGTGAAAATGTTCTACAAAATGATTGCCGTTAAGATGTATATAAATTTGAACCCCTGAAAAGTTTTTTGTATGACTAAAAAAAATTTTGAAGTTGGGCATTTTTTTCGAAGTTCGACTTTTTATTTGAAACTTGTTTGTATAGCTCACAACAACAAAAAATATGTGTTTGGAACAGTTTTTCGAAATTTGAATTATTTTGTAGGTTGAGCTACAGATAAACCAATTTTCGAAGTTTCCTAGTTTTTGCATATTTTCTGGCCATTGTTCAAACAGATTTTGATAATTTTTAAGATATACATATGTGCAGGATGGTATCTACAGAAATATAATTTGCAAGATGATACCTCTAGTATATATATTGAAAAAACAATGAACAAAATCAGACTGCTCAATCGCAAGAAATTAAGCAAAAACTTTGGAACTTCAAAAGGATCTTGAAAAGACTTCGAAAATAATTCAAATTTCGAATAACTGTGAAATACGTATTTTTGTTTAATTGTTGTGAGACATAACACCAAGTTTCATTAAAATACAGAACTTCGAAAAAAATGTAAGTGGCTCCCTTATCAACTTACATAATTTAACCCCTTTCATTTTAAATACTTAATTTAAGTATAGTATTTTATACAAGTGTTGAGCATCAATTACACTGCACTAGCATTGGACCAAACCAAGTTTTTCGAAGGGATTGAGACACAAGAAAAACGTAACTTCTCCGTTTTTCGAAGTTAGCCTCCAAAACTTAGTTATAGGCTTTCGAAGTTCGAAATTGGATCCTCTGTAATTTTCGTTTTCTAATTATTGTATTTGAAGAATTGAACAAGGCCAAATGTGGGGAAGGCCACCTTGTATCGCTTTTATTTGATTGGTGTATAATTTTTATTTTATCATATCTTCGAAAAATAAAAGCTAAATATTTCTAATTATATAATATTTCTTCTTACATATACTTTCAAATAAAAAAATGTACACTAATCAAAAAGGAGAGGCAGACAGGCCACGCCCACATTTTACTTTTTTCTATTTTTAAAATACAACAATTAGAAAACAAAAAGTACAAAAGATTCAATTTCGAACTTCGAAAACTTATAACAACGTTTTGGCGACTAACTTCGAAAAAACCGAGAGACTACTTATTTGTTGAAAGAACATCATTTGGTCCATTATGCAGAAAAAATTTTGGTTTTGTCGTAAAGTGTTATTTATAAAAAAATTAACAGCTTCATAAAATAATGATGATATTCTAAGTAATATGAAGCAATTTCTCTACTAAACGGCACATACAGTTAACTACGCGATGACACATTCATTTACTCCACAGTAAATTATTTAACATTTTCTACTTTTGCTCACGCTTAATTTTTACGCGATGCATCTTGTATAATAATTTTATTTTTTTGACGTGTAACTTTAGTAGCTGGCGTAGGTGATATTAAGCGTTTGAGGTTCTCTTGTGGTATGGCTGCTGCCAGTTGTTGCTTATCCTTTTTGCGACCACTACCGCCAGCCGCTTCATCAGCACACCCACCACCAGCAGCACTCATCGATTGACCGGCATAACGTGTAAGCACTTGGAATTTGGCAAATAATTTATTTTTGCACTCACGTTCCTTCTCTTTGAACTTATCTAGGGGTTTGTATTTAGCCAATGCATCAGGCATTGGACAGATTTCCATTTCACCATGTTTTGGTGGCTTCAATATTTTACCACTTACTGGTAATGCATTTTTATAAAACTCTAAATCGAGATCAGAATCAGAGTATGGTGATGATGTGTTAAGGGCACCGTTTGTGGTTGCATGAAATTGTTGTTGTTGATGCGCAAGCGCAAGATGTGTTGGACGCATGTAGCGCTGTTGTTGCTGTTGATCACTGAAACTCATCGAACTACCTGATGCTGATGTCTCCTCCGCAAGATGGCGCAACATTAGCGTAAGCTTCATTTCATGTTGACGCTGTAACAGCACCGCATTACGTTCACCTTCGAGACGCGCTTGACGCACAGCGTTCGAAAGTACACGCTCTTTCCATTCCCAAGCATCGCGTTCACGTTCCAATTGCATCAGCTGCACTTCTAGCTTACGTGATGAGTCACGCAAATCAATTACTTTTGTGAAATATTTATAGAGTAGTGTACGCATTTCTTCCGAGGAGAGTTTGTTTAAGCGTGCCATCAACATTTGTTCGCCTTTTTCGCGCTGCACACGTTCGCTTGTATCAATGGATTTGTGCCCGCATATGAGCTCATTTTTAAATTCAATAGCTGCATCGATCGCCTCAATAGCCTCATCACATTCGAGTAATTTGCGCTCTTCCCGTTGTGATAATATTTTCTCACGTTTTAATTTGCGATCGAGCGCACAACGCTGTTCGAGTAGATGATCGCGTGTACGCCGTAAATTGCGAATTTCGTGACGCAGGCCCTCTTTTTCGCCAGCGCCATCAGCGCTATTGACATATTGCTCGAGATTCTGCGATTTTTCACGCAATACATGATCGAGGTGTGAGATGCGCGCTTGCACTTCTTTGAGATGCTTGCCATGTGTTGCATCTTCGCTGGTGTGCGGTGCGGCACCACCACACTGTTGATTGGCATGTGTGTTTAACTTTACAAGCGCTTTGCTTGTATTGCTATTCGAATTATTTTCTTTCTCTTTAAGCACCTTCAACTCATGTTCCAATTGCTCGCGTTGTTTACGATCTTTCTTTAATTTCTTTTGTAGTTCATCAATGAGCTTTTTGGACTCATGTAAGGATTGCTGCAATTTCTTGACCTTTTGTCCACTTTCGCCTGCTATATGCTTCATTGAAGCGAGATCTTGCAAACGTTGTTCTATGTGCGCGATTAAGTCACGCAAACGCTCCACCTCGGCCATATCTTTGCCCTGCACTATTGCTTTGGCCAATTGTTTTTTAGTCTTTTCATACTCAGTCTCGAGTTTGGATTTTTTCTTATGGAAACGTTGTTTTGCTGTCGAGCGCGTATCGCTATTTTTCACCAGCTCTGTTATGATATTTTGTTTTAGTTTCATGGTTTCTTCGACTTCTTGTATTTGACGCTTGCGAGCTTCTATATCGGTATCGAGTTTGCGTAATTTCTTTTGTATATTCTCGATAGGCGAATTTATGGCCGCACGTAGTTTGGATGCACGCTGGAGATCACCGGAACTATCGAGGAAATCGTCGTCCACTTTGGCCACAGCTTGCTCGCGTGTGGCAACGCGATTGAGCATTGCAATTTCAGCACTTGTGAGGGCGGCACCCGGTTGTATGGAACGTCTACGGCCTAAAATGTCAATATACAATTACGTTTATAAAGTACAACTGAGTTATAATTTTTCATAACTCTATGTAGTATTAGTTCATCCCTACGTTTCTATACAAATATGACCTTTTTGAAGTTAAATTTTTAGGCGGCGATACAAAGTTTTTTTTGGGGAATGAAAATCGAAAAGGAAATAAAAAAAGGGACGGAACAAGTCTACCTATGCATAATGGCCACTTAACACTTTTTAGTTTGATGTTGACACTTGAAGCGATTTACGGGTTTGTCACCTAGCTTAATTTTGTTTAAATATTGTGCAAGACACGCTAATGTGGGTATCAAATGAAAGGTATTTTAGGCCGTATGCCAACTTAGGCAGGGTTGCCACCTATTTAATTTATTGATTCGAATATCGAACAATATCTGGATAGCGGGCATATAGATAGTATGATTCATTCTTAAACTTTCTACTTGAATGGTTTTAGGGTTGCCACCAATCTGCTTTTTTCATCAGCATTTATTGGCGCTTAACCGCCTAAGCGATTTTGGTCGTTGGCTATCAAAGCAGGCCAGTCATTACTTTTTATCGATAACTAACGCCAAGGGATTTCAAGTCATCATCCACCTGTTGTTTCCATCTCAGTTAGAGTTTTTTAATAATCCAAAATATCGATGGCACTGGCAGGATATCTTTGGTCGATTTATCGAACATTGGCAACCATAACTATATAAAATATTTCCTGCGATCAGCTTTATTGAACTGCTTCATTTGATACCCTGTTGTGATGTTTCATTAATTTTAACTACATCAGTTTTGAAAACTTTTTTTTTTATATTTGTGTAACCCATATTTTTTAAAAGGTGGCAACCCAATTTTTTAGGTAAAGCCTTTTTTGAGTTTTGAATCCCTGTTTTTAAAGGTGGCAACCCAAATTTGATGCTGATATTATAGGGACGTTCGGAAAAAAATATTGATTGAAATCGGTTAAGCCGTTCTCAAGTTTTTAAGCTTATTTTTTTTTAACTTGCCAGCCCTATTTTTTTGACTGAAAATGAAATGAAAATTATAAAGAAGAATCCGAAAAACGAATCATAGAAATCGGTTCACAGAAAGCATTGAAATCGGTCAGGCATTTCTGAGTTTTGAAGCCAACTTTTTTAAAAACGTGGCAACCCAATTTTATTTTTTTTTTTTGCGGAAAATATAATCATTGAAATCGGTTGAGGCTTTCTCAAATTTTGAAGCGTGTTTTTTAAAGGTAGCAATTTTAGTCTAAAATGATTCTGGTATTATAGGGAACAATGCGAAAAAAATATCTAATGATTGAAATCGTTTAAGTCGTTCTCGAGTCTTGAAGCATATTTTTTTAAAAAACGTGGCTGACCAAATTTTTTTTGTCTTAAAGTGATCTTGGTATTATAGAGAACAATCAGAAATAGAATCATTGAAATCGGGTAAGCTTCTTTCCGAGGTTTGAAACCTATTCGAAATTAACACAACATTTTTTATATACATCAAAAAAGAAGAATTGCACTTACCACTCGTTGAGGCCTTACGTTCATCTATCTTCTCATTTTGTTGCTTACATTGTTCGCTTAGTACCATTTCCATGTTTTGCGCACTTCCTTTGCGCTTGTGCGCGCTTTCCTGACTCTCCATAACAGCTTTTGGTTGCGTCGCCATGAATTCCTTATATTTATCCTGTATTAAAGTATCTGTTTTAAGGCGCAGCTCCTCCATGAGTGCTTCCAGCTTCTCTTCTAAATCTGGTCTTTGTGACTCACAATCCGATTCATTGTCCGAATTTTGCTGTAACGAATTTTCTGCTTCACTTAAAGTTTCTTCCGGCTCATCAGCTTCTTGTATTGGACCGAGCTGTTTTTGTTGACGTATAACTTCCGCAGAGCTAAGGCAATCTTCGCATTCTTGTTTAAGAAAAAGCCATTCTTCAATTTGTTCTTTATCTAACTCAGTGACAGCGTTTGAGGTGGCTAACCTGTGGAGTTATATACAATTTTAAATATCATAGAAAATGAAGAAAAATAAACAAAGCCCCAGAAGTCATAAATGAGTTAGAAAGGAGTTCTGCATGAGACCGTTTCCTATCCCTATCCCCACATTCATATTCCTATCACTAGCCCTCTGCCCATTCCTATTCGTATTCTATATCTATCTCTCCTTATCCCTGTCTCTTACCCTATTTATCTATCCCTATCCCTGTCTCTTACCCTATCCCTATACTCATCCCTATCACTACCCCTATCCATAACCCGCTATGCCTATCCCCATCCATGTCACGCTCGGGAAAAAAAGATTAAAAATGTTCTTGATATTTGTACATTTTTAGTCTGTTTCTCAATAAGGGCTACCAAAGATCCGAATTTCAAACATGTTATAAGACTCCTCGTAAAACCAACAATTTATTTACCTGTTCCTTGGAGCCAACCCTTCTAACACCCACCTCACTCTGGTTCAAACCTATTGAAACTGCGCGTTTCCTACGACATCCGTTAGAAGACATTGATGACAATTTAGGCAACCGTATGGACAGGGCAACCCTTCGTTACAACCACAACAACAACTTACTTTGCAAAGAGTCCTTCAGCGTTAGCCACTAATTTATACCATTGACTTGCAGCAAACTGTAAACCGAATGTATCCGCTCCCACAGGCACACCACGTCCAAGCGCAACAGGCAACTCAGGACCTACTACTTCAGGTGATATGGGTGTATTATCATCCGAAAATGTATTCATTATAACATAATTTCGTACACATTGTACTTTAAATGCAAATTGTAAATTGCAAATTGTTTCATTACAGTCCCGTTCCAATGGTGAAACACACAATATCACGAGTGTTTGCGCGCGTCCGCCGAATGAGTCTTTTAAGAGTGTTGTTAGAGTGGTTTGATTATATGGTATATTGCCGTTGACACCATACATTAACGCCGGATCGGTGAGTGTGCTCACTACTTGCTCTAGGGCCTGTAAACCAACATTCTTTGGCAAACTAGTCGGTTGATCCAAGGCATCCAACATGAAAATGCGATCAGTACCGCATAAATCCGAAAAACTTGCCGTTGAGAGGCGATGTTGTATGAGACCTTCTTTCGAAACCCATTGCTGTTCGAGTGTAAGCGTAAATAGTGTATGTCTATGGTGTGCATCTTCATCATTGCGACGCTGCTGGGTTAGGGGTGATTGTCTACGCCTTTTTCGTGCATTTAAGCCCAACTGTATCCAATGAAATACCTCTGAAACGCTATTACAATGTACACTGCCCACACCCAAAAGATCGTGTATAACATCATCGACTATTTCCACCCAACCAATATTTACGGCGTAGGTACGATCTGAAAGAGAATGTGCAATGAGTTATAAAAAGGAAGGTTATTGCTGCTATGTGTATATGTATTGGGCGGGTCGATTTCAAAATCGCCCAAGTAACAAGGAAAATCGTGTACTAGGGATAAAAATAAAATACTTTCCGGATGAAAGCATACCTCTAAATGAATTCTGATGTCCCGACTTTTGACTTTTGGCCTTGAGCGACCATTTAGAGTGCCTCAATCGAGTCCAACTGCATAGCTGACCTTCACTTGCTTTGGAGGGCCGTTCCACCCATGCCAGTGGTACACCTTGTGAAGCGCCGCTGGAGTGTTCCCCATATAAGCATTTCATAAAATAATTTTTGGCACCATACATGAAAAATCAGAGTTTATTTTTTTCCTCAGAAATTTATAAAACAGCCTGTTCTCTGAATTTTTTTTTTTTTGGGTCAACGTAGGATGTTTCAAGCTTTGACGCTCAAAGTCAAGAGTCGGAACATCAGAATTCGTTTCAGAGCTATGGTTCTTTCGGCAAGTTACCTTATTTTGATCACTAGAATACAATTTTCCGTTCTCAATAGGGTTATTTTAAAATCGACCCGCCTTACTATACAATACTTACCTCTATGCGTTGCCATGTGTGCGAATATTTCACGTACACATTTTTGCACTACACCCTGTTCGGACTCATTGTATCCATTGCCATCCATTACTGGTCCATAAAGTGTATACGTTTTACCAGTACCACGTTGACCATATGTTACCACCGATGCATCAAATCCTTCCATAAATAAATTTATCAACGGAAATACGGTTTGATGATAAATCTGATTTTGTGTACAATCGATAGGGAGCGCATGTGTCACTGGGAATGAATGTGGTCCAACTTGTATTAGACCAGCTGCTATGCCATTATCCAAATGACCAGGCAAAGTTGTAGGCGCTGCATTTAGAAAACCTTGTGCAGACATTGGTATGGCTTGCACACAGAAGTTTGTCCTGGTTGGTGATTGCTCTTCCTCCCCCGCTGCGCTAACAGCAGCACTGATATTTCCATTATCATCTTTGAGTGCTGGTGATTGGGATGGAGCTGTGTCTGAATGCGTTATTGTATCTATCCCATCGCCAGCTGATCGTGTGCTTGGTGATACAGGAGCTGTTGTTGGTGCTGTAACAACCGGTGGCACGCAGGGATATATACGCACCGCTACTTGTATGGGAATTTCCATCATTTTCTTGCTTTTTTATTGTACACAATTCATACAAGTATCTTTTGTATGTGTTTATGCATAATTATGCACTAAATTTATTCAGATTTATGCACAATTTCTTTAGTTTGCACCAATTTTTTCTCAGCAATTTTCCTGTTTTTCTGTTTGATGTTTTCTCCAATTTGACGGTTTTCATGAGGCACAGAGTTGCATTTCGATGTATAGGAGAAAAATTAAAAACAGCATTGTCAGTGCTGTCGTTTAGGACCTTTTGAAGCTCATTATAAGGGGTGGTCACTTCAAAATATTGTGACATATATCAACTGATTTTTTATGATACATGGCAGTAAAGGGTCAAATACATAAAGCTTTGTTAACCACGCCTGACATTTGCTACCTCAAAACTTTGCGTCCAACTTCAGAGGTATGTTACAATGAACGCCTTGACGCTTCTCTTTTATATATTTCTTTTCGTTATTTATTTGTTTGCATTCAGAGTGTTTTGGGAAATTTATTAATTTAATAGAGAAAAAATGAATTAATTATTATTTCCTCCAACTTTTTATTCTTTAATTAAAGCAAAGTCATCAACGTGTGATTGTCGAAGCAAGCAAAATTTGAGAGTTTGCCAATTTTAACCTTGCTTCAACTTTGAGGTCTCCAATTTGCCATGCTTCGTTTAAATACGTATACTGAACTTTTCTGTTAAAGTCAAAGTTTGAGGTAAAGTCAAAATAAAGCTTTATGTTACTGACCCTTTAAGCCCTATATACACTTTCGTTTGAGCGTGAACGCGGGTGAGCGTGGACAATTTTCTTTTGTGTAATATGTTGATAGTACTCCACTTTTTTCGTTCAATTTCATGTTGATTCTGAAAATTGACTCGTGTCAAAGGGTCTTACAAAATTGCATGCAACAAAGTTGGTAGCCAGCCGACTTTTGTTCAACTCATCATTCAACTTTTCTACAACCTTGCGTTCGTTTACGAATGTCAGATTTTGAGGTAAAATTTTAGAAATAAAATTGTATGCCCAAAATACATGTGCAGAGATTTGGCCTGCGGCGCTGCTGGTTTTACTGTTGATTGAACTAACTGTGGAGACGCGAGCAGGGAAATTTACCTGGCAGTTCTATGCAGTGACACTTGATCCACATTTTTCAAACTCACTTATAATACACATAAAATAGATAAGATATATTTCAAGCACTTCATTTAAAATAAAAGTTACATTTTTTATAAATTTTATAATTTAAAAATGCAAAATAAATTGAAATCACAAAATAAAATATTAATTTTTTTGGCATTTTGTTTTTGGCTTGTTCGTGCTTGTTGGGTTTTTTGATACGCAACCCTGGCGGGATGCGTAAAAATTTGATTTAAACACGTCGTGCAGCTACTGCACACCATGCAGGGATACTTGTACATGCTCTAGTACAAATTAGTGTGTTTAAATTTTCACTGCGCAGGGTTACTGCACATTTGTTTTGGGCTTTAATATATTTTTCACAAAATTTTAAATCAATTAAATTGTAACAATTTTATTTTTTGTTGTTTTTTGCCGTCGGTTTCAGTTTTCTTGTATAGGGGATCGTAGGCTAGTTCGACCTAATGGTTTTTTGTTGCAAATAGTTTTTTATTATTTCAACATTATGCCCAACGTTTCGCCAGATATTCCAGCTTCATCAGGGGCTACACTATTTATTTTTAGAAATAAAAGAAAAAACAAACATAATAATAAATATACATATAGACAACATTTAACATGTAACCCAGTAACAATGAAACAGTAAACACTTAGCATCTAATAATCATTACCACCTTGCGTGGTAGTTTTGTCATAACTAAACCTATTACTTAAACATAGCATATATGCAGCACCTATGCAGTCGTAGTCCTCTTTTTTGTTGATCGTTGTCTCTCTATTATTTAAAATGTGCAAGCTTTCTAATGTATATCTCGTCACTTCT
>CAXKVI010000004.1:20652441-20761988 GCA_964058755.1 Campiglossa producta | reverse complement strand
GAAATGTTGCCCTACCTAGAAGTAACGATTATTGTCCCTAAATTGCCATCTTTTAATAGGATTCCAAGAAAACAAACAGTTTCAATATCGTTAGGCCAGAGTGAGAATGGTGTTAAAAGAGTATGCTTGTTGTTGTTGTTGTTGTTGTTGTAAACAGCAAAATACTCCCCGAATGTTTTAGGGAATGATGCCGAAGTTGACAGTCCTTGGCCGGATATGACCCCGGTACGCTGCGGAACTGCCCGACTGTCGTGGTAGCGATTTGGTATAACCAGTGTAACCTTCTAGGTCATGTCATCCCCATCCGTGAGGAAGGAGAAAATAGGTAATGAGAGGTGAGAGGCATCATATCCGTAGATCAACCATCGAGTAGCACGTCAATTACCTATGTGCATATTAGTCACCTCTTACGACCGGTATGCCTACCTCGGGCATATTCTAAACCCCTAACCCGCAGGGGTTCGAGCAGGCCTGCAAAATAACGTTATTTTTATAAAAAAAAAAAAAATAAAAAAAAATTTGTTTTCAATTCGTTATTCAAAAGTTTAAACGTTTTTAGATCAACGAAAAGCTTTTAATTTCATTGAAACCAAAATCAAAATCTCAAAAATTTTGTTTATTTTGATTGTTTGAGTCAGAGTATATTTTTCCATACAAAAAATGCTCAAAAAAATACTCAAACTTCAAAATATCAAAAGGAAACGAAAATTCTTGATTTTGTTTTTGATTCTAGCAAAATCGAATTTTTTTTAAAACTTTTTTTTGATAACGTTACTTTCAATAAAATTTTGTTTATTTTGTTGTGCAGCCTTGGCTTCGAGGAGCAGGTGAATAAGTGGTTAGTGTCGTGAGGAGAAGAACCACATACAGCACAAACATTTTGGCCCTTCGGGATTCAGTCTGGATAAATTTCGCTTATTACATTACCCAGATCCGAGTTCGACGATGCGTAGCACAGACAAAAAAAATTAGTTTTTTTTAGGGAGTAATTAGAGATATTTTGGTTTGTAACTTAAATTTAATTAACAGTATCGAAGTAAATAAATATTTTTAACTTCTATATATATTATTAAAGTACAAGTGTTAAACTATAAATGCTGAAAGTTTCATTCGAATACCTCTAATATCTTCTGAGTTATTGATTTTTTCACAAAACGTTATAAATTACAAAAATTGTTGCTGTTGTAAAAAACGAAATTTTTCAAACCCCTTTAGGGATTAATTTTGTAGTGTATACTTCATGAAAAAGTACTCATAGCTCAATTTAATAAACCTCGGGAAAACGGTGGGTCCACTTCACGTGTTCTTACCCTTTTATAATTTGAAAATACAAAATAAATGCAAATCACAAAAAAAAATTGTTTTTGGCTTGATCGTGCTTGATAGGTTTTTCGATAAGCCACCCTGGCGAGATGCGTCGAAATTTGATTTAAACACGTCGTGCGGCCCCTGCACGACATGCCAAGATACATGTGTTCGCCACAGTAAAAATTATTGTGTTTAAATTTTTGCTGCACAGGGTTACTGCAATCTATTCAAGGATTTAACACAAGTACCGAAAAATAGCAATTTGCTAATCACAGGAGCACAACACTGTCTGTTCCTCAATACAACGCAGCATACCCGCAGCCAACTTCGTTATTTTTCTGCAATAAAATTTCGGCGTGTTTTTTGCGTGCAGATTTGTTGAAAATTACTTGAAAACGTTTAATAATTGCAAGAAATTTGGTAAATAAGTTAATTTAATATCGTTTAAACACTTCTTCTCTACAGAAGGATGTCGAAGCGTCGTATAGAAGTAGGCGAGACCTATAACTCGAAGGGGAAGAAGTAAGTAGTAGCTACGGCTTGTACCATGGCGGTTTACGCACTATTTCACCTGGCTTTGCCTATAAGTTTAGTTAAAATACTAATAATAATGTAAATTCCAGGGACTTCGATCCAAATGCAACAAGTTTTTCCAATGCTGGCACACCAGCAGTCTTAACAGGCGCCGTAGCCGGTGCTGTAAGAACGCCCGGCACCATCAACCCCTACAACTTAAAACCCTTTACACAGCGCTATTTTAATTTGTTCAAAAAACGTATAACACTACCCGTTTTTGAATATCAAGCAGATTTTATGCGCTTGCTAAATGAACATCAATCTATTGTTTTGGTGGGTGAGACTGGTTCCGGCAAGACAACACAAATACCACAATGGTGTGTGGAGTTTGCCATGTCGAAGGGAAAAAAGGGTACTGCTTGTACGCAACCTCGTCGTGTGGCCGCTATGTCGGTAGCGCAACGTGTATCCGAGGAAATGGATGTTACGCTAGGCGAAGAAGTTGGCTATTCTATACGTTTTGAAGATTGCTCGTCAGCCAAAACTGTGTTGAAATATATGACTGATGGTATGTTGTTGCGTGAAGCTATGTCCGATCCTATGTTGGAACAATATCAAGTTATTTTATTGGATGAGGCTCACGAACGTACATTAGCAACAGATCTTCTAATGGGTGTATTGAAAGAGGTTATAAGACAGCGTAATGATTTGAAATTAGTTGTGATGTCCGCCACTTTGGATGCAGGCAAATTTCAACAGTATTTCGATAATGCGCCATTGATGAATGTACCAGGTCGTACACATCCGGTAGAAATTTTCTATACACCCGAACCAGAACGTGATTATCTGGAAGCAGCTATACGTACGGTCATACAGATACACATGTGTGAAGAAATTGAAGGTATGTATATTCCATATAGTAAAACGTCGGTCGGCACTCAATACGGCGTATATGTATGTATACCAAAACTTCCAAAATCGAGATTTCGTTACCCTGATTAAGACCATCGGTCTTAATGTATTTACGTTAAAATTCCACCTTTTTTATCATTAAAAACCCAAATAAATAAATAAAATAACTTTTATGGCACCTATTTCTTTGAAATAAACAATGCAACACCGCGTATTTTTCATAAAGTTACGCTGTATTGTTTTAGCGCGCCGAGCGACGAAAATCTTTTATTACACGTTTAACTAATTTTGTTTGCCCATAGGTGACGTTTTAATGTTCTTAACTGGTCAGGAGGAAATCGAAGAGGCTTGCAAGCGTATTAAACGTGAAACCGACAATTTAGGCACAGATATTGGCGAATTGAAATGCATACCACTATATTCCACATTGCCGCCAAATTTGCAACAACGCATTTTTGAGCCTGCGCCACCGAAGAATGCTAATGGCGCTATCGGACGCAAAGTTGTAGTTTCAACAAATATTGCTGAAACATCGCTTACCATAGATGGTGTAGTTTTTGTTATTGATCCAGGTTTTGCTAAACAAAAAGTCTATAATCCACGTATACGTGTAGAGAGTTTGCTTATATCGGCTATATCGAAGGCATCGGCACAACAACGTGCTGGTCGAGCTGGGCGTACACGCCCGGGCAAATGTTTCCGTTTATATACGGAAAAGGCTTATAAAAATGAGATGCAAGATAACACATACCCAGAAATTTTGCGTTCGAATTTGGGTAAATAACTGTTGATATGGGCAATATTTGTATAATATTAACTTGTTCGTTATTTACAGGTACTGTTGTGTTGCAATTAAAGAAACTTGGCATTGATGATTTGGTGCACTTTGATTTCATGGATCCACCTGCACCGGAAACTCTTATGCGTGCTTTGGAATTGCTAAACTATTTGGCTGCATTAGACGACGATGGCAATCTAACTGATTTAGGCGCCGTTATGTCTGAATTTCCTTTGGATCCACAGTTGGCTAAAATGCTAATTGCTAGCTGTCAACATAATTGCTCAAATGAAATACTTTCGATTACTGCTATGCTGTCGGGTGAGAATGCATGCATTATTATTAACTGTGTGCTTTAAGCTTTTATTTTATTTTTTATACGCTCTTAGGGGAAGAGGGACTATTAGATATTTAGATAAGGGTTTATTTTTAATTTTTTTTTTTTGCTTTAGATTTTAACTAGAGCAAAACACAGTAAAGGGTTCCATTCGTTTCCCTCGTAAATGTAGTAACTCTGTAAACTTTATAGGTCTTTTAAAGGTATTTAATAATAATAATAGTAGTAGAGGTAATCGCACTGCGACCTATAGATCTATTGTGCCCTCATAGTCTCATAGCACATCTTCCAGGCCGATCACCTTCAGGAAATCCAGAATCAAGGTCGGCCTCAGTTGATGTATGTGCCTGCTCTCCAGAGTTGTGGATCCTAGGATCCTTAGCCTACTTCTGGAGAGAGCGTCGCATCTGCACACTATGTGCTCCGCAGTTTCGTTCTCATCATCACAGAAACGGCACAGACTACTGGATGCAATGCCCAATCTGTGCATATGTTCTTTGAGCCTACAGTGACCTGTGAGGACTCCTGTGATGATCCTAAGGTTGTTCTTGGGCAGGCAGATTATGTTTTCAAATCTTTTAGTGCTGTAACCGCCCATCATTGCCTTCGCCTGACGCAGCCCGGTGGTCTGACGCCAGTGTACCTCTCTCAAATCCTGCTCTTCTCTCCTCAGTCTCTCTTTTATGGTGTGTGGGCCGATGCCCAGAAAGGGTTCTGGGCCTATGGGCTTTGTTGCTGCCGCAACACGAGCAAGTTGATCAGCTCGCTCGTTTCCTTCCACCCCAGCATGGCCCGGGACCCATGCTAGCCGGACCCTGTTGCGAGATGCTAGATTATTTAATCTGTCCACGCACTCCAGTACCACTAGAGATCTTATTTCACATGCCCAGATTGCTTTTAGGGCCGCCTGGCTGTCGCTTAGTATCACTATATTCTCATTGATGTAGCCACGCTGCAGATTTATGTCTGCACAAGCGCTTATCGCAGCTACTTCCGCCTGAAATATGCTCGGATATTCTCCAAGGGGTATGGACACGTTAGATCGGGGGCCTGTTATTCCGGCTCCAATCCCTTCGGGAGTTTTTGACCCGTCCGTGTACCATACCAGTGCTCTGCCCTGGTGGAAACCTTCCACTTTGGAGGCGTCCCAGGTGATCTTGTCACCTAGTTCTATTTTAAATCTTTTTTCGAATCTCGTAGTCTTCGCGATATCGTCTCTAGGAAGTTGACAGATCGGGAGTTGTTTTATTAGTCTGTCTGCTCGCGTGGACGAAATGACTCTGCCTCTGCCAGTCCCTTCCCTTGCTATGTTTAGCATGGTTCGTTTGGCTGCCTGTTCAATTACTATGTGCAGGGGACTCAGATCGAGTAGCACCTCCATTGCCGTAGTAGGGCAGGTACGCATGGCTCCCTTTATGCATACGCAGGGATTTCCTCACCGTTATTAGGGTCGATCTGGGTGCCCATGCCACCGCTCCGTAGGTTATTATGGGTCTAACTATCATGGTGTACATCCACCTTAGCACCTTGGGGCTGCATCCCCAAGATTTGCCCGCGATTCTTCTGCACACCATAATTGCCCTGGTTGCCTTGGCTGTCGTGTTATCGACATGTTTCCTCCATAGTAGCTTGGAGTCAAATGTAACCCCCAAGTATTTTACTTCGGAAACTGCCACCAAGTCTTCCCCACCTAGTGTGATTGTTCTCAGTCCCGGAAGAGTTCTTCTCTTAGTAAAGGGAATTATGGCTGTTTTGCTGGCGTTGATATTGAGGCCCACTCCAGCACACCACTCCTTTGTTAGATTTAATGCTCTTTGTATAATGTCACAGAGGGTGTTCTCGAATTTCCCTCTTGCTATGATTACTATGTCGTCAGGACACGCCGGTTGTCTCGTCTAGATCAGCCGATTTTACCTTTGTAACAAAATTACATTTGAACAGTTAATTTTTTAAATCGATCCGAAAGTGGTTTGTTAAATGTTGCGCTGTCTATTGCTGCTTCTTAAAATCTCCCGGTGTATTACTTTTACAAACGTTGTAGGAGGTTAAGAAATTGACGTAGTATTAGCTAGACAACTTATTTCTTTCAAATTTTCATTGAATGTTTTTTTGTTTAACTTTTAAATAATCTCGTTAACCAACGCTGAACTTACTGACCCTTGATGAGAAAAACGCATGCCTAATATTAGTTAAAATGCAAAAGAAAAATTTTCTCAATTTATTTGTCTTTTGCATTCACCACTGAAAACAGTTTCACGAGCGATAATATAATTAAACCACTCAACGTAAAACATTTAAACACAGCTTTTATTTACTTATGGTTTAAATTAAGAGTGCATAATGTAGGCATTCCGTCAAATAAATCGTTCTTGAAACTCACGACCAAATTACTCATCAAAAAACCCATTTCATTTGCCAATTTAGGCGATGTCTTTAGTTCTAAATTGCATAAATTGTTTGAAGAACGCAGAAACCGCTCAAAATTTAAACAATATCAGCAAATGTTTGCTATAACTTAAATTTGAAACAAAATGATGCACTTTGCTGAATTATTAAATTCCAAAAAAAAAAAAAGAAATAAGATTAGTAAAGCAAACTAGGATTGTACTACAAATCAACAATTTTGCTGTTAAAAAAACGTAACTCAACTGAGTTTGTGTGGGATTGCGCTGCGTTCAATCGATGCCCTGACGCCGCCAACCCAAAACCAAACCACTTTTTCTCTCTCTCCCTTCCAACATTACGACATCAACACCGTAGTACCGCAATGCTTTGTGCGTCCGAATGAGGCTAAGAAGGCAGCCGATGAGGCCAAGATGCGTTTTGCACACATCGATGGCGATCACTTGACTTTATTGAATGTCTATCATGCTTTCAAGCAGAGTGAGTTTTACTTAAATAATAAACATTGTATGTTGCTATAAATGTTACTCTGTTGTACTTTCTTTTCGTAGGCGGCGAGGACCCAAATTGGTCATATGAGAATTTCATTAATTTCCGTTCATTAAAATCAGCTGATAATGTACGTCAACAGCTGGCACGCATAATGGATCGCTTTAGTTTGAAACGTAGCAGTACTGAATTTACATCTAAAGATTATTATGTTAATATACGCAAAGCATTGGTGCAGGGATTTTTCATGCAAGTGGCACATTTAGAGCGCACTGGACATTATCTGACCATCAAGGATAATCAAAATGTTCAGCTACATCCATCTACTTGCCTAGACCATAAACCCGAATGGGTTATCTATAACGAATTTGTATTGACTACAAAGAATTATATACGCACAGTAACAGATATTAAACGTGAGTGCAAACTAACGATAAAACACATTTTGTTAGTTAATAATAATTTAAAATTTTTTTTCATTCCAGCTGAATGGTTGCTTACTTTGGCTCCACAATATTACGAAATGACTAATTTCCCACAATGTGAAGCAAAAAGACAATTAGAAACGCTGCAGCAACGTATCGAAACAAAGCAGTTTCAAAAAGGATTCTAATTCGAAAGTTAATTTAACAAAAAACACACAAGTTTATTATACAAGTTTTTCATTTATTGTATGTATATTAAATTTTAATCCTTTTATTGGATCTTAGCACCTAAAATAAACAGATATCTAACAATCAATTCATGACCACCTTGAAAAATGTGAAGCTTGTTTGACGTTTTGTAGCGTTGATGCTAAGCAAATTCTTGACCCCATATATAGTAGCAATAATTACATACATGCAAGAGTAATTCATTGATATGACACTTTATGAATTTTTATTAAAATGGATTGGCTATAACAGTTCTAAAATATATGAATTAGAAAAGTAAACGAAGTTTCTTTTATGAAAATGGCAAACATGATGATAAGTTGTGAATGAGACTGATAATAATTGTTCGAGGATCTATTTATGAGAGCAAGATATACATACCTATTGGAGTAAGTTAACTGGTTATTAATTTTTTATTTTAATATATTTTAAATTTGTTGTTTGTTTTTATTTTTTACTTAGTGCGAGTAAATATATTCAATGGACACTTGTTGAACGTCCACGGCTTCCTTAACCATTCGTGTTTTGAAATTGTATTAAGATTACCAGATATGTGCAAATTGCCGAGCTAAACTAAAATAGAAGAAAGAAATGTCAGAGACTGTATCCTCTAACAACTACTGGTGTATAAGTAATATAACAAAGAATCAACAAATATCAATTGGAGAAATTATATGAAGGCGTGGGAAGATCGGTCAATATCTACCCAAATGGTTTCTTTACTTCATGAGATACATACAGCAAACAGCAAAGCATAAAAATATTCGACATCAATATTCCAGATACCTACGAATTTTCAGAGATAAATAGAATTCCGAAGTGAGATATAAAGATGCAGCTATTCATATAAAACTCTTAAGAGGTGATGGCCTGAGTAGCCAATGTTCATTCAGTTTGTACTGATATTTAAGCAAGTTAAAACTTTTCAGAAGTGGGATATAAAACTCTAAGCTAGTCCTAGAAAAAGCATTACAACTGAACTGATATGATCATATACAGGTTGGCTGAAAAAAAAAAAAATAAATATAACCGCACTTTTACAACTAACAGACAGCAGGCGTGCATATGATATTTCAGAAAACTAAAGTTTCGTTAGGGGACTGCAACCCAATCTTACACATTTTGATGTTTTATCTCGCATACTCTGTCATAAACGTTTCTGACCTACATACTACTGATTAACGTGTACAAATACATACCGACGTTAGTAGAGTTCGGTTAACACTACACAAACCGCTGGCGGAAAATTCCACATCAACAACTAATAATTGCTGCCAGAATTTCTTCACCTTAAGGTAAGCACAAAAGAAAGGAAGGTAAACATGTAATAAGCAGCTATCATATAAAATTGTTAGTACATCGCTTAATTGGCAAATAATACTTTACTTTCAAATTAACATTGTGTGCATTTCGAATCTTACCTCTTCTGCCAATATTGGATCATGAACTTTACGTTCAATTTCACACACTATTTGTATAGTCTTTTTAGACTGCAAAGTAAATAACATTGATAATCAAACATTTTTAAATTTGTTCTTTCGAACCAATATTTACTCACTTCCATAGTCGCCAAATGACATGGCTCCACAACCAAAATTAAGCGCAATGAATGGAAAATAATCCACAATACTTGTAACCATACCATTCCACTATCTTTGTTACTCAACAATTCTAAGAAAAGGAAATATGAAGTGGCTACCAAATGCAACAAACAAGAGACCAAAATGAAGAGTACAGCAATGCCATATGAGCTGTGTAAAGAAAGACTTAAGTTTGTAATTGAATGTATTCAGATGTTTTTTTTAAATAAGGATATTAAGATTTGATGGATAACAGTGCTTGATTCAAATAAGGTACCAGTTCGAACAAAAACTTACTTCGACAGTAATCGCATGCATTTTCCCAAAGATTCATGATTTTCCTCAAGCAATTTTAGTAGAGCGACTTTGTTTTTGGCTGAGTGGAAGACAAAAAAAAGAAGTTTTTTTGTTCAAGATATTTTTTTTCCAAAAAGTTGAGGTTTTAATTTCAAAACACTAATAAAATGAAATTTAAACAAGTCAAAACAAATTATATCACCTCATCTCAAATAAAACGCAGTCCTATGAAAATCAGTTCTACAAAAACCAATGAAATCACTGAGTGAAAATTCATCCCACACAAAAAAAATCCAAACCGCCAAAGCTTAAGTCAAATTAAAATTAAAGGATATTACATCAAAAATCAATTCAATACAAATCATATCACCTCTCAAATCGCATCGCATGATAGTTGAAATTACATCAAATCAAATCACATCATATCCAGTTACATGTAATTAAATCAAATCAAATCAAATAACATCATTAAAAATCAAGCGAATGCAAATAGAGTAGATTAAGATTAAGATTAGAGTAGTCTATCCTCTTTGGCTAAAGAAAATCAAACCAAGCAAGCTACATCAAATCAAATCACATCATATTATATTCAGTCAAATGTTGTCAAATCAAATCAAATCATATCACGTCATTACAAATGAAGTCAAAGAAAATCAAACCAAACAAGTTACATCAAATCACATCATGTCATATCCAGTCACATGCAATTAAATCAAATCAAATCATATCACATCATTACAAATCAAGCGAAACCATATGAAATAAAGCTAAAAAAATAAACGATATTGTTTGACATCAACTTAAGACGCATTTGATTCTCAAATCTGCAACGTTAATTCTCAACAGCATATTAATAGGGCAATCATGGGGCTATTCACTCAAAAGGCTAGAAAGATATTTTTACAGTTTACATGTTTGGGAAAGTTTGGCTTCAGCATAGAGAAATCCTAAACTTAAAGTAATATTATACGAGGCAAGTAATGGAAGGTATGATGAGAAATAAAAAAAAAAAAAAAAAAAAAACTAATGGCGGCGATATACCTACAGGTTATCATCATAACCTCTAACGAGATTTTTAGCCGAGCTTCTCTTTCCAACTTGTGGTGTGTTGCTTTTTGAGTTTTTCCTACAAGTTGGCGGGACCTACAGTTTTTTGCCGACTCCGAACGGCACTTGCAAAGCAAAATGAATTTTTTGCTGAGAAGCTTCTCATGGCAGAAATACACCCGGAGAGTTTGCCAAACTACTGCCGAGGGGCGACCCCGTTTTAGAAAAATTTTTTTTTTCTAAATAATTTTTGATGTTACTTTTGCCGGGCATCGAACCGCCACGACTTGGTGTAGAAGGCCGAACACTTAACCGCTACACCACGGCGGCCGCCATGAGAAATGCCGTCTCGATATTTCGGTTTTAAATTTAAGGGCAATAACTAGTTAGCTTTTTAAACTTATTTCCACCCTATCATATTCATTCGAAATCAAAAATGCTTTACCTGTTTCCGATTTCTGCACGGTGCCACTTGTTAATTTTGCCAAACTCTGATTCAACGTCAATGGATTTTGTGATACAACTTTTACAGTAGTAATTGATGGGTTAACTGCTGCTTCCTTTTTATTGTTATCAACTTATATAAGGATGAATAGTAAGTTCAATAATCAGCCTTTGATTTTTTTTTTTAAACTAATTTCGTTACCTTTGAGAAAAGTGCTTTTTAACATGACGTTCAGACGTCGAAATCTCCTACCCAGCCCAAAAGCAGTATTAGCGAAATTAAGCTGCAACCCAGTTAATATGAAGTAGAGAGTATAAAATGGTATATACCACTGTACGTTCAGCTCTAAAAAACAAGATGTCAATTTAATTTATTTTCTAATTGTTGGGTTAATTATGACATTACCAGTGTCGTCTTCCGGAGTTCTCATGCCGATGGCAAAACGTAACCAAGTTGAAATGT
The DNA here is from genome assembly GCA_964058755.1 of Campiglossa producta. NCBI lineage: Eukaryota > Metazoa > Arthropoda > Insecta > Diptera > Tephritidae > Campiglossa > Campiglossa producta. The sequence continues at coordinate 20,750,761 of CAXKVI010000004.1, read as the reverse complement.
CGAGACCTGAAATGAGGAAAATTGTATCACTAAAAAGTTTTTAAAACGAACTTTATAAATGTTTACCTAGTAGCGCCGTAATTGCAATTAAAGGTAATGTCATCATTAGTATGGCCATAACACGGTCACGTTTAAAATTCGAAAATGAATGTAAGGAATCATCGACCTAGGTGGAGAAATTAAATTTTCTTATAACGCTTAAGGTGTATGTATGCATTTCTACAGTTTTAAAACTTGTCTCTAAAACATGTATCTATTTTTTTTTTGCTCTTTCAGGTCTAAAAGTAAAGTCAAACGTAACCTACATAACCCTAACAGTTTTTGTCGATACTAAAATAATTTTTTTCCCCCAAACAGTCTAACATAAGTAAAAAATTCATCACTAACCTTTCTCAATCGTGCATTTAACTCACGCGTCGAACGCAATCCCCACAAGCCACAGCCCACGCCCGCCGAACATGCCATCACCACCACCGAAACATCCAATGCTGTGACCACTTTCGAAGTTGCTGATTTCATTCTAAAAGATGGTCTATTATTGGTCAATTTTCACATTTATGTAGTTGTGTGCATTAAACGTCGAGAATGGTGAAAAGAAGTAGTTACATATTTACGCAAGGCGAGCAAAAGGCGAAAGAGAAAAGGAGTAAAAAACGATTAAATAGAGAAAAGATATCTAAATTTGGTAAAATAACAAATTATATTTTTATTTTGGTAAAATAATTTTCTTACATAATAAAATAATATTTTTATTTACAGTTTTATATAACGAAATCACTATTTACATACGTGTTTGTCAGAAGTGTGATACTTACAGATTAATGGTACGTTATTTAGTAACTGGAATTATGCGCTATTTATAAACTGATGGATGTTCGTAATTTTATATTTACAGTTTATACATAACGAATTACTGCTTTCGCAATTGTCAGAAGTGTGATACTTGAAGCTTAATAGTGAGTTTGGTAAATTAATTTTATCGCTATTAATAAACTTCTATATGTACATTAGACTGGGCAAAAAAAAATCCCTTTTCTTTTTCAAAAACTATATTGATGGTCCTTTTAAGAAAAGTAAAAAAATTAATGTAATTTTTTCAGATTTTTAAATTAAAAGTCTAGACCAACACCATTTACCTGAACATATTTTTGTAGGAAATTCGATTTTCTTCTTTAATTTAAAAATCTGAAATAATTACAGTAATTTTTTTCACCTTTCTTAAAAAGAAAATTGATTTTCTGAATTAAAAAAAAAAAGAATTTTTTTGTTTGGCCCAGTCTAATGTACATAAATGCATGATCAATTTAAAAAAAAGTTTCAAACTGCTAAAGAGCCTTTGTTGCCTTACAAAAGCTATTACATAGATGCCATATTTAAACTATTTGGATCAAATATTTACATAGACATTTGTACATATTTACGATATCTGTTTGAGAAAACGTTTAACTAGCAGACCTACCCCAAAACTTGTTCGCATACTCTCTTTTCCCTTCCCAAACTTCACGGCTTTTACTTTTCTTTCATATACAAATGTTTAAGTCTCTACTCAAACTGGTTGGGATGGACTTTGTTTCATCATCATCAAAAATGTTCCTCCTATTCAACATATCTCTAAGTTCCCATGCTTTGAACTTGCACATACATATTACCCCAATACTACCTCGGCCAAGAAAGACGCTGCCTGCAGGGACACGTTGTTAACGCGTCCAACTCGCAGTAAAAGAGAAACGCCTTTTTAGTAAAAAGAACCGTGACTCCGAAAAGTGTAAGTGTGAAAAACTTAAGATGCTGGCTGGCAGATATGATGCCCGAAACTTCTATGAAAAGATCCGGCGGATGACGCAAGGTTTTAAGATCGGGACAAATTTCTGCAACGACAATAATGTCGACCTGGTAACCGACGTACAGAGCGTACTTATGTTAACGAGGGAACACTTCTTCTCATTGCTAAATTGCGAGAAACCCGATATCCCAATACCTATCAATGGAAAAACTTCCCATCCCCCCGACGGAGATGAAGTGAGGATGGCTATATTCCGATTCCCTAGGATTTCACTTTATACTGAGATACTTTGATCTCATGTTTTACAATAAGATTCTGAAAGTTGTTTTTCTAAAATATGCTTCAAGCTGGTTATTGCATAAGCAGATTTCAACCAGAAGGGTTTTTTTGCATTTCTTGAATGGGCCAAAGAGCCAAATACAAACATTTAAATAAAAAACGCTGTTTGACTTTTATGAGTTGAATAACTAGCCTAGGTCGTAGAATACTTATCCAATGAATAAACTACCAAAATTTGACAAACATCCATTCAGGTTTCGAGGTATTGCCTCACACAAAGACCTACTACATATGTATTTAAAAATTTAGATGGCACTGGGGTTTTGTTTTCGAAAACTGCAAATCGTACTATCTGCTCCTGAAACTTCTCTTCACTTGAAACTTGGTCTATCGCTCTTTTATTGCTACAAGGTTAACTTTAGAAGCAACATTTAAAATTAGTTGAATATACATAAGTAGGGTGGCTTACAGATTTGGCCAATGCTGTATAACTAGTTTCGTTTATTTTACAAACCCCAGTTATTTGAACGAAATTCGAATATCCGGTATGCTTGCGATATACCACCGAGGAGGTTAAGGCCGTGCCTCTCTTGCGTTTTGGGGTAAGCTGCTTTTACTTGTTTTTTTCCTACAAAATTGCCACAAACGATATGTGTTTCACCGCCTAGTACAGTTGTGTATAAAAATACTAAGCTTTACATGAAATATCGCGGTTCACCGGCATCAGGGGTTTGAATACTTTTGCCTTTTTTGGACAATAAACAAAACAAATAAACGTTACAAGCAAGGACTGAAGCCAAACCGTAACCCTAACCGATTAAAACCGATTAGTTTTTCAAAACCGAAGTCGATTAAAACCGATTAATTTTTCAAAACCGAAACCTTTATTTTGATCTGAAAAAGAACGAAATTGCAACCGCTTCAAAAGCCGGAACCGGTTCCAACGATTTTGAACTTTTTTAATGTCTTACATCTTGTAGTGGGCACATATCGCCGGTTCCAAAGTAAACAGATGTTTTTACTTTTTAAAATTTTTGGGAAAATCGCATTTCAAACTTTTAATTTTTCATAGAACTCCATTGTAAAAATGAAATTTTGAATGCCGTTTCAAAAATAATTTAAATTTTGAAATACTTCTGTTTATTTTGGAACCGGCGATGGTGGGGTGCGATAAAGCCATGCGAGATAACGCCATATGGCTCTATCTCCCATCCAATTGCGAGGTAAAGCCATATGGCATTATTACGCTTCATATTAAGAGATAATGCCATATTTTTTTTTGTCAATTGTGAGTTAAAGCCATATGGCCTTATCTCTCATATGAATTCATTTGTCATTGTGAATGTGCATTTAAGGTGACAGGTAATAGTGTCACTGGTAATAGTACGCTTTCGAAATGGAATTAGTGTCAAAAAGAAAATGGAAAATAAGTCAAACTGAATGGAAATAGCGTCAAAAGTGCTAAAAACATGCCCATTCATTGAAATTTGTGCCGATTTACTTTGTAGGTCCGTTGGGGATAAAATCATTTTCGTGGGGTTTAATTCGTTTTAATTCCGTGATCTTTTATAAAAATAAAACAAAAAGTTACAAGGTAAATTGAATTGTCAAAGATTTTTCCTTTTACGAAAGGTTAAAATCACTGATAGTGCACATTTCGTAAAAGGAGAAACTAATGATTTTTCCCTTTTACAGAATGCTTACACCTACTTGATTGCATATAGAGCAGAAAATATTCCGCAAAAGGGAAAATCAAATGAGAGATAAATCCATACGATATAACGCCATATGGCCATATCGCTCTTTGAAATTGGAAATAAAGCCATTCAGAAATTTTGGCGCGAATATGGCTTATCTCTCTTTGAATTGAGTGTTAAGGCCATATCGCGTTATCTCGCATGGCTTTATCGCACCCACCACCGGCGATATGTATTTTATTTTACAAAAAAGTACACTGAACAATTTTTATGGAAGATTGTCGAGCAAGGTTACAAAAAAAAAAAGTTGAATGAAGCCATCGAAAAAAATGTACGATCAGAAAAAAGTTATGAAAATTTACACATATTTTGAAGCTGCATACATACTTGAGTTCTTTGGTAGTACAATTTTTTGTACTCGCGTTTTTAATTGGAAACCGAAACCGAAATAAATGTTGGAGAAGGAAACCGGAATCGTAACCGAAACACGTTACAAACCCGAACGCGGAACTTTTTTTCGTACCGTGGTTACAAGTCGTAAAAAAAAAACTAAGTAAAAGAAGCGATTTGAAATAACAAGCTTCTAAGTATCTACTGCTACTTGCATACATCTATAGCTTATATTATTATAACATCAACCTTGTAGAATAATTGTATTGCTAAAAAATACTCACCGTACAGGCACCTTTGAACTCGCATCAAATAAGAGTCCCTGATAAGTTAAGAAGACTGCAAAACAAAAAATATTTTGAGTTGCAACGACAGGAGTCAGCTAACAAAAAAAAAAAACAAAGCATTTAATTCACCCATTATTAAACACAGCGATGCCGAATAAACTGAGAACATAATACTCCGTCGTATATCCAGAACACCTTTCGAATTACGTCGCACCGAGAACGGTGCTAATGCCAATACTTTGCTCAGATAAAAAATGCAAAGTGTGGGTTCTGTGACCTCCATAATTCGACAAAATCTTGTATTCTGGTGATTTTGTAGAGAAAATTGACTAACGTGCGTCTTTTCGTGACCACTTAATAAGGTACTGATTCGGCTGCCGCTTAATAAGGCACTGATTGAATTTCCCGCGATATACCATTTTCAGGTGGTGAGTTTCGTGTCGCTTGCAATTCACAAGTTTATTCGCATTGTGAATTTGTAAACACTTTATTTTACACCTTCGCAAATATTTGTTTGCATATAAATAAATAAGTGAAAACGTGGATGTATTTGCGTTTGAGTGTATCAAATTCCTAACGCCTTCAAATATGCAGTGGTTCGCAAACTTAAATTGTAGGGTATTGTGGGAAGGAAAGATGTGGGCTGCAGAACTCATCATTGCGTATCACAACACGCCAGTCATTGCACTCAAGTCATTCTACACATGTCATTTTCATACTTCATTTTCTTCAGCTGTCGAGTTCGGGTGTCGATAGGAAAACCTTTTGGACTGCAGCTTCTTTGTCCATCCACATTACATGACGCAGCCAGCGGAACATTTGGACTTTAATTCGCTGCCCTGTGGTCAGATCTGCGTAAAGCTGGTTGTTTAATTTCGATACTTCGTTGGCATCATGGGAAGGACCATAAATATTCCAAAGAACTTTTCTCTAAAGGGCTCGACACTGCCCATGATTCCGTACTATACATCACGACAGATATGTTGACAGACTTATATAGCCTGGGGGGCTTCGCCAACAATATTTGGGGGGCTAACGTTTCCAGTAAGCAGGCTTCACAAGTTCCTAGTAAAAATGTATCTGCCTAGTTTAATGCGGAAATGTTTGGAGTGGATCATGGGGTACCATTTCAATGGAGCAAACTCATAGAAGATACAGAAGTAACGGGAAATTTACTATGGGTTTCCAGATATCCTCAAGTAAAAGCATTCTGAACTACAAAATGAGTGGGTTGTGCCAGTCTTCAGCAATCTCCATTAGGTTCAAATTATTGCCTTGAAATAGTTTCCACAAATCCGTTAAACCCATTTATGTCTATATCGCGGCCGCCGTGGTGTAGCGGTTAAGTGTTCGGCCTTCTACACCAAGTCGTGGCGGTTCGATGCCCGGCAAAAGTAACATCAAAAATTATTTAGAAAAAGAATTTTTCTAAGCGGGGTCGCCCCTCGGCAGTAGTTTGGCAAACTCTCCGGGTGTATTTCTGCCATGAGAAGCTTCTCAGCAAAAAATTCATTTGCTTCGCAAGTGCCGTTCGGAGTCGGCAAAAAACTGTAGGTCCCGCCAACTTGTAGGAAAAACTCAATAGCAACACACCACAAGTTGGAAAGAGAAGCTCGGCTAAAAATCTCGTTAGAGGTTATGATAACCTGTTGGTATATCGCCGTCATTAGTAGTAGTTAGTCTATATCGCACCAGTTTGCAAACACCTGCCCCGACACTTTTAACTGCTATTTACAGTTTAACCGTTTAAATTGTAAATAATCATTAGAGTTCGTGACAGTGAATGGCGAGGACTAAAATCAGTTTAGAGCTAATTATATGCATAATTAAATTGTCAATGCCTACAGATACAGATACATACATATGCATACGCGAATTCGTGGAAAGGAATACTTGATTTTAAGTACATATTTGAATAACTACATTGAGGAGGACTAGAAATTTGGGTTCCAAAGATTTTTAATGATGTAATACCTGGGCAGAGGTGTCTTGGGTTAGGTTAGGGGATAAGGGATAGAAGTATTTCAAAGGGTGCTAGCTCTTATGTTCATACATAAATATCGCAAACCTAGATCTAATTAAAACAAGTAAGGAAGATTAATTTGGGGAAAACCGAACATTAAATACCCAACATTAAATGCCTTCCTTAAAAGTGGGCGGTGCCACGCCGAACGTTTCTCCCGTCTCTCCCTACCTTTTTCTTCCCTCCCTTTTATAAACCTCTTCCCCTCGCACATCCCCTTGCTCTTCCTTATCTCTGCTCTTCTCTTTCCCTTATTTTTCCCATTAATATTCCTACTTTTCTTCCTCTCTTTTTTCCCATAACACTCATCCTCGCTTACTTTTTTCATAGGGTTTTCCAATAAACTGCGCTTCTTTTGGATTGTGCAGAGATGGCTTGGGTTTCAATCATCAGACGTGCACTCATCCGACCATAATTTCCTCGCATTGCTTTATTATTCTTTATTTTTTCGGTTGTTGCTGTTGTATTGACAAAAAACTCCCCGTAGGTTTTGGGTAGTGTTATCGATAGTGATAGTAATTTGTCGGTTATGAACTCGGTACGCTACGGTACTAGCAACTTGCGGTACTTGCCCGACTATCGCGAGAGCAATTTGATATGATCAGTGGAACCTACTAGGTCGGGGTGAGTTGAGTTATCTATGGAAGGAATAAGTTTGATAATGAGAGGTGAGATGCATCGTATCCGTAGACCAACTATCAAGTTGCACATCATTACCTTTTGTGGACAGGAATACTAACTGAAAATAACCGTTAACCGCCTAGGCCATTTTGGCCGTCCAACATATTTCACCAGTCGACACTTTGTTGAGCCAACTGGCTCCAATTAGGGACACCGCGTAATCGCAGATCTCCCTCCACTCGGTCCTTCCATCGGAGTGGTGGTGGTCTTCCTCTACTTCCATCGGCGGGTGTCGATAAGAATACTTTCTGGGCCGGATCATCTTCGCTCATTCGCACTACGTAGCCTAGCCAGCAAAGCCGCTGGGCTTTAAATAGCTGACAGGCATACCTACCTCGGGAATGATCATATCATTGACCGGACGGTTTCAGATAAACGAGATGTTGAAGAATCCTGCTAGTAAGAAGCACATCCTGGAGAAACTTTCGCCCACAGAAATTACCAAATGCCGCGAAGGAGTTCCTTGTCCCGGCATGGCATCTCTTGTATGCAGTTATGCCAGCCTTTTCCCTTACAGGATATCAACCAGCCGGCCAGAGGCACCTACTCCATTGATTGAGTGGGCATTCCAGGTGCATGACCTGTATTCATGATCTTCAAAACTTTGCATTCCAATTTTCATTGGAGTGAGCTATTTACGTGAACGCCATTATAAGCTGTAAATAAATTTATAGATCACTACCTGATGACCGCGACTTCGCCTGTGAAACTAACATAATCTGATCATTTTTAAATATCTCGACTTCAGCGCCACCTATCAGATTTCTTTCCTTGTAACAGAGAAGAAGCAAATATAGCAAGTCCAGTGACATCTAGCCTATGTTGAGAGGTCTTACCCGTGGAAAAAACTGTCAAAATTTGGCAAAAATCCGCTCCGCTCCGTAGTTTCTGAGCTAATTCGTCACAAAAAATCCCCTACAATTTTATATACATTGATCAGTACTTACGTGAAAGGTAGACTGCCATGTGCGGTATGTAATATCATCTGAGTAAACAGTGCAACTAAATTATATAAAAATATTTTGACAAAATTTACACTCGTCTTATTGTCCATTAAAGTAAATTTTTTTCTTTAAATGTTTATACTCACCAACAGTTAGGCTCAAAATAATCGAATACATGCGAAACAGAATACTGGGTCGTATCTCTATACCGCTACCATTTACTTTTATCGATAACTGTGCTAAACCTAAGATCCTCATAAGATAGATATATTTCAAAATTGATGCGTTAATATCCATATTTTAAAAATATTGTAATGTGTATCGCAATCTCAAAAATAACCACACATTTGGTACGATTCTTTACCCAACTGCGCCGTAATGATTTCAAATTGTAACTATTTTAAAGTGCTTTTTAATGAAACTCGTTAAGTTGAAATCGTCTGTAATATTGATTATTTACAATCATCACCTATGGACATGTTTTACAACACTGGTAATAGACCGAAATGTGATATAAAAACCAATTAACATCGTCATAGTTCGATCAATCAGCATATCTATGCATTTCGTAGTATGTCGAAAAAGCTTTCCACTTTTAAGTACCTACTTTTTAATAAATGCGCATTCAAGAAATTGCTTGGTTTTTTGAAGTCCAAATGTTTTATGAGCTTTTTCCTGACTAGGCTGGGCGATGTACCGTTACTAAATAAAAAATACAAAAATTCTAACCATCTTATTTTTATTTGCTGCTTCTTTCATTTAAGGGGCAAAGCTATATGAACAAATTTAAATATTACATTTTATTTGAAAACTTGAGTTTTTATGTAGGAACAAAATTCTTGAAGATCTTAAGTTTTTAGTTTCACTTCCAGTTTAATGGTTGACCTTTTGGAATTGTATTAATATAACGAGATATGTAGCGATTGAGGATCCAAACTGTAAATTAAAAATTAAAAAAGGAAATTAAATTTGTGAAATAAGGGGCATTTCTGTAATTTTTAAAATTTATTAGGTTAGGTTAGGGTTAAGTGGCTGCCGCAGAGGCACACTTAGACCAGTTTTGAAAGGCCCGTTGTGATACCACCAACACTAGGAAATTCAGTCCCGGGACCGGCCATATGGAAAATCCATGAGTTGTTGGGATTTTCCACATAGCAGAATCCCGGGACTGACACTCCTAAACCGACACCGTTACTCCTCCTCGAACCACTTAGATGACTTTATGAAAGCCATCAAGTCCTTTATGTCCAGTTCCGCGATCTGGCTTAGGCTATCCAGGAAGGGAACTCTCAAAAAGCGTGTTCTCGCGCCGCCTAAAGTCGGGCAATTGCAGATGAGGTGCTTCACCGTTTCCTCTTCCTTACCATCTTTGCAGCTCCGACAGCATCGACGATAGGGCACACCTAGCCTTTCTGCGTGCCTACCAATAAGGCAGTGTCCAGTTAGAACACCTATTAATATGGAGATTTCTCTCCTTGTTAGGGCGTGAATGCCTCTAGATCTTTTATGATCCAAATTTGGCCAGGTTTGTTTGGATGTCCGGCACCCTGTGGATTGTTGCCACCTTTCGTTGGCTTGACGGAGTGTGTACTCCTACATGCATTAGCTTGAATGTGGCAAACAACATACCTAAGCGTTCTTTATCCCGAAGAACCTGCTTGGTCGTACCCTGCCTGGCAAGTTCGTCTACCTTAAAATTTATTAGCCCGACCCATCTAAGGGAAAAAGGAAGAAGGAGAAATTTCACTTACCCTAATTTTAATTTGTATACATCTTCTATCTATATATATAAAAATTCAAATTACGTATCTATACGAGTATGTAGACGAACTTGGCTTCTAAACGAATGAGCCGATCGTTACCAAATTTTACACACGCACTGGATATCTTCCAGGGATGGACACAGGCTAAAAAATATTTTGATATATATAGGGGGCGTGGCACCTCCCATACAAATGGAATTTTTCATTGTCCGTATCTCTGGAAGTATTCGGGTTAGACCACTGAAATTTGGTGAGGGGTTGTACGAGATCGATCTCCAAAAAAATTAGGGATAACGAAAAAGGGGTAGAGGGGCGGGGTGGCACCCCATACAAATGAAATACTTCATAATCCATATCTCTGGGAATATTTATGTTAGACCACGTAAATTTGGTGAGAGGCTGTATGATATCGAGCCCTAGGTACCATCACCCTAGGTACCACCACCTACGGGGGCGTGGTTCCTCCTATACGAAGAAGATAGCGATAGGGATTAAAATAGATATATAGGAATCGGGTTAGAGAAACATGCAGGGAAATAAATTTGTGGCAGGACAACGTCGGCCAGGTCAGCTAGTATACCTATATGAATCAACATACTATGGGGCTCTAGTAACATCTTAGAGACATGGTAGGGTGGGTTAAGGGCAGCCGTACAAATCCTACGCGCGCTGCCAGGTATGGGGGTTTCAGGTGTAAGTTATGGGTCTCATACTTTCCGGTAAGTTTCGTAAGTGTGCAAATCAATGTTCTCGTTAGGCCCCTAAGTTGACAGATGATGGCAGGAATTTGCTATAGGAGGGTTTTGAACTTTTGGATGCTCCGAAGGTTGTGACTTTTGACAGTTTTTATGAAAAAATTCAGTCGTTGAGAGTTGCTAATAAAATCAAGAATATTTGGAATTCGTATCTGAGTTAAGTTTCTCTAGCTAGATGCGTACACAGAAAACGATCCACAGTCTCTTTGGTAGTTATGACGAATAAAATTCATTTGAGCTTTTCTCACCGGAATAACTTGATGTTATTCATACGCCGTGTACAACTAAATACTTTTCTAACTCCAATGTCCTTTTCTTGCGAATATATTTTTGGGACGTAATAATGACGAGTATCCGCTTAACGGACTTAACTTGGTAAGTTTGTGTCATACAATGAGACGGAGCTGCAAACTTTACTAATCCAGTGCCCATAGAATCCCCTCGAGCTTTTCTTGCTGTTCCATTGTTTTCCAACTACTGGAGCCAAGTCAAAAAAGTGAATAAAAATAAGCTCTTTCGGGCTACTCACCGATGTCAGCAAACATCTATCGATACTACATATACCCAATGCGGTGATCTCTGCATTGCTTATTAACAATTGCTTCCAAAATCGTTCGATCTAAAGTGTCATTGAATTAACATATGTAGATAGTTATTAATCGAATGAAGCTAAACTATGTTATATAATAAAAAAAGGATCCATTCAAAAACAAATAAACTCACCTCTTGCGCCAGCACTGGATCATGAACTTTTCGCCCCATTTCCGCCACAATTTGTATAGTCTTTTTGCCCTATGAACATCATGTTCAGCTTCTTTTTTTAAATAAATATAGGATATACTCACCTCTGATGTAGACATGTGACATGGTTCCACTATAAAAAGTATTCTAAGTATATGATATATAATCCATATTGACTGTACAGAAATATAGATTACATCACTTGCATCTAACAAAGCTAAGAATATAAAATATGAAGTTGCCACTGTGTGTATCATGCAGGATACGAGAATGAAAACCGCTGCAAGTCCAAAGGCACTATAAATTAGAAAATGTTTTAAACATTTTTGAACAAACTTAATTTTTTATTTTCACAAATACTTACTTTGAAAAAATTTTCACGCAAACGGTTAGGGATTCGTAGTTTTCAGCAATTTTCTTTATGAGATCGACTTGAGCGTTGACTGAAATAAAATGATTAAAAAATAATAAGGGTAATCATTTAATGTTGCAAACTTATTGAATTTGTTGTACACAGAGAAAAATGAGCTTGGAATGATATGACCAAATCACTCTCAATTCTTATCCATCACCGGCTCAATTTCACAACTGAGCTGTAAATTTTTGTATGAAATTTCGTTTGCGACATAATGGCAGCTATGCGAGCATATTTTAAGTGGCATTTGTAGCAATATCAGCTTATCGTAAAAATCGATAGCACAAATTCGGAATTTTTTGGGTTCATTTCGGTACTTTTAGCGACAATTTCTGAAATTTTTTGTGATCATTTCGGATTGGTTTTCAGGATCATTTCTGAACTTTGTTGGGATCATTTCGGGATGGTTTTCGGGACTATTTTGAGACCATTTGATTATTTGTAGACTTTGCTGGGATCATTTCGGGATGATTTTTGGGACTTTTTTGGGATAATTTCAGTACTTTTTCGGGATATGTTTCGGACTTTTTTGGTATCATTTCGGGACTTTTCCGGGATGGTTTTCGGGACTATTTAGAGACAATTTCTTTACTTTATTGGGATCATTTCGGGATGATTTTCGGGACTTTATTGGGATAATTTCAGTATTTTTTCGGTATATGTATGTTTCGGACTTTTTTTGAAATCATTCCGGGATTTTTTCGGAATTATTTCGAGATTTTTCGGGACCATTGCAGAATGAATTAAGGGAACATTTTGGGACTTTTTCGGCACCATTTTTGGAAAAGTGGTTCGGAAAACAGTAATACGAAAATGGTCCCTAAAAATTCCATAAATGATATAAATTTTTTATTTTTTTAAATTTTATTTTACTGGATGACTGTTCCAAAGTTATCAGGCTTAAAACATTGAGATGGTTTTCGAATTTTTTATACCCATCGTACTAGTGCTAGTATTATAATTTTGTGCACATAACTGTACTACGTAACGGCACAAAATAACCTAGATATGTAGATATAGAGTTCCATATATAAAAGTTTTTAGGTTGAAAAGAGGAGTTGATTAAGGCATGCCCGCCCCACTCTCCGTCCGTCCGTCTGTCCGTGTACACGATAACTTGGGTAAAAATTAAGATATTTGAATGAAATTTTGTATACAGGTTACTTTCTGGCCAAATTAGGTTGCTATTGAAAATGGGCGAAATCGGATGATAACCACACCCCTTTTTCGAAATCAAAAATTTCGAAAATCACATAAATTTGCATATCTCGATAGCTAAAATGATATAATTTTTTATTTTTTGATAAATTTTTTAAAATGGGAGTGGACTGCCCACTTTTAAGAGGCATTTTTGAAAATTTGACTGGCCGTAACTTTTAAACTGATTACGCTAGAACAATGAAACTGGGCACAAAGCATACTAGTATAGTTGGGAGTATACCTGATGAAATTGTATAAAATTGCCCTCCAACCAAGCCCACTTTCGATATCGAAAATTTCGAAAATCACCTAAAATGACATAGTTTGGTAGGATGAACCACCTAGTCATTATATTACGATTTTTCGACAAATTTTTTAAGTGGGAGTGGCAACGCTCACTTTTAAGGAGACATTTTTGCAAATTCGACTCGTCATAACTTTAAAAGTGATCATGAAATTTGGCACAAGGTATGATAGCATTATATTCCCGACCACGCCTACTTTCTAAATGGAAAATTTCGAAAATTACAAAAATTGAGCGTTCTCAAAACTAGCGCTGGGTTTTTCCGTTTACCCAAACTTAGACTTCCTTACTTTTTTATTATTCGTATCTGAGCAACTTTAACAAAAATTGTTACAGCCTTTTGACTACTATTTCTTAAAATTCTACTCACCATCGAACTTTTCAAATTGCTGCTCAGCATTTAAACGGTAGCTATGATTTTGTTGTGACAACGACTTTACTTTTATGATTTTATTATTTTTGTTTTTACCACAATTAAATTTGTTATCTGTGAAATTAAATGTAAAAGTAAGTGGAATTAATATTAAATTAAATGTTTTGCATTTCCACAAAGTTATTAAATTTTCAACTCACCCTGTAAAAAATGATTTCTCAATAAGGTATTCAAGCGTAGAAAGCGACGGCCCAGTGCCCATGCAGTATTTGCGTATAAAACTTGGAATCCAAATGTTATGAAATAGAGTGTATAAAATGCAGAGAACAAGCTCTCTTCGGCTTCTATAAATAAACGTTTTAATCCCTTAATTTTCATTAAAAATAGTTAGAAAACCAGGATTGGAATTCAAAAACGAAAAAATTTTTTTTTTTTAAATAGTACGGTCAAAGTGGACATTTGAAACAGCAATAACTCCCACAGAGCCAAATTTTGGAAGAGAGCTTAGGTTCGACGTCAGAACGAAAACTGCAAAAGTCCCCATGGTTTCCATGTGTGATAAAAAAATTATTCGTGGTAAAAGGTCAAAATTTTGGGGTTTTTCGACTTTTCTCGAAAACGGTAAGTTTTTTCAAAAAATTACCTGAGACCAAGTTGTAAAACTGGAAATTTTCTACCAACATGGTCACAACCTTTTAAACCTTAGAGTAACCAGTTCTGAGATACCGGGATTGTAAAAATAGCTCTGGAAATTTTATGAAAATACATGCCACTTAGAGACTTTTCTCGAAAACTAAAGTATGAGTAGAAATATTTTCTTTTACCGTTCTCGAGCTAGAGCCACCTTTTCCCCCTTAAATATGTTTTTTTTTTTTTTTTTGATTTTTCTCGACTTTTGACCCCGAATACTTTTTTGGCACACATCGGATCCCCATCGCATTCTTTCTGGGAGTAAACCCAAGTTCTCTGGCTCTGTCGGAATTTTTGGTTTACAAGATAACTAAATTTACCGGACTGATAGTTTTTGATATTAAGCAGGGAGAAAAGGTGGCTCTAGTTCAAGAACTATAGGCTTTATATAAAAACTATTGTTATTGTCTATGGGGAACTTCGTGACAAATAAACGGTAAAAGAAAATTTTTTTTTTTAATAAAGTTTTTCAGAAAAATTATGAAAAGTCCACACGTGGCATATAATTTCATCAAGGTATGAAACCGATTAAAATAAGGTTTCGGTTTTGTAACATGTTTCGGTTTCGGTTCGGGTTCCGTTCCTCAACATTTATTTCGGTTTCGGTTCAGGTTCCGGTACGGTTTCGTTCCGGTTTCGGTTTACAAATAAAAACACGAACTCAAAAAACTGAAGTATGTAGCTTCAAAATAGGTCTGAATTTTCATAACTTTTTTATCGGATCTTGTTCAGCTATAGTTAATTTTCCTCTTTCAGAATTTTGAGAACGACGTATTTTTTCGGGCTTGTGAAACGGTTTCGGTTTCGTTCTTTTTCAGGTCAAAATAACGGTTACGGTTTACGGATACGGTTTTGAAAAATTAATCAGCTGTAAAGCTAATTTTATTCCAGGTCTACAATATTTCGAAAAACTTCGAGAAAAGCTCAAAAACCAAAAATTTTTACCTTTGATCCGGAATAGTTTTTTTGGCACACATGGGATTAATGGGAACTTTTGAAGTTTTCTTTCTGACATTAAATCCAACCACCAAAATTTGTCTCTGGGAATTATTGCTATTTAATCTCCCTTTATATCTATTTTACCGGACTAAAATAAAATTAAAAAATTCATAGATTTTAGATGTTTGATAAAATTACACTGTTTGATAGTTTTAACCCTGTTATGAATTCAAATTACTACATATTTTGTTTACCTGTTTTCCCCTTTAAATTGTTTTGTAATTTCATTACCCCAAAGTCGACACCTTTAATCGTAATTTATTAATTTTATTATTATTTAGATTTATTAACTTTGTTTTATTACGAACCTATTAGCGTTCCGCCTAGCATTAATGGTCCAATCGCCAATATTATGGATATAAGCCGATCACGTTTCTTATTTATACCGCAATAAATAGCGTCATCAAACTAAAATTTAGTGATAGGGGGTAATGACATAGAATATCCTATTAAAAAATTTTTTGCAAACACACGCTGCCTCAGAAATTGGTTCAATAACGCCTTATCTCAGAATGTGTTCCAAAAAAAGGCCTATCTGAACAAAAATTCAATACATCAAATGCTGTGATATGGCGTTGTCAAAAAAGTTTCTGAGATAGGATGTTTTCGAAAAATTCAGTGGCGTTATTCGCAAGAATTTTGATCTTCCACTCAGCCATCGTTATGTCTCCGGCTAAGTAGAAGATCTCGAATGTTTCGAAAAAATTATTCTCTTATGTAAATTTTGATATCCTCTCGACTAGTACATAGGTACTAACATACCTTCTTTAAATGTAGGTTGAGTTCTTTTGTCGGCTTTACACTAAAAAGACTGCAGCCAATACAAGCGATACTGGTGAGTGCAACCGCAGTGAGATCCAAGACAACAACCAATTTTAGCGTATTTGAAGCCAGCCTAAAGAAGATATTGGAAATTTACATATTTAGGCTGAATTAATATTCCATAACGATAATTGGAGCTTATGTAACCATTAGACTGTCCCAAAAATGTATGGAAAAAACACTGAAGGTTTGAAATTTGATATGCATACCCTCGATATCGTAGAGTTTTTACCTAAATAACATGTGTGCGAAGTTTTATTGTTCTAGAATAACGGCAAACCGTGCCGATTTTGAGTTAAAATTCTTGCTAGCAGCTTACACTAAGTTTGCAATCAAGTAAGGCTTCGAAAATTACATAAGCTTAATATTGGCCTCATATTTAAAAGACTGTGCAACAAATCTCCATCTCTGAATTTTTTAAAGGATTAAAGGATTCTTTGCAATGATATTGAAAAAAAAACGTATTCACGAAAAAGGGAAGGGACATTTGAGTTTCAAAATTGTTTTAGTAGATTGCGTAAAATATGTTTTCTAGCAAAAATAATTAAGTAAATCTTGAAACTTTGCAATTATAGTGAGTGCACTTTTTATGGGTCGTACACGGCGTATGGGTAACATTTAGCTGTTCTTCTCATACTTGTATATAAAAAGAACAGGTAAACTGTATTAATTAGTTTGGTTGATATCTCCGAAACGGATTGAGATATCGGAATAAAACCAAAGTATGAAACCGATTAAATAACGTTCCAGTTCCGGTTTCGGTTTCTTTCTTCAACATTTATTTCGGTTCCGGTTACGGATTCGTTTCGGTTTCGGACATGGTTAAATCAACTTATTGATGGGTCCATCTCTTCTTCTTCTCATACCTACAAACATCGGACCAAAGTTATAATACCATTTCATCTTCACGAAAGGTATACAAATAGTATATAAATCATTAAATTATCGAAACGCAGTGGAATGTAGTACGATTTTACTGATAACTTCAACTGCAAGTCGGTACGGGCTGTCGTGGTCCCATTAGCATAAAACTTTTCCAGGACACTTTTTGATGCATAATGGTGAAAGTTAGGGGGTATGCTTTTAAATATGTAGAATAACTTTGAAATTTTTGGGACAGTCTAATTACCATTATTTCAATCGATCTATGTATTCGATATGGCATTATTACATTGATTTCCATAACGTTGGTTGGATCTGCTGTTTTATCTGGTTATGGAGGATTAACTGACAGTACCAGGGTGACCGAGCTTGCTCAGTGCTATCAATTAAACGGTAACTTTACTCACCCAAAATGATCCTAAAATAATCCCAAAATAATCCTCAAATTCTCCAAAAACGACCTCAAAAAGACACTTAAATGTTACCAAAACGACCCAAAAATGATCCCAAAATTACCCTAAAATGATAACAAAATGATCCAGAAATGATCCCAAAATTGCCTCAAAATGATTCCAAAATGACCCTAAAATTATCCCAAAATGACCCAAAAATTACCCTAAATAATCCCAAAGTACTCTTAAAATAATATCAAAACGACCCCGAAAAATCCTTAAATGTCCCCAAGATGATACAACAAATTGAATCCAACATGACCCAAAAATTACCCTAAAATGATCCCAAAATGACCCCAAAATTTTCACAAAATTATCCAAAATTGAACCCGAAATGATCTTAAAATAGTCCCAAAATCATCCCAAAGTGACCCGTAAATGATCCTAAAATAATCCAATCTTGAATAAGCTTTCAAAAATAAATTTGAATTTTCAAACCCAAAAGTTTAAATTTTAGACCGAAAAGTTTTAGTTTTCAAACCAAAAGTTTTAATTTTAAACCGAAAAATTTGAATTTTCAAACCAAAAAGTTTTAATTTTAAACCGAAAAGTTTTAGGAATAAAAAAATGTGGCAGCTGGCAGGATTCGAACGAAAACGCTCACGTCACAGCCGACTGCTCTACCGCTGAGCTATGACGCACATGAAGTTTTTGTGGGCAAAATTCAATTACATTCAAACAAACCAAAAATAAAAACATTTGACTGCTTTTTCATTTAGATTTTAAATCGAAACCAAAAGAAATTGAAAATCTTTGTAGGTATTTGGACGG
Organism: Campiglossa producta; assembly: GCA_964058755.1. Classification (NCBI taxonomy): domain Eukaryota; kingdom Metazoa; phylum Arthropoda; class Insecta; order Diptera; family Tephritidae; genus Campiglossa; species Campiglossa producta. The sequence goes on along the minus strand of CAXKVI010000004.1, from coordinate 20,732,510 downwards.
TTTGAAATATTGTACAAAAAAGTTTGAAAAATTGATTAAACTTTAATTTTTTAATTTAAAAAAATTTAAAAATGGGGCAACCCTATAAATCCCCCAAGTTGCAACCCCGAAGTGGATAGTCTTAGAATCAATCATACTATCTATATGCCAAATTTCATCCAAATCGGTCAAGAGGTTCCCGAGATAGTACCGGATATATAAATATACAAGTTTAGCTCGTTTAAAGTTATAAGATTTTAAGCGTATACTTACAGTGATGGAAATTTTGAACTCGGGTTTTTTAATGAGCCTTGGTAAGCTAAAATTACTGTTTAAAATATATAGATAAGAATTTTTTTTAACAAATCTCTTTTAAGAGTTCTTTATGAAAGTTGTTTAGAAAGGAAAGAAACCAATACAAAAGCCAGTCCGGTTTGATCGGTTTAGGGTTTGTAGAGTTCTTAGGCTTCGAGCTTCTTCAGTATTAACTTTGGATTTTTATATCGGTTTCATTCCTTGATATTTTGCAATAATTTTGGTACATACCCATTGTTACGCCAAATGTAAACGAATATATAGTAAAGAGGATACTGCGTCTTATTTGAATTATACCCTTTTCCTCGATCTGTACGGTTATCGGCGCTATTGCTAAGCATTTGCTTATATAAAAAACACTTAGGGATGCCTCGCTGAGTTCCATAGTTAGTTACTTAAAAAAATTTGTTTGACTATAACTTTCTATATAAATGTTTGATATGGGGTAAAACTAGTATTTTATAGGATGTGCGATTGATTGAGAAAAAAGTTGGTACCTCGCCGATCAATACATTATCAATTTTAAACAAGTTTAAACAGTGATATCGATTGATTAATCGCACATCAGAATTTCGTGATTTTAAACTAAAAATCTATATTGCTAATGAGTAAGCAAACTAACCAACGTTTGTTCACAACGATTTTCACAACTTAACTGTTAAAAAAATTTTCAAATTTGTTCTTTAAATTGCTTTCTAAAAGGTCGCTCTTATTGATAGTTTCATTGCTTGACATGAGTAATATATTGAACAATTACTATAGGGTACTTGCTATTATATATAACTTACCTATTGATATGCAGAATTAAGTCTTTTATATTGCTTTCGCCCTTTCTAAAAATGTGTCAGACTTTTATTGGAAAATGAAATAATTAATTTAATTATGCTACGTTAGATTCAGGCTAGAAATGAGCGTAGGAAACGCGAAGTCGGCCAAGTATTGGCACTGTTAATTTCTTACACGTTAACGACCGGTGCTTGTCGTCTAAAAACATTTTTTGAACACTGAATTCTTTGTCATAATCCAAGTAATGCCGATTTCCATAAGCAGCAATGTCTTTCAACATGTTGCTGTCAGCTTACCAGTCAACCTTAATTTGATTCCTTCAAGCACTTTCAAGAAAAATGTTATTTAATAAATAATTCCTCAATTGGTTAACATTATTCTGATTTCAATCTAAAACCTAAACTATGGTAATTTTTTAGGTAACGAATATAATTGTTGCAATTATTATTAACAAATTAGGCGTTGATATTTTGTACTTATTTTCTAGAAGCTAACATAATATGAAAATATAAACTATTCAAATATTGCTCCTCCCCATGCAGAACATTGGTATTGGATAGCTGGATCGAGTCTCCATGACCTTTAGCCGGTTGTGCTAGGCTAGATTTTCACGTTAAACCACAGACAAAGTTGATTAGAGTTTATCTCATACAAATTGGCCGTTTAAACTAAGTTTAAACTCTCACTGAAGTTTAAACCTGTACTGAAAAACCGGCTCTTAGGCAGACGTCGGTAAACCTTACTCAATTGAGTCGCTATGTTTAAGTGTCAACCAATTTACAAGAGTGTCGTATTCGTCTTTCATGGTTTACAATATAAATTTTTTGGAAAAATATAGCACAATAGACGAATAGCACGAAATAGGAGACCTAGTGAATTGTGTAATTATTTTATTATTTTAGATGCCTTCTAATTTTGTCAATATATTTATAATACTAGAGTTTGCCCAGTGGTTGAAATTCAACCATAAAACATTCTTCTAATTGACTTCCTTTTTTGAAGTTCCTTGCCTTTGATTTAACTATTTTTTCCTTTCATTTTCTATATTTTTCCTTTCCTCACATTTTTCAGAAGGATCTAATCTAATCACTGCTAAAAAACGCAATCTCAATTTTTTTTTTTTAGTTCATATAATTTTGTAATTTAACTTTTTCTAAGTTTCACCTTCTTCAATTTTTTCTGCAATTTCGTTTCTTTTCTTTCCTTTTCTTTATTTTTCTTTCCTTTTCTTTCCTTTTCTTTTCTTTTCTTTTCTTTTCTTTTCTTTTCTTTTCTTTTCTTTTCTTTTCTTTTCTTTTCTTTTCTTTTCTTTTCTTTTCTTTTCTTTTCTTTTCTTTTCTTTTCTTTTCTTTTCTTTTCTTTTCTTTTCTTTTCTTTTCTTTCCTTTTATTTCCTTTTCTTTCCTTTTATTTCCTTTTCTTTCCTTTTATTTCCTTTTCTTTCCTTTTCTTTCCTTTTCTTTCCTTTTCTTTCCTTTTCTTTCCTTTTCTTTCCTTTTCTTTCCTTTTCTTTCCTTTTCATTCCTTTTCTTTCCCTTTCTTTTCTTTTCTTTCCTTTTCCTTCCTTTTATTTCCTTTTATTTCCTCCTATTTCCTTGCTCTTCTTTCCTTTCCATTCCATTCCATTTCATTCCTGTCATTTATTTTCCTTTTCCTTCCTTTCCTTTCCTTTCCTTTCCTTTCCTTTCCTTTCCTTTCCTTTCCTTTCCTTTCCTTTCCTTTCCTTTCCTTTCCTTTCCTTTCCTTTCCTTTCCTTTCCTTTCCTCTCCTTTCCTTTCCTTTCCTTTCCTTTCTTTTCCTTTCCTTTTCTTTTCTTTTCTTTTCTTTTCTTTTCTTTTCTTTTCTTTTCTTTTCTTTTCTTTTCTTTTCTTTTCTTTTCTTTTCTTTTCTTTTCTTTTCTTTTCTTTTCTTTTCTTTTCTTTTCTTTTCTTTTCTTTTCTTTTCTTTTCTTTTCTTTTCTTTTCTTTTCTTTTCTTTTCTTTTCTTTTCTTTTCTTTTCTTTTCTTTTCTTTTCTTTTCTTTTCTTTTCTTTTCTTTTATTTTCTTTTCTTTTCTTTTCTTTTCTTTTCTTTTCTTTTCTTTTCTTTTCTTTGCTTTCCTTTTCCTTCCTTTACTTTCGTTTATTTTCCCTTCCTTCCCTTTCCTTTCGTTTTCTTATCTTTTTCGTTTGCCTAATGGTCTATTATAGTTTCTGAATAAAGTATCCGTAGTATGTTGAAAAAGTAGAAATAAGGAAAAAATGGGGTATTACGGAAGGCCAACGAGTCTCGAAAAATATTTTCCGCGGCTCTTTGGCCTTCTCTAATACTTTACTTTTGCCTTATTCCTCGTTTTTATACCTTTCATGAACATGAAATGGTATTATAACTTTGGTCCGATGTTTGTAAATATGAGAAGAAGAAGAGATAGACCCATCAATAAGTATACCGAAATGATCAGGATGACGAGATGAGTTGATTTAGCCATGTCCGTCTGTCCGTCTGTCCGTCTGTCTGTTTGAACGCAAACTAGTCCCTCAATTTTTGAGATATCTGGCTGAAATTTTGTATGTGGCCACCATTTTGTAATATAGGAATCATTTGTCGGAACTGACAAGATCGGACCAGTATAACATATAGCCCCCATACAACCGATTGTTCAGATATAAGGTTTTTTGGCCAAAACTTCTGCAATTAAAAAGTTAGGAACGTAAAATTTTGCAACTCGAGTACTTTCTATATATGTAGTGTATATAGTGAAAATCAACAAGATCGGGCAAATGTAACATATAGCCCCCATACAACCGATTGTTCAGATATAAGGTTTTTTGGCCAAAACTTCTGCAATTAAAAAGTTAGGAACGTAAAATTTTGCAACTCGAGTACTTTCTATTTATGTAGTGTATATAGTGAAAATCAACAAGATCGGGCAAATGTAACATATAGCCCCCATACAACCGATTGTTCAGATATAAGGTTTTTTGGCCAAAACTTCTGCAATTAAAAAGTTAGGAACGTAAAATTTTGCAACTCGAGTACTTTCTATTTATGTAGTGTATATAGTGAAAATCAACCAGATCGGGCAAATGTAACATATAGCCCCCATACAACCGATTGTTCAGATATAAGGTTTTTTGGCCAAAACTTCTGCAATTAAAAAGTTAGGAACGTAAAATTTTGCAACTCGAGTACTTTCTATTTATGTAGTGTATATAGTGAAAATCAACAAGATCGGGCAAATGTAACATATAGCCCCCGTACAATCGATTGTTCAGATATAAGGTTTTTTTGGCCAAAACTTCTGCAATTAAAAAGTTAGGAACATAAAATTTTGCAACTTGAGTACTTTCAATTTATGTAGTGTGTAGAGGAAAATCAAGAAGATCGGGTAAATATAACATATATTTAGCCCCATACAACCGGTTGTTCCGATATAAGGTTTTTTGGCCAATACTTCCGCATTTAAAAAGTTAGGAACGTAAAATATTTCACCTTTAGTACTTTCTACATATGTAATGTGTATAGTGTAAGTCAGTACAATTGAACACGTATAATATATAGCCTCCATACAATCGATTGTTCCGATAACTCGGATCCTATTATTTTGTAAGTTTTTTTAAATTATAACAAAGATGTGTAATGTGTATAGTAAATATAGTTAAATTGAAACAGGCTGTACTGGGGATCGAACAGTGAAAATCGTGACGCTTATTCATGAAAGGTATATAGCCTTCGGCACAGCCGAAGACAGCTTTCCTTACTTGTTTTTTTTTAATATCAAAATCGAGTAATAGAGAAGGCCAACTCATTAAATGCAATTTTGCATGGTGTGATCTAATATATATCACTGTCTGATCACCTGCACTTTAATGACTGTGATATGATATCGTATCGTATAAAATCAGGTCAGATTTGATTAGGAAAATATGTTGAGATGTGATTTTATCCCATCTCACCTAGATAGAGTGCGATATGAGCTCACAAGTTACAAATTTTTCTCTTGAGATGTGATGTGATTTGATCTCATCTGACTTAGAAATAGTGTGATATTATATCACATCTTACACATATGCGGGAACTTAGTATATTGTAATTTGCTGAGTATTTTTTAAAGAGTACTACTGCCTTTTTAAAGTCGACTAGATAGAAAAACAAGCCATCATCTTATCATTTTATTTTTACGTAGACTTTGCCTTATGGTAAAGCTGAACTGGTCACAAAAAGAAACAACATTTTATTGTAAAAAATAAATACATTTATAATTTCGGTAGACAATTGTAATCGCTTTGCAAACATTTATCAACTTAATTTTATTCACTGCCTTATAGACTCGTTTTCTCAGTGTCACCAGTAATGCCTTTTCTTAGATTCATCAACCGCCATTGTTCTGAAACTGTATTAAAATTACCAGATATGTTGCAATAGCTGAACTAAACTGAAAGTATAAAAATATTACTCAGAAAGTAAAAGGTGTAACTTAAAAGTCGTTAGTTTGCAATTATTATGATTTTAAAGCTGGCCAATTACCAAACTTACCGATGTCAATATATTTCTATTGATTCGACATAGGCCCAATGCGGAAAATTCGACATCTATTACTAGAAGTTGTTGCCAAAACTTTTTGATCTAATAAATTATAAAATTTAAGCATTATTGAAAATTAATTTTTTGAGATTCAAAGTTTACAAAAGTTTTACCTCTTCAGCTAGTATGGGTTCGCGTATTTTCCGCTCGATTTCCGATACAATTTGTATTGTTTTCTTCGACTACAAAGAAGCATGGCAAAAAATGTAAAAGCACAAAGTTAGTACTGTATTTTTTTTTTTAAGTTGCAAGTCGACGACTGAGTGAAGGATCAACCTACAACCAAATATTTTTAAAAAATCAGAATTTGTTTGAAGAATGCCCTCACAGAGAAAAATTTGCTGGGAATCGATAAGAATTGACCGTGATTTTGGTTGAATCAAGCCATATTTTGGTTGAATCAACAGATTTTTTGGTTGAATCAACAGATATTTTGGTTGATATGACCAAATCACTGTCAATTCTTATCCATCACTGGCTAAAGTTTCTCTGTGTGCTGTTTTAATTTTTTTTTTTTTTTTCAATAACTTCCCATTTAAAAAATGATACAAGGATGCCCTATCTATAGGAAAATTTTAAATCATTTTATTTTAATTTATTTTTTATTTTATTTTTTTTCACTATTTATTTTATCTAATTTTTTTTATTTATTTTTTTATTTCATTTTTTTTTTTCATTTTATTTTGTTTATTCTTTAAATTCAATTTATTATATTCTATTTTGTTTAGTTTTTGTGGTTAGTCCCTTTATCTGTATACAATTTGTTTACTTACTTCTGCCATTGCGCTGTGACATGGTTCAACCACCAACAACAAACGTATAACATGCAAACAAATCCAAAAAGCCTGACTCCATACATAACCGGTAACATCTCGGTTCAATAAAGCTAAAAATAGAAAATACGCCGTGGCCACCAAATGTAGTAGACAGGATACGAGGATACATAGTATGGCAACGCCGTATGTTCTGCAAATAAGAAAAACATTTTGTTCAAATTTGTTGCAGATACTTTTTGCAGTCAGTGTATACTCACTTTGAAAAAATCTGCACACATTTACTCAAAGATTCGTGATTATCAGCAAGTGATCTCAACAGAACAATCCGTGTTGTTACTAAAATAGAAAACAAGAGAAGTTGATGTGAAGTTAGTGATGTGAAGTTATGAGATAATTCCATCAACTGCAAGCAAATTTAAACGAAGTAAGCAATTACGGTTTGATCTCATATGTCCTAGTTTAAATAATGCGATATGATCTCACATCACATTAAGTTGATTGAATTTGCTATATTGGATTTAATCATACGACATTTTCTGTTAATGAAGGCGACGTGATTACATATCGTGTTAGATCAGGTTGGCTTTTATTAGACGCAAATATTTCTGTTATGATGTGGTTTTATTTCATATGGCCTAGATATAGTGCGATATGATCACACATCACACTCATTTGATGCAATTTTTCATGGTGTGATCTAATAATATATCACTGTCTGGTTACATGCACTTTAATGACTGTGATGTGATATCGCATCGAATAAAATCAGTTCAGATTTGATTAGAAAACTATGTTTCTGTTGAGTTGTGTTTTTATCTCATCTCATCTAGATATTGTTCGATATGATCACACATCTCACTCATTTGGTGGAATTTTGCATGGTGTGATTTAATAATATATCATGTCTGATCACATGCACTTTAATGAATGACTCGTATCGTATAAAATCAGGTCGGATTTGATTAGAAAAATGTGTTTTTGTTTAAATGTGGTTTTATCTCATCTCACCCAGATATAGTGCGACATGATCTCACATGTCACAAATGTTTCTCTTGAGATGTGATTTGATCTCATCTGACCTAGAAATAGTACGATATGATATCACAGCATACACATTTGAGAGAATTTAGTATATTGTTATCTAATTACATGACATTGTCTGATTAGATAGATTTTAATGAGAACGATGTGATATCATATCGAATTTAATTATGTCAGATTTGATAAGCCGCAAAAGTTTTGAGATGTGGTTTGTTGTCATCTTACTTAGATCTTATGCGGTATGATCTCACATGCCACTTATTTGATGGAATTTTGGATGGTGTGATCTAATTCTATAAAACTGTCTGATCACATGCACTTTAATGATTGTGATGTGATATCGTATCGCTTTAAATCAGATTAGATCGAGAAAGCCACAAAAGTTTCATTTAAGATGTGATAATTAAACTGACAAACAAAGATATCTTTATTCAAGCGAGTGGCAAAGTGTTTACTTCTAGTAATTGAAAATTTTACATGTTTTCTTATAATGTGATCACATACATATAGCCATAAGACCGCTCAGATTAGATCATACCTCAAAAATATAATATTGTCACGAGGACAATTCTGTGATGAGGTTTTCCCTAAATTAAACCACCACAAATCATTAGTTTAGTTCGACTTACCAAAAGCTTCTTTAGAAAAGATATCAGTGTTGAGTTGATCTAAACTCGAATGTAATGACATCGCTTGATCAGGTGTGATTTTAATGGTATTAACTCGTTTCATTAGTAAACCAAAATGTATTTGATCTGGTGAAGAGGAAAACATATTTTATTTTAGATTAATAATACAATTAAACATTCATAAAAAACTACACAGTAAAAAGAAAAGTCTAAATTTAATACCAATTTGGTGTTTATATATAACAAAGCCGAAAAGTATTAAATTAATACCATTTTCCGTTTAAATGAGAGAAAGAGTATTATTTTGGTGTTATTTTAAGACCATTTGGACTAATTTAATAGCCAAAATTGAGAGTGAGAGAGCGATTTAGTATTATTTTGGTATTATTTTAAAACCATTAGTCCAAATTTAATTTCCAAACTATTTCAGGATCTTAAAATAATACTTTTTGGTATTAAATTTAAAAAAAGTAGTCTTTCATTTTTTACTGTGTAAAATGGTTTATAAAGCTTCTATGTATGACTCACAATTCTGCATTGAAATTTTGTTTCATAAAGCTTTATCAACCAATTTAATTTTTATACCTTTCATGAACATGAAATGGTATTATAACTTTGGTCCGATGTTTGTAAATATGAGAAGAAGAAGAGATAGACCCATCAATAAGTATACCGAAATGATCAGGATGACGAGATGAGTTGATTTAGCCATGTCCGTCTGTCCGTCTGTCCGTCTGTCCGTCTGTCTGTTTGAACGCAAACTAGTCCCTCAATTTTTGAGATATCTGGCTGAAATTTTGTATGTGGCCACCATTTTGTAATATAGGAATCATTTGTCGGAACTGACAAGATCGGACCAGTATAACATATAGCCCCCATACAACCGATTGTTCAGATATAAGGTTTTTTGGCCAAAACTTCCGCAATTAAAAAGTTAGGAACGTAAAATTTTGCAACTCGAGTAATTTCTATTTATGTAGTGTATATAGTGAAAATCAACGAGATCGGGCAAATGTAACATATAGCCCCCATACAACCGATTGTTCAGATATAAGAATTTTTGGCCAAAACTTCTGCAATTAAAAAGTTAGGAACGTAACATTTTGCCACTCGAGTACTTTCTATTTATGTAGTGTATATAGTGAAAATCAACAAGATCGGGCAAATGTAACATATAGCCCCCATACAACCGATTGTTCAGATATAAGGTTTTTTGGCCAAAACTTCTGCAATTAAAAAGTTAGGACCGTAAAATTTTGCAACTCGAGTACTTTCTATTTATGTAGTGTATATAGTGAAAATCAACAAGATCGGGCATATGTAACATATAGCCCCCATACAACCGATTGTTCAGATATAAGGTTTTTTGACCAAAACTTCTGCAATTAAAAAGTTAGGAACGTAAAATTTTGCAACTCGATTACTTTCTATTTATGTAGTGTATATAGTGAAAATCAACAAGATCGGGCAAATGTAACATATAGCCCCCATACAACCGATTGTTCAGATATAAGGTTTTTTGGCCAAAACTTCTGCAATTAAAAAGTTAGGACCGTAAAATTTTGCAACTCGAGTACTTTCTATTTATGTAGTGTATATAGTGAAAATCAACAAGATCGGGCAAATGTAACATAAGCCCCCATACAACCGATTGTTCAGATATAAGGTTTTTTGGCCAAAACTTCTGCAATTAAAAAGTTAGGAACATAAAATTTTGCAACTTGAGTACTTTCAATTTATGTAGTGTGTAGAGGAAAATCAAGAAGATCGGGTAAATATAACATATATTTAGCCCCATACAACCGGTTGTTCAGATATAAGGTTTTTTGGCCAATACTTCCGCATTTAAAAAGTTAGGAACGTAAAATATTGCACCTTTAGTACTTTCTACATATGTAATGTGTATAGTGTAAGTCAGTACAATTGAACACGTATAATATATAGCCTCCATACAATCGATTGTTCCGATAACTCGGATCCTATTATTTTGTAAGTTTTTTTAAATTATAACAAAGATGTGTAATGTGTATAGTAAATATAGTTAAATTGACACAGGCTGTACTGGGGATCGAACAGTGAAAATCGTGACGCTTATTCATGAAAGGTATATAGCCTTCGGCACAGCCGAAGACAGCTTTCCTTACTTGTTTTTTTATAAATTTGGTGGCTAATATTTGAAGTCACCTGTCAAATAATTGGTTCTTAACATTGTATTTAAACGACGAAATCGCCTGCCCAATCCAAAGGCTGTGTTGGCAAACAAAACGTGAAATGCAATTAATATGAAATAAAGCGCATAGAGTGGCAAATACCATTTGACATTATATTCTGTGGAAATTTTAATAAGAAGATTTGCAAACGATTTAAAATCGAGGTCACTATAAATTTAAAATTATACAAAATATTTACTTGCATCCTCAGCGCCAAGTTCAGCTTGTAATACCCATGTCCAAATGTCGAAGCCTTCAAATACATATATATTTCTTCAGTTAATTATGAAAAGTAGATAAAAAATTTCAAAAACTAACCTATTAGTAATGCACTTAGCGTTACCGGAATCGTGGCCATTAGTCTGGATTTAACGCGATCCCTTTTCGTATTGCTGAAGCAGTTCACGACGACATCAAACTGCATGCGATAAAATGCAAATAACAGTTTTTTAAATAGTTAATTATTTGATTAATTTAAACTTAATGATTATACGTACATAGGTAAATTCAGTTATCTTATTATTGACGTTATAATTTCCGAAACATTTACTTGCCGGCATATGAAAAACTTCATGGCCTTCATAAAGTCATCTAAGTGGTTCGAGGAGAAGTAACGGTGTCGGTTTAGGAGTGTCAGTCCCAGGATTCTGCTATGTGGAGAATCCCAACAACTCAGGGATTTTCCATATGGCCGGGTCCCGGGACTGACTTTCCTAGTGTTGGTGGTATCACAACGGGCCTTTCAAAACTGGTTTAAGTGTGCCTCTGCGGCAGCCACTTGAACCTAACCTATACGAAAAACTTTATCCTATCTTCTCATATGTCTTTTTCGCTTAGTCTGGCTCCCCATCTTCCACTTTTTCTTATCTTCCCCAATATCTCTTCATCTTCCACTTTTTCTTCCAAGTCGTCTCACTAATAATATCACTTTTTCTATTCCATATTACCATTCTCTGTCCGCCTGCCTATAAATCTATCTCTAGCACCTCTACCTCATCCTTATCTCCTCGCAAGCTGCACTTGCAGTAAAGAGTAACTTTAGGACAATATCTCACCAAGCCACCTGGCTGCCCCCTGATCAAAGAACAAGAAACCAGATTCATCATGTCTTGATCGATGGAAGACACAGCTCCACCGTTCTGGACGTGTGGTCCCAATATTCACTCGGACCATTATCTTATTGTAGCCAAGATACGCCGCTGTGCAGAGAAGAAACTACACACAGTAACGGAAGGAAAGTTTGACGTCGAGAAGCTGCGCACAACATAGGCAGCTGATAATTTCTTCACTCGACTCGCAAGACTGTACTTAAATTATGGAGGCATCCCATCTCCTTACTGCTTAATTGCAAGGTGACTTCGAACCCGATACCCCAATCCCTGACGATGGAACAGACGTCCCACCACCTGACTATGATAAAGTGAGGATAGCTATATCCCGGCTCAAAAACAACAAAGCGCCTGGAAAAGACGGACTACCCGGCGAGCTGTTCAAACACGGAGGCGAAGAGCTGGTAAAAAGCATGCATCAGCTCTTATGCAGAATATGGTCAGACGAGTGCATGCCTCCGGATTTAAATTTAAGTGTGCACTGCCCAATCCACAAGAAATGCGATCCCACTACCGCGGAGTTGGTGCGGTTTTTCAGTTTTTATCAGTCTTCTTAATATCGCATATAAGGTTCTTTCTAGCGTATTGGGATGATTGGACCTTATCAGTGTGGCTTTAGACCTGGTAAGTCTACCATCGACCCGATCTTCACGATAGGCCAAATCCTGTAGAAGACCCACGATAAAAGAATCGATACACACCATCTCTTTGTCGATTTCAAAACCGCTTTTGACAGTGCAAAAAGGAGTTGCCTATATGCCATGATGTCTGAATTTGACGTCCCTGCAAAGCTTATACGGCTTTGTCAAATGACGTTGAGCAATACCAACAGCTCCATCAGAATCGGGAAGGACCTCTCTGAGCCATTTGAAACCAAACAGGGCTTCAGACAGGGCGACTCCCTTTTGAGCGATTTCTTCAACCTGATGCTGGAGAAGATAGTTCGAGCAGCAGAGCTGAATCGCCACCACGTCACTGTCGATAGCTACAAATTTGAAACCGTGACACCGAAAACAATATCAGTCTGGAAATCCAACGGAGAATCACTCTTGCCAACAAGTGTTACTTTGAACAAAGTAGGCAATTGAGAAATAAAGTCCTCTCTCGACAAACAAAGAACACGCTCTATAAGTCTCTCATCATGATGTGCGGCTCGGAATTATAGACAGTGTCAAGAGAAGATGAGATGGCCCTTGGAGTATCTGATAGAAAAGTTCTCCGGAAGATTTGTGGCCCTTCCCTTGATGCCAACGGCGGGTATCGAAGGATCTCTAACGATGATCTGTATGAGCTATACGCAGATTTGACCATAATCCAGCAAATAAAAGTCCAAAGGCTCCGCTGGCTGGGTCATATCATGTGAATGGACAAAGAAGCTGCAGCCCAGAAGATTTTCCTATCGTCACCCGAATTCGGCAGTAGAGGAAGAACGACTGAGATGGAAACAACAGGTGGAGGATGACTTGAACTCCCTTGAGTTTTGAGAGATTAACATCATATAACTCCTTCCTAAATTTTATTGTTATAACTTATAACATACACACTACCAAAGATATATGATTTAAAAAAAAAATTGTATGGGAGGTTCCACGCCCCTTTTGCCGCCTTTCTGGAGATGTTAGAGAAAATAACCTTACATCACTTGTTCCCTAGAATGGATGCAAATACTTACACATATAAGACTACCTTTTACCTTTCTTAAACGTGAGTTCAGTTCTTGTGTTGGCCTAATACTGAAAAAGCTGCATCCGATTCCAGCGATACATGAAAGCACCACAACTGTTATGTCCAAAGCAGTCACCACTTTCGAGGTAGATGATTTCATTCTAAGAAAAAAATATTAATATTAGATGAAGGCAGCTGAGGAAAAGGCCGTTTTCACATAAAAGGACTGTTAAATTAAACAAATTATGAAAAAGTTTATGGTGCATGTGAATGTGAGTAACTATGGCGTTAAGTGTCGCAATGACTTATGTGCGTACATAATTAACTTCCAATTAATGAATGATTACAGCCTTCCATTGTCAATCGCGGGTGGGGCAGGTAATAATTAATTTTTTAATAAAAAATTCCACAGAACATCTATTAGGTTGGGGTGCCTGATCGCCCGAAGATTTTTGACAATCCCGGGTTTGTGGATCTTGAAATGACAATCTTGGGGTCCCGCGATTTTTCGGGATTATATCAGATATCGTCCAAACAGGGCGGGAGATGTATAAAAAAATGTGTTTTGACTTCGGTATGCATAATGCGACAGCGAAGATTTCTGTCAAGGGATATTTCAACTCAGAAAGGTGTTCTGCACATAAATACATATATACCATAAGTCACGTCCAAATTTTTGGATCGGAATGGGTAAAATTATTAGTTCTTTGCCAATCACTTTTCACTGATACAGAATCTTTTATTTCCGTTTTCGGATTATTGAAATCGAAGTCAAAACGCGTCTTTTGATAACTCTTCCGGCATTTTTTTTTACGTGTTTCAGCAGTTACGTATGATTACATTCATTCAAATCGCGGGATTTTACCGGATCGCGAATCACGGGAATTGAATAAAAATAATGCCGGATTCTGGGCCAGGATTATTGTGGCCAGGATTTCGATCCAGCAAGTCCTGGTATGACTTTCTTAAGAACACTATCTGATCTTGATTCTCAAAATCCTTCTTCCAAGGGTAATTATCATTCCCAAATCATTATACTTTAAAATCTAAAAAACAATACTCACCTTAATGGCACTTCAGCATTTGCATCGTATATTAATCCTTCGTAGGCAAGCGTAACTAAGTAAATATAAATTACAAATAGTAAAAATAAAAAAATGTTGTAAAACAAAGAAATTTACACGATTTAAAATTGTAGCCTTAATTAATAATATTAATCGGGTTTATCCATTTTTTTGGGGTGCGTAATTACCCACCTTCATGTCTTCTGGGTGGGTACTACTACCCCTCATACCTACCCACGCTGGCCCTGAGTCTATAAATCAAGCATCGGCGCCCCATAGATCTTAAGATCAGTCAAACAAGTTGGATTCATCACACAGACACGTTGTGCTCTTTGTTTACCAAATGATTTAGTCGTCGCTGGGCAAGGGGCGAAACCACATCGCGTGGGGGTGTCGCTTGTTTGGTCAGCGAATGTTAAAAATATAGTTCGGACGATCACAGCGCGTGTATAAGCGTTCTGACTTATACACCTGCATTTACAAATCTGCCGACCCATGTTATAAATCCAACAGAGAATACTTTTGACAACAAGTGCTACTTCGGACCCAGTAGGCAACTGAGAAGTAAAGTCCTTTCTCGACGAAAAAATAGAGTGTGATCTATAACTCTTCCATATTACCCGTCCTGATGTACGTCTCGGAAGGAATCATGAATAGTGTCGAGAGTAATTGGGTTGGTCCTTGAAGTATTCTAGAGTAAGTTCTTCGGAAGATTTGCATGATGCCAGAAGCGATTTAACGATGAGCTGTACGAGCTTTACGCAGACCTCACCATAGTACAGCGAATTAAACCCCAAAGACTCCCCTGGCTGGGTTATGTTATGCGTATGGACAAAGAAGCTACAGCCCAGCGGGTTTTTCTACCGATACCCGAATTCGGCAGTAGAGGAAGGGGGAGATCTCGAATAAATTGAAAAAAAAACAACAGGTGGAGCATTACTTCGATTCCATTGATGTTTCCAAATGGCGTGGGTTAAAGCTAGTAAGGGATGACGTGATTTGAAACGCACCGGCAAAAAACGCCAATAAATTATGATGGATGACGATCAAAGAAACACTTACTTCTGCTTTCCCTTTGGTTCTGAGTACGTATGTACTTCATGGAGTAATCTTTCTGGGATTTTTTGAAAAGTACTCTCCTGTAGGCATAGAGTTCTCAGAACCGAAAAGATAGAATACTCCTAGATAGATTAGGTGAACTAGGTGCTTCTCTAAACAAAAAGTAATTGCAATCAAATTTTTAATAGCTCCATTCTGTATAGCCCAGACGAACGATTAGTCTGTTCACAAAATCGCATTTTCTTTAATTTTTGTTTTTTATGTCAAAGAAAAGTCGAAAATATTTAAAAAAAAAATCTTTGGAGCGAACGAAAATGACAAATAATGCGATGGCTTGGCGATATTGTGAGCAGACGAATCGTTCGTCCGAGCTATCGTTCGCACTACAGAATGACACTTTTTCGGCAGAGCTTTTAGAAAAAGGGGAAGTGAGCAGTTCCCTGAATTTTGTGCGTCGAGGCTGTTTTTCTTCGCATACACGCTAAAAAAATGTGCATAAATTTTAAACCCGTCTAAAGCTTAAGCGTTTTTTAAACTTTTTTTGGAATATTATAAACCTTTCAAATGTTTAAAATGAATTTAAATTTTTTTTGGTTTCGAATCGAAAACTTTCGAAACTTTCGATTTAAGATCTAAATGAAAAAATCGTATACATTTTTTTTTGGTTTGTTTGAATGGAATTGAATTTTGCCCACAAGAACTTTATGTGCGGCATAGCTCAGCGGTAGAGCAGTTGGCTGTGACTCCTGAGCGCCTTCATTCGAACCTTGCCAAGTACCACATTTTTTTAATTTAATTTTATTCTTAAAACTTTTCGGTTTAAAATTAAAACTTTTTGGTTTAAAATTGAAACGATTTCGGTCTACAATTTTTGTTCTGTTTTCATTTATTTCTGAAAGCTCTTTCAAGATTGAATTTTGCCATCAAGATTTATGTCCGCGATGTACATAGTTCAGTGGAAGGCAGAGGGGCATGATGCGGGGAGTCTTGGTTGAAGTCCCAGCCAACGGATAAAATATTTTTTCCTTAGGAAATTGTTAAAACATTTGTGGTTTAAAATTGAATTAACCAATTTTCTTCAACACAAAAAAGTTTAAAATTTAGGTTCATATTTTTAACCGTGTACCAGAGTACACTTATAAAAATCGGAGAGTGTTTAGTTTGTTCAACGTAAACGTGGGTACACATTTAAATTTTCTGATTAATGTGGTGTTTATGCTGAGCCTGCATCTTGCATTTTAGCATTTAGCCCAAAATGCCGAATTTTTTCCATACAATTTTGAAAGCTAAATGCAACTAAATGCTACTTTATTTCTGCATTGGCTTTAGCATCTTCGAAGATACAGTACGAACAAAAATTGCATCGTATGAAGAAAAAATGAAAAAATGTTGCATACTTGTGGGCGAACCGCTGTTTATATTAGGATATCTTCTCACTAAGCAAGTCAACGCACTTATGCAATAATTATTCCTGTTAAAAGTTGCAATTATCGAGATGAAGAGTTTCCAAATTTGTTTCGAAAGTCGGTTTCTTTACCCACGAACTCAATTTTATAAAAGAAATGGAGTTTATCTGAAAAGGCAAGCACACTTTCACTTGCGATGTAGGCACGCACCTCAAGCATTCGAAAATTAGCTAAATACGCATTTTCATTGAAGCATCTTCCAAATGAACGACCGAAAATGGAAAATGCTGCTTTTAAAACTCAGCCTGAACACTACATAAGTAACACTGTACAGCAGACGACTGGGTATTGGACCAAACCAACTTTTTTAAAGAGATTACGACATATGATAACAAATAAATTTCGATCCCCGTTTTTCGAAGTTAGCCTCCAAGATTTTATTACGGGCTTTCGAAGAAAATTTAAAAAAGCAAAATGTGGGCCTCTCTTCTTTGATTATATAATATATATAATAAAACAATTAAAAACCCAGATCTTCGGAGGGTCCAAAATCAAACTTCGAAAGCCCGTCACTAAGTTTTGGAGGCTTACTTCGAAAATCGGGGAATGCCCTTTTTTTACTAATGTTTAATCTCTTCAAAAAAGTTGATTTATTCCAGTACCCAGAAAAAAGTCGGTTTTGTCGTGTAGTATACTTAGTTGAAATGTGATTTTTAGGAGATGTATCGTTTGGTTTAATTGATAATGTTTATTTTCTGATGAGTTGATTAATCAAGTTTAGGTTAATTGGCATGCGCAAGCACATCTTATTTTTAAGCAACTTAATTTTTAAATTTTCCACATATACACACCCAATGTTATACCCAATACGATCGAATAAATTGAAAATGCTTTACTACGTCTTATTTTTATAACGCCTTTATCATTTTGTTGTATCGCTATCGGTGCAACTGCTAAATATTTACTAAGATAAAAAACACTTAGCGAAGATGCATTAATTTCCATTTTTCTAATGTAAAATATTAAAAATGTTTTTTTTTTTAAGTTTTGAATTTTTTTTGTTTTATCTTAAGGATCAGCACAACCGTTCGCGTCAACTTATTTCCGTTAACTGACAGCTTGTAGCTAACCTAATTCATATCGAAAAATTTAAAATTTGGCTATATGCTAGTTTATACATAATAAATTTGATAAATTGCCATTTATCGTTTGTTCTTTTTTTTTTTTTTGTGTGAAAGTAAAGTGTCAACAATTTGGTTGTAAACAACATTTTTTGCTTCTATTACCACTAATGTGGCATATATTTAGGCGCAAACAAGCGTATTAACGACGTAAACACAAAAAAGCAACCCTATTAACAATGGCTAACCACTTCAACTACATAGCAAAAGTTTTTCTCCAACGCACACTCATGAATTTGATGGAAAACAACAAGTGCCTAAAAGTATGCAGCCTTTGCAAATTTCAAATATACACAAAGGGAGCAATTGCACATTGGTTAAAAAGTGAACCTCTGCGAACAAAAGTACCCACTTTTTTTGGTTTTCTCGACTCACTATGTGTCTAGTTTTTTAACCATATGTGGTTGACAGGGCAAACGGCTCGCGGACACGTGTGTACATATAGACATAGTTCCAATGGTGGAAAGGCGTTTTGGCATATTTGTATTCAAAATTTTTTTTATGTACATAAAATGATTGTAAATAATATGCAAAATTATATGTGCATATCCAGACAAGTATGTGTTCACGTTTAGTTACAGTTACACATAGTCAAAATGGGACAGCTTTAACATGCCACTTCATTTAACAGGAGCATGCGTCCTATGCCAGTTTTGATCTATTTTTACCTTGACCTTGTTCAATCTGACTCTTGTGTCCTCGTTCGCAACCTTGAGTTATCTAGGTTCGCGGCAGAAAAAGATGGAGCCCCGGTGGGGCTACCCTGGCATACTTGATTTAAGGACTGACTGCGGTCTTTTTCACGGCGTCTTGGAGTAACGTGAATGTGTGAACATTTTTCCAAAACCGCGTGGAAGAGTTGTGCAGTGGGTTAGCAACCCGCTACGTAAAAGTCAAATAAAAACAGCCTGTGATGAGAACTCTCTTCACTTCTGACGACCCGAAAAAAACGAATTAAGCTCTTGTACCTGGAATGTTCGCACCTTTTTAAGGGAGGGGGCCCGCTGTCTGGCGGATTGATGTTCTCGTTAGTGCACAGGCTGACATCATCGCCCTATAGGAAAGGCGATGGACGGTACAAGGCTAGCGGACAATCGGGTTTTGTGACTTCTACTACCGTGCCCAGGCAAAGAAGAAATCTCCTGGTGGGAAAGATAGTGTGCCGCCAAGTACTAGCATTCTCTCCTCTAGGTTCTTCACCATAACATTTTTCTTCACCTTCGCGCCGACTGAGAGAATAAACGACGCAGAGAAGGGCTCCTTCTATGACAAGCTTGAACAAACGCATACTATGTAACAACCCCCAGCAGCACTAGGTTGACTTCGCCGCTGCTTCCAATATGGCCACCAGTGTTGTTGTTTTAACGACAAAAATACGCCCGTTAATAAATAAGCCCGTTACACTCCGGTACTCCCTTGTGGTACTGTCCGACTGTCTTGGGAGCGATTTGGCATGACCAGTGGAACCTTATAGGTCATTTCATCCCTCCTTCCGTAAGGAAGGAGAAGATGGGTAGTGAGAGGCATCATATCCGAAGATCAACCATCGTGGTAGGCTCTTACGATCGGTATGCCTACCTCGGGCATATTCTAACACAAGCCTCTATGCAACGAAAAAAAATGCGGAAAACCGAAGAAAGTTTGACGACGAGAAGCTGATAATTTCTCCACTAGATTCTCACACCTGCTATCGGAGAGCAATCTTTGACCTAACGATGTAACCGAGCAATGGCAGCATAAGGTTTCAGAGAGCCCGCAACAGCAATTGGTGCAATTAGAAATATCGTACGGCCTCGGACAAGAACGAATCTACCTACAGGATCACGCTGCGAATGTCCGCAAACCCCAGCGCCAGGAAGGCGAAGAAGGAAAAGAGACGCCGAAGAGCGACCCCTTTTTAGAGAAAAGAAATTCTCGCATCATAAAGTCCTGATGTATGGCTTGGAATCATGGACAGTGCCGAGAGAAGAAACAAAGAAGCTCCGGCGCAGACACCCGAATTGGACAGCAGAGGTAGGGGAGGCTTCGACTAAGATGAATAAAACAGGTGGCGAATGACTTGCTGTTTCCAATTGTCTTCAGTTGTCGCTAAAAAGGGACGACTGGCGTGCTTTAATAATGAAAATAGCATGCTGCTAATATTTGAAGATAGTAGCCCGCGTTGAATACCTTTGGCCTACAGCATCATATGTGGTAACTCCTTTTAATTTCGTTAGTATGGACTCAATAGTCGTAATTCATCCGACCATTTTCAAACGTTCCATTTCAACTTAAAGTGACTGTACATACAATTTAGCGCAAAGATTTTGGTTCGTGGGAGGTTGAATGGCCAGGTAATATAATTGTCAACTGAAAAAAAAAAAAAAATTGCAAATAAATTATAGATTTCAATCTAAAATTTCCGCTTAAGCCCACACGACAGCAAAGCGAGACGAATGTAAATACTCGTAATACTATTCGACGAACTATTGCAGGCGAACTTATTAAAAACATACTTTTAAATAAATAGTAGATAGTATGTATGTATAGAAACGCTCTGATTTCATTCAGAAATTTTTATGAATGCAATAATTATATTGTGAATTTGAGTTAGTTAGTCATAATAAGAGATGTAAAAAGGGGTCCCATATTTACATGCTTAGCCTAAACAAATTATAAATAATTACCCTTTTTGTCAGTGGTTTAATTTCATTAGACGTAAAGTCAATCACATTAACGGTCTCATTACTGAGCACTGAAACCTTGACTGTTGCTGTTCTAACAGTACGCAAGTTGATTTGTGGCATTTTTATCACGTCAGAAAATATTTAATTGGTCTTATTTTTGAAATCAACTTAGCGATTATTGTAAATCGGTGTAAATTGATATAAACCCTTACAAAAATCTAGTCTAGGGCGAATGCTAGTTTTTATATCTTTATCTTTAACTAAACTTCTCCCAAACGTCCCGATTGATATTGATGAATTTTTCTGTGTGTAATCGGCAAGGCTCGAGAGTGGTTTAGACTCGCAATCCGCACCTATGGATGAAGTGGGTGTGGCTTCTTCCATAACGACGAGATTTTTCGCAATGCACATTTAATATTCATCGTAGAACATTTAAAGTTAAGAAGTTAAGTAAATGAGATTAATCTGGAGCACCTGGCACCTCCCATATAAAAGGAATTTTTGCTATGGCATATCTCTGGAACTACATAACCCAACGAACATCGATCAACTTTTTCTCAAATTCAATTTAAAAAACTGTATAGTTCTCAAGTCGATATCCAACACCACTCTCCAAGTATTCTACAGTTTTGAGATATTTTGATAACTTTATAGGTCTCAAATTGATATCTAACAGCGTCATATATGCCTCTATCAGATCACATCACATCATACCACACTACATAATGTCTTGTCTTATTAAATAATTTGACAAGCATCATATAACTTCTTATGTCATGTATATTTCATCACATAAAATTCGGAAACATCACATGTGATATAATATTATATGACATCAATCATTAATCTCACGACATCACAGTACATCATATCACGTGGGGAATTTGCAAAGAGCCGATATATCGCTAGCTCAAAAAACAGCGATAGCGCATCGCAAAAAAAAAAACAGACAGAATAATTTCGCATGTTTTTTTTTCAACATGAACCATGTTAAACTAACAAGAAAAATCCTGTAAAATTTTCATGAGGTCATGAAGTAGATAATGTTGCTTTAACACGAAGACGTGATGTTCTGAAAAAATGCATGTTAATTTAACAGACAGTCATGTTAATTTAACACGAAGCGAAGTTGTTCAACAAAGCGATAGTGTAGAAAAATAATAACCTGAAAAGGTGTTGATTTTACAAGAAAATGATTCTGCGTGTATCGCTTGTTTTCTAATGTAGTGTTCATGCTGAGTTTCAAAAGCAGCATTTTGCGTTCATGCTACCGCATTTTGAAAATGCGCATTTAGCTAATTTTCGAATGCTTAAGGTGCGTTCCTACATCAGATAAACTCCATTTCTTTAATTAAGTGAGTTCGTGGGTAAAGAAACCGAATTTCTAAATAAATTTGGAAATTCTTCAACTCGAAAATTGCAACTTTTAACAGGAAAAATTATTGCATAAGTACGTTGACTTGCTTAGTGAGAAGATATCCTAATATAAACAGCGGTTCGCCCAAAAGCATGCAACATTTTTCACTTTTTCGTCATACAAGGAAATTTTTGTTCGCGTACTGTATCTTCGAAGATGCTAAAGCTAATGCAGAAATAAAGTAGCATTTAGTTGCGTTTAGCTTTCAAAATTGTATGAAAAAAAACGCTACTTTTTGCAAAATGAAGGCTCCGCATAACTCTACGAGTAACCTGACGGTACCGGATTGGTTTGGGGTATTCTTGTCATTAATATAACAATCCCGTGATATTACAGATCATTTCAGATCGCATCACATCACATGTTATATACTATCATCACATCATATCATACCATACTGCATAATTTCCCCACATAACGTCATGTGATATAATTATTAATCTCACGACATCATAGACTATCATATCACGTTAGGAATTTGCAAACTTTTGAAAGAGTCGTGAAAAAAATCGATAGTGCCTCACAAAAAAAAAACTATAGATAGTGTCATCGAGCTCTAATCTGGATAGGGATAGGGAAAAGAATACAGGGCGCATAGAGGATAGATGAGCAGCGAAACAGTCAATTTTTGAGTACACAGGAGACTAAACTTTTGGGCACGATAACGTCTGCCGGGCTTTAGAATTGCCCTATTTGCTTAAGCATGCCATATCGTCGGTTATTCTGCAAAACCACGTAAAGGACAACTCCCATCAAGATCGATTCTTTTAATTTATTTTCAACGTAAAAATAACTTTCTTGAGAATAAATCAATATGTCTCAACGTCAGGGGCTATACAAGTGTTTGTGCACAAAAGTCGCCTACGCGGTTTCTTAGAAGTACGTTGCAGAGTTTTGCATAATCACCGAAGATATGAAGAAATATTAAGTATATATTAAGGTATGTACAAATTTTTGCATTTATGTATATTTACAGAGCTTTGAATTTAATAACTTCATAATCAATATTAATAATGAGTAGGCACTTGATAAGTGTTGTTATAATTTCCAACATAATTTTGTAAAAAAAAATTTGGACTTTTTCTTTATCGCACAGTGTGTGCATTGAAAATCTCAATCCAGTAACCGTCGGGATCCTTGATAAAAGCTAAACCCTTCATGCGGCCATCATCGGGTTTCTTAACAAAATCAACGCCAAATTCTTCAAAACTGAAAGTAAAAAAAATAAATATATGTATGGCTGTTTGTTTCACAATTTTTAAGGTAAGAATTAGTAAGATCAACTCCCAAAAACTTACCGTTTGCAAGCTGCATAAACATCGGGTACCATTATGCCTATATGCCCAAAACCACGAGGATCTGAATTTCCATTGTGATACGACTGACTATCATCATTCTCTGTGCCCCAGTTACTGCAAAAAAGTTGTATTTGTTTTCAACCAAAATTCACCAAATAGCCCGTTATGAAATTAGTATGTAAGGACAAAAAAGTCGTATGTTTTGGAAAAGGCAGAAAAATGCCTTTATTTCGAAAAATGTGTATAACTGCCAATGAAATTTTAATTATCTATACTGTCATAAATTTAGAAGTTGTAATAATTATTCAAAAAGTGAACATTATACCTTTATTTCGAAAAGGTTAAAAAAGGCAAAAAAAAAAAAAACATTTATTTCGAAAATGCCAAAAAGGTTTTTTTTCGAAAAATCTAAAAAAAGGGCTTTATTTCGCAAAAGTCACTTTATTGAAAAAGGAAAAAACGGCTTTTATTTATATTTTCATAAAAGTTGTTGCCAATGAAATTTCAATGCCTTTACCTACAAAAAATTATTTTATTTCGAAAAAGGCGAACAATTTTTTTTATTTCGAAAAATGCTTTTAATTGGAAGAATGCTTTTATTTCGAAAAATGCAAAAAATCATTAATTTTGAAAAACGGCAAAAAGAGGCTTTGCTGCAAAAGTTAAAAAAGGTATTTATTTAAAAAAAGGCAAAAAACGAATTTATATTTTCGATAAAGGATTGTTTTCGAAAAAGGCTTTTATTTCGAAAAAGTCAAAAGGGAATTTATTTCGAAAAACGCAAAAAAATCTGTTATTTATTTTGAAAAAAGGCAAAGAGAGGCTGTTTTTATAAAAGTCATATTTTTATTTTGAAAAAAAGGCAAAAAAGGAATTTGTTTTTTTGATAAAGGCTCGTTTTCGAAAAAGTCAAAAAATGAGTTGCTTTAAAAAAAGCCAAAAGGAGTTTTTTTTCGAAAAAACAAAAATTATTTCGAACAAGAAGAAAGGGCACTTATTTCGAAAAGGCATGAAATCATTTATTTTGAAAAAGGCAAAAAGAGGCTTTGGAAAAGGGGGAAAAAGGATTTTATTTTAAGAAAGGCCACGAAACACTTTTATTTCGAAATAAGGCAAAAAGTTTTTTGAAAAAAAGGCTTTTATTTTGAAAAATGCAAAAAAAGGAATTTATTTTCAATTTTTTTTTATTTCGAGAATGCCTTTATTTCGGAAATGCTTTTATTTCAAAAAAGGCAAAAGGGAATTTATTTCGAAAAACGCAAAAATCATTTTTTTGAAAAAGTCAAAAAAGATATTTATTTTGAAATAATTATTTTTTTCGAACAAGACATTTATTTCGAAAATGCAAAAGTCATTCATTTTGTAAAATGCAAAAAAAGGGATTTTTTTTTGAGAAACCCAAAAATTACTTTTATTTTTAAAGGCTTTTATTTCGGAAAATATAATGCAAAAAATAAGTTGATTTTAAAAAAGGCAAAAAATGTTTTGAAAAAAGGCTTTTATTTTGGAATAAAGCAAAAAAAGGAATTCATTTATTTGTTTTGAAATAGGCAAACAATTTTTTTTATTTCGAGGAAATTTCGAAAAATGCTTTTATTGCGAAAAAGGAAATAATCATTTATTTTGAAAAAAGGCAAAAAGAGGCAATTTTTTGTAAAAGTCAAAAAAGATACTTATTTTTAAAAAAGGAATTTATTTGATCGATAAAGGCTTTTTTTTCGAAAAAGGCAAGAGGTCATTTATTTCGAAAAAAGTCAAAAAGTGGCTTTAATTTCAAACAAGACAAAACCGCATTTATTTCGAAAAGGCAAAAAATCATTTATTTTGAAAAAGCAAAAAGCGGTTTTTTTTAGAAAAAGGCAAAAAATGAATTTTATTTTGAGAAATGCTTTTATTTAAAAAAAAGCAAAAAAATTGTTAAATTAAAAAAAGGCGAAAAAATGTTTTTATTTCGAGATTTTTTTTTTCGAAAAAATACAACTTAATTATATCTACTTACTGTGTCAATTCAACAGTCGCCTTACGGCTCATAGCCCAACTTTTGCGCGCTTGTGGATCTTTTGGCACATCTTCAGGGTTTTCATAGCTATAAGATGAAAACACAAAAAATATATGTACATTAGGGTGACCCAAAACATATTTTTCTAGGTCTTATCAGCTAAAAAGTAAGTAAAAAGAAAGAAGAAAAATTTACTTAAAAAGAAAAAAAATGTTCCCTATACAGAAAAAGGAGCTGGCTTATTGGGGCTTATTTTCCTATAGTTTACTAACTTTTGATGGAGTAAAAATAGAATTTTTTTTTAATTTGAAACACCCTAATATATGTAAATAAAATATAATTTAAAAACGTTATCGTTTTCCAATTACAAAAAATATCTACCTTGTTTGAAGTATTCTTAAATAAATTGCAGATAAAGACTTGCAAAAAGTGCTTATTTCTTACCCCATAAAATAGAGCGAAAATTTTGCATCAGGAAAATCCAATTTGACCAACAATGTCATGCCAAGGACACCGGTATAAAAAGGCAACGATTTACGTGGATCTTTAATGCGATACATTGTTTGTTGGAAAAGGAAATCCTGAAAGTTGCAAACATTTGTATTAAACCAAATATATGTATGTACATTAGGGTGGTCCTTATTTTGTAAGGAGACAATTTTATCATCCGATTTTCATAGTCTCAACCCCTAAATCGATAGTAATATAGCCGACTCAAAAAGTATAGGAGACTCAAAAAATTAAAACGACTATGGTCGGAGATATTGCATACAAAATTTTCCTCCGATTGGAAACGTCTAAGCCTTAGACTCTAAGGCGTGTCGCAAGAGGGTTAAAGTTTAGACGACCCCCTTTGACACGCCTTAGGTGTTTTCAATCGAAGCAAATGTGATATGTGACTCCGACCATAGTGCTATCGATTTCGAGTATTAGATAAAAAGAAAAATCACTTTTATTTTTTGAGTCTCCATGGGGAAATCTGAACTTTGACCCCTAAAGGGTGTGAAACTGGAAAAAATTTTACATTTGTTTATAAGGACCACCCTAATGTACATAAGTAGATATGCACTGCAGTGCATTATCAAAGTATATACTCGAAATCACATACATACTTCTAATTTTCTACTTCACTTAATGCGTCATACGAGGTGGGTCAACTCACCTTTGTAAAGGCCTCAGCTGGCTTGCATAATTCTGCCGCCTCCTCGTTAGTTAAACCTTTGGCCTCGGACATTTTTAATGTCGGTGTTGTTGAGAATTTCCTAAAGTTTGGAGTAGTTCTTAATAAGTTAAATTTTACTTGTAGTACAATGCGGCCGGCACCAATAGAACGGATAGCATGGAATGAAAGAATTCCACACAACAGACGATTGGAATTTGACAACAACATTTTAGCATTCATACTTGTTAATCATATGTGATTTGACAGTTGTTTTAAGGAGAGCGTTGCCAACCTCACGTGATTATAAATGCTATAGCAAGCAGTATTTAAGTGGAATGCTAATAGAGGGCGCTGGAAGCAAATTATTTAAAACTAAAAAACTGAATGAACTAAAAAATAATAATAATAAAAAGTGCCAACAAAAGAATTGTTATGTATATAAAAATAATAAATAAATAAAATAGGTAAAAATTTAGTAACTTGAAAAGAGTTTCATTGAGCTCAATGCCAAAAAAAACCATTTTTATAAAACTTATTTTTATTTTTAATAATTTTTTGGATCTGGGACCCGCCACGTGAAAACTACTTCCAATGAAAACTCGGTCAAAATCGCCTAGGCGGTTAGGCGTCAAAATGCCGTAAGTCAATATTAGAAAAAGGCTTTTATTACGAAAAAGGCAATTATTATACCCAGGGTACTGTAGATATATATTTTTTTGAAAAAAAAAAACAACCCTTAAATTAGAGTTTTGAGAATAAAAAATGTCCTAAAAAAATGAACCTTCCCAAAATCCTGGATCCGCCACTGACAAGGGTATTATAATATAGTCCACATAACGGTATTACGTAACGGCACAAAATAATCGAGATAGCTATAGAGTTCTATATATGAAAGTTCTTAGGTTGAAAAGAGGAGTTGATTCAGGCATGTTCGTCCGTCTGTCCGTTTACACGATAAATTGAGTAAAAATTTAGATATTTGCATGCAATTTTGTTTACAGGTTACTTTCTGGCCAAGGTAGGTTGCTATGAAAATGGGCGAAATCGAATGATAACCACGCCCCCTTTTCGAAAATAACATAAAATGACATATCTTGATAGCTGAAATGGCTTAAAAAACATAATTTTATAGGTGAATCCCCCTGGTCATGCTATTATGATTTTTTGATCTATTTTTTTTTAAATAGGCGTGGCACCGCCCACTTTTAGGGGAGGCATTGTTGAAAATTCGACTGGTCATAACTTTTAAACTGATTACGATAGAACCGTGAAATTTGGCGCAAACCATACTTGTATCGTTGGGAGTATACCTGATGAAATTGGATAAAATCGCCCTCCAACTTTCGATATCGAAAATTCCGAAAATCACCTAAATTGACATAATTCGAAAACGGAAATGGCTAAAATTATATAGTTTGGTAGGATGAACCCCCTAGACATTCTATTGTGATTTTTTGATAAATTTTTAAAAGTAGGCGTGACACCGCCCCATTGTTCAGGGACTTCGGTAGAAATATTACATATAGCTACCATACAATCGATTGTTGCGATAAATAGATTCTGGTCTATAACTACTGTCATTAAACAGGTATTAACGTTGAATATTGTAACTATTGCTTTTTTCTCATGTGCAATGTCGATTATTAGTACATTACATAGCCGCGAGTAGACAGCCCTTTCCTTACTTGTTTTTTAATAATTTTTATTTCCCGTCAATTGTAGTTTTGAGGCAAGCCGGTTTCGCAATGTGCCATCCTCAGTGTCGATTTTCGTTTTAGTCGATTATTCCTTGTTTATGATTTTTCAATCGCTCTTATTTACGGTGTTTAATTTTTATTTCGATCGATTATTTCATCAATTTTTTTATCGATTTTATTTAGGTACATACATAATCTAAACTAAGAAAGTGTAAAAATTCGATTTTTATTTTAATCGATTACTTGTTGATTGCTATTTTTTAATCGATTAAATTGTTTTGAAAATTGATGACGAATAATCTTTCCAAAATAAATAAAGTTCCATAAAATAATGCTCACCTTTAATACTTTGTCGAAATAAAAACGCAACTTTTCGAAAATCTTTTTTTGTTTGTCTTTCTATTTATGTATTTAAATTACATGTTTTTTTTATGTTTCTTTCTTGCATTAGGTTTGGGCTTAATATTAGATGAATTTAAGTTTAATAAATATTAAAGGCATTTAATTTGAGGGGTTGTTTGTAACTTATATGTTTTCATTTCATTGTTATTTATTACTTTTGTTGGAGTTTTTTTTTGTCTTATTTTACTGTTTTTTTTTTTTGATATTTGTAAACACTAATTAGTTTTTTCTTAATTTATGTTAATAATTTATTTACAGTTCTTAGTTGTTTAGGCATGGACTACCCCTTATATAAGAAAAAAGAAAACCAAAACAATTAGAAAAAGAATTTATAAACATTGACATTATTTATTTACAAGTTTGTGTGAAGCTTAAGGCTCATTTATGTAAAATGCGAATTTTTGGGTTGGGGTTGTATAAAATAATTCAAAAGCCTGCAAGTTTTCGAAGTACTCAGTCCTTTTTTTGACTTTTTTTGAAATTCAAGCATCTTTCAATTTAATTTACAACTCATTTCGTAAAAAAAAATTTTCGTGCTAAGAGTTTTTTTTTTAATTAACCCTTATATTAAAAAAAAAATTAATATAGCTTTTCAAATTTTAAATTTTTATAAAACTGTCATTTTAAAGGCCCTTCCTTCTGCTAGGCCCAGTTTTTTATGCAAATTTTTTTAATTTTTTTTTTTTTTTTTTGAATATGAGGGTTAATTTTCAAATTATAAAGGCTAATTTACACTAGCCGATTTCTCATTCGATTTTTTGACGTTCGACCACTTTCAACCATCAAATACAGGTTCTCAGTTGGTCGAATTGCTTTTTCCAAGGTGTAACGACAAAAAAAGCGACAAGGAAATCGACTCGTGTAAATCAGCTTTATATATTGAAAAAAAAAAAAATAAAATAATAATAAAAGTCAAAATGTGCGTTTTTCTAGCAAACAAATTTTCAGTAGCATGTAAATGATAGCTTTTAGAATTAAAATTTTTTTTACATTTCACATTATAAAGGCTAATTTACACGAGTCGATTTCTCATTCGTCTTTTTTTTGTCGTTCGACCGCTTTAAACCATCAAATACAGGTTCTCAATTGGTCGAATTGATTTTACCAAGGTGTAACGACAGAAAAAAATCGACCAGGAAATCGACTCGTGTAAATCAGCTTAAATATTGAAAAAAAAAAAAAAATAATAATAAAAATAAAAATCAAAACATGCGTTTTTTCTTGCAAACTGATTTTCAGTAGCCTGTAAGATAGCTTTTAAAATTTAAAATTTTTATGAAACTGTCATTTTAAAAAGCGTTCCAATTTTTTTTTTTTTTAATTTTCAAATTACAAAGGTTGATTTACACGAGTCGATTTCTCATTCGATTTTTGGACGTTCTACTGCTTCCAACCATCAAATACAGGTTCTCAATTTGGTAGGACCAGGAAATCGTCTCGTGTAAATCAGCCTTATATATTGAAAAAAAAAAAAAAAAAATCAAAATATGCGTTTTTCTTGCAAACAAATTTTCAGTAGCCTGTAAATGATAGCTTTTAGAATTAAAATTTTTCTAAAATACCATGTTAAAAAGCTTTAAATTTTTTTTTTTTTTTTTTTTTTTTTCAAATAATAAAGGATGATTTATACGAGTCGATTTCTCATTCGATGTGACGTTCGATCGCTTTCAACTATCAAATATAGGTTCTCAATTGGTCGAATAGACAAAAAATTGATCATTTAATCGACTCGTGTAAATCAGCCTTAACTATGTATTAAAAAAATGTTCAGTTGCCTGTAAATGAGCCTTAATTTCCTTTACATAGGTATTTGTTTCATTAGGTTGATCAAATTTGTTTCTTACACAAATATATCGCATATAAGCTATTAATTTATTCCTTAAATTAAACTAATGCTTTCCCTAATCATCTAAAGTTCAGACCACTTTGACTCATGTTGCCATAATTAGAACTTTCGAATCGTTCACTTTATTGACCTATATTAAAAAAAAAAAAAATTGAGCAGCGTTTTTTTTTTTTTTTAATTAACTTAAACACTTAATTATGAAATTACATGAATTGCATAGAGAGGAACAAACAAATATTTTTTTTTTAATTTGAATCGTTGAAAATTTTATATTTGACTCTTGGGCATGTTGTCAAAAAAATGGACGACAACTTATGGACAGCAAATATTTTTTAATTAATACAAGTTTCTTAAAAGACGGATGGCTTTGTAAAATTGTTTGTTTACATGATAACATAATTCAATTGACACAAAAATGCGATTATTGACAAATATATAGTTCAAGACGGTGTTTTATTGTTTAATGTATATTGAAGGTTTATAATACGTTTTTAGCTTTTTTTTTTCAAAGAAAGCCTAAGCTCATTTGTTTGGCGTTTTAGAAGTTTAACGTAATTGAAAAAAAATTGAACTACTATAGTTTTTAGATAGATAATAAAACTAAATTAAAAAAAAAAAAATCCAGTTAAGAACATTTTCAAGTTCCAGAATTTTTTTTTTTTTTTTTTTGGGAAAAACTTTTTTTTTGATTTTTTTTGTTGTAAGTCCTGAAGAAGTAAAAACACATTTTTAAAATAAATTTTCATACCAGCAACTTCCCTCTCCAATGAGTCATATGTGACTCACGATAGCGTATTGAAGTAAGTTCATGAGTCACATGTGACTCATTCCTCTATACTTGAGAATATGTTCATATTACTCAGTTGAGCAATACAAAAAATTGCGCGTGGGGTATTCTCAAAGCGCTTTGTATGTGGACAGGGAATTTGCTGGGTTAGGTTAGGCCAAGAGAGCTCGCACTTTCACTCTGAGACAATTTTGCCTATTATGAATGCTCTCAGGTAGTACCAGCTGGGGTCCTTTCGTCCAACTGGATATTTTCTGCTAACAACTACTCCTTCTTAAAACAATCATAGAACTTCTGCAAGAATGATCCATTTCAGGAAATAGAGGATTAGGGTCGGTCGAACTTTATTGTTGGATCTTCGAGAACTTTTTGCCTTCTTCTAGATATAGCATCGTATTTGAATAGTATATGATCCGCTGTTTCATTCTCAATATCGCAAAAGCGACCAGGCTTCCCGACGAGATGCCTGACTAAGCAAGTGGGAGTTGAGCCTGCAATGAACCGTGAGGTCTGCTATTATGATAATCAGACTGTTTATGGACTGGTTGATTATCTGTTTGTAGTGATTGGACCGTCTGATGACAATGTTCGTCTTTCGTGTCAGTCTTCACTTTCCTTAGTCTCTTATGGGGTGTTGGCCCAGGTGCAAAAAAAGTTCAGGGCCTGTGGGATTTTTGCTGCCGCTTCTCTGGCTAGCTAGTTTGTGTCCATCCAACCCCATATGGACTGGAACCCATGCTAGTCTGAGATTATTGCATGCTGCTACATTGTTTAAGATATCTAGCATGATGATATCGCCTGGAGTATGTCTTGGCTGTCACTTAGTATAGCGATCTTTTCGTTGTAAACTTATAGCGACTACTTTCCACAGAAATTTGGTCTGGTATTCTCCTAAGGCGACGGACAAGTTGGTGCTCTGTTCTGGTGGAATCTTTCCACTTTCGAGGCATCCCAGGTAATCTTGTGTGCCAGTTCTATTTTAAATATCTTGTCAAGCGGACGAAATGGCTTTCCTCTTTTCCTCTACAGTGTGAATACGACCCCTAACTTTCCCATATAGAAAAATCCACTTCGTTCAGCTCTGCCAGACTGACTAAAAAGCGTACTCCCAGAAAGCTGAGTTGGTTTATCTGCGTTCCTGGACATCGACATAGAAAAAGGAGAATCGACTTATCTTTCTCATTATTATTCTAAATGCTTGTTGATATAGGCCATCATCGTCGAAGTATCGTGACGTAACCTCATGTCAGAGATATTTAGTTTGCGAAGGAAGCTTTGGTTCTCTCCTACCTTAACATGATAATATGGACTTTGAGACTTCTGAATCACGGATTTTGTTTCCCCTCACATTCCACCTATTACACTGTACAGCAGCCGGCTGGGTATTGGATCTAGATAACTTTTTTTGAAGAGATTAGGACATACTTAAAAAAACTACGTATCCCTTTTTTCGAAGTAAGCCTCCAACGTTTAACTATGAACTTTCGAAGTTCGGCCTTTCGAAGATTTGGTTTTCTAATAGTTTTGTTTAAAAAATTTAAAAAGGTGAAATGTTGGCGTGTCTCTCTTGCTGTCTTACGTGATTGGTGTACTTTCTTTAATTTGAAAGTATCATCATCATTTATTAGCGCTTAACCGCCTAAGCGATTTTGGCCGTCGCCTATCAAAGCACGCCAGTCATTCCTTTTTAGCGATAACTGACGCCAATTGGAACCCCCAAGGGAGTTCAAGTCATCCTCCACCTGTTGTTTCCATCTCAGTCGAGGCCTCCCCCTTCCTCTGCTGCCGAATTCGGGTGACGATTGGAAAACCTTCTGGGCTGGAGCTTCTTTGTCCATTCGCATGACGTGACCCAGCCAGCGGAGCCTTTGGGCTTTAATTCGCTGGACTATGGTCAGATCTGCGTAAAGCTCGTACAGCTCATCGTTAAATCTCCTTCGATACTCGCCGTCGGCATCACGGGAAGGACCATAAATCTTCCGGAGAACTTTTCTCTCAAATACTCCAAGGGCCATCTCATCTTCTCTTGACATTGTCCATGAATCTGAGCCATACATCAGGACAGGTATGATGAGAGACTTATAGAGCGCGATCTTTGTTCTTCGAGAGAGGACTTTACTTCTCAATTGCCTACTCAGTCCAAAGTAGCACTTGTTCGCAAGAGTGATTCTCCGTTGGATTTCTAGACTGATATTATTTTCGGTGTTAATGCTGGTTCCCAAATAGACGAAGTCCCTCACAGTTTCAAATTTGTAACTATCAACAGTGACGTGGCTGCCAAGGCGCAGGTGCGCCGATTCTTTCTTTGATGACAGCAAATACTTCGTCTTGTCCTCGTTGACCGCAAGACCCACTTTTTTCGCTTCTTTATCCAGTCCAGAGAAGGCAGCGCTTACGGCGCGGTTGTTAAGGCCAATGATATCAATATCATCGGCATACGCCAGCAATTGCACGCTCTTGTAAAAGATTGTACCATTGCGGTTTAGCTCTGCTGCTCGAATTATCTTCTCCAGCATCAGGTTGAAGAAATCGCACGAAAGGGAGTCGCCCTGTCTGAAGCCTCGTTTGGTTTCAAATGGCTCAGAGAGGTCCTTCCCGACTCTGACGGAGCTGTTAGTATTGCTCAACGTCATTTGGCAAAGCCGTATAAGCTTTGCAGGGAAGTAAAATTCAGACATGGCGGCATACAGGCAACTCCTTTTTGCGCTGTCAAAAGCGGCTTTGAAATCGACAAAGAGATGGTGTGTGTCGATTCTTTTATCATGGGTCTTCTCCAGGATTTGGCGTATCGTGAAAATCTGGTCGATGGTAGACTTACCAGGTCTAAAGCCACACTGATAAGGTCCAATCAGCTTGTCTACGATGGGCTTCAGTCTTTCACACAATACGCTAGAAAGAACCTTATATGCGATATTAAGAAGGCTGATTCCGCGGTAGTTGGTGCGGTTAGCGGGATCGCCTTTCTTGTGGATTGGGCAGAGCACACTTAAATTCCAATCTGGAGGCATGCACTCGTCTGACCATATTCTGCATAAGAGCTGATGCATGCTTTTTACCAGCTCTTCGCCTCCGTGTTTGAACAGCTCGGCGGGTAGTCCGTCTTTTCCAGGCGCTTTGTTGTTTTTGAGCCGGGATATAGCTATCCTCACTTCATCATAGTCAGGTGGTGGGACGACTTTTCCATCGTCAGGGATTGGGGTATCGGGTTCGACGTCTCCCTCGCAATTTAGCAGTGAGGAGAAGTGCTCCCTCCATAATTTAAGTACACTCTGTACGTCGGTTACCAGGTCGCCATTATTGTCCTTACAGGAACTTGCCCCGGTCTTAAAACCTTCCGTCATCCGCCGGATCTTTTCATAGAATTTTCGGGCATCATTCCTGTCAGCCAGCATCTCAAGCTCCTCACACTCACGCCTTTCGGCCTCACGTTTCTTTTTTCTGAAAAGGCGTCTCTCTTCCTTCTTTGCCTCACGATAGCGTTGCCATACACTGCGGGTTGCGCCCGTTCGCAACGTCTCCCTGTAGGCAGCGTCCTTTTTGTCCGAGGCAGTGCTGCATTCCTCATCGTACCAGTTGGTTTTGCGGGCTCGCTGGAACCCTATAGTGGCCTCAGCGGCGGTACGTAATGAGTGAGAGATATGCTTCCATTGCTCGGTTGCATCGTTAGGTCGAGGATTGCTCTCCGATAGCAGGTGTGAGAGTCGAGTGGAGAAATTGTCAGCTGTCTGTGTCGTGCGCAGCTTCTCGACGTCAAACTTTCCTTCCGTTACTGTGCGCACTTTCTTTGCTACACAGAGGCGTGTGCGTATCTTGGCTGCAACAAGATAATGGTCCGAGTCGATATTGGGACCACGAAGGGTATGCACGTCCAGAACGGTGGAGCTATGTCTGCCGTCGATCATGACATGATCAATCTGGTTTCTTGTTCTTTGATCAGGGGACAGCCATGTGGCTTGGTGTATTCGTTTATGCTGGAACCTGGTACTACTGATGACCATATTGCGAGCAGCGGCGAAATCAATCAACCTAGTGCCGTTGGGGGATGTTATATCATGGAGACTAAATTTTCCAACTGTTGGACCAAAGACTCCTTCCTTGCCCACCTTCGCATTAAAGTCGCCGAGCACGATTTTGATATCATGTTGGGGGCAGCGATCATAAGTCTGTTGAAAATTTGAAAGTATATGTATTAAAAAATATTATATAACTAAAAATATACCGCTTTTCGAAGATCTCACTTTTGCCCTGTATAGTACTTCAACATACACTTTTAAAGAAAAAAAGGACACAAATCAATTAAGAGAGGCAAGCAGGCCACGCCCACATTTTGAGTTCTTCAATTTTTTAAACAAAACAATTGGAAAACCACTTTCGAACATCCAACTTCGAAAGCGCATAACTAAATTTTGGAGGCTAACTTCGAAAAACGGGGAACGCCATTTTTTTTTACTTATGTCTTAATCTCTTCAAAGAAGTTGGTTCGGTCCCATACATAGCTGTACAGTGTTATAAATTAAAAAAAATTCACTTTACAGCAAACTTCGTTTTTTTTTCGATTATCTTCCCTCTAAAAAAAAATGGAGGAATTTTTTTCAGAGGGAATAAGCAAATCCAAGGAAAAAAAATTCCGGAGGGAGTGAAGCTAAAAAAGTTTAAAATTAGATTAGTTTTTATCTTAACCAAAAAACTAAATATAGGTTTTCCAAAACAAGCAAAATTTGAGGACTATCACTTTTATAGGAAAAGTCGATATAAAAAAACAGGACAAAAAAAAAAATTAAAAAAAAATCAAGGGATAGAAAATAAAACAAAATCACTTAATGCTCATATATTGCAATAAATATATAAATATCTCGCGCGACATTTATATATTTTTTTTGCACTTTTTTATTTAATTAAAAATTAATCAATTTAATATAATAGATAATAATTAAACTAAGGACTGTAGCGTGACAGATAATAAAAATAAAATTAAATATAGATTACCATTAATAACAAATGATTCTTTTGTAATAAATTTATAATTCTATTAAATGTAAATTTCATATATATTCTTGTGCTAAACAATTGATGTAACAAAACAAATGTCTTTATATGTTCATTTTATAACAAATTACAAAATAATAATTACATTTAGATAATAAAAATAATTATGAAAATTAGGAGCGGCTATAAGCAATAATAATATACATATGGGCAAACTATGTTAAATAAAAAATACAATTACTTAATAAATTTTTGTTATTTTTAGCGAGTAAGTTTAAGTTAGAAACAAGCGCAACATAAGCGAATTTTTATATAAAATAGAATTTCTTTAAAAAAAAAAAAATGGCTAAAAATTATCGTCGATACATACAATTCAGCAGAGAAAGAGAGCGTTGCCACATTTTTAAGTTTTTAGTAAATTATAATTTGTTTTTATTGCATAGCACAAATATTTGCAATTTTTTTTAAATTTGAATGAGTTAAACTTTTTTTTTGGAAAATAAGCAAAAAAAATTGTTTTATTATTATTTTATAATTTTATTATAGTTTAAATGGCAACATATATGCATATGTGTTTGCTACTAAAATTTAAGTCAACTGTCATTTGTCAGTTTTGCAAATCAAATTTAATAAAAAAAAAAAATTGGGACAAAATTTATTAGACACCCTGTGAAAACAACGAAATACTTTTCTTTCAAATTTTGTCTATTTCATCTTCGTTTTTTTTTTTATATTGCCGTAAAGTTCATCTATATAGTCATTTGCTTAAAATTATTCATGAAAAATTTATTAGAGCTCTTAATATTCGAATACTCGAACTATTCGATTAAGTTAGCATGCGAATACCAATATTCGAATAACCGTGCGTCGTTGAATATTCGATTAATAGTAGCAGCAAACAAAATTTACAAACAAAGTTTCGAGTATTCGAAAAATTTTAAGAGCTTTAATATTTATGTATGTCCATAAGTATCTTGAACACAGGGTGCTAAATTTGGAAAAAACGTAAAAGGTTAAGTTTTTTTTCCAAAATTCCTTGACGCAAACCTGTTAGTCATAAAAATCGAATATTAATTAGGGATTAGAGATGTCATTCCGCGAAAACAAAGTTTCGCTGGCCTTACATAGTGTCATTTATTAGCACCCTGTGCGCACAGCCAAATTGTGTTTTTTCCCTAATTTTACCTTCTTGTTTTTTTTTATATATTGCTCTAAAGGTCGTCTATATAGTCAGTTCCTTAAAATTACCTTTTCAATTACTCATGATATAACTATGTATGTATTTATGTCTCAAAAACACAGGGTGTAAGTTTTGGAAAAAGCTTACATAACAGCTGATTTTGAAAGTGCCTTCGGGCGAAATGCTACTTCAGTAAATTCCTTGACACAAACCATCGAATATCAATTAGGGAGGTTATGGGGCAAAGAACCAGTTTC
The DNA here is from genome assembly GCA_964058755.1 of Campiglossa producta. NCBI lineage: Eukaryota > Metazoa > Arthropoda > Insecta > Diptera > Tephritidae > Campiglossa > Campiglossa producta. Next base: position 20,695,032 of record CAXKVI010000004.1, on the reverse strand, counting down.
GCTGTTTTACAGGGTGTCAGAAAAGTGACAAGTGTAAATTTAAAGTAGAACATTTTAAATTTTTGTCAAGTTGCAATCGTATGACAGATGAACTTGCAAGTTAGTCGGGATTAAACAAATCGCTTTCGCAGCAAATCGGAAAGTGCATGAAACGGCTGGTTCCAGATTTATGTCCGGTAAAGGACTGTCCAAGGCGATAACACTTTTTTCTGATAGTCAAACACAAACACAGAGACGATGACACTCAGCTAACGAGAGAGCAGTGCCGTAAAGTGCTCCGGTAGGACTTCCTCCGCGGTGCGTTTACCCTTCAGTAACTTCAGTTTTTGTTTTTGCTGTGACGATTCCACTTCTGAATTTAATTTTTGAGACTCTGAATACAAAAAGGCTGCATTAAATTAAATAAATACAGCAAACAAATTTTTGAAGAAAAAAAAACAGAAAATTTTATACAAAAAAAAAAACTATACATAATTTTTAAATTTTATAAAATATTCTATTTCATTGTGTTAAGTATTATTTCTACACATGCAAATGCACACATGCATTCTACTAAAAGTACGTCTATTTGCCACTTTTGTCAATTTTTATATAATTTATTGTATCTCCTCCTGTGTTTTTTTTTTTTTTTTGTTTTTTAATTATAAAGAAATCTCTTTGTTTTTAATAATGCTTCATAGTTGCTGATTGCATATTTCATTGTTAATTGTTTACTAATTAAATTCCAACTTAAGCCTATACAATTCAGTATTTTGTTGAAAATGTTAAATAAATCATCAGTTTTTTTTTTGCTTGCTTTCAATTTTTTTAACTAAACTTACTAATTTTTTTTTAAATACAAAAATAAATGACAAAAAAATTATTTAAATTTACAAATTGGCAATTTTTTCGTTTGTATGTACTAGTGTATTTATTTATATTTATTTATGTGTATTTATATTTATTTTAGGATATTTTGCTATATACTCTTGTTTGCTTTGTTTTTTTTTTTGTATTATTTTTGTTATTGTAACTATGCTATTTTTGAATTTTCCCTTTACGTTGCATGTTTAGCACAATTTTTGTTTGTTTTGTTTTTGTATTTTGTTATTGATTTACTGTATTTGAAGTATTTTCTTCTTTTTGGATTTACTAATATCATTAACGCTTTACTAATTTAAGCGTTATATATTTTACAGCGGATTTTTGTGTGTTTCACTTTTCTATTGTTTTTTTTTTTTTTTTGTTTTTATTCAATACATATGAGCCACTTTTTTTGAAAGTGATACAAGTGCAGTTTGCAAAAAAGTGTTAATATTTATGTTACTACATACAAAAGAAAACTAATTAACATTTTTCAAAAGTGCACTTACATCACTTTCAAAAAAAAAAAAAAAATAAAAAAAAATGCCGGCTCATATTTACGATACTAGTACTACACAGCATTTGATTAATTTATTTTAGTTTATTCTTTATTTTTTTTTCTCTTCTAAATTTAACTAGTATTAAATTCACTTCATTGTTCCCTTTTTTCATCACTTTCTTTAATGCTTAAGTATATTTTTTACAAAAGAAAACTATGCATCGATATAAATTTAGGATGACAAAAATCAAATTTTCTTAAGTCCGGTTTCCATTAGGTCAAATTTTGACAAATTCTATCGACTTATCGCCAAGCAACCAAATCTCGAAAAAGTCGATGAAATTTGACACGACTTGACGTAATGAAAACCAGCCTTTAGCTTGGTTGTCGAATTTGAAATTTACAAAGAAAAGCAAGTAACAAGAACCAGTACGTTTGGAGTGTTACGACCTCAAACATACAGACCGATAAAGTCCACATATTGGGCGATAACTCCAAAACCGGTTGAAATATCGTAAAAGTAATATCTTAAATTTTAAGTTGGGCGACGAGCAATCCAACGAAAAAAGTTTCATTCAATTCCATTAATTACTTTCAGAGTGATACGGCCACAAACATACGGGCAGACAGACAGACACGACACACAAAAATTTTTTAAATGGTTGATTTGGATTCTACTCGCTTAATAATGCTTCCCCCAATCAATTTTTTGTTGATATCTGTCATGTACAGACATCGACCTGTTACAATTTTATTATATGTAGAGATTAAGAGATAAGTAAAAAAATGGCATTCCCTGATTTTCGAAGTTAGCCTCCAAAACATAGTTACAGGCTTTCGAAGTTAGACCCTTCGAAGATTTGGTTTTCTAATTGTTTTGTTCAAACAAAATTTTAAAATGTTAAATGTGGACGTGGCCTTCTTACTTGATTGGTGCACTTTCTTTTTATTTGAAAGTGTATTTTTTAAATTTTTGAAACAAAACAATTAGAAAACCAAATTTTCGAATGGCCCAATTTCGAACTTCGAAATCTCGTAACTTAGTTTTGGAGGCTAACTTCGAAAAACTTAAAAAGTTTGTATGGTCCAATACCCAACTGGCTGCTGTATATTGTCATAATTATTATTATGGAAATTTCTGCGATATAATTAAAAAAAAAATGTGAAAAACTCATTTTCGAAAATGTGTCAATTAGGGCCAAATACACATGGACAATCAAAGCTGTACAGCGGATGGTTTTCACCGAAATAGTCCTCAGTATCAATTTCAAATGATAGGCCATTAATGGTTTAGCTTCCCACAGGTTTCGTCACGTGTCGAGGAGAATTTTTTGCCTTAGGTTCAGCAGCCTCTGCACCATCTCCTATCTAAACTTTCATCCTCAGGACAAAAGTCTGCCAGCATTTATTTTGGTACGTCCATGGAGACAGCAGCATTCATACCCTACAAAGTTTACCGCATTGGAACGTGTTTTGAATTTCTTGTATTTGAAGCCTTTGACTTGGCCTTCACACTTGGTCAATTTCAAAATATTTTTCAAAAACGCCCTAAAGCGCCATGTCTAAATGAAATTTAAATGGCTCGTTGTCATTGTCAAAATTGGATATGAGTTTAAATTCGATAAAGAATTTTTGCATCTTAGGCTCGGGTTTTCAGTGCAACTTAAACCACAGACAAAGTTAACTAGAGTTTATTCCATACAAATTGGGCGTTTAAACTCGCACTGAAAAACCGGGCCTTAAAATCATACTTAATTTTGACTATGACTACGGGCCAATACATTTTCAGCTAAGATAGGTGTTTCGAAAGAAATTACGAAATAGGGCATTATTGAAACAAATTCTAAGATAGGGTGTTTTTGAAATACGGTAATTTTCCGCTCGCAGTCGACAATTAACCGATCAGTGGCACATCTTTTTTCAAAATATTTTCTTTTCATGCACTTTCTTTTCTTATAAATTACGAATTCGAACATCCAGTTGAAAGAATTTTATACCTCTACACGCTATTATAAAATATCTATAAAACAACGGAAAACTTTGTTGCTTTTTAGCAAATGAATCGTTACATATTTTGGAGCACAAATTTAAACAAGGAAAATTCATTAAAACTCGCCTAAAAAATTAGTTGCCTAAATTATAGGTGATGGCCCAATGCACGCTTGCCTTGCTGGCTTTGCCTCGAGAGTTGTCAAAATTCTTTTGAACTCCACTGAAAGGTATGAAAGTTGGCCCAGTGGCAGCCTTGCTTTGCTTGCATGAAGCGCTTCAAAGCGTCGAATAGCCCAAATCTCTATTTGACAGCGTTTTACACGCTTCGCTGTTTTTCTTGTTGTTGTCTTGTTTGTCTCTTCCTGTATTTTGGACAACTTTTGTAGCTTCTATTGGGCCATCGAAGCTTTAAAAGGAAAGCAAGGTAAGCAAAACAAGCGTACATTGGGTCATCAGCTTATGTTAACGAATAGTTAAATACGCTTTAAAACATACTAGGGTGATGTCAAAAAATTATCTTCTTAAGCCTTAAAATCTGTTTTAGTTTAAAATTTGAGCCTTGTTATTAACAATAAGGTGATTCACACTGCATCTTTCGATTTTCTATAATTTGGGTTCATGGATTACTTCACTTGAGCGTAGAACCCTTTCCCTCAAAAAAGCATTAACATGTAAATCGCTATTACGTTTCAAATTCCAAATATTTTTTGTCGAACTATTTTTCGAACAAAGGGAAAATATTCAGCTAAGAAAAAGTTATGCAGAGAAATGAACGGAAAGCTCAGCTTAACGGAAAATGCAAAACCGGCTCTGTATCGCCGTATTCGACCTGTGAGTATTATTTTTGAAATCACAATATCTGTGTCAAGAATTTATCATTATTTTCAAAATAAGTTTCTTGAAGGTTTCTTTTCATCGTTTGTGTAAAAATAGGTTTCGTTCACAGATCGAATACGGCAATATCACATATAAATAGAAACAGAAAATACAAGTTGTTTTATGGAACACCTTAATAATAAGATCTCAAATTTGAACCATTTTTTTTTCAAAAACTTAAAAGTTAAAAAAATTGTATCACCCAAATACATACATACATACACACATAATAGACTACTACCACAACCGTGCGACTATTATATTCAACACGAGCAGAAATTCGCCCGGCTTAGTCTGCATGCCTAAATTTGGGTGAACTTCTACACCTTTTCCCAGAAAAAGCAATTGGATTTCAGAAAACTAAAATTGGATATCACAATATTCAATTGGAATTCAGCATGTGTAAATTGGATTTCAGAAATAGATGCTTTTTCTGAAATCCAAATGACAAATTCTGAAATTCAATTGCTTTTTCTGAAATTCAATTGCCGTTTTCTGAAATACATTTGCAGTTTTCTGCATTCAATCTGGAAAAGGTGTAGTCGTTCCGGTAAGTTGATGTTTTTTATGTTTTCAAACAACGATAAACATATTTTATACCGCGCTAAATAAAGTTGATATCATTTCATTAGCTAACCTTATAGCGTTTTCTTTTCTGCACGAAAATGTGGCCCTCACCGCACGCCCGCTAAAAGCCGTGTTCTGTTGTAAAATGGGCATTACCTTCATAGAGGGCATCACTATCTTTTCTCAACCACCCTCCGCTCTAAAATTGCAAAAAGGCAACATTTCTTGCCCTCGCTGTCGTAGACGGTGCGGTTATTTGCCCTGATAAATGGCAATAACAAACAAAAACAGTATACTATCTATCACTTTCTGACATATGTATATCGGCCACGATAAAGCAGCACCGATAGGCATACACAATTTTGACATTTCATGTGGCATAACTTCTTCTGAAGACATGCAGGGTGACACTGAAAATTTTAAGTATGCAGCAATTTCACAGGGCGAAGTTAAAATTATAAAAATGTTCCTCTACGAAATTGCAACATTTTAGTGGAGAAAAGAAAACACTATTATTCACCACGTGGTGAATTCGTTAGTCGCGATATGTGGGCTTCGAAAATATAGCATCCCTTCAGCAGCTATAAAAGAACTAGTATTTCACCACATGGTGAATTCGTTAGTCGCGATATGTGAACATCGAAAACATAGCAATCTTTCAGCAGCTATAAAAAGGGCTATTATATCAGTGAAAGACCACCCTATTTCAAAACATTCTTCTAAAAAAGAGTTTGATTTAAAGGGACTATCTTAGAATTTCCTTCAACAGCTAAAAAATGTATCCATTTTACGTTCAGATATGACCAGATAGGCCGTTCTTGAAACAAAATTTTAAAATAGAGTGTTATTGAGAGGCATTTTGAACAAACCCGTTTTTTCAAAAAAATTCCGAGATGTAGCGTTTTTTGAAAAATATTTTTAAGTATGGTCTACTTTCACTTATTCGTCGATTAGTAGTTTGTTCAACTATTATCTAGTTATGTTTGTATGTACTTATGTAAGTCTAGAGCGTATATACTATTAACACCTGCATACAATTAGTTCGTTATACACAATATTCATTATATACTCCTCCTTAAATTATTCTACTAATCATCATCGTCATCCGAAGAGTTTGATGATAATTGCAGATCATTTTGCAGCAGATCGCTTGTAAATGCACCGTTATTGCTAATGTGGCTATTCGTATTATTATTATTATTGTTGGACGCATAGCCAGATGTGTGTAGATTGCGATTGTGTTGTTGTTGCGGCACCGCTGGTGGCAGCGTTGACATCAAATTTGGCAATTGATGCATTTGTTGTTGTTGTTGTTGCATATGATGATTACCATCACCGCCATTGTTATCATCATCGCTACTATCATCGGAATCACTACCGCTATCACTGCCACTCGAATCAGAGCCAGAACTTGAGCTCGATGAGCTTAGACCAAGAATTTGCTGGAAAGAAGAAAAAATAAAGTTATATTTTATCTGTTTCGACTTAAGATATTTAATCCGTGTCCCGAATGCCCCGAGTACATACTAAGAAAAGGGCGAAGAAGACCTTGCTCGGTTGGTTGAAGTGGCAAGTCCCATATGACTCCAAATAGCACTGTTGTGCCGTTTTGAAATCACATCTAGTCAATTAACCAACGAAAAATATATTTTAAGATTCTTAAGGCCCATGGCCGGCGTCCGGCCCCACTATATCCATGCCGTTGAGTTTATAAGTTTTAGAAGCTCTGAGAGGCTCCCGAAACAGGGCCTTCCTAGATATTTCATTCTAAGGACAACCGCACAGCAGATGCCTGACGGTAAAAGAAGATTGCTGCCGTGATGTCCCCACACACTAATGCCCTGCATGCCTCCGCGATAGCTTAGATCTCGAAGCTGAACTGTCTGTGTAAATTCTTCTTCTTTCCAATGCTTCATTCAGTTATGCCCTCCACCCATCTTCGCAAGCGTTGAGCCTGGATTTAAGTATACTCGCTGATTCTGGGAGACGGATAGCTCGGGCCATAGCCGGTGATGGAAAGATGTTCGCTCCGACTTCACAGGCTATTATGGGTTTGTCCGTAAACTGAAATATCGAAGGAATTCCTCTTCTTTCTAATCCTTCCTCGAAGGGAAGGTAATCTTCAAAACTAATCTGGCTTAAACATGGTTCGGCTTAGTTTTGATATGACGGTTGTTAGCAGAGGAATGGGAAGACGAAGAGGACTACTAATATCAAGGTACGGAGGAGGAATGAAAAGCCAGAGGGAAAAGAAGAAAACTATACCGTAATAAACTATAAACCTCGCTGAGTACAAGCAACCCATAAATGAAAGAAAGTTAGAGTAGATTGAAAAGGCTGCCTCAGACGTCCGTTGTGATACCTCCTTTTACGACGATCTTTGAACCATTCAGAATACTTATTGAAGGCCGACAAGACCGTAACGTCATTCTCCGCAGCCTGATACAGGAAGGGAACTCCAAGGCAGCGTCTCAGGTTGCAGATGAGGTGCTCCTTCTCCTAGGTGGTTGGTGGTATGAGGGGACGAGCTGCATTCCGGATATTCATTCGGCACGTCAGGGTTCAGTCTGGATAAGTAGGAGCGTGGTCGATCTGTGCATCCAGCAAGAAAATCACAGTTCTTTAGTATGCTATAATTCTTGGAATGACTTGCTCTTATAGCACCAATCTATACCTGTGAGCTTTACCTAGAAAATCCATTTGCCTATTTTGAGACTAAGTCCCAACTCCGTTCTAATCATCATCTAATTGTGAAGTTTATGTTTCTCATCAGTATTTTCTTATCTTGATAATGAAGTGGCTCCAGGCCCGACTGTCACATGTTAATCTAATGTGCTAGCATGCGACTAAATCTATTTTCTACCCCCTTGACTTACCTGTTCTAGCTGCGCTGCCGCATTAGCCATGGCCGCATCACTGTCGAGTGATGATGACATATGCTGTTGCTGTTGTTGTGCTTGATGTTGCTGCTGATGTAACATTTGATTGCTGCTGCTGCTAACACCAGAATGATTGCTCATTGGTAAATTGTTGTTGTGATAGCTACCAGCACTGTTACCATTGGACATGTGTGTGGAGGAGTTTGTTGAGTACATGCGTGAGTTGTTTGATGGCTGTTGTTGCGACTGCTGTTGATAGTGTTGTCGTTGCTGCTGTTGTTGTTGTTGCTGCTGCACAAAGTTTTGTGGCGGGGAAGCTGTACAAAAAAGTTAAATAAATTTACTAATATTTTAGAAATCATTCAACTTTTTATAAACATACTTCGTTGCTCCACACGATTGTGCTTCGTTTGTTTGCCACGATTTGAGGATTTCGTCGTCGCATTTGTAGAAACTGCCGCCGTACTAGCTATCGTCGCCGCCGTTATATTGAGATTGTTGTTGTTGTGCCTTTTTTGATTGTTACGATGCGTTTGTTTGGACTGTTTACTCGCTGTAGGTTGCTGCTGGTGCTGTTGTTGTTGTTGGTGTATGAGATAATCATGCGCCGAATTGTTATGACTCGACGCCGAGGATGATGAGGATATATTTGCCGCATCACTGCCACTACCAATGTGCGTTTGACTATTGCCTAAGGCTGATGACAGACCAAACATGCCATCATCCTCATCATCGATCATTGGAATGCTGGGCAGCGTCGCTTGTGCATTGTGCGCGTTCCAGCTGTGTGGTGAATGATATAAAAATGAATTTAGTAAATTTTAATGTGTTGACGTTTATAACAAATAGTAGGCTATACTTACGCCGGAGCTGATTGTGGACTTTTGTGGTGTATGGATGGCGGTGCAGACGGTGATGCAGATGATGCGGATGGCGAGTTTCTTGGCTTAAAATCGACTGAAATGCATAGAAAAAAACAATAGAATGAAACAAAAAATAAATACAAATATTCAACTACGCAGTGGGAAAGTGGGTAATGCATTACCTTTTTCATCCATGAAAAGTAATGCATGGAAAAATATTTGAAAAATCAAATTTTTCAAATACATTACTTTTCCTATGACATCGCTGTAGAAAAAGTAATGCATGAATTCATTTATACATACACAATTTGTATAGGGGATATACATTACTTTATATGTACATTACCAAACAATGTCTATTCCCACTGGGTGGGTTTGAGGAAGGTTTGATTGACAATTGGACCAAAAAAGTGATAAAATAGGTTGAGGGGGGTGGGGACAGTGTAAATGAGGAACAGGCAGAGGGAAAGTAAGTTTAAGAGGGAGATCTGGACAGAAAGGGAGAGGTAAATCAAGAAGCATAGGAACAGGAAGAAGAAATGGAAGAGGAAAGGGAAAAGCCGGCCGAGAAAGACAAAGAGCAGAAAAAGTGGAAGAGGAAAGGGAAGAGCACGCGGAGGAAAATGGACAGTAAGAGGAAGGCGATTTTTGGGGAAAAGGAAAGAAGAAATACATTAAACAGTAAGAATGGGGAGATTGAAAGTTGAAGTAAGAAAAAATGGAAACCAAAGTTCAGCGGACTGTTTGTGGACCGATCGCCGGGATGATAAGATCATGTCCCACAGACCCTCTGAACGTGATATGCAACTGATCGCTTTATGAAGGCTATTTCGGGTGCCCGGTTAGTATCCCTATTAATTAAGAGATTTCCACCCTTCATGGGAACCCATTTTGGCTAGTTTTGATTGGATATCCCTCATCTTGGCGATTTTAGCCATCTTTCGTTGGTTTGACGGGGTGTGTGCTCCATCAGTATAGGTTTGCCTGAATCCAAGCCAATGATTGCTGAGACTTCAGCCTAGTAGACGCTGCAATCATCAGGTAGTCTGAATGAGAAATGTGCAGGTCTTTTGAATAAGCCCCTCTTCCAACATCTGCCTTGAATATCGAAATGTTACCATTACTATCAATGCACCGATCCACCCCTCCCAGTCTATGTATCTCCGGGTGTTGTGGTCGCATTAAAAGGTAAACGGACTTAATTTTTCCCAGGACTGCCTTTAGAGGAAGGATGGGAAAAGAGGAAGGAAGAAGAGGTCGCCTCCCAGTTGGTGCACCCTGGGTAACGCTAAATGACCTACATAGCCTGCACGGCTAGTTTAGTTTCTTGTATTGCCGGATCTACGAGAACGGTACCAGTACTTGTGCTGTACCCATCGTGCCGAAACGACCCGGGCCGTTTTCTTATATCGACCCGGCCAAGAGCAATACACTCGAGGTGACCCTGTCTGACATTTAGGCAGTGCTACACCTCGTTACAACAACAACAGGAAGGAATCACTAAGAAATTCCACATTTCAGTTTTCACGGGTCTATCATTGCCATGTTCCTATTAATGCATACCCATCCTCAGAGAGTATATTTCAATCCTAGCTAGTTCCGCCTGGATAAGGTCTTAAAGTCCCAGAGCAAAGGAGCGCCTTTCACCCCTAGGATTAATTAAGGCCGTATCTCTCAGCCTGGTCCTGCAGAGTGTTCAAGGAGTCTGTGGCCCTCATACAATCAAACACGACATTTGACCCTTCTCAGGGTGAATAGAAGAGCAGCATTCAGATTAGTCTCGGCGTTCCTTTGAACACACAATACTTTGTACCACAGCTGCAATCTTCCGGGGATGAAGAGACGGTGATAAAGTTCTGGCGATTGGCTATAGCACTGCCGTAGCAGAATGCATTGCTAAGAAAGCCAGCCTCGGAAACCTCACGGATCGTAATGTTTTTAAGCCCGATAGCTGGCTTAACGACATGGATATAGTGAGACGGGAGTCCCACCGTGGTCCTGGAGATTATACCAAACTTTTTCTCGACATACGGCTCGTATTGTCACGATGCCAACTATATTTTCACCTGCTGTAAGGAGCGTACTCTTGTAACTCGAAATTCACGCTGGTCTAACTCTGTTGAAACAGTACGTTTACTAGGGCTTCTATTAGAAGAGATTTATGTATGACAGTTTAGGTTAGGAAGATGTTACCAGAACGTTTCCAGTAGCCGAAACCCTAGTTTCTGGCCATATAGGAAATCGTATTTACGGATATGTCATGCCTCCTCGAACCCAGTGCCATGTACAATTCAAATTCTAGTTCTTTTCTTATTCACTTACTTATATTGTTCCGACGACTCCCTGTCGACACTTTCGTCTTTGTAGAGATGCGCATCGTACTATTTTCTAATCCTTGCTTTGGCGCTAAATTCGCTTGAGCAACTATCGCACTTGGTTTGTTTGTCATTTCACTCCTGTAAAGAGAAAAATTAAGAAATCAGTGTGATGCATATAAAACAAAAATCACATCAACTCACCTAGTCTTTTTCACTTGTATATTATGATTTAGTTTTTCGAAAGTAATACCACCAGTTTTTCGATCATAAATCAATAAACATTCTTTTGTGTATTTTCTGTGATTTCCCTTATAAACAGTATGAGGCACACCGGAACTAACTGTAAAGAAATAAAGTGAAAGAAGAGCATGAGTTATCAATTTTTTACGCTGGAAATTTTGATGCAAAGTCAAGTTAAGAGTCATTTCATGTCAAATCCATAACTCTAAGATTATTATAAAAAAAAACTTCCTCAAAAGCACCACAGAATAGCCCGGAATGATCTAAAAAACAAACCCAAAGGGACCACAAAAAGTCCTTAAATATCCAAAACCAAGTCCAGAAATAATTCCAAAAAAGTGTCGAAATTGTCGCAGAACGATCCATGAAATGTCCCGAAATTCGCTCAAAAAACTAAAGAAAAAGTCCCAAAACTGTACAAAAAATAGTCCCAAAATGATTTTACCTTGGTCATAAAATGATCGCCAAAAATATCACGAAGTGATCCTAAAAGTCCCGAAATGTTCCCAAAAAATGTGCCGAGGAAGTCTGGAAACTATCTAAAATAAGTCCCCAAATTATCGAGAAAATCATGGAAATGGTTTCGAAAAATTCTGAAATGATCCTGAAAAAATCTCGAGATGATCCAAAAAAGTCTCTAAATTATCCCAAAAAAGTGGAAAAATGCTTCCTAAAAAAGTCCGTAAAGAATCCCAAAGGTCGATAAATTATCTTAAAAAAGTCCCGAAAGGATAACAAAAAAAGTCCCGAGATGGCCCGGAAAAAGTCTCATAATCCTTCACAAAAAGCCCCGAAAGTATCCTAACAAAGTCCCGAAAAAGTCTCAAACTGGTTCCGAAAATCATGCCATAAATAGTCCCAAAATGATCTAAAACTGGTCCAAAAAATGTCGCAAAATTATCCCCAAAAAGGTCTTGAAATATGTAGTACCGAAAAATTCCCAAAATTATCCCAAAAAATACAGAAACGATCCAAAAAAAAAGTCCAGGAAAAAACACAATAAATTCCATAAAGAATCCCGAAACGTCCAAAACTTACAAGCCATGGAAAATTTGCGATCATTTCGAGATGATCCCAAAAAATTTCGAAATTACCCAAAAAAGTCGCGAAATGCTTCCTGAAAAATTTCATAAAGATTCTCAAAAAGTCCAGACATGAACAAAAAAAGTCCCAAAAAAAGTCTTGAAATGGTCCCAAAAAGGCCCGAAATGATCATGGAACCCCTCCTCCCCTGAAAGGATCCCAAAAAAGTCCAGGAACTATTTAAAAAGTACCGTAATGACCTCAAAAAGGGACCGAAATGGTCACGGAAAACTTCCAAATGGTCCGAGAAAGTCCCAAAATGATCAGAAGTCTCGAAACAATATCGAAATTATCGCGAATACAGACTGAAATAGTTCCAAAATAGTCCATGAGAAGACCCAAAATGATCACAAATCGTTCCGAAATGAACCGAAACCGAAAAGAAAAAGCTGGAAAAACAGAGAACCTAGTCCAGGAGTCGACCCATTTAATTTTACTTGTCCCGTGATTTAAGCCAGCACTTTAACACCCCGACCACTGTACATACAACTTTAAATTGCCTAATTCTCTAACACACAATCTATTTATTGCCAATTTAAACTTTTTAATTACCCCACATTTTTTTGTAATTACAATATTAAAAACCACTAACACAAAAAAAATTAAACTATCAAAAGCTCAAAAAAGAGTATCCAGGCAAAGTGCATTTTCGACCACGACAGGTTTCCTGGTGTGGCAAATGAATTATGCAACACCAAAATGCAGCACAGAGTAACCCAAAGCGCACCTCAAATACCGCAGACGGGCAACCAAACAAAAAAAAAAACCAGCGAACAAAAATAACACCGAAAAAAAACCAGAGTGAACGGAAAATAATAATATTAAAAAGCAACAACAACATACCAAACAAAAAATGCATTCAAAATGATTGCAATGAAAATATAGTGTAAACCACCGCTGTAAGTAATACACACAACAAAAATAATAACAAAAAAAAACTCCAGCAAAAAAACACTTGAAAAAATATGTAACAGCATACTATAAGTTAGATGATATAACTGTATAGTATGAGAGTCCCCATAGGCATGTGTTTGCTGATTAATAACAAGCTAAATTTTTGTGAACGACTTCCTTTCACCGAAACGCCCAACCTTTTTATTTTCGAAAATTTTCGAAAGTGGACCCTTGGTAGGTAGGGGCGGGAAACATGTCAATTTGGTGCTGTAACTTTTTTATTAATACATAACAGTTTTATTTTCATTTCATTAACTACAACTGTCTCAACCAACTCAACGGTTGCGACATAAAGTGGGACCGACGACCTAAATATGACGAAATAACGTCATAAAAATATTTAGTAATAACAAGCTAGTTTCTTACAGTTCATTGTCAGTGGTGGGCATAATTCAATAGCGTTATTGTCCTACAAAAATTGTGCGACATGCAGCCTACCCAAAGTCGTACATTTGATGTCTAAATTTTCACTGTTTTTATTAATATTTTGACATGAAATGACGATTTTGAACTATGCCCATCACTGACAACTAACTGTAAAAAAAACTAGCTTGTTATTGATAAAAATGTTGATGACGTTATTTTGACATATTTGGGTCGTCGGGCCCAATTTGTAGGACACATATATTCCTGAGTATTTCACGACATTGGCAGTTAGTGAAATAAAAATAAAGATGTTATTCATAAAAAAAAAATAAAGAATTTTGTAATATAAAAAAATTGTGGAAAGGAAGTCGTTCGCAAAAATTTAGCTTGTTATTAACAAACAACCATATACCTATGGGGGCTCTCGTACTAGTAGGTATATGTTTACATATTTATTTACATTTAAATTTTTTGCGACTGCTTATTTGAATTTATGAATTTTTTTTGTTGCAATATTTTGAAAGATTTCTTTCCAATCTTTTTTTGTAAAATGGTATAAAAATCATTTTTTTGTTATTTTATTGAAACTTGTGTTTTGTCGTTAGAGCGCACGCCGAGTCGTTGGTGTAATAGACTTGTTTATGTTTGACTTGCTTCATCAAAGAAACCAAATCCAACGCAATGGGACACCAACAAAGATATATGAAAAAAACAAAAAAAAAACGGTTGCGCATGCGCATTTGAAACTGTACCAAATTGCAAGTGCTTTTGAATCAAACTTCAGCCAATCATCCAAATGGAATGTGAATGGATCTTTTTGCAGTGTGAGTGTGTGAGCTGGCAAGATTACTAATGCACTGTTGGAGCACTTTGAAGAATTTTAGTTCAAAATAGTGGACCTGTATTAAGTAACTGAGTTTTTATGGCGGCCTCCGTAGAGTAGCGATAGTGTGTAGGTCCCGCCAATTTGTCAGCAGACCACAACTTGGAAGAGAAGTTCGGCACAAAAAGCGATGTGCACCTATCAGACTTTAGTAGAAGGACCACGATACTCTGCATGGGCATGACAAAAGTTGTCAGGGACAGATTAAAGACATCGGAAGGTATTTAACCCCCTCAACACCTTTCCGATGGCCTCATCAATGTCTGTGGTGGCTGTGGTTTTGGAGGCATCTAGTTTTGGCACTGTCAAGGGTGATGCTTACTAGAGCTTTGGTCTGTGCTTGGTTGGACAGGCATTCAACAGTGAGCCAGTTGTAGCTCTTTAAGTGCTCCACCCATTCGCACTTAACTACTCGCACTTAACTACTCACGTTCGGTGGCCGGGTCTGCAGCCGGGCAGTTTTGGCTATATGCTTTCTACCCGACCAGTCCGGATTTAGCGGGCTTAGGAGTAGTCGATGACCTTTCGGAATGCACGTTCGCCTTCGCGTACTTCCGAGAAGCTCGCTGCGAACTCCCGAAACCGTCGTAGTCAATTTTATGTAGGTGCGTTGACGATGGTGTTGTTGTTGTTGTAACCGTACTTCCCCCTGCCTAGCCGGAAGAACCACCAGGCAGTCCTTTGTCGGATATGCATCCGGTACGTTCCGGTGAACAGCACCTTGTGGTACCTACTAGCCGTACTGTGTTGGGAACGGGTTTGTTAACCACGTAATCGGCGTCGAAAAGGATTTTAGTCGCCTCTTACGACCGGCATACCTAACTCGGGCATACTCTATACCCCCGAAACCGCTGGTGATACCAGGTGAGCTACATTCATTGAGCTTCTCGTGGAGGCCGTCCCTGTTTAGCCTAAGTCTATTATAAGTAAATTAAATAGGTAAAGAGGACGTGTTGCAAAAAAAAAAAAAAAACAACGACTTCACACTACAGACATTGACTAGACAATCAAAGAATAAAGTCATTGAAAACTAAAATCGCTTCATTAATCCATCGAACTATCTAGTTGGCTAAGGTATATAACAGTTGCCGCCAGCTTCATGAATAGACAGTGTGGTGCGTTGAAATATAACTTCAATTCAAGGTGTGCAGACTACCTTAAATTAAGAAACTTTTCAAAATAGATTTGCGATAAAATATCAAATAGGTGGCAACTTTATGAACCGCCTCAAGTGGCAACACTCATGTAGAAAATCTTAGAATGAAGCATACTAACTATCCACATACAAAATTAAGATAGGTGGCAACCCTAGGTGCCAACCCATCTTAAAGACGTCATGATGGGTATGCGGCTGAAAGTAGGTAGCTTTCATTTGATTCTTATATGCTCAATATTAAAAAATAAATAAAATAAAGATAGGTGGTAACCCTCTAAACCGCCTCAAGTGGCAACACCCGAGTGGACAGTCTTAGAATTAAGCATACCATCTCTATGTCAAATTTCATGGAAATCGGTCAAGCAGTTTTCGAGATAGTACCGGATGATATACAAATCTAATACAGTAAGATGGCAACCCTGGGTGGATACCCTACTTGAAAATATTTTAGTTGGTACATTTCATTTGATACCTATAATGGCATATCTTGTCCGATATTTAAAAAAATGTATGTAGGTGGCAACTCTGTAAACCTCAAGTGGCAACACCCGATAGGAAAGACTTAGAATTGGAGCATGCCATCTGTCAAATTTCATGGAAATCGGTCAAGCTGTTTTCGAGATAGTACCGTATATACAAATATAATACGGTAAAATGGCAACCCTGTATGGAAACACTACTTGAAAATATTTTAGTTAGTACATATGTCGCAGAAAAAACCTTTCATTTCATACTCATATTGACCTGCTCAATATTAAAAAAAATGAGTTAGGTGGCAACTCTGTAAACCCTAAATGGCAGCACCCAAATGGGAAGTCTTATAATAAAACATACTATCTTTGTGCCAAATTTCATCGAAATTGGTCAAGCACTTCTCGAGATAGCACCGGATATACAAATATACTGCGGTAAGGTGGCAACCCTACTTGAAAATATTTTAGTTAGTACATATGTCGCAGAAAAAATCTTTCATTTCATACTCATATTGACCTGCACAATATTAAACAAAATCAAGATAGGTGGCAACCCTGTAAACCGTTGCGGTAAGATTTTTTGTGTAGTTTTATTTAATTCTGGGCTTTCTTGAAAAATAATAAGCAACGACTCCAACGATCGTGAAGCACTTGTGTAGGAATTCACAATGCAGTGAAAAAAAAAATTGAAATTTTCAAATGCTGACACTATTTTATTGCACCAAACTGTACTTTGTGTATTTAAATATTTGTTACTTTGTATTTTATATTCATTTGCGTTCACCAACATCACTTTAAAGCTCTCTTGGTTAATTATTAAAAGCCCAAGTCATCTCAAGGCCGAAAAATTATTGCACTTTTTGTTTTGATGGCAGCACACAACGATGCGGCTGCGAGAGGTGAGTTAAAGTTACAAAGCAAAACAAAACAAAACAAAAGAAGTAATTAAATGAAAAATATTACCAGCTACATCTTATAGCATTAAATCAGCTCGCATGTGTGTTTGGTTTGCGCAGGTTAACGTCAGAGTCAAATTTAGCGTCCACATCCGCGTTTATTGCGTTCACCGTCAAAACGTTACCAACTTCAATTTCCACTTCATCGTTAAAGGCATTCACATTTCAAAGCATGAGTGATTTTCTGTCGTTTGCGTACTCAGACATTAGGGTGGAGCGAAAGGGAATGTTTTGTTTTCTTAGCTCTTTGGTTTAGCTTCATAACAGTTGAAGGGGGAGTGACACCACCCACAAAAATGGGATTTTGAATTTTAGGTAAAATTAAAATTAGACTACATTTCTGACATTTTGTTAAAAATTAAAATATTACTTTTTCGGCATTTTATATAGAACAAAAATATTACTATTTTTTTCTAATTTGTGAAAATTTCCAATTTTAATACTTTTTTTTGACATTTTGTAGAAAATACAAAGTTTTCTATAAAATTAAACTACTTTTCTGATATTTTGATAAAACTCCAAATTTTACTACTTTCTTGGCCTTTTGTATAAATTTAAAATTTTACTACTTTTGCAACCAATAGAAAAAAACTTTTGCAACATTCTGGGTAAAATTCCAGTATTTTTTTTTTTTTGCATATTGTATAAAATTAAAATTTTATTACTTTTTTGACATTTTGTGTAAAATTAAAATTTTATTACTTTTTTGACATGTGTATAAAATTAACACTTGGCTACTTTTTGTGTCTGACTAAAACTAACACTTTCATTTTATGTCTAAAGAAAATGTACTACCTAAAAGTGTTACTTTTCGTCAGACACATAATTTCTAGTGTTAGTTTTCGTCAGACACATAATTTCTGTCGATATGTAATTTTACGACATTTTATGCAGAATTAAATTTTAAATTTTCACTACCTTTTTTGGTATTTTGTATAAAATTAAAATTTGACTAGTTTTTTTGACAAATTAAAATTTTACTACACACTTTTTTCGACATTTTGTGAAAATTAAAATTCTACTACTTTTTTTAATTTCACTACTTTTTTGAAGTTTTAATACTTTTTTGACATTTTACTTCTTTTATGAAATTTTACTATTTTTTTCAAAATTTTCTACTTTTTTGAAATTTTACTACTTATTTGAAATTTTACACACTTTTTGAACATTTTATGTAAAACTAAATTTTACTTCTTTTTTTCAAATATGTGTAAATTGCCAAATTTGATACTCTTTTCACATTTCGTATAAAATTTTTTAATAATTAAAAATTTTGTAACAAATTCAAATTTTAGCACATTTTTGACAAACTATAAAATTCTCAAGTTTATATGGTTTTGAAAATAAAAAACCTTTGAGATTTCAAAAGTGGGTTAGTTCTCAACTTGAGAACGAAATATTTGTTGGGAGATTAATTTATAGAGTATCGCTACTTTGCAATTATTCCACGGTTGCTGCAAAAGAAAAACTACCAAATAAAAAATAAAAAAACTACCAAAAAAAAATATAAAATTAAAATTTTACTACTTTTTTTGAAATTTTACTACACATTTTTTTCACAATTTTATGTAAAATTAAAAAATTAAAATTTTACTACTTTTTTTTTAATTTTACTACTTTTTTAATTTTACTACTTTTTTTAATTTTACAACTTTTTTTTAATTTTACTACTTTTTGGACATTTTGCTACTTTTTTGACATTTTATCAAATTTTTAAATTTTCTTGAAATTTTTCTACACACTTTTTTCGACATTTTATGTAAAATTAAATTTTACTACTTTTTTCAAGTATGTGTTAATTACCAATTTTGATGCTCTTTTGACATTTTTTTTATAAAATTCAATCCCTAAAATAATTTTGTATAAAATAAGGATAATAATGATATTTTGTAACAAACTCAGATTTTAGTACATTTTTGACAGACTGAAAAATTCTCAAGTTTATTTGGTTTTGAGAAAACACCTTTGAGATTTCAAAAGTGGTTTAACTAGTTTCCCTTAGAACGAAATGTTTGTTGGGAGACTAATTTATAGAGTATTGTCACTTTTTGATTATACCAGGGTTGCCACTTACACAAAAAACTACCAGAATCTGAAAAAAAACTACCAAATAAAAAAAGTAGAAAAAGACTACAAAGTTTGGTAAAAAACTACCAACTGTGGCAACCGTGAATTATACTTACTTAATTTCTTCAAAAATAAAACAAATAATCTCGCCAATGCGTCAACGCTACTAAAACAATAATTTAAGACATTTTGGAAGTAAACATAAAATTTTCAACTACATTGAACCGCGTATAGCATACATATTTAAAATTGCTAAATTAATTAAAATTCTTGAACTCATTTGCGATAATTACTAAACAAAAATTAAAAAGAAAATGTAAAAACTTACAAACTTACAAACGAATGTGGTCTAGCAGAAGTATGCGAACTCTAAAGATACACCAGTCGTCGCCATCGTACATACATATGTGCCTTGGTACTCGTATCTACATTTTCATATTGCTTCTTGTCTGTCGCTACTTTACTTCAAAATGCGCTGAAGCGTGCCTCTTACATTGGACATATTTTTTTTTTTTTTTTCTTCAATGACTATCAGCAGCTAAATTACTTGAAGTTGTGACGGTGAATATGGTGACGAATTCGGCGGCGACGACGTCTTTGTTGTCAACAACATTGGCTTGGACAACTCTGATTGCGGCGCGCTGTTACCAATGGTGATGTGAAAATCGGTGAATGTCGTTGGTAAAGCAGGGGGAGGGGGGAGGAAAACACGCAACAATGGTTTGGAAACAAAGCATGAAAGTAATCATTGGACAATCTAAAAGTGACAGAAAGTTGCAAATGAAGTGCAATGCGGATGTAAAGGGTGTGTAGGGCATGGTAAGCCGAAAAAAGTACTGTAACATGACATAGTCGTCGTCGTCGGTTGCACTGTGCGATTTACACGCACTCACGCATCATACAAACATTTGGATAGTATTACAGAGTGCTTTTTCGCCTGTCTGTCTTTCTTTGCCTGACTAGCTAGCTGGCGTTACATGCCAACGCGATCAGAATTTATATATCGGAATGTGTGGTAATGACACCAAATCGGACTAGTTTATATTCAAGTAGATACATGTATGCAGGTATGTATTAGGGTGGAACTAAATCAATGCAACTAAGTTTGTTGGTCAATCGTCGGACAATCGTTCTTGCCAAGAAGTGCTACTTTGGACTGAGTATGCAACTTAGAAGTAAAGTCCTCTCTTGACAAACAAACTTTACGCTCAATAAAGGCCCAATTACAAAAAACTTTTGAAGTATCCACTTACATACATACAAAGTTTGTCGAACGTAAAGCGAAAACCCCTGCGGGTTAGGGGTTTAGCATATGCCCGAAGTAGGTATGCCGGTCGTAAGAGGCGACTAAAATCCACAAAATCGTTCCCAAGACAGTCGGGCAGTACCACAAGGGAGTGCCGGAACGTACCGGATTCTTCTGGCAAAGGATTGTCAACACCCGTACAACCCCTGTCTGATCTGTCTCGTAACTTTTTATAAGTGGATCTTCCGACTAGGCAGGGCTACAACAACAACAACAACAACGTAAAGCGAAGCAAAATTTTGACAGTTGGGCAAAAACGAGGCGCGCATCTTTCAAAGTTTCAAAAAGTTTTATGTAATTGGGTCTTAAGTCTCATACTTGTGTTGATATACGTAACGGAATTATAGACAGTGCCAAAAGGCAGATAAGATGATAAGTCTCTCATAGTGATCTTTGGTTTTTCGAGAGATGACTTTACTTCTATTCTCTACTCAGTCCGAAGTAGAACTTGTAGGCAAGAGTGGTTCTCCGTTGGATTTCTAGACTGATGTTATTTTCGGTGTTAAGGCTGGTTCCCAAATAGACGGAATACCTCACAGTCTCAAATTGGTAACTATCGACAGTGGCCCGGCCTGGTGCGCCGAAAGCAACTACTTCGTCTTATCCTCGTTAACCGAAAGACCCACTTTATTCGCTTCTTTTTCCAGTCCAGAGAAGGCAGAATAGACTGAACACACTATGCTATTTGATCTTTAGCGGTTAGATTGTACTTTTTTTGAGCTAGGATATTGCCGTCCTCACTTCATTATAGTCGGGTAGTGAGAAATTCAGCAATGATGTCGAGGGTAAACCGTAAGGACACATCTAAGTAAACATTTTGATGAGATCCGGCACAGTCAAAAAAGAGTTTCGTTATTTCAAGGTAAATTTCCCATATTTGGTTCCAAAGACATGGCTTCCTTAACATAAGTAACATTTTCCTTGTCTTTGGAGCCAAATAAGGAAAATTTTCCTTGAAATAAGGAAACTTTTTTCAGTTCACTTTCAACAACGCCGTTTGATCCAGAGGTGCAAAAGCGGGCCCTGAAGCACATTCATGATACGTCTCTTGACCACCAGGGTTTGCCTACCTCAACACCTCGCATTGCTGAAGAGGAGCTCCATCTTCCTCGAGAGACAAGGGTCACTCTGGCTCAATTACGCTCTGGATATTGTAGTAGATTAAAATCCTACTTATCCAGACTGAACCTCGACGTGCCGAATGAATGTCCGACATGCGGCTCGTCCCCCCATAACACCAACTACCTATTCACTTGCTCTGCGGAGCCCACTCTTCTCACAACCATCTCCCTTTGGTCTAACCCTGTAGAAACAGCTAGAAACTGTGGTCCCTGTACACCCGTTACCAGGACGCCATTATTGTCTCTGAAACCTTTCATCAGCTGTTCGATCTTCTAATTCAATTTTCGGGCATATGGCTCCACGAGAAACGGTTTTTGGGTTTGATACACACCACATAAAACAAAATTCTAATGAGATCCAGCTTTGGTAGGTCAAAATCGCCTAGGCGGTTAAGGGTATTTTAAGTAAGAATTTCTGTCGGTTAGTATCTCAAGCTCTTCAAAACGGCATTCAGCCTCATGTTTCTTTTTTTAAAGCTCCTCAATGAATACAAAATCTATATTTATATTTAGAAAACGAAAGTTCCATAAAATAATAAACAAAAAAAAAACGAAAAACGTCTGCTAATAAAAATATGCAACAATGTATTCCAGTTCACATTAAAGTCTCTTTAAAGCATTATAAAAAGCAAATCTCTAAGTACCTACTACTAAATAGTTGATAAGCAAATATTTTATTTTTAGCCTTTTATTGATTGACTTTCGGTAGGTTGCAGCTGATACAACACATCTGTGCTATAGCAACAACAAAAAATTGGTATTCTAGACAATTTGCCGTTTTTTGAGAACTCTTATTACTTTACTCCACATTTAAGCGTTAAAAAGACACCAAAAACAAAAAAAAAAAAACAACAAAAATAGAAAGTTATTGTAATGAAATCAGAGCAGAAGCCTTAAAAACCACTTCAACAACATTTTCAACAGTTTCGCCTGTTCCGGTTTGCCACAGAGCAAATAAAGTTACAAAAGTGCTTATGTTTGTGAGTAATTATTAGGGTGGTCACAAATACATAAATGTTCTCATTCCACTAGAATTGTGGATTTTGTAGAAATGAGACTTTAAAATAAAGTAAAAAAAATAATACAGTTTTAATTTTTTTAGAAATTTCAAAAAAGTAACAAAATTTAAATTTATTTCAAAATGTCAAAAAGGTAGCAAAATTTTTATTGTGCACAAAATGTAAAAAAGTATTAAGCTTCGAATTTTATACTAAATGTCAAAAAAGTATTAAAACTGGAATTTACACAAATAACAAAAAAAGTAGTAAATTTTAATTTCATACAAAATTAAAAAAAAAAGTTTAGTTTATTACAAAATGTTCAAAAGTACAAAAATTTTAATTTTATACAAAATTTAAATAAAGGAGTCGAATTTCAAAAAAGTAGTAGAATTTTTATTCTCCAAAAAATGTCAGGAGTGTTATTTTAATTCCATGCCAAATGTCGAAAAAGTAGTGAAATTTGAGTTTAACAAGTGCCAAAAATGTAGTTACATTTTAATTTTGTACAAAATGTCAAAAAAAGTATAAAAGTTCAATTTTATACAAAATGTTAAAAAGTATTTAAATGGGGGTTTCACAGATATGTCAGAAAAAGTAGAAAAATTCTTAAATTAAATTTTAAATGTCATAGAAGTGTTGAAATTGGAATTTTACACAACTGCCAAAAAAGTAGTAAAACTTTCATTTGTTACAAAATGTCAGAAAGTAGTAAAATCTTTATTGTACACAAAATGTAAAAAAGTATTACAATTTGAATTTTAAGCAACATCTCACAGAAGTAGTAAAATTTCAACTTGTTACAAAATGTCAAAATAGTAGTAAAATTTTAATTTCATACAAAATTACAACATATTTAATAAACTTTTTATATGTTACAAAATTTCCAAAGAGTAGTAAAATTTTAGTATTATTTTGTATGTCAAAAAAAATAGGAAAACTTGAATATGTTACAAAATGTCAAAATAAGCAAATAAGTTTTTATTTTGTACAAAAAAGAATTGAAAAATTTTAACTGATGTAAAATGTCATAAAAAAGTAATAGAATTTCAATTTTATACATAATGCCAAAAAAGTAATAAAATTTCTGTATGTTACAAGCTTTAAAAAAAAAGTAGTAAAATTTTAGTTCGTTACGAAATGTCAAAAAGTATCATAAATTTCAACATATTACTAGCTGTTAAAGAAAGCAGTAAAATTTTGGCTTTATCTTGGATGTCATAAAAAGTACTGAAGTTTGAGTTTAACACAAATGCCAAAAAAGTAGGAAAATTTTAATTTGTTACAAAATGACAAAAGTAACATTTTTATTTTATACAAAAAAATTTTAAAATTTTAATTTTATATAGTGTCAAAAAAGAAGTAGTAGAATTTCAGTTTTATACACAATGTCAAAAAAGTAATAAAATTTCAATATGTTACAAGCTTTTAAAAAAAGTAATAAAATTTTAACTCGTTACAAAATGTCAAAAAAAGCAGTAAAATTTTAATTTATCACAAAATGTAAAAAAGTAGTATAAATTTCAACATATTACAAGCTGTTAAAGAAAGTAGTAAAATTTGAACTCGTTTCGAAATTTCAAAAAAGTAGTAAAATTTTAACTTTTTAACACAATGTCAAAAAATAATAAATTTTAGTTTTATGTAAAATGTAAAAAAAGTAGTAAAATTACAACCTAACACAAAATGCCAAAAAATAGAACAAAAAATCAAATGGAAATTTTATAACAAATTGATATTTTACTCCTTTTTTTTTTGACATTTTGTCATTATTTTCCTCCCCTTTTCCTTTTTCTAGTCCCGATTCTCTATCCTTCTACCTGCGTCACGCCCTCACTCTCTCCTTCCCAATAATCCCTTTCCACATCACACTCTACCTAACTTGCTTATAAAAAATATTTTTATATAAGTATTTCCCCATGTCTTTTTGTACAAACCTAACATATGTGTAGCTAAATCAGCTCTTAGACCTGTTTGCTTGAAATACAAACATATACAAAATATAAAATAGTCAGTTATAAATTTGTTCCGCGCACGCCTCATTTCCGCTACCAACCGAGAGCAGCTTGTTGAACGAGACCAACTTCGCTTCAAATTGGTCGCAATCAAAGCACAGCCAAGCCAAACCAAACCAAAGACACTCGAGTTGGCTTTCAGAAGAAACGTACGACCTTGAGCGGGCGCGTGTCTGTTGTGCTGTTGGTTTTTGGTGCAGTGAACGAGTTAGAGTAGAGTAAAGAAAAAGCGTTGGTAAAACTCCGCGACCGACAATCACAAGCACCACATGGAAACCCCAGCAAGAAGCAATCAGTAACCAGCCGGTTTGGCTAAAGACACAACGACAAAGAGAGCTTGTCCTGCCGGTAGCCAAAAAAAAAAAAACAATTCACTACTTTTTTTAACACAGTTTACAGTTGTTGCTCGGCCCTTCTAGACGTTTGTATATTTGGGTACGTGGAGCAAGGTACACACATTTGCTTTGTTGTTATTTCTTTGTTTTCGTCGTCGTTCACGGTAACCTTTCAACCTAAGCTTCGTACTTTAGACTATGTGGCAAACTTTTTTTTTTTCCTTTCGCTTTATTTTTTTTATAATTTTTTTTTTTGTGTTTTTTTTTTTTAGTTTTGGCATCTGGTTTTTCTGATTTGCTGGCACCAGCTTTTTGACTTTGGCTCCACATTCCTCTCTGGCTCTGTGAGTTGTGTAGCATTTTGGAAAGTTTGTGAGCCAACTTGGCCAGCTGTTGCTGCTATTTCTACTTTGTTTTTGTAGCTACTACTACTTGACCAGGAGTAACCTGTTCTTTATCGCATTTTATTACGAATGCACAGCAACAACAAAATTATTATTTTTTCATTTTGCTTTTTACAAATTTTTTACTTAGTGGTTGTTTATGTTTTTGTTGGTTTCAGTCTAAAGGAAAGTTCCGCTCCATGAACCGAAAATTCTAATATTCACGAAATAGCAAACAAACTTTCATCTACTGTGGTTAATTCAGCTTTCTGAAGTTTAATAATCCTAATTGCATCTCTCTTTGTAGTTTTGTTGGCTTAAACACTTTCCCGAAGATAAGAGAGATCCGAATTTCCATTCAGGACAACTCCCTTTCTCACTTGCTATTGATCTATGCCTATTTCTTTGCTTCATCTTTCCCCCTTCTTTAGCAAATTTTTTATTTGTTACAAAATTTCAAAAAAAAAAGTAGTAAAATCTAAATTTGTTACAAAATTTCAAAAAAAAAGTAGTAAAATCTAAATTTGGCACGAAATAAAAAAAGTAGTTAGTAAAATTGAAATTTGTTACAAAATGTCAAAAAAGTAGTAAAATTTTAATTTTATACGAAATGTCAAAAACAATAGTCAAGTTTGAGTTTAGCACAAATGTGAAAAAAGTAGTAAAAATTTAAAATATATAAATATATTTTTAAATGTATGCAAAATGTTAAAAAGTAGTAAAATTTAAATTCTTTTTGTTAAATGTCAAAAAACAAGCAAAACTAAAATTGTGTACAAAAAGTCAAAAAATGTAAGGAATGTTTTACTTTATACATGGGAATGTCAAAAAAGTACTAAAATTTGAATTCTACACAAAATGTCAAAAAGGTAGTCAACTTTTAATTTTGCACAAAACGTCTAAAGAGTATCTAGTAAAAATTTAAATGAAAACTTTGTTGAACAATAAAAAAAATCTACTACTTTTTTACATTTCGCATAAAATTAAAATTGCATTACTTTTTTACTTTTTAAATAAAATTTTAAGCAAAAGTCAAAAAGTAGAAAAAGTTTCTTTTTTGTTAAATGTCAAAAAAAAAGTAAACCTAAAATTTTATACAAAAAATGTAAAAATGGTTTTTTTTTTTATACATGGAAATGTCAAAAAAGTGCTAAAATTTGAATTCTACACAAAATGTTAAAAAAGTATTAAAATTTAAATTTGCGCAAAAGAGTAGTAAAAATTTAAATGGAGACTTTGGTAAAAAAAATAAAAAATCTTACTACTTTTTTTTACATTTCGCATAAAATCGAAATTCCATTACTTTTTTTGACATTTTGAATAAAATTAAAATTTTACTAGGTTTGTAAAAAATTCAACAGAACCCACCATATAAATGCAGACGTTTTGAAAAGAAGCATTTTTTTAGAAATTCAAGAATTTTATAAATCCAATAACTAGTAAAAAATTCGACTTTCGAAAAAATACTTAGGTCCTTCCCCAGCTCATGAGGGAATTACTTGAAAAACAAAATCAGCTTATAATATTTGCAATATTAACAGCATCAAAGTACACAAAAAAAAAAACATAAACAAAATGTCTGAACAACGAAACTTGAGTGTGCCGAAAAAAAAAAAAATTCAAAGCTCGATTCAGTTTGTTTTACACTACATAACGGGTTTAACAAAAGGCCAAACCTCCAACAAACCAACCAAATTGCTCCATCCAAGCCATTCCAATATATGCGAGTAGATAATGAAGAAAAAAAAAAAAAAGCAACAAAAACCTACAGATTAAATGAATGACCGAAGTGTATTTGGTGGTGTGCAATTAAATGGCCATGGCATAGCAAATCGCATTACGAATGCCTTTAAAGCGGTTCACTTGAATGTTGACGAAGTGTAAGCCAAACCGTTGTGAACTATCTAAACGAAGCTGGGTAACTCACTTGTCGTGGTTTGGGCCTTCGCTCAAATGAAGTAATCAACTTTTAATAGAGGAAAAACCAAAACTTTCTTTTTGTAACTATGAATATTTTTTGAAATTTTAAACGTAACAACGTGAGATGTTTTTAAAATCTAGGTATTTTGTGACTGACTATACGATCGATCATTTTCGCTGTGTTCAACTCAAGATAATCGTTTTCAATTGGGGATAGAAATATTTGTTGTTGTTGCACAGAGAGCCAGCAAAATTCGTAAAAAGATTAATTTATTATCTGATGGCGTTTTGGAAAGTTGTTTGACGCCAATAAAAATCATATTCGCTTTAGCATCAGCAAGTAGATAAAGATCTTTACGTAATTGTTAGTTGACTAAATCTATACCTATAGAAGATACAATAATGCTTGTTGGTAATGAGTAATGTCAAAATGAATGATACCGATTTTGTACTATTCTTTTTGAAGACTAAACAGTTATAGAAATTTATTAGCCTATTATAGGGAGTCATAGTTAATCTAGAGTCTATAGTAATATATGAATATCACAGAGCCTTTCTAGCCATGGCAGTTGGGTCTACTTGCCCATTTCAACAGAAAAACCTTATTGCAATTAAGTTACGATGGATGGCACTCGAAAATGATCAACGACCTGACGAGATTAGACTTTTTCGGAAACCATGACCTAGCCACCTAGGATGACGAGGTGGAATCATCAGATCACTTCATGCTTAGCTGTCCAGCGTTTGCTAGGACCAGGCGCAGGTATTTCGGTTCGGATGTTCTTAGGTCTCCGGAGGACGTGTCGAGGATCGATGTGTGCCAAATTCGGAGCTATATTGTAGCTACACAGCGATTTACCAAGCAATCTTAAGTTAGTATCACCGTTTAGAATTGTGGCATCACAACGGACCTTTTAAGTGTCCAAGTGAGCGGTTCTTCTAGTGGAACTGCTACCACCGAAATGGCTTAGAATTCTATGAAAATGAAATGGCCCGAAAAACATCCGAAATGGTTACGGGAAAGTCCCGAATACAATCCAATAAAAGTTCCTAAATGATCCCGAAAAACTTCCAAAGTTGTCCCGAAATGATCCAAGAACAATCCCGAAAAAGTCCCAAAAAAATCCCAAAAACAACTTCGAAATGATCAGAAAATAATTAAAATGATTAAAAAACCCTTCCGAAAAAATTTTCTTGAAAGGGTTTAAAATAACGGAAAAAAAATTAAATTCTATGAAGATGAAATAGCCCGAAAATCATCCCAAAATGGTTACGGGAAAGTCCCGAAAACAATCCACTAAAAGTTCCTAAATGATCCCGAAAAAGTCCCAAAGTGGTCCCGAAATGTTCCCGAAAAGTCCCAAACAAAATCCCAAAAACAACTCAAATAATTGTTAAAATTATTCCGAAATGATTAAAAACCCATCCCGAAAAAGTTCCAACATAATCCCGAAAACAATCCCGAAGTTATGCGAAACTAGCCCCGAAGCCAATCCCGAAAAGTCCTGAAAACAATCCCGAAATGGTTCCAAAAACAGTTCCAAATGGTCCCGAGTAATTATTGGAATGGAAATTATTCATCATTTATAAAACTTTGAGTGATGAGTGCCCGGTTATTTTTTATTCAAAAATAGCAATATCACCAAAATAGTCCCACAAAAGATGCCGAAAACGGTCCAAATGTGGTCCCAAAACAGTCCCGAAATGATCCAAAAAGAGTCCCGAAATTATCCCGAAACAGTTTCGAAATGATCACGCAAATGGTATTTTTTTGAATAACCAATAACCGATCTTTCGTCACTCAAATAAGTTTTTTAATAATGCCCATCTCTGGTTCTAAATATGGGGTAAAATTCCTCAAGCGGACCACCTAAAAATTCGATTTGAATGAAATTTGGTGAAAAAATTTAAAAAAAAATGTCACTAAAGGTCGCGTAAAAATATTGCATGGACGGAGATATACGGGTTTGAATTCGCAATTTTTTTGTGTAAGCCATTTTTTTTTTTAATTAGATATCATGTAATTGACGTGCTAAGAAGGAACATGGAAAAATTTATTGAAAAAATTTAGTAACTAAAAAATATTTTGTGAAAATTTAGAAAAGAAAAATTTAGTAAAAATTTTATAAAAAAAAGTTAGTAAAAGTTTTACAAAAATAAATTTTAGTAAAAATTTTATAAAAAAAAAAAATTTTGTAAAAATTTTATAAAAAAACTTTTATCATTTATTTTTTTCAAATTTTGACATTTTTTTAAATTTTTTTTAGCATTTTAAAGGAAAAAGATCAAGCTTTAAATTTATATTGAAAAAAATATTAAAAACGTGGAAATATAAAAAATTTATAAATATTTTTTTTATAAAAATATTTTTTTTCTAAAATTTTTTAATTATTATTTTTTTTTTTTTTTTAATTTATATTCGAAAAGACGGGGAAAATACTTCAGAAAAAGGTTTCCATGTTCCTTTTGAGCACGTCAATTGCATTACTTCTAATTTAAAGAAAAAATGCTTACACAAAAAAAATTGCGAGTTCAAACCCGTATATCTCGATAGCCTACGCGACTTTTAGTGATCTTTTTTTACATAGCAAATCACTTTTGCCAAATTTTATTCAATTTGAAGCGATGAAATTTTTAGTTCGGGTCAAGTTGCTATAAAAAAGTATTAAAAACCGAAATACTGCACCTATTCAGCTGACGAGTAGTGTACAAAAAAAAAAAAAAAACGCAATTTTAAATCAATGCCACTTTACTAAAACTTATATTTATTCACGTGAAAACATTTGCCGCAGTCTCAGCAAAACAATCCATTTAACTGATAATTTTTTCCACAAATAAAAATCAGTACTATTCTATTGTTTATAATTGCAAATATAAAACGTGCCACATTACCAATTTAAAACGTGCTCGGAACCAACACCACCACTACTAGCCAATAACTATATACAGCTCGACAATAAAAACACATCGCGTTATCAGATGATAGACAAAAACGAGTTCATAGATACCCTACATACAAGCGATACGCCACGCTACATTCATGTGCTAAAATATTTAAAAAAAAAAAAAAAAAAAAAACGCACAAAAAACTAACGAATGCGGAATTGTGTTAATTTTTCTGTGTAGCTGATGAATTTTTATTAAATCGAGCACGTGTTAAAAGTGAAATGAAAAAAAACTTCCGGATAAAAGAAAACAAAAAAATAAGTGTGTTTTGTGGGATTTTTTTTTTTTTTTTAATTTTTTAATTCCAAGGGAGCAAATAAACAACTGATAAAATTCAAATGAACAGCTGAAAGAAATAACAAATAACATTCATATGTAGAGGTAAACATATAAATGTGATTAGATATATTGCGGCGTTTTGAATTCACATTATCAAGTTGTTCCAAATTTTTCCCACTAAAAAAAGTAATCATTTAACGCAAAAAAGTCATAAAAGATAATTGTTATATACGAAAATTTTAAAATTACATCCGCCGACGAGGGACGAAGAACCCAATCAGACAATAAAAAAGGGCTCAAAAGAGTCCTGCGGAGGATGAAGCCTGGGAAGTCTCCGGAACCCGAAAACAATACCAGTGAAGGCAATCCGATTAACGGCTTACAGCTGCCTGAGATTTTGAGGCACATGTATGTATAGTATGAATCTTTCCCGCCAGGCGAAAGACAGCATGGCTTGTCTCATTTCCGAAAGGCAAAGGGGCTCAAACTCTCCACCATCCTTTCGCCCACTGTGCATGATCGAGACATCGGGAAAAAAGATAGAGAGCCTTAAAACAAAGCCGAACAGCAGTCATAGACCCCCTGCGGGTTGGGGGTTTAGAATATGCCCGAGGTAGGTATGGCTGTCGTAAGCGGAGACTAAAATCCATTTCGACCACGGTTAAGAGGACAACGGAGTCGTCCCCAAGGGATTCGGATCAGTACCACAAAGTGCTCCGGAGACCTAAGAACATCCGAACCGAGATTCTTGCGCCTGGTCCTAGCAAACGCCGGACAGCTAAGCATGAAGTGATCTGATGATTCCACCTCGCCATGCAGCTCACGCCCCTCGGGGTTTCAAGAATATTTAACCGCATCGCATGGATCCCCATCGGACAGTGCCGCGGATCTCATTTGAACTTGGTTTTATGTGGTGGGTCCCAAACCCTACGTGTCTCGGGGAGTTGGATTAATATGGCGATCCGCTTGCAGCCGCACCTCATGATGACAGACGCTGTTGATGAAATGCCCTGGCAAGCCCTTAAACCGATAATGTCGGAGTGGCCTTGTCACGTTAGATGTTGGAAATGCTTTCAACTCTTTCAAGTAGACGGACATGCTTGATACATTACAAACATTTCTTCAAGCTACGGACACACTTGCTAGATATAGTGAGTGGCTGCTTCAGGGACCGCTTGCAAACGTATCACACGATGCAAGGCCAAAGAGTGGTTAAGCCGTCTTAGACAGGTGTATAAACGATCCCGGCCCACAGTGGTATTCGGTTCCATACATTTTTTGAAAAAAAAAAAAATTAATAGAATAGGTCATTGAAATTACAAACATGCCACATGTGAGCTAGTTAAGAAATATTTGAAAAATAGTTAAAATCGGTGCACTCTTAGGAAGCACCTCTCTTGGACCTATCAAAAATTTAAACTCAAATCTTAATCTTCAATTCCTCTTTTAACACGTAGAGTGCCACCATACAACAAAAAAAATGGGGCCCGTCTGGCCACGATTTTTTTTTTACATAATACAATAGAATATTGTTCAACAATTCTGAATATCCAATTTTTGTTGAAATATATGTAATATTCGATAAATAGCGGTACTTTTTGTATATGGTGACACGTTGGTCTCACGCGGCCAGGAGATTGACCGTTAGACCATCTGTGCCACATGAGACCAACGTGTCACCACACATTCATCTTTGCACTTCAAACCGTTTTGATCATGTTTTAGCTTGCAAGCTTGCATTTGATGAGTGTCAAGTTAGCTAAGCACCCTAATGCAATCGAGTCGGGACCAGGTGGATAATTTGCCGTTATTTTGCCGGGAAAGAATTAATTTTGCCGTGTAATTTTTTCCCGGAATTTTGGGGTGCTTTGCTAACTTGATATCAACTTAGCTAAGCACCCTAATGAAAACGGTGTTAGAGACAAGATATCGAAACCGGACTTGTTTCATATTTTGCCGTTATTTTGCCGTGATTTTGCCGGGAGAGAATTAATTTTGTCGGGCAATTATTTTTGGACTTTTTCATATACGAAGTTAAAATATTTATTTATATTTTATTATATTTATGTTTCTTTGACTGCCATAAAATAACACAAAATTCAATAAGTTGATGTAAAAATGTTAATGTGCTTGAAGTGAGTTTATTTTTATATTTTTTCTCAATGAATTGATGTAAAAATATTTATTTATATTTTATTATATTTATGTTTCAAAAATAAAAATAACCCCTAAGAGTAAAAAAATCCGTTAATTTGAATCAGTTTTTGAATAGGCCATATGATGCCCCATTGGTCTCATAACCACAGGCCAAGCAGCATACACAATGCAGTGGCTCTAGTAGGACGTGAATACACTAATACTTCTTCTATTACTACTACTACTGCATCAGCACAAACCGAAATCTCACACATTATACCGTGAGACCAAGTGTCACCACGAGGCCTGAAAGTCCCTTTGAACTGTGAGACCAACTGGGACTCACATGGCACTCAACGTGTTAAAATTTCCAAAGTAAATTTCTTAAAATTTTCCTTGTGTCAGAGCCATGAATGTAGCAAAATTGTTTCGTATACGCCATGGTGTCTGTGGTTCAGTGCAATACATTCTTGTTTCTGGCTCAACGAAAAAATTTTAAACATTACATTCGATTTTCTGGCACAATTGAACTACACATTCATGAAAATGGCATTCCGGGGTTCTTGTACTTGGGAAGCGACGATATCTTCATTAAACTTGGCGCATAAGTTACTCCCATGAAAGCTATTGGACGGTTCTTTGAGCATTTTTTTTTGGTCAGAACTTGTCAGCAGTCTATTAATAACATATGTTTCGGAAAAAATCATTATTTTGTGCATCTTCAGACTCCAGCTTGCAGCATCAATTACTTTTTCTGTATGTCTACAAAATATTACGTATACGCCATGTCACTTCTATGAAAATTTTAAGACTTTTTTTCGTCATTTAATGAAGAGGGGCAAATAGGGGCAAAAATTGTTTTCAGTAATCGAAAGAAAATATTCAAAACTTTCATTTCATTGTAGTTAGAAGATGTAGCAAGCTGTAGCACACACACTTTTTGTTTACACAAAGTATTAAAGGTAACAGAGAGCGAGAAAAAGGTGCCTACAATTGAATTACACAACTTCTTGCATAGAATTCAACAAAAAACTGTCTCTATTAAAGTGTTGCTTATGGCTATTGTCGTAAAATTACAATAAAAAGTTCAGAGTATAACTAAATTTTTTCGCTCACTCTCTTTATCCACGCTTACTTGACATATATGTCTTATCTAGCTACCCTCGTACATATAACGTGATTGTTTTTTAGTTTAGCTGCTTTCAAATCAAATTTTGTGGCCGCGAGTAAAACAAAAGCCACAGCTCAAAGTTTCGGTTTTTATTTGATGTTTGTTTGTGAGAATAAAAGTAGCTAAAAAGCAACAGATAAAAGGGCATTGACGTAACATTTCGCAAACAAACAACTTATTTTCACACAAATTCAAATATGTATGTATGTGAACGATAACAAAAACAATAAAACTAATAAGATGCAACGATATACAAGTTTTGAGAACAAAACAAATAAAAAAATAAAGAACTAAATACAAAAACAAAAAAATTGAACACATGTTGCTGACGTTGCCTTTAACCTTTTCGTTGTCGTCTTTCGCTACCCCGCCACACTCTCAGCACTACTTTTCCCACTAAGCTGCTTACAACACACACGTGTTGCTTTGAAGTTGAAAAAAAAAATCAAAAAAATCGGTTGAACAAAAGTAAAATATATAAAATAAAATCAAAAGCCAGGGGCAATGTGCGAAATGCACGATTTATTTCTAATATTGAGGAAATTAAATGCATGTAAAATGCCAATGCATGTGGATATGCACATGCTTACGTACTTATATGCATACATAAATACTATATTTGCAGAATGCTGAAGGTAAAACCTATCAGAGTTACATACAAACTTACTAGGGTGGGTTATCATTGAAGATTTTTAGGCAGTTCGTTCTCTAACAAATTCAAAAATAGGCCCTTTTTGAAAAATTTGTCGCACATAGTAAGCCATTTTGGGTTTAAAACGCTATAATTATTAGTTAAGAGAATACCCACAAAGCAAAATTATTGAAAAATCTAGAAGCGTCCAAACGATGTACAGATTTGTTGCTCTGTACCAAAATCTCTGCGCATATTGTAGAATTAAAATACAATTTTTTTAATAGGTGGCAGCCCTTTTTATAAAAAATCAGATAAATCACTCATTTTCAGGCCAAAACCTTTCACCTGATGCCTAGAAGGGAAAAAATATTTTTTAAAAGGTGACAACCTTTAAAAAATACCTTATTGAACATCAATAGGCCTCATTTGAGATTTCCTCATTAGAAATCAAGTCAACTACTCCTTTATCTGACAACTAAATATTAAAAACTACTTAATATAAAAAAATACTTTAACACGGTGGCAACGCTGTTCAAAAATATTTAGCCCCCTATACATCTACAGATTGAGCCCTTTCATTTTACACCTCATTTTCGAGTCTCGCACTAATGCTATGGATACATACACAGAGATTATCTCCAATAAATCTTCTTTAATCAGATCCAAATTTTACCCTGACACACACAAAATTGAAGATTAACAGCATTGAGAATTACTATACTACCTTGGTTGTTATTGCACCATATTTTTACCTACCTCGGCCACATCTAGCTGTCGATAGTCGGATTTTACTAACCAGCGCGACGCCTATCTGTCAGCTACCCTTAATTTCCTAGTGTTTCTTGGTGTTGTTGTCTATTTATGTACAGAGTGTTGCCAGTGCAAATTTTTTAAAACTGTTGAAATCTTCTTCATTTTTGGGAGTTTATAATGAAGATTATGCTCAAGTTAACTCCTAAAAGCGCAGTTAATTCGGAATTTGCGCTAATGTATCAGCCGTATTATATTCGTATAATTAAAATTAGTTTTATGGCAACCCTTTTTATAAAAACTACCAATTACTCCTTTTTAGGCCAAAGCCATGTAATGTAAACTAAAAGACCTTGAAATTATAAAAGCAAACAAATGAAATAATAGAAAAAAATGTTTTTTTTTCAGACAGGTGGCAACCCTTTACAAATTAAATCAAACAAACTCTACCTTAAAAATTATATTTAAACAGGAAACCACACATTCCTAACAAAGCATTACCTCACTGCATATCGACAGAGGGTGAGCCTTTTCATTTGACATTTCAAAAATATTTAACCTTAACAGGTGGCAACTCTTTTTATAAAAATTATAATAAATTACTTATTTTCAGGCCAAGCCATTTTACATGACACCTACAATTTAGAAAAAAGAAATAAACTACGTAACAAGTAAAAATATTTTTAAGCAGGTGGCAACGCTTTTCAAACAAAAAATTTAGCTTCCCGTACATTGACAAGGTGATCCCATTCATACTACACCTTATTTGCGACAATGACACAAAAAATTCATTCTGGTCTTATAAACAATTAAAATTAAGTTTTTTAAACAGGTGGCAACTCTTTTTATAAAAATTATGATAAATTACTCATTTTCAGGCCAAGGCATCTTACATACATTGAAATTGAAAAAAAAAATAAACTACCTAACAAGCAAACATATTTTTAAACAGGTGGCAACGCTTTTCAAAAATCCTGACATTGTAACGATATCACGCGAACTACACTTTCATTTAACATCTCAACATCTCATTTGATATCTCAAAATGAACCAAACCACGCAGGAAAAACTTATTTTTAAACAGGTGGCAACCCTTTTCAAACAAATTAAACTATCCTGCTCATCTACTTGTTGAAATCTTTCATTTGAAACGACATTTTCGAGAATCGGAGAAAGATGTAAATCTAACATTGCCAAATCGACACAACTCATCGTCCTGATCATTTCGAACGATTTTTTGAATAGAGGGCCCGGCAGACGTTGGTCCCGCCCAAAAATTTACTTCCCTGCAAATAAAAAACTTGACTGTTTTCATGTATATCTATCCTTTTCTAATCTGTGCTCCATCTTTTTCCTTTATATAGCCTTTTCTCCCTATCACTATACTTTTCCCTATCCCAATCCCTATCCACATCCTACCATCAATACTTCAAGAGACTTTTACCTATTTCTTAGGTTGTTATAGATTAACTTCACTATTTACCCATCCATATTCTGAGATAAATAAATACTTCGAGAGATATCCCGTGGGAAAAATCACATCTGCATGGAAGGTGCCACGCCGCCATCATTCAGTGGTCCGGATTTTCTATCTAAAGCATTCTGAAGTCAAATTGATTATATACCAAACAATTTAGTTAAGGTCGGACCGGGCTTTTAGAAGAACTTTAGTGACAATGGACGCACAGAAGAGTGTTATACATATATAAATATGGGTCTATATCTCCTTCTTCACATACTTGCAAACATCGCGATGCATCGGCCCAAATTTTGTGTGGCATTTCATGTTCTGGAAAGATACAAAAACCCTTCGACTTCACCACATGTTACCGTTTGATCGTTAAATACTCGAGTCTACGAACTTATCAGGCACCCCTCGTAGGTTTATTTGGCTTTGTGTTTTTGAACTTTGTATCTTATGTTTGTTTTTCAAGAAAATAGAGAAACAAAAACGATATGAAAGTATTTTTTTTTTGCTTTTTGCCATAGGTAAATAATTCTGGCTGCGTTGTGCATTTAATTGGCTCTTTTTTTTTTGAAACCCAGGAAGGACTTATGTTGATATTTGTTCTTTGCTTTCCAATTGTTTGTTATTAAATAAATTAGCAATGATATAAGGCAACATATTAACATATCGAGCCGTGTGCGCAAAAAAGACGTATGAACCATGATTTTCGAGTTAATTTTTTTTTTTTTTTTTTTTGAAGAAAGTCGATAATTTATTAACACACGCATCATATCCGAAAGTTTAATTTCTGCGAAATGTACATTGATGAAGTTAAAGCAAGATAAATTCTGCCATAAGTACATTTTTTTTGTTTGTTCCCACTTTTTAAGAAAGGCAAAGTGGCGGTTACGTATTTTTTTTGTTCTGACACGTACTGCTTTTTGGCGCACACACCTCGATGTTATAACAAGCTATACTTTTATTTTTATATATCCAGACTGTCTCGCAAATGGCTAGACCTCAAGATTTCAACAAAAACATTTCTAGATAGGGTTACCACTTAATCCGATTTTATAATTTCGAACACGACTTGGCTCATGTGGATGAACTTTTTGAATAAACATGCTGCATTTCAAGTTCTTCTGCCTTAGTGTTGTCACGTGAAAGTTTATACAGCGTTGCTACCTACTCACACTAACCTGTTTTTTGCTTACTATCTCGAAAACGACTTGAACCATTTTGATGAACTTTTGAGCTTATACAGGGTTGCCACCTATGTATTTGTAATTCTTATCAATTGGGTCAGAAATGCTAATATGGATATCAAACAAAAGGTATTTCATGTAGTATTTCAGCAAAAATAAAAGATAGGTTTAGCACATAGGGTTGCCACCTAAACCCATTTGATTTAGTTTTTTTTGCTTATCTTATAACTTTACAATCGCTCTTCTATATATAGAGATAATATGCTTCATTCTTGGACTTGGGTGTTGCCACTTGGGGCGACTTGCAGGGTTGCCACCTAACTGAATTTTTTGTTTAGTATTGAGCAAAATATGCCAATATGGTTATCAAATGAAAGGTATTTGAGACGGCATGCCAAGACAAATATTTTCAAGTAGGGTTGCCACTTAAACGCAATTTAATTATTCCTTCGAATATCGACCACTATCTCGGGTAGCTTTTGACCGATATTGATGGAGTTTGGTGTATGGATAGTATGCTTCTTTCTGAGATGTTTTAGTTGAGTGTTTACAGGATTGCCACCTATTTGATTTCTTACAGGCTCACAGCTTGCAAATAAATGTATATCTTAAAAAAAGAAATAGCCACGTGTGCTCACATGGTAAAAAAAATTTGTCTACAGGGTTTTATCTTATTTCACGCACAACTAATTCAATTTGCATAGCACCCAATACACTTTTTTTTGTAATAAACCGAATAAAGCAAGAAATGTGTATTTATTTTAGAGTGTCTGTGTATCTGTAGGTGGGTGCAGCCATTCAGACCGACAGCATGGTCGCCAACAATCTGTGTCGACACGACACATAAAGTGAATGTGAATGTACATTCCAATTAAATTATCTACAAACTATTTTTCGATGTGGTGTGTTGGTATAACTATAAATGTTTTCCAACGTCCGTTCATGTTCTCATTAAAAACTTTGCCAATTTAAATGAAATATTATCGCTTTCAATGTATTTACTCGAAAATTAACAACGAAATATTTTTTAAGTGGATTTAGTTTGTTTTTGCAGAGGATTAGAAATGTACTGTGGTTGCCACCTGTTTACAAAATAACATTTTTGTATAGCTCGTCTGATTTGCAAAGTTGAGATGTCAAAAGGAGTGGACTCTCAGCCTGTAGATGTGCAGAAGGGTTAAATTTTTTGTGAAAAAGGTTGCCAGGTTGTTCAAAAAATAAATCTTACTGGGATTGTCTGTTTTTGAAGTTAACTTCCAAAGTTTTATGGAGAGTGAAATTTCAACCGATAATAAAAAGTTCCAGCAGAGGGCGCACCAGTCAGGAAATAAATTTTTTGTATTTTCACTATCTGGGAACCTTCCGACCGATTTGGATCATATTAGAAACATAGATAGTAGTTATGTTTCATTCTAAGGTTTTCTACTTGGGTGCTGCCATTGGGAAGGTTTTACCGGGTTGCCACCTATCTAAATTTTTGTTTAAATATTGAGCAAGATATTTCAATATGAGTATCAAACAGGGGCGGATCCATGGGGGTGGTTTTCAGGTTGAAACCCTCCCCTACGGAATCAAAAAAGTCATACTTTTCACAGTACAACAGCAAAAAATTTAGAAAAAATTACACAAAAAATATAGTAATATAAAAAAAATATAGTAAGAGTGGCACAAAAATATAGTAAAAAATTACCCATAAATAAAAAAAATAAAATTTAAAAAAATGTAGTAAAATTGAACAAAAATATAGTAAAAATTTAACTAAAATATAGTAAAAAAAATTACACGAAAATTTAGTAAAAAATTACCCATAAACATAGTAAAAATTAGACAATAAATAAAGTAAAATTACACAAAAAATAAAGTAAAATTACACAAAAAATATAGTAAAAAAAATTACACAAAAATATAGTAAATTACGCCAAAATTATAGTAAAAGTTACGTGAAACGTTGAATTTGAATTGCCTATACCAACAAATGTAGGTATATTTTTTTTTGAAAAACACCCATATAAGGCGAGTTTTGAGAAACTGTGCATCAAAAATATCCTCAAAAATTGTTGTATCTGGCGGCCGCCGTGGAGTAGCGGTTAGGCGTTCGGCCTTCTACACCAAGTCGTGGCGGTTCGATGCCTGGAAAAAGTAACATCAAAAAATTATTTAGAAAAGGAACTTTTCTAAACGGAGTCGCCCCTCGGCAGTAGTTTGGCAAACTCTCCGGGTGTATTTCGTTTGCTTTGCAAGAGCCGTTCGGAGTCGGTAAAAAACTGTAGGTCCCGCCAACTTGTAGGAAGAACTCAAAAGCAACACACCACAAGTTGGAAAGAGAAGCTCGGCAAAAATCTCGTTAGAGGTTAGGATAACCTGTTGGTATATCGCCGCCATTAGTTTTTTTTTACGTAGACTGCAATGTCCCGTATAATGCCCAGTGAGGGTTCTTAGATCCTCCCTTCTTAAATTAATGAGCCTGACCGTTGCTCTTTGTTGTGGGTTTGGCGATCCTCTGTCCTAGGCTGCTAAATCAATGCTGCCTACGGTGCTGATTTTTCCCAGTTGCTTATGGTCTCCCTTGCGCGAGCCTTGGTGAGCCCACAAATAAGCACTCTGCTTTGCTTTTTGCTGCCGTCATGCCTTTCATGCCCCAGGACCCACCCTAACAAGCTTCGAAGTTTTAGTGTAAGACTGTAAGGCAGTAAGCATGGATTTCAGTTTGAAAGATGGGGTTGGGTAGTTACCCATTGGCAACGACTTTTTGTAGATGGGTTCCTAGATACCAACTCCCGTTTTACCATCTTCCAGCATCGATTCATCCGTATACAAAATTTCCGAATCTTATGTATATATTTATATTGGTTCCAAATGTGAGCAGAAAATGGTAGCACATACAAAATCACCAATTAGAAAAAGTATATAAGGCTTGTGATTTAAATACTAGCTTCAGGAAAAATTAAATAAAAATGTCTAGTAGAGATAACAATGAATTATCAGCTATTTCATGTAGGCTGTATTTAGCTTGTTCGATGAGCGAAGCGATTTGGCATGACAACAATGTTTTCTGTCTGCAGGTGTATTCTGCCTCGTGGTGACAACGCAATCCGTCACATTATTCGCCGCCTGTGTAGGCGTCACAAAATTCTTTCACCTCGAAATTGAAAATTGCTCTGTTACCAACCAAAGTAAGGAGCACTTCGCCGCTTCGTTTTTATAAGTAAAATGAATTAAAAATAAAAATCAAAATGAATAACAAATGCATTTATAGACTCAACTCACGTAATACTTAGTAGATGACAACAACAATGAAAGCAGCAGAGCGCAATATAGAGCGTGAAGTGTGAGTGAGTGTGCGTGAGTGCGTTGGTTGGCTTAGCTGCTTT
Source organism: Campiglossa producta (assembly GCA_964058755.1). Taxonomy (NCBI): domain Eukaryota; kingdom Metazoa; phylum Arthropoda; class Insecta; order Diptera; family Tephritidae; genus Campiglossa; species Campiglossa producta. The sequence goes on along the minus strand of CAXKVI010000004.1, from coordinate 20,654,000 downwards.
TCACATTCACTATGGGTTGCCGCCGACAGTTGATTGCATTCCACCGCATGTTGTTTCATTGTTGTTATTTTTGTTATGTTATTTTTATTATAATTTTGATTTGTTTCTTTTCGTTTTATTTAATTTTTCGTTGCTCTCACTCATTGTCGCCAACAACTGCTGCCGCTGTTATGGCATGTCAATTACACTGATGTGTTTATTTCCCAACCACTCAAAATCATCACTTTTTTCGCATACTCATCAGTCGATTTGATTCATCTCAATCAGTTTACCTCACATCACCTCGCCTCACTTTTGTAATTTTGTATGTATGTATGTATGTATGCACCTCACCCACCCCACAGAGATTAACACAGATGATGAGGTTAATGTGTTTGTTACTTCTTTGTTGTTGCTGTTTTATAAGCAGCACAACACTCAAGTCAAGCCATTCGATGCTCAATATTATTCATGCGGTGGCATGTTGTTGACATTAAGCTGCTGGCAGCACGTACACTATGTTGACGTTTGCGAAGTGTAACAAGTCAGTGAAAGGAAAGTGTCGGAGAAATTAGTAGAATATACTACAGTCCATATGGTTACCATATTGCGGTTCAATACACAGAGAAAAAAGAGCTGGGAATGGATAAGAATTGACCGATATTTTGGTTGATGTGACAAAATGCCAATTATTTTCCATCACCAGCTCAATTTTCTCTGTGTGTAGAGGAAACAATTTCAAAATTTGAAATTTTCCCTTGAGAAAGGAATTAAAGGAATTTTTGCGAAAGAATAAAAAAATCCCAGGGAGAAAAATTCCGGGAGAATATTTAGAATTGCCCTGATTATTTTAATGCGCATTTCCTTCCTAGCAAATGCGAAAATAATGCTGCTTGGTTTATCGAATTACCTTCAAAACAACAACACAAATTTCGTTATTTTTTCTATCTTTATAAAGTCATCGAAATGATCATAATATGACCACAAAACGATCTTAAAATTACCTAAAATCAAGCCCAAAATCACCCCCGAGATGATCCTAAAATGACCCCAAAATGATCCCAATATGAACGCAAAATGACCCCAACACAAACCTAAAATGATTCCAAAATGACCTCAAAATGATCGTAATATGATTCCAAAATTATACCAATAAGTTCTCAAAATTACCGATGTGATCCCAAATTACCCAAATATGACCCCCGAAATGATCCCAAAATGTCCCCTTTCCTTCCACTTCCCTTTCTTCCCATTCTTTCCTTTTTCTACTTTTCTTTTCTTTCTTTTTCAATCCTTTCCCTTCCCCAACTTTTCTTTCCTTTCCTTTTCTCTGCTTTCCTTTAATTTGCTTTTCTTCCCTTTCCATTCCTTACCTTTAATTTTCATTCCTTTAATATAATGTTCATTCCTTTAATTTTATTTTCATTCCTTTCCATTCATTTCCTTATTTCTCCTTTCCATTCCTCTCTTTTCCTTTCCTTTTCTATCCCCTCTCCATTCCTTTCCTTTAATTTGCTTTTGTTTTCTTTCTATCTTTTCTTTCCTGTCCTTTCCTCTCCTTTTTCTTCCACTCCTTTCCT
>CAXKVI010000004.1:20584241-20652241 GCA_964058755.1 Campiglossa producta | reverse complement strand
AGTGTGAGAGAATAAATAATTTTTTTGCTAAATCAACTCCCAACAACTTAAACAACGGGTTTTCTTCGTAGTCGCATATTTATCGCTGATTTGGCAATTCGATTTGGGGTTTTTTTTTTGTGGTTCTTTAAAGCTCAGTACGTATTTTGGCTTGTCGCGGATTATGTGTTTTTTATACTCAGCTGTGCAAAACACACATACAATCTGTATTGGAATATTTCAGGTCATGTAGGAAATATTTATATAGGTGACAGCCTTGTGAAATGATTCTCAGTGACAAGTGGTTATGATATGGTTGTGGATTTTTTCCATAGCAATCACACTGTTTCATTCAGACGCACAGCTGGGTATATTATCTTCTGTACGAACGTAGATTTTTTTTTTACTTATTTTCTTCTTTTTCGTCTTTGTGATTAAAAAAATGCAATAAACTAAAATAATAAATCTTGTTTTCCGAATAATCAAGCAACCTTTCGATAATCGTTTGTATTAAGTCGATTTTTTTAAGAAGTTTGCTTTCAAATTTTATTTTACGACTGCAGTGCATACCGATATAAAAAAAATACCTGTTATTATAAATTATACTCTACTGATTGGATAGCAGTTTTGATTTAATAAATATTCATTTGCCATAAAAAAGTAGTTTTAAATTTGTAAAAAAAAAAACTGCTATGTCGGCAATTATACATAATTTTATTGATTTATGTAAATTTTGATTCGGTGGCTTAAACAAAGTTAGTTTAGCTTGGTTTGAGGAAATTTATAGTTTGTTATCCATATAATGCAATTTATAAATGATTTTCTTTATAAGTTTGAGAGAGTTTTACACAGTTGACGAAGAATTTCCTAGTAGGAGTGACACCACTGGATTAGAACAGCACTAACTCACAACAACATCACGTGGCTCCCACTGACTCATAAAAAACATAACATGGCTCACACTGACTAACAATAACATCACGTGGCTCCCACTGGCTCATAACACACATCACATGGTCTCGCTGATTCATAACCACACCACATGGCTCCTGCTGGCTCACAACAACATCACGTGGCTTCTGTTGGCTCACAACAATATCAGGTGGCTTCCACTGACTTAAAAGAACATCAAGTGGCTCCCACTGACTCACAACAAACATCGCAGGGCTCTCGCTGGCTCACAACAACATCAAGTGGCTCCCACTGGCTCACAACAAACATCAAGTGGCTCACAACAACATCACGTGCCTCACAACAAACATCACATGGCTCTCGCTGACTCATAACAAATATCACATGGCTCACACTGACTTACAATAACACCACGTGGCTCCCACTGGCTCACAACAAACATCACATGGCTCCCGCTGGCTCACAACAACATCTCGTGGGTCCACTGGCTTACAACAAACATCACATGGAGTCATTTTGTGGGTTGCATAGCTCCGAACTCTTTTTCATTTCGTTCGCTTAGCTGAGAACATTTTTTTTATATTAACAGCGGAAAAATTTGATACTGATAATACATGTTATGGTTATGTACATAAATATTAATAGATTACAAACAAATTAATTTACCACACTTTGGATTATCTTGAGTTATTTATTATATATTCTACACAATTCTCAGAATATCAAAGAAATACAACATTACTACCGAAAGCACGTTTTCGAAACAGAAATGATAACACTCGACACTCTAAAAAGAACGAAACAGAGATAATATTCAACAGTTTATATTTGAACAAGTGTTAAATGATGTGATGTCTAAATGTGCCTAAATAATGTGTGAAATTAAGGTCATTGAATAGAAAAAAAAAAGAAACAGAAAACAAAAAAAAAAAAAAACTAAAAATAAAAATAGAAAAAAAAAAACAAATAGAACACAGAAAACAAAAAAAAATTATAATAAAAAAAAAAAAACACACAAAAAAAAAAAAAAATTAAGGTCATTGAATAGAAAAAAAAAAGAAACAGAAAAAAAAAATTAAAATAAAAATAAAAATAGAAAAAAAAAAACAAATAGAACACAGAAAACAAAAAAAAAAATTATAATAAAAAAAAAGAACACAAAAAAAAAAGCAAAAAAAAAAAATGTATGTAAAAAAAAAAACAAAAAAAAAACAGAAAAAAAACAAAAAAAAAGGAAACAGAAAAAAAAACAAAAAAAAAGGAAACAGAAAAAAAAAAAAAAAAAGGAAACAGAAAACAGAAAACAAAACACAGAAACACATAACACAAGCGAAAAAGACAACAATTCATTCGAAGACAATTCAGTTTCGAAAAGCAGAAAGAATAAATTTAAGCAGCAGCACACACAATGCCTGCAAAATAAATCAGAGAAAATGCCGAAATGTTTAGCGAGCTAATTTGTAAAGAAAACAACAACATTACAAATGTGCGCGGATCAAAAGCAAGAACAAAAATACACATAAAACGAAAGCAGAAAAAAAGAACAATCAAGTGGCTGATATGTGTCAAATGAATCAAACAGATAAATGATAAAAAAAAAAAAAAATTATGTGCCAGCCGTGCGGTGTGTGAGAGGTGAAATGAGGAGGTGGAATGTGTACGAACGATGCGCACATACATATTTAGCCGGCGAACGAGCAAAGCAAAAACAAAACGCATTAAATGAGTTCTTTTCATATTCTGCTACCTGCCGGAACGTATAAATCAGTTTGTTCAACGTTGGTTGAGTAGAAAATGCGGCCAGCGAAATGGACATGAAATTAAAATCGCCGCAAGTTAATGGGAGTTGAGGAGAGAGAGAGAAAGTATGATGAATTTGTAGTTGATTTGAAAAATAACCAACACTGAAGTGCACCAGGGCGTATACGTAATTTTTATTTTGTAAAATCAATTGTCTATTAAAAATCAAAGTAATAAAAATACAAAAGATATGCGGAAATTCAAAGAAATTGGCAATGCAAAGTGTTTAGTTATTTATTTTATCAATTCAAGATAATTTTTAAGTACAAAGTCATAATTATGTCAGTAAGAAAATTTTAACTGCGAAAAATTATCACAACAAAAGCATATTTTGTAAATTAAAAAGTGGGGAAACGTTTTTAGAGACCATTTTAGGAAATTTTTTGACATTATTTTGGGACTTTTTCGGGACCATCCTGAGATCATTGCGGAACTTTTTGGTAGTGCTTTCAGATCATTTCGGCATTGTTTACGAGATCATTTGACGGCTCTTTCGCGACCATTTCGATATCATTACGGGATTGTTTTTGGATCTTTTTGAAATATTTTCGGGATTGTTTTCTTCATCATTTCGGGTCATTTTGGGATTATTTTCGGTGTGGAGCACAATTGTTTGCGAAACTTTGTCGGGATCATTTCGGGATTTTTTTCCAAAGCAAACCCGAAAACGACTTCAGAAGGTTCCCGAAAAACTTTCGAAATAATCCCAAAATGATGAAAAAAACAATACGGAAATGTTCTAAAATTAATCCCGGGAAAGTCCCGAAATGTTACCGAAAGCTTTCGAAATTTATCCCGAAGTGGTCCCGAAAAAGTCCCAAAACAATCTCGACAAGTTTCTGAAACACACACAGAATAATTCAAGATTTTTTTTAAACCATGAACCATGTTAAACTAACAAGAAAGATCCTGTTAAATTTACATGAGAAAATGAGACAGATAGGTTGAGGTTTTAACAGGGCGATATGATGTTTTAGAAGAAATTCATGTTAATTTAACAAGAAGTCATGTTAATTTAATAGGAAGTCTTGTTAATTTAAGAGGAAGTCATGTTAATTTAACAGGAAGTGAAGCTATTCGACATGAGGTTCATGTTAAAATAACATGAGCGATAGTGTTGATTTTACATGAAACTTATTCTGTTTGTAAAAAGGTCTCTGGTTATAAAAAATAAAATCTAGAAGCCAAAGTTAATTTTTTTTTGTGGGACTTTTAGAACCTATCCTGTGTGTTGCATCAAACCCAAACAACAAACTTTGTGTGAACCTAATTAATTTTATTTATTTTTCTATTATTTGAAATTTTTTGCGTCATTCATTTTGCTATATTTTTGCCAAAGATTTTACCTTCTGCTTTCAAATTATATGCTAAAAATGCAAACTCATTTCATATGCACGTGGCCCCGCAAACGTTAATTGTTATAAACAATCAAGCAATGAATACGAAATGGCAAAAGCAGAAAGGAAAACAGAAACGAGTAACAATGAAAAGTAGAAGGAAGGAAGAAAGTGGGAAACGCAGGTAAAGATGAAATTCAATTGCGAAATCAATATTGATAGGTAAGATATGATAATGGCTATGCAATTAAAACATGAGAATTTTTGTCATAGATTCCACAAACTTGATTGCGATTTACAGATACTTGATATTTAGTACAATAACGTTTATCTTTATCTATTTTATTATTTATTCTGTAACTAATTAGTTTATTTATTTTAGAAATAAACATCTTATATCGGTTTTCCAACTAAATCTGAGAGAGGGTGTTCTTGGCGACCCATGCTGCTTCAACGATTGACGTCTCATCAACCACCGATGTTGGAATAATCGCCTAGATATAAATTCTGAGCACCAGACGCGTGATTGCGATATCGGCAGTTGATGTAATATCACTAGGTGATGCGAAATATAATCGGCTTTTATTGGCCCCCGCTGTTAAGTTTTTTTTATGGCAAACAACGATAGGCGTCACTTTGTCAAGCTACGTCACATTCACAATTAAAGTCACTTCACCAAGCGATATCACATTCACAAACCAAATCACTTCAACGACTGTTCACAACAATTTTAGTCTCATTAGTGACTCTTTCCTTCTCATCAACGACCGATGTCGAAGTATTTGAGTATAAATATGTGCTGATCACCAAACGCTTTGATGCAACATCTGTCATTGAGGTGTCATCACTAGGTGATGTCATCGCTATCGAGTCTTATAGACGAATATTTTTGGACAAAAAAAAAACGATAAACGTCACATGACCAAGTGATGTCACATTCACAAATAATGTCACATCACCAAGCAGTGTCACGTTTGTAATCCATGTTACATCAACGATTGATGACACATATTTTGGTCTCATTAGCAAGCTAGGTCTGTTCAACAATTTCTGTCTAATCAACGACCAATTACGAAATATTTGAGTAGAAAAAATATGTTAACAACCAGTTGATGCGACATCGGTGGTTGATGTGACATCAGGTTAGGCCCATAACGAGTTTTATGGAAGACTGGTAGCAGAAAATATTTTTGAGCATACAAACGATGGGTTGTCACAACCAATACCGATTTCACAACAACGACCGATGTCACGATGTCGCAGTATTCGTCTAGATGCATATAACTCCTGAGAAAAAGTGGCCAATCGCTGATGTGTTATTGATGTGACATCATTAGGTGATGCAACCGCTAACGAGTTTTATGGAAGAATGGTTTTTAGAAAATGTTTGTGTCCAAAAAAAATGGATCATCACATCGACTATCGCATAAATGGCCCACATCACATCAAATACCGATGTCGCATCATGAGAAGCATGGATCAATCGTACTAGGTGATGCTACCGCGTTTGTTTTTTTAAAAACGCCTGGTGCTCAGGATAGCTGCTGCCACAACGCTAGCGATGTCACCTCTACGATATTAATATCAAATATTTGAACAACCTTGAAACATTGTTTATAAGTAGATAAGTATAACGCAATCGACATAGAAGTATTCAAGTAAGTATAATTCAATGTCATTTCTTCTCATATTAACCTCGAGATAAAGACAAATCAAGCGTTTGAAGTACTTGTCAAATTACAAACACTCAGTTTACTGTAACATAAGTATCTGCGTAGAGCATTTATGTATAACCCTGTGGGAAAAATTAATGTGTTAGATTAAAAAAAAAAAAAAAAAAAAAAATCATTGACAGAGACACAAATCACTGACTACTACCCACCCCATGTTATAGCTCAGGTATTCGAGCGGTAGAACCAGCACTTTTTTCGGGTAGCCAGGGAGATAAGGCATTCGTGAGCCAAATTTTTTAAATAACTAGGGCGTTTTTTAAGGAAAATCTGAGATAGGGCGTTATTGAAAAAAAAAAATCAAAACAGCAACTTTCCGACTGGGAAGTATTTTCGTTATGTACTACAAACTTACTCACATACATATACTTTAACTTGAAAATAATTAGTTAAAGTGAAACTAAATAGTTAGAAAAAAAATCACATAAACACCCAAAGCAATGAAACTTCAGCAAAGCGTGACTGATAATAGCAAGAACCTTGACAAGATTACAAACCATAAACAAAAAAAAAAAAAAACTTGAAATTAAAACAAATTAATTTATGATTGACAAATAATCACATAAATAAGGGAATGGAGAACAACAAAAGCTGAACATAATTAGAAACAAAATTGTTTTGTTGTGAGAAAATTACTTCAGTGAATGGTATAATTTATGCGAAGGCAGAAATTATTGGCTCAATTAGTATAAAGTTTTCATGCTGGACATTTTTGGGAAAAAAACATATGTAACAATACGCTAGAGAAAAAAACAGGCATAGGTTAGTATGCACAGCTGTAAAAAGAGCTAATGAGAAACAAGAGAAGTGAGGAAACACATTTCTTCCGTGACACAACCAAACCAATTAAGTGGCTCTGACGTGACAAATGCAAAACCAAGTAAGTAGTTGGGAAAATAAGTGAGACTTACTTGGGTTTGTTGTGTCACGGGAGATTTGTATGGAATTTGAATGGAAGGGTTTAATGTATCTCTCAAACCTAATTAAATATTAGGTAATTTGTTTTTTTTTTTCACTTTATTTTTGAATAGGATCGGGTGGCGAAGTTGACACCTTTGCTGATTACATAAAATTTTTTTTTTTCTTTTTTTCTTGCACCTGATATATTTATATTTGCCTTAAGGTTTTTGTGTTTGAAGTAATACAACTAAGTAATTATGTATAGACAATTGGGTATTTTTAGAGTATTTACGTTTGCAGTCATTAGATTTTCCCAAGAAATTCCAACAAAATACTTAGCAGGGGCATTCCAGAGTGAAGGATGGGGCATTTTGTCTCGTTATAGCTCGAACTTGGAACCAGCTGACGTCTAAACGTACTCCACTTTGAACTTCTTATTAATTCTGAAACTTTAAATTTTATTTCAAAAAAAAAAAAAAAAAAGAAACGACCGATTTATACCTGTCCAACTTTTTTCTACTGAGGTCCTTTCAAATGCTTTGGGAAAATATAATTTTTTAAGTTTTTTTTAATAATGGTTTAATTGGTTTTCGTATCCATCGAAACCACGGCATTAAGCTCGGCAGTCACCTTCGATGCATTATGGATTAACTAAGATGCAATGAAAAAAACAATAGACAAAGATATAAAAAAAAAGAAACAAACCAAAAAAAAAAAAAAAAAACCTTATGGCGGCGTTATAACTATAACTTCAAACGAGATTTTTGTGCCCAGCTTCTGTTCTAATTTTTGGTGTGCTGCTTTGAATTTTTCCCTACAAATTGGTGGAACCTACAGTTTTTTGCCGACTCCGAACGGCATTCGCGAAGCAAACGAATTTTTGCTGAGAAGCTTTTCATAGCAGAAATACAGTCGGAGAGTTTACCAAATCACTGCTCAGGGGCGACGCCATTTAGAAAAAACATTTTTCTAAATAATTTACGATGTTGGTTCGACCGGGAGTCGATACCAGGTCACTTGATGTAGTAGGCCGAGCACCACTATTTGAAAATTTCTTCTAAACAAAAAATATATTTTTATTTGTGCTTCGGTTCTTTATTCAAATTTAAAAAAAAAAAACGTTCTTTGGGATCTGATGGTTGAGGAATCGAATCGCAAATAAAAACTTGATTATTGATTTGAATCAAGAATCAAAATAAAAAAAAAGTGCCTTTGATTTGATAGATGATTAAAATCAGATACTAAAAGTATGTTTGATTCGTTGATGATTTAAATCATAGGTTAAAAGCTCCTTTGATTTGGTCGATGAATCAATTCGCAAATAAAAAGAATCTTCAAATTTTGAGGCGAATCAAATTGATTCTTTATTTGAAAGTGGATTTGAATCAAAAAGGATTCGAAATCCCACATAAAAGTATTTATGATTTGGTCGATGAATCAAATTGCAAAAAAAGTATCTTCAAATTGGGAGGCGAATCAAATTGATTCTTTATTTGAAAGTGGATTTGAAATCAATAACGATTCGAAATCACACATAAAAAGTATCTATGATTTGGTCGATGAATTAAATCGCAAAAAAAGTATCTTTAAATTGGGAGGCGAATCAAATTGATTCTTTATTTGAAAGTGGATTTGAATCAAAAAGGATTCGAAATCCCACATAAAAGTATTTATGATTTGGTCGATGAATCAAATTGCAAAAAAAAGTATCTTTAAATTGGGAGGCGAATCAAATTGATTCTTTATTTGAAAGTGGATTTGAAATCAATAACGATTCGAAATCTCACATAAAAGTATTTATGATTTGGTCGATGAATCAAATTGCAAAAAAAAGTATCTTTATATTGGGAGGCGAATGAAATTGATTGTTTATTTGAAAGTGGATTTGAATCAAAAAGGATTCGAAATCCCACATAAAAGTATTTATTATTTGGTCGATGAATCAAATTGCAAAAAAAAGTATCTTTAAATTGGGAGGCGAATCCAATTGATTCTTTATTTGAAAGTGGATTTGAAATCAATAACGATTCGAAATCTCACATTCACATACAAGTATCTATGATTTGCATTCGCAAATAAAAAGTATCTTCGAATTTTGAGGCGAATCAAATTGATTCTTTATTTGAAAGTGGATTTGAATCAAAAAGGATTCGAAATCCCACATAAAAGTATTTATGATTTGGTCGATGAATCAAATTGCAAAAAAAAGTATCTTCAAATTGGGAGGCGAATCAAATTGATTCTTTATTTGAAAGTGGATTTGAAATCAATAACGATTCGAAATCTCACATAAAAAGTATCTATAATTTGATCGATGAATCAAATTGCAAAAAAAAGTATCTTTAAATTGGGAGGCGAATCAAATTGATTTTTTATTTGAAAGTGGATTTGAAATCAATAACGATTCGAAATCTCACATAAAAAGTATCTATGATTTGGTCGATGAATTAAATCGCAAAAAAAAGTATCTTTAAATTGGGAGGCGAATGAAATTGATTCTTTATTTGAAAGTGGATTTGAATCAAAAAGGATTCGAAATCCCACATAAAAGTATTTATGATTTGGTCGATGAATCAAATTGCAAAAAAAAAGTATCTTTAAATTGGGAGGCGGATCAAATTGATTCTTTATTTGAAAGTGGATTTGAAATCAATAACGATTCGAAATCTCACATAAAAAGTATCTATGATTTGGTAGATGAATCAAATTGCAAAAAAAAGTATCTTTAAATTGGGAGGCTAATCAAATTGATTTTTTATTTGAAAGTGGATTTGAAATCAATAACGATTCGAAATCTCACATAAAAAGTATCTATGATTTGGTCGTTTAATGAAATAACAAATAAAAAGTACTTTGTACTCATTTGGCAATTTTTCTTTTTTTGATATGCTCTTTTGAAGCTTACTATCTTAGAGGTGTGTAGGTGGCAAACAAAGATGACAGGACAAATGTAGTGGGTAGTACGTTAACATGAAAACGCAATAAACTTTCCGAAGATGTCATTGAAGTATCTTAGAGCAAAGCAAAGCATACAATTTTATCGAAATACGCCAGAAATTATTGGATTTTCAGATGAAAGGAAATAGTGGGAAATAAAGTTTTCTCACAAAAACTCAGACGAGGACATATCCGTCACTCGCTTGCCAGAGGCATGAATGTGCCAATTTTTCAGATTTGAGTTAATTTTTGAATTTTTTTTTGCAATTGTGCCAGAAAAACGAATGTGCTACACATTCATGTTTCTGGCACAACAAAAATGTCTAAAAATTGAATTTCCAACTTTTTTAAAATATTCGTTGTGCCAAAAGCATGAATGTGTTGCACTCGAAAACAGACACCCTGACATATACGTAAAAATTTAACTGTACATTCGTGTTTCTGGCACAACGAAAATTTTGAAAAAATTTAGAAATTCAAAAAAATTAAGTTTTCGAGAAAAATCCTGAAAAGTCCATACGTGGCATAGATGTGGGTTTTCTCAGTTAGGTCATATAACCTATATCACCTATTCTCTACAAATCTCAGGTGACGACATTAGTCATCAGTTCTTGTGTTGACTTTCTGTCCAACAAATGAGGTTATGTTTTGACAGTTTCACACAAAACAAAGTCGCTAGTGGCTACAGAAAAGTTAGACAGTTTAGTAGCGCACTGTTGCTTACTAAGTAATACAATAATACAAACAAACAGACAAACAAAAAAAAAGTTAAAATATATTAAAAGTCACAATTTGGCAAATGGTTGCAGCAAAGAATTCGCGTCTGGCTGAATAAGTGAATGGGGAAAATTGCAATGGCATGAATGGTAAGACACTCGGAAAGTCGTAATGGAGTTTTTATGGTGGTGGAAGTTGTAAAAAAAAAAGAATTGAAGAAAATAAAAACAAGAAACTATAGCTGACGATAATGAAGGCAGGCAAAAACTTTTCGTATATTACATTTTATAGCTTTTTTCTTTCAACTTTTTAGTTTCGTGTTTTTTTTTTGGTATCTTCATGCTTTTTCCTCGCTCTCTTTGTGTTTTTCCACGACGCTGTTGAAACTGTTGGCATGTTAGCAAATTACACCAGTCGCATATCGTTGGCCGCATTACTGAATAACGGTAGTGACGGCGACAGTGACTGTTGTGACGCTGCTGACAGTTTGCAAGACATTTACATAATCTCTTCGCATAATAAAAATGAAATGGAATTTTACGCTCGAGACTTTAATTTCTCATCATCAACTATCTATGCAGACTTTCTTTCTTTTCACAGTTTTTTTTTTTGTTTGTTTTGCGCACATTCACCTTTCGTTTTTCTTACGTTTGCTTTTCTTTTACGCGTAACTCATTTGAAATGGTGACAGCGGTGAAAATTGGTTAAGAGTAATTAGAAGACAGGAAATTTGATTAAACCGAAGAAAGGGCGAAAAAAAGATATAATCGGCTTGAACGGCCTTGACGATATGCCGCTAGCTCAATTGTATAATAGACGCAAGTGTTTCACTTTATCCTAAATGATCCCTCATTTGCTGTACAAGTTTGCAAATTCCTAACGTGATATGATGTCGTGATATTAAGGTTTGACATCATATGATACTATATCACATGACGCAAGTGTTTCACTTCACCGGGGCCAAACTCGTGTTCTCGAGAAACTGGTCTAAGTAAGGGAGATCTTCAGACGAAGAGTACTGCCGCCAAGCGTTTTTCAGTGGAACTTCTTATTCGTCTTTAGTGAAAGATGTTGATTAACCGAAATCTTTGGAATCATCTAAACTTATTTGATTAAGCAAACATTAAATATTTACAAATATTATTCTAATGTTAAGAAATATATGGCAAACTTTTGCTTTCTATTGACGGTCACGCATTGACGATAATCGATAGAACCAGCAGCTGTTGAAAAAAACTTAAAAAAAATAGTAAAAAAAAAAATAAAATAAAAAAAAACATAAATTCACATCAATTAACATTGAATGAGTAAGCAGTGAGCTTCGCACTAAAAATAAAAAAAATCGCTTGAAGTACGCAAATTGTGTGTGCGATTCGTAGAAGATATGCCACCCCAATTACACATTTACGAGTACTTATAAGTAACGATATTTGGCGTCTGGAGTCTGAAGAGCACTAAATTCTTGTTGTTGTTTGTCTGCTGTGGGTTGGCGTTAATTGATTTAACGCCTTTCACTTGTGTTAAGCGCCAATGGCAATATATTTAAATTTCCCCTCTTTTTAATTTTGAAAGTGTGATTTTTAGAATGGAATAATTTTTAATTTAGAATTTAAGTCTCTTTTCGGAAGGTGAAGTGAAATTTTTCTTATGTTATTCAAAGATACTTATTCCCGAAAGTTTCGCAAAAAAAACTTTTTCAAATTTCAACTTTTTATTAGAACGACTTTCTCTATATGCCCAAGAACCGAGTTTAACCTAGAAGAACTCGGGATTCAGAAAACATACAATTTGTTTCCCCAAATACACTGAGGTAATCCCTGCTTTATACACTCTAACCTTTTTATTGCAGTTTTACGACGATGTCGAAATTTAAAGACGATTCCGAAATGAAAAAAAAAAAAAATGACACCAAAATGATCCCAATATGACCTCAAAATGACCCCAAAATGATTCCAAAATGACCCCACAATAATCTCAATATTACTCCACAGTCGGTACCATTTTGGGGTTAGACTGTTTATGTCTAAATGTACACACGATTTCAAAATGACACCAAAAAATTATTTCAAAACTATTCCAAAACGATCCCAAATTTATTCTAAAATGACCCCAAAACTATCCCAAATTGACTCTTAAATGATTTCAATGTGAAGCCAAAATGATACGAAATTGACCCCAAAAATTATCTCAGTATAATCGCAAAATGAAACCAATATGACCGCAAATCACCCAAAAATTATTCCAAAATGACCCCAAATTGATCCGAACATATTAGTAAACTAAGTAAATGAAAACGTCAATAATTGCAGTTCTCTGATTCAAACTCACGCTAATATTAACGAGTATAATCTCTAAAATATTTGATTGTTTACAATAAACAGAGCTAGTAAGTAACTACATAGCCATTAAATGTTTGTCCCGCCCTAATTGAAATGTGTATTATTTAATTAACTTGTTATTTTCCACAATTTTTTTTTTTTTTTTTTTGTTGTCGTTCGAACCAATCTAAAATTTCAATTTCAATTCATACACGATTACATCATTTCATGTAAACACATGGGGTCAACTATATACAATTCCATGGAACAATGTGAAATGTGGTTTATATATTTAAACAAATGAATGAAGATCGTATAGAAAAACAAATTAAAATAAACAAAATTTTAGTGACTCGTATGTCTAACAAAGATATCCAATAGCAAAACACTTGTCTCCAAGCATTTTTACCATATTCTGTTTTGCTATTGGATATATTTTTTAAGCGTGCGAAACACTGGAATTTTGTTTATTCGAATTTGTTTTTCTATATGATACTAATCAATGAAATCTACCCCAATATTTTTAAGGTTAGGAGCGCTTCAAATATCTATTCATACTACAAGTTCAATATCAAGCCGTTATAAAGATTAGTTAAAAAAGATAAATAGGAAAGAGCATATTGAAATAACTGAACTGATTTAGAAAATATAACTTTGAAAGCGTGCGACCTAAGCAAATAAATAGTTTCTAAATGATAAACAAACTGAGTAAACAAACACGAAATAACGGAGAACTTCAGATTACTGTCGAGATAATAAATGACGATATCAACATCCGAGCGTAACGCACAAACATTTCAGGAACACTCCAAAACCCATGGGAATTTTTTATGGCACTACATAAACAGAAAAGGGCCTAGCGAAAGTCGCAAAACCAGTTAAAAAAGTCAGATCTGGAAGAGTAGGGACAACTTCGAATCTATTCCTTGGAGACTTTCTGGTTATTTTTAAGCCAGATGAAGAGCCTTGTCTCGTAAAATGCATCTTTAAATAAAAAAATATTTCACTCTCTAACAATAGTTCGAGGCTCTCTCATATTTCATGAACTTGAGACTAATTTATGTCTGACGTTTACTTAATTTGTTTTTGTATAGACTAGAAATTTTGATTTGCTGATTAGCCATAAGTGCTGATAAGCTCATTTAAGCTGATTAGAACCATAAATAAAAAAAAAATCTTCTTGCATACTATAAAACTATATAAAATTCTATCTCGAAATTTTGTAAAAGCTAAACAGCCGAACCAATGTCCTGATTTTTTTCATTCAAATTTTAAAATATCATAATCCGGTCACAATAGGACACAAGCTTTTTTTTTTTTTTTTTAATTAAAACCCTGCTAGATATGAATTACAGCACCCATCAGTTTTTTCATATTGCCTTTCAGAACCTGATGGTAGGAATAAGGATAGGGATAGAGATAGTGTTAGGGATTGAGATATATATAGGAATGGGGTTAGAGAAACATACAATTCAATAAAAAAGGAAAGGTCGGTAGTTAGATAGGGGCGGCCTGCCTGTGCGACATAATGTAGATTCGCCTAGAGGTTAGTCGTCTTCTAAGGCATTCTCTAGCACAGATTTCTATTGTATGAATTTCGGCTTAAAAGATAGCGTGGTAGTTACCCATTGAGATAGGGAAAGGGATAGAGATATGAAAGACGGAAAGGAGAGAGAAAAAGATAGAAATAGAATAGAAAAGGATAGATCAGCAGTGAATACTGAATGGCACACGACAAATTGAAAGAGACACACGGCACAAACAACTCTTTAGAGGTTTTAATGATAACCTGTACGTATATTGCCGCCATAGAGTTTTTTCGATAAACGTAGTTATTAAAAGCAATTTTGATATAGGACGTTTTTCAAAAGTATTTTGGAATAGCGCAATCTTTCACTCAGCAATCGAATTGTTGATTTTATTGAAAAAAAAAAATCGTTTTATTAAAACAAATGATTTCAGTTTTTAGCCCATATGTTTCTATCAGGCTACATATAACCTTCCCCTCACAACACACTCCACACAATTGTTAGCGCATGTCACTGCTATCTGCGAGTGCGTGTGCTCTCGAGTGTTTGCTTCATTTCATATTAATGCAACGCATTTATTTTGTTTGACATTCAGCTATCAGTTAGCTTACGCCAACAACAAAATAAATGGTTTACATTATCGCAAAACCACAAAAAGTCATAAAAGGCGACCAACTGGCTGCTATGCACCGTTTCCCTACTACACTCAGCTGCTCGCACCCGACGCACCAACAACAGCTTATGCACATGACATTTTGACGATAATCAGCTGACTTGTTGCCTCGGTACTCGATTGATTGACAGTGATTGTTTTAAACATTTGTCAGTGTGAATGTTTTCTAATTTTTTATCTGTCAATTTCAATATAGCCATTGCTTTGAGAGAGCAACAGTTCAATGGCTTTGTTGCTTTGGTTGGAGGGAGGGGGGAGTCTGGAAGTTTGCCTTTTACATAAGCATAGTGAGATTAAATGAGAGTGATTGTTGCGAAAATGAATATAATTCAATAAACGAATAGACAGTTTAAAAATAAATAAAAAAACGCGGAGAGGATTGGAGAAAAAAAATAAAGTGTGTTTCAAAATATGTA
The DNA here is from genome assembly GCA_964058755.1 of Campiglossa producta. NCBI lineage: Eukaryota > Metazoa > Arthropoda > Insecta > Diptera > Tephritidae > Campiglossa > Campiglossa producta. The sequence goes on along the minus strand of CAXKVI010000004.1, from coordinate 20,636,993 downwards.
GGCGCATTCCACACTAAACTGACACTGAGCACTGAACCCAAGAGGTAAGTGAGAAGCCTCATAAGAGTGGAAATAAAGAGAGCCGAAAATTCTGACAAACTATCCGGGCGACGGCGGACAATAATAGCGACCTTGTAACCGAAAAATAAAAACAGAGAAAAGCCCTACTACGAGGAGAAATTATGCCTTTACTCTCGAGAGAAAATCTAGGGTGACCCGAATAAACTTTAATTTTGTTGTACAGTGTAATAGTCTAATTTACCCACGATAATATTAGACCAAGATCCCAGAGCCGCCAGACATCACTTATTTCATAAGGGATGAAACCTTTACTCCCGGATAGTCCTCTAGGGGTGTAAGAGTAGGTCGCCTCCCCTTTGGTGCACGCTAAATGACCTACATGGTCTACACGGCTAGTTTCTCGTATTGACGGTTCTACGAGAACGGTACCAGTACTTGTGCTGTACTAAACAGGGTTACGGGGAAGGGCCCCTATACTGATGAACTCTGTAATAAAATCAACGGTTACCTCTGCGACCTTTCCAGGTTTTTCACAGAGCGAGATCTGACGATATCTCCGACTAAATCAACGGCGACGCTTTTTACGACGTGGACGCACCAGGTGAGAAATGAATTAGACATTTTCGTTGACGGCACTAAGCTACCAACTGTCAGCCACCCAAAGTTATTAGGGATGACATTGGATAATACTTTCTCATTTGCTGGTCATGTGTCTGCAATGGTCTCAAAGGTACGTGGTCGCAACAAGATCCTCAAGTCACTTGCCGGCAGTACTTGGGGAAAAGACAAAGAAACGTTGTTGACTACATATAAGGCCATTGGCCGACCAGTCTTTGACTATGCTGCACCCATATGGTCGCCTAATGTACATAACACCAACTGGACGAAGTTACAAGTCTGCCAAAATACTGCCATCAGAACTGCTACGGGATGTCTCCTCATGTCTTCCGAGTCTCACCTCCATCAGGAGGCAAAACTGCTCAATGTAAAAGAGCATGCGGAAATGCTGAGCAAGCAATTCCTTCTCAACTGCCACAAGCCAGCACATCCAAACCGTCATCTTTTGGACATAGATCCGCCCCCGAGAGACATAAGGAAACATCTCCGTAAACATTATGATGAGATCCGGCATCATATTACCTTGCCGTTTGATCTGCAGAATCATAAGCGGGCTCTAACCGACATCCACACCGAGTCGGTAGATACTTTTGTCGGATCTCTACCTGTGAACCCCGTTCTGAACAGTCCTCCACCGGATATTGCTGAAGAAGAACGCACCTTACCAAGGGAGACAAGAGTTACCCTGGCACAGCTTAGGTCTGGATATAGTGTAAGGTTAAACTCCTACTTGTCCAGACTTAATGACACAATCTCAAACACATGCCCTGCATGTGGTAGGACCCCCCATGATACTCTACATCTCTTCAATTGTTCTTTTGAACCTACTCTTCTAACCCCTCTGTCCCTCTGGACAAACCCTGTTGAAACTGCACGTTTCCTTGGACTCCCCTTAGAAGAGCTTGATGAAGATCTTCGGAATGATCATACACTCTAGACAGGGCAATGCATTGTTAACAACAACAACAACTTGTGCTGTACCCATCGAGCCGAAGCAACCCGGGCCGTTTTTTTATATCGACCCGGCCAAGACCAATACACGCGGGGTGACCCTGTCTAACATTTAGGCAGGACTACACCTCGTTACAATAACAACAGCAACAACAATGACAGTCCTCTCCGTACCTGGAACGAATGTGAAAATTTCAAAGCTGCACCTATGACAGGGGACTAGGAATCAGGGGTGAAGTTGGCCAATCTAATGAAGTGAAAAAATAAGTTTGTCCCACTGTTTTTAAATGGCTGATCTTTAGAAAAGCGCCGTAGAACACTACCCTTAAGTAGGATCTGGCATTTCTACACTCCGTCCCATGGCAAAAACTTCATTCATTCACCTCAGAGCACGGGGACTTTTATTTCATTTTAACTTCGGGTTCACTGGTTTAATCGGGTTTGTCCAACTTTGGCTGTTTTTAAATGGCAGATCTTTACACGTGTGTCGTAAACACTACCCTTAAGTAGTATCTGGTATTTCTATACTCCGTCCCATGGCAAAAACTTCAACCAGATACCTCAAAGCTCCTGCACTTTGCTTTCATTCTAACTTCGGGTTCACTGGTTTAAGCGGGGTTTCGAACCCCACGAAGATAATCACTGTAAGTTCAATCAATAAGTTTACAAATCGTATAGATGATGTAGAATTCGAAAGGTTTCACTTTCGGCCCGTTTGAAAACAAACTAGTTTTCCCCGTTAGGGATAACTGTGAAACTTTTTTGAACTGGTCCAAAATCGATTCGGCTACACATTTTCGGACAAACAAACTTTCTACTTCATCGACAATTTCTGAACATAATAGCTTTCGAAATAAAAACAGGTTGATTGGATTTTTTTGTTTGTTAATTATCTCGCATTTATATTCGACCTCTTTTTTTTAGCTTTCAATATACATGTGAGCCGTTACTACCAACAAAAACAAAACACACATGCATATCTATGTAAGTGGTTCATAATTAGACCCAGATTGAATAATCAATTGGAATGTTCAACAGTTTGATATCGAACGAAAAGAAAAAACCCGTCAGAACTCGGAACAAGTTCATTAACAAAGCATAATCGTTAGCTGTCTAACGAAACGAAGGGGGGGCTAGGAGTACGTAAGACTTCAAAGTGCACTACTTAGCATGCTCTACATTGCTACCAACATGGCTGGGTTGGGTTGTACGTTGTTTGGTTGATGGACCGTGGTCGACGAAGAGAGCGAACAGACATTTAGATGTAAAAGCTTAAATGAAAATCTAGTGAAGTGCATGCAAACATTCGACTGCTACGTATGTTTATTTGTAGCTGTGTGTGGTCCAAGTTGTCGATGAACGCACTAGAAACTATGTACATATTTGATCAGTGTGTTTTTGTTTTTTTTGCTACTCTTTCACTTTTCAACTTATTTGGTTGTTGTAAGTTTTTTTTTTTGTAATCTTGCCTTGCCTTGAGCTGGCGGCATTCAATTCTAGTTGTGCTACTAAATCTCTTTTTCTAAGCGATTAGTTTTTAGGTGCTTTGTTGTTGTAATTGTTTAACCACTGTTATTTACTGCTAACCGACTCACATTCGTAAATTCCTAACTGCATAATTGTGTGTTCTCAAATTGAGCAACTAAGAACTTTTTGTTGGCAAACGAGTCTGATTTCATTAAAATTTTCATGCAATATTGAAGAGAAATCGATTAAAAGAGATTTCGAAGTTCGTCGGTTTACGGAATAATGATCAAACGATAAATTACAAAGCCATGTTGCCAGTTTTCATATGCTGCGCTACATCGATTATATTATTATATGCGAATTATCTGGGCCACACTCTAAACTTTTTTTTTGTGATTTTAAGACGATTGAAATTACATCATCTTTCTCGACTTCTATCTGCGAATTTTTCCAGAAAGTAACCCACAATTGAGTGTCATTTTTTAACAACCGCAAGAGAGTCCTCAAAAATGTACGATTAACTATAGGTTAGGTTAGGTTCCAGTGGCTGCCGCAAAGGCACACTTTGTCCAGTTTTGAAAGGCCCGTTGTAATACCACCAACACTATCAAAGTCAGTCCCGCGACTCGGGCATATTAAAAATCCCCGAGTTGTTGGTATAGCATAATCCCGAAACTGACACTCCTAAACCGACACGGTTACTCCTTCTCGAATCATTTAGATGACTTTATGAAGGCCATCAAGTCCGTTGTGTCCAGCTCCGCGATCTGGCGTAGGCCTTCCATTAAGGGAACACCCAAAAAGGGCATTCTCGCGCCTCTGAAAGAAGGGCAGTTGCAGATCACCTTATCCTCCACCGCTTCTTCCTCCTCATCCTCTTTGCAACTCCTTCAGCATCGTCGCCTTTCTGCGTGCCTACCAATAATGCTATTAATATGGAAATTTCTCTCCTTCTTAGGGCGTGAATGTGCCTAGATCTTTTATGATCCCGTTGTAGCCATCTTTCGTTGGCTTGACGGAGTGTACTCCTTGCATGTGGCAAACGGCATAATTACCTAAGCGCTCTACATCCCGAAGAACCTGCTTGGTCGTACCCTGCATGGCAAGTTCGTCTGCCCAACAGTTTCCCTCAATGTCCCTGTGTCCCAGGGCCAATCACTTCAGCTTTGAATGAGTAAGAGCAAATAGCTTTGTCACTGAAAATAACGATGTCCTCGCCGAGATCTCTTGAATAAACCACTCCTCCAAGTCTGCAGCCTAACTTCGAGCCGTCAGTGTAAAGAGTAGCGCGACACAGATCCGTCCTCTCCCATTCCTCCCTGCTGCGAATGTTTGTGTTGATTTATTTCATTCTCTTCATTATTAAAGCAATACCTGACACGTAGCAAAAGCTCTAAATAATCTTAGCTACTCTTTCCTCTTTGTACTCTGAGTTCCAGGCTGTGCTTATTTATTGAAGTTCTGTACATAGTTCAACAGCTGTTTAAATTTCACAAAGTGTTTACTATTCCAACTGCTTAGAAGTTTCTAGTTAGATAATTTTCCACTAAAGTTTTGTTTTAAAGTAACATTCTCAGTGCCTTCACAAGCTAGTACTTTTTTTTTTTTTATAAATTGTATGTACATAAAAAAGTATTGTTCGCTTCACTTCTAGCGCGTCTGTTTGTTCTGCGCTTCTAACATCCAAATGCACTTCCATAATGCCATGTCTTCTCCCATTTAGCTAAGCTTCATTAATGGTAAATAGTATACGTCCATTGCTAACTCATTTGCTTTTTTCATTCTTCTTTTTTCGGTTTTGTGTTTTCTAATGCTCCAAATACAATGTAAGTAGTCATCAATTGAGGTTACCCACATTTTTTTGCCATATTTACATAATGTATGAATGAATATGGAGTGGGTATGGATATGAGTATCTATTATCAAAAAAAAAGGCAACGAAATTCTTCAACTACCTAAGTTGGGTGCAATTCAACCGCTTTATTTCATATGAATACGAACACATACGATTTTAGTAGGTGATTTGCTTAGTAAATTAGTTTTTATCACCTTATGGCGTGATTGTTGACATCCTACTATTTTATTATAAACTTGTTTTTTTTTTTTTTTAATTAGCGGTCTATTTAAGTTTAGATGTTTGTTTAGTTTCTTATTGTTCCCTTTTGTTGTTGTTAACATTTACATTCTGTAGTTATACTGTTATATAGGGTTTGCTGTTTCAGAAAATCCACGAGTAAGAAATTAGTGGGGTTCTGTTGAAAAAAGTCTCGCGATTGACTAAAATGCGTGTCGAAAAAATACATCAGCGGATTGGGGCGTGTTTTGAGAATTCGCCGAGAGCTCCAAGGCAATTCGTAGAAGTTAGTAGAAGGGGATATGTTGTGATCTGTCTCGGAAGAACTCAAATTAGGGATCTCAACGCGGAAATATAACGGCTGGTCGATCAGATCCTGCATCCACTCTCTGTTTGGAAATTATGGTCAACAGTCAAATTCGACAAACCGGAAACATGGAGGCAGGCAAAAGTAGCCCGCATATTAGAGTCTGGAAGCTAGTTAGCCAACTGCGGCTAACCGACATCAGCATTCGATGCGTGAAATGATCCAACACCAAAATCAACGCTCTGCTAGTAACTGATATGAATGACATCCATCCACACCCTGCCTCAAAATTTGAATCGTCAATTACTTGAGTGGACTGAAAGTTGAAACCCCGCTAAGATTAAAGCAAGCGTGCTAAAGGACGTTGTTGTGTAACAGTAAGTAAGGGGGTTTCGTTTCTACGTACTGCGGGTTCTGCGAGAAAGGTACATGTGCTTGCACAGTACCCTTCGTACCGAAACGACCCAGGTTGTATTTTTTTTTTTATATTACAGCCTGGCCAAGAGCAGTACACCCGAAGTGACCCTGTCTAACGTGTGTGGGGTGTAACAGTAGGTCGCCTCCCCGTTGGTGCACCCTGGGTAACGCTAAATGACCTACATGGCCTACATGGCTAGTTTCTGTATTGCCGGTTCTACGAGAACGGTACTAGTACTTGTGCTGTACCCATCGTGCCGAAACGAACCGGGCCGTTTTCTTATATCGACCCGGCCAAGAGCAATACACTCGGGGTGACCCTGTCTGACATTTAGGCAGGGCTACACCTCGCTACAACAACAACAACGCTGTTCTTATGCCGCTTCATTTTAACTACTTCATCTTGAGGCTGCCTCCTCCACCAGAAGGTATCTCAATTATTTCCTACTCAGACGACTGCACGATAAGGGCAGCCGATCCTTGTTTCGATGAGCTTTGCTACAGAATCTGACACTGAAGAGCAAAATCTGGCACTGTCACCCACTAACTCCTCGGTGACCCTATTCAAGACTTGAACTGCTCAAGTAAACATGAAATCAGGCTTCTCCTTTTATCGCATCAAGGTACCGAACCAAGGTAGTTCAAGTCATTCTCCCACCTGTTGTTTCCATCTCTTTCGAGGCTTCACTCTTCCTCTGCTGCCAAATTCTGGTATCGATAGGAAACTCTTCTGCGCTGGAGCCTCTTTGACCTAGCCAGGCAAGACTTTGGGCTTAAAATCGCTGCACTCTGGTAAGATCTGCTTAAAGCTCGTACAGCTCATCGTTAAAGTTTCTTTCAATACTCGCTGTTGGCATCGCGGGAAGGACCATAAATCTTCCGCAGAACTTTTCTATCGAACACTCCAAGGGCTATCTCATTTTCCCTCGACATTGCGCATGGTTCCAAGGCATACATTAGGACAGGTATGATGAGAAAGGCTGAAGTACATAGAACTTTCACAGATATGCACTTCGTATGGAAATGACATGTTCCAAGTACGTGATCTTTGTTCTTCGGGAGAGGACTTTACTTCTCAAATGCCACTTGTTTGCAAAAGTGATTTGATTTTCTCGACTGGCATTACTTGCGGTGTTCCCGCTCGTTCTCTGAAATAACAGGCATATCCCCGTAGTGTCCCCTTTGGCCCTACAACATCGCCTACATGTCGCCCTTTGTGGCCCCGACAACAACCCTGGACATCCCTTCCAAGTCTCTCAAAGTTTTAATTTGTAACAATCAACAGTGACGTGGCGACCAAGTACTTTGTCTTCTCCTCAGTATGAAATACAAATGTTAAATAATAAATGCTCATACAAGAAACTTACCTAAATTTGGCACGGTAACAGTAACCTGATTATTGGAACCGACGTCCACAGTAGCTACTTTACTTTTGTCCACACTTGCTGGCTTAAAGTCATCTAAAAAAGAGCAGATAAGAAAAAATGACTAGGTAGGTCAAAGCAATAACGAAATAAAAGTACCTATTGACGGTTGAGTGAAAGAACGCCTTTTTTTCAAAAGCACCCCATCTCAGCTGAAAATGTATTGAATTTTCAATAGGATAGGTAGTTTTTGAAACTTATTCTGGAAGAGGGCGTCTTAGAATCAAATTCTGAAGTGCGAAGTTAGTCATTGAAACAATAAATCTTATCTAGGGGGTTCTTCATAAAAATTCAGAGATAAAGTCCCAGCCAGCAATATATGAAACGCACCCAAAAATTAGCGAAAAGAAACTCCTTCAACACTAATGGGTCCGTACGGAGTCCCTGCGGACTATATGAAGGAATGTTTTGGGACTCCGTAAACGCACCTTCAAGGGGCCCTAAGGGTACACTTTTTCACTATCTTCGAAAGCTCATTGAAGGTGTCCCAGAGGATCAATTTTTTAAAACAGTTTAAAGGAAATTTTTCTCCGTTGGAGGGAGGTGAGAGCTTCCTTTAGGGAGCACCGGGCGGACCCCTATATTGATATGGCTGCTTTTAGCTCAAAATGGGTGATCTTCTTTTCATCCGTCAATACGTAGATGAGAAATCTCTTAAGCTAGGTACTTACATTTTATCGTGTGAAAGGCGGTCGTTGTATTTTTCGGATTAAATGTGCAGCCAAGTTTTAATTCGCGCACTTCATTGCCAATATTTAGGCGTTCAGCGAGCGAACTTTTTTGTTTGGTCATCATCATCGTTGGCGGCGGAGGAGCTGCAGCTGATAGCTGCTTGCTATGCGATGGATTGACTTTATGTGGCGATACAGCGGACGTAGACGCTGAATTGGCGTAAGTTGAGTAATTGGAATAATTGGCACTGGTGTTACTATTATTGGAGTGATGGTGGTTGGATTGGTTGTTGTTATAATTGTAGCTGGACTGGTTTTGTTGTTGCTGTTGCTGGTGTTGTTGTTGATATGATAGCTTTGTGGGTGTCGTATTTGGTGATTGGAAACCATGCGAATATTGTGATTCGCGTGATTCTCTAGCAACACCACCGGCAAACGCACCACTCGTTGTGGTCGTCGAAGGTGGTGGTCCTGCTGCCCACTGCTGACCAGCAACGCCGCCACTTCGTTGCAATTGTTGTACACTGGCTGTTGTAAATTTACGGCCGGCTGCACCACGACCAACTGCTGCTGTGCTGGCTACGCTGCCACCAACTCCACCACCACCACCAACACCGCCGCTACTTTGACTCGCTTGTGCTCCAGCCGCTGTGCTGCCTGTACGACTACGTTTGACGTTACCACCTGCAGCCTTGGCTTTGAGACGCTGTAACGTTGTGGTACCCGCTGATTTCGGAATTTTTTCGGTTTTATTGTGCAATATGGAATTGCACACACCGGGTTGAGTAGGAAAATTTTTTTAAAATTTCTAAAAAATAATTAACCTTGAATTGCACTACTTTCCGGGGCCGCGAGTGCAACCCTGCACCTTACTACTTTTTTTATTTTTTATTTTTAAATCGATTCACTGTATTTAGCACACATTTTTTTAATTTGTTTTTTTTTTTTTTTTAATCTGAAAACCAAAAAGATTTATTAATTAATCACTATGTAGTTATCTGAGACACATTGATGTCTAGTAACTAAAGGTAAATTGCCTTTGAGGTTGAGTAACTGATTTTGGCGATTTGGTTCATGTGCGTCATAATGTTAGAAGCAGAGTAAAATAGATATTAAAATGTACTTGGAAGCACGGTTGCCACTTTTGGCCATTTCAGACAAAATTTAGTCATTTTAGTATTTCAGTGAATTAGCCAACAAAAACAAATCACTTTGTTTTCTGTTGTTCTGACAGGGTGAATAGTAGATGTGCATATTTTGCGATGATTTTCCGTCATTCCTTGTCAAGTTGGATTTTTTTACAAATCGGTTACGGCGTTCCGCCATCTTCAGGCGGTAAATTCGTTCTCTCAGGCGAGGCCTTTCCCTTGCCGAAGTCGGGGGTCGATAGGAAAACTTCCTCGGCTGGAGCCTCTTTGTACATTCAGATCTTGGTTAAAGTTTCTTCGATAATCGCCGTTGGCATCACTGGAAGGTCCACAAACTTTCTGGAGAACTTTTCTCTCAAAAAGTCCAAGGATTATAATAAATAAACATACATACATACATCTCATCTTCTCGTGGCACTCTATATGATTTAGGTATAAGGCGTGATCTTTGTTCTTCAAGGGAGGCCTCAAGTGGCTAGCCACTCAGTCTGAAGTCGCACTTGTTGACAAGGATGACTCGGATTTCAAGCCTGACAATATCTTAGGTGTTAACAGTGGTTCCCGAACAGACAAAGGCCCTCAAATTTTCAAATGTTTAACTAGTTATCAACAGTGACGTGGCTGCCAAAGCGCTGATTATTTCTTTGAGGATAGCAAAAACTTGGCTGTTGCTGTTGTTGCTGTATTAAAGATCAAAAGATCATATATTGTTGTTGTAAAAATACGTCACCCTGCCTAGTACGCGCATTAAAAGGGATGTGACTGGCCAGACGGGGTTGTACTTCTGTTGACAGTCCTTTTCCGCATATGTATCCAGTACGCTTCGGTGAATAGCACCTTGTGGTACTATCCCGACTGCCTTGGGACCGATTTGAGCCCTCCTACCCCGATAATATTCTGAAACCCTAAACCTCAGGACCTTGCCCCTGTTCACCACATCATCAAATGGGTTCGCTTCTTTATCCAGTCCAGAGAAGACAGAGCTTACGCCACGGTTTTTAAGGCCAGTTATATCAATCGAAGAAATCGCATGAAGGGGAGACGCCCTGTCTGAAGCCTGGTTTGGTTTCGAATGGATCAGAGAGGTGTCTGACAATTCTGACGGAGCTGAGGCTTATCGTCATTGTCATGTCCATATAAGCATTGCAAGAAAGTCAAATTCAGGCATGGCAACAACTCCTTTTGGCAGTATCAAAAGCGGGTTTGAAATCGATAGTGGCATCGTTAATACAACAATCCCAACGCCAAATACGTCAAATAGAACCTTACATATATGCGATATTAAGGAGACTAACACCGCTGTAGTTGGTGTGGTTAACGGGTTCGAATTTCTTTCTTTAATTCCAATCTAGATGCATGCACTAGTCCGATCATATTCCGCATCCGAGGTGATGCATGCTTTTTACCAGCTCGTCGCCTCCGTGTTTGAACATCTCGGCGGGTAGTCCCCTTCTTCCCCAGGGCCTTTATTGTGTTTTAAGTTCAAAAATGCCTAGCTATCGTCACTTCTTCATAGTCGGGTTGTGGGACTTTTTTTTTTCATAGTGAGGGATTGGGTTATCGGGTTCGACGAATTCCACTCTATTAAGCCATGAGATCAAGTGTTTCCTTTAAAAGTACACTAAGTATGATTGCTATTCTTACATAATAAAAAAATGGGGTTACGTTTCCTTTAGGGGTCAACTGCTAATAAATTAGCTAAAATTATGTGATAAGGCTCAAAAGACGGGGTTCGGCCTCAGGATCACGAATCCGGAAGCGCTTTTTTAATATTTTGCTTCTCTGAAGAGATATAAATGAAATGAAAATGAAATGAAATATTTGCAATCAAAATTTCAAGTTTTCATGTGGTTGTTGTAATTTTATTAGGCTGTACCTAAAAACGTGCAAAAAAAGTCGCGCCGTGGCGGTAGCCACGGTTATGTCACACGTCCGGACTTGGGATGGCGTAGCTCAGGGTTATTTTTTCAGAAAGGTGTTTCGCACATAAATACCATAGATTCCGCCGCAATTTACATATTTGAAAAATAAAACAATTTGTTCGACTTTTCCTAATATTGGTGCCTTTCTCAAAAATATTGGTCCAACATTTGTTTTGCGTGTGGCAACCGTGCTTGGAAGACTCAAACTCATGGCTCTTCTTCAGGTAGCGCCCAGCGGTTGTTCTCTGCAAGGTATTTGCAGCTGCTGACTGCTTGCCGAACCTACCTCTGCGCCGTATGCTTTTCTTTTTTTAGCTGCACGAGTAATTTTCAATACTGATTCTTTTACGCATTTCAAAAAAACAATTCAATCAAAATTTTGCACTCAGCGCATTAAAAATTTACTATAATTTACAGCGATTCTTTTTTCTCTTGAGTCTAGCCTGTCACATTTCTATGCACTGAATATAGTGCGAACATATGTTTGCTTTTGCACGTCCTTCACATTCCTCCGGCTGACACAAGTTGTGACAAAGAAAAAAAAACAACACGAAGTGCAGCAGCAAACGCAATGCGTGCAAATGCCATGCAAACAACAACACCAATTACATTTTGTAACAGGCAGCTAACCTCAATGTCGACGTTGACGTCAGCTGCGCTATACAGCAACAGCGTTCACCACCCACACCAGACCATATGGCTTTTTGCCCACTTTTCACCACATTATTTATGTAGTAAAAGAAAAGTAAATGTGCTTTTGAATAAAAAACAAACAAAAAGTAAAGCAAATTAGCTAAAAAAGAAAAATAAGCACATCACACCTAGGCTGCTGCCGCTGCCACCTTCGGCCTACAAACTGTATACGTCAACGTCTCATTGACGTCGGCGCTAAAACGACGTCAACTACGAATGCGATTATAAAAGCAATAATTGAAAGAAGGGTGGGTTGACGGGTTTGGGCGTTGTGGTGGTCGTGGCGACGGTCTCGTATATATGTAGGAATGAATGTATGAATGTACGCGCTGTTGCTGCCTGTGGCGAAACTGTTGCAATTTTCACTACAAGTATTTTTTTTTTTCGAGACGTATTTTTCGCAATTCTGCTGACACCTTTTATTACTATAGTATTTGCTACGCCATATTTCAAGGTATTCGCATGAAAAAAAATAGATTTCTCTTGCAAATACTATATATGGACATACATACATATATGCGCACACACAGTTTCTCAACCAGCACTTTATTAATATTGTTATTTAAAATCAATTTAATCCATATTTTTTACATATTTTTTGGGGTTATCCCACACGTATTTACTTATATAGATTTTCGTTGCTTTGTGTCGACGTTTTTGATTTCGATTTCGACGACCACGACGGCGCACCTCTCGCGACGTTCCAACACACCTGCCGCTAGTTTCCAACGACAATGAAATTTTTTTACACGTATGCGCGCACCGTTAACAAAATTTTTCACCAAAACTTTCCAAATTATGCAAGTTCTTGACTTTTCACGCACTTACAGAAATTTTTAATTTTGTTAGAGCACTTTTTTCAATAGCATTGGTCAAATAAAAAATTTTCTCTTTCGATTGATTTCAACGTCGTCGCGCTGTCGTCGTTGTCTCGTCTACGTCTCGTGCACTTTTATCAATTTCAATGCTACATCGCCGTTTTTTCATTGTTTCTTTTTCTGCTATTCATTCCTTTATTTATCGCTGTCAATTTGTCATTCCCTCGTTCGCAGGCAGGGTTGCATTTCTAAAAATTACTATATAGTGGTCTTCACACGCTAAAAGTTCTTGCTCACTTTGCTGTGCATGTTATGGCCAGCGAGATGCAGACTTATTGCATATGCAATTTTGGTAATTGTCTACTTTAGCTGTCAACTGCTAATAAATTAGCTAAAATTATGCAAGGGGGCTCAAAAGACGGGATTTGGCCTCAGGATCACGAATCCGGAAGCGATTTTTTAGTTTTTTGTTTCAGTGAAAAGTTATGGAAAATTGACCCGGGTTCGATACCAATATTGGGGCGGAATCCATGGTATTTATGTGCAGATCATCTTTCTATAAAAAATAACCATGGGCTACGCCATCCCAAGTCCGGGTGGCTGCCTGAACCATGGCACGGTACGCATTTTTTTGGACGTTTTAAGCACAGTGTAATGTAATTACAACAACCACATAAAAACTTGCAACTTTGATTGCAAATATCTCTTCAGAGAAGCAAAATATTAAAAAAAAAGGCGCTTCCCGATTCATGATCCTGAGCCCAAACCCTTTCTTTTGAGCCCCCTCCCATAATTTTAGCTTAAGTCCCGTTTACATTGCTCGATTTTTCGTTCAATTTCATGTTGATTCTGAAAATTGACTCGTGTCTTTTGTTCAACTTATCATTTAACTTTTGTATAACCTTGCATTTGTTTACGAATGTCAGATTTTGAGGTAAAATTTTGGAAATAAAATTTTTTTTACAAAATTGTTCATCAATAAAATTGAAGCAATTTTAATTGGCATGAATTCGCCTAAACCTTTTTTCCTGATCATCAACTAGAAGAGTCCCCAAGGTGCTCCGTTCGGACTCCCTCCGCGATGCGCTTATAAGGTATACCTACCTATTTAGGTGCGTTTATCAGATATTGGAAAAAGTGTTCCTTCAAAAAACACTCCCTGGAAGGACTCTGCTGACTCCTCTTTTCAAATCCCTAGACGCTTCAATTAGGATTCCTTCAAGAGAGTTTTGACGGAGTCCCTTTCCGTTCCTTTTGAGCGCTCCGTACTTTGTTGGATTTTATTCGTAAAGCATTTCCTAGCTAGGATGGCCGATAATTTTATACCCTACCCTGTTTTTGTGTGGATACTGTTGAGGACCTGTCTATGAACCAATGAATCACCACCCCTTTTGATTCATGGGTTCATAGACAATGCCGTTGTTGTGAAAAAAAAAATCAATAAATAAAAATAGAATTTTTGCTATTTTCATTTAATTTTTTTCAATGACATAAACAACCGTCAAATAGTTTTCAAAAAAATTTATTAATGTAAACGGGTAGTCAACTCAATTTGGAATCAACGGCACATGCGACGAAAATTGATTGCAAAATTGAACAATGTAAACAGGCCTTAATGGTGATTTTGTTTCAACGTTCTTGCACGGTGCACATCATTGTGAATAACAATAACTGCGATTTGTTGGCGGTCTCTCCTATCTTCTAGCGAATGATGGAAAGAGATGAGACAATAGAGGAAATGAAAAACAATGATGCTATTCACAATGATTTTCAACATGCAAGGGGACATTGTTTTTTTGTAACAAAATCAGCATAATTTATTAGTTGACAGCTAAATTAGACAATTACCGCAATTTTTTCAAAAGGCAACTACTAAAATACGTGCATAAATGTAGTAAAGTCCTTTTACGTTGGTCGATTTTTCGTTCAATTTCATGATGATTCTGAATTTTGACTCGTGTCAACGGGTCTTGCAAAATTGAATGCAACAATGTTGGTAGCCAGCCGACTTTTGTTCAACTTATCATTCAACTTCTGTACAATCCTGAGTTTGTTTACGAATTGAGGGATGTAAATATTTGTCAAATTTTTATTAAAAAAATTTGTAAATAAAAAAATTTAAAATAAATTGTTAAATTGTGCGGCGTAGCGTATATGACGGGGAAGTGCCTTTTAAAAATGTATGCAGAAGTATAGAACTCCTTGAGGATACGTTTATGGTGATCAAAAACACCCCGCAGATGGCCAGATAATGAAAAAAGTGTTTCCTTGTAGTGTGGAAGGCAACCGTGCGGGCAGCCCTTTTTAATTAAATCCGTAGACGCTGCTATTATCATTCCTTCAAATGGGCTTTCCGCTCAATTTGGAAACGCTTCGTATTTTGTTGGCTTAGAGTTGTAAGGTTTTTTTTTTTTTTTGTAACGAAACATATCCCTGCCCAGACGTAACGCCTATTGGTCTAAATTGTCATCAATCTCTTCTAACGGGATGGGAAGGAAACCATAAGCTTCATTATGGTTTGACCAAAGTGAGATTGGTGTTGGAAGAGTATGCTGAGAGGAGCAGGTAAATCAATGGGTAGTGTCGTGAACGAGAGTGTGTCTGGACACTCTCCGGAGATGGTGTTCCTACGCAGCAACCGGTGCGCTTGCTCTTGCAGGACGGCACTCGTCGGGCGGGGGCTAATAAAGTAGATCACCAACTCTATGTGGATGTTGTTGAGTGCCTGCCTGTAACCCGTGGCAGTTCTGGGTGCGGTGTTCAGAAAGACGTGCATTGAAAAAAAAAAATGAAATGAAAATAGTTTTCTTCTATTTTTATTTTTATTTTTTTTCAATGACAGAAACAATCGTCAAATAGTTTTTAAAAAAATATATCAATAGGGGTATTCCTCTCAATTTTTTCCATGAAAAACACAAGAATTTAACACACTATTGTCAAAATTGCAAAATGCAAGAACAAAAAACACACGCATTTTGATGTTTCATGAAAGAAACTTTGAAAGAAAATTTTCCAATTTTGACAATAGTGTGTAAATTTCCTGTGTTTTTTATGAAATAAATTTAGAGAAGAGCCCTAATGTAAACGGGTAGCAAGGCGAATTCATACAGGTGGGTTCGATCGAATTCAGATCTACACACGCACACACTCCTTGTAACTGAAAATGTCAGACAAAGCAACAACATAAGCAATTTGACAGCTACGATTCGATTTTCAAGGAAGAAGAAGAAACCATATGATGGGAGGATGCCACCTGTAATGAATACGCCTTGACGGGTAGTTAATTTAACCCTGGAATTCTGTAATTTTGTCTCATCTCAAGTCACAAAATTGAGATCTGTCATTTGAGGTTTGTAATTGGACAAGATGGAATTGGAACACGAATTGTCTCTATTAGTGACTAGAAACAGCTTACAGAATTCGTGGGTAAGTTGGAATCAACTATACATGCAATGAAAATTGATTCCAAAATTGAACAATGTAAACAGCCCTTTAAGAACCTGATGGGACATTGTGATGTTAATATAAAACAGCTAATATTTACATCACGATTTCCCATCATGTTCGTAAAGCCAACATTACAAAGCCATACACTGTCTAGCAGGGTTAAGCCTCAATCACATACAACTTTATTTCGACTTTACCTCGGACTTTGACTTTGACAGATATGTTAAATATACGTGTTTAAACGAAACATGGGTAACAAAAAAGTTTATCGATTCTATATGAATATTATTGAGGGCTTGCTTGCCTGGATCTCATCGTAGTGTTTACGGAAAGGTGGACAGCGCTTCATTCTTACAATTTTCCTACTAAGCGCCATCGGAATGACTCAGCTTTTAACCAACCACGGTATTTATAGTCTGGACGCTATATGCGGTAATGTTAGTACTCGTGTATATGATTCGTGTGTTACGAATGTTTCCGAACAGGTACCTGTAATAAGGGTTGTTTTCACACTAGTTAATTTGCTTGTCTCTGCTATGTCAGGTACGTGTGTGTTTAAAGGTTGCTTACTGACGCTCGTTAGTCAGGTAGAAGTCGGTGATTTTCGTCTTTTGATTGGGTTTGTGTGTTCGCTCGTTTATTGTTACTCGTTTGGTTATTGTACCTGCGGTATTGTTCGATTTTTTGTAAATTAATTTTAGCGGTTCAAATATGTTATGGTTTGCCTTCGATTAAGTCATTTTTGGTTCATGGTGATTGGGCATTACTCACGGGGTTTTTAGTTGACAGTTTAGATTCACGCTCCGGTTCGACTTTTTATCGATTGTTTTCTTGAGTTGGTATGGTTATGCACAGCTGGCAACACCAAATTTTCCCATGGAATGGAAAGGTACCAATAACGGAACTTTTAATTTCCATGAAAATAAGTATGTGGTGTGTTCCTGGAGTGGCCGGGGTAAACTGCGGGCGAAATTATGGATGCTTGCGGGCGCCCGTGAATGTGTCAGCAAAGGGGGAATAGACCTATTGGTGTATCATTTTTTTGGACTGAATTTAGTTATGTATGCGCAAAATGTATTGGCAGAGTGTGAATGACAGCTGATCATAATTTTTTTGCAGCTGTATTAAACTAATGTAAACAAATTAATCAACTCGTATGACGTAACATAATTTATCGGTATAACATTCGAAATTTTTGTAAACAAATTTTTTCATTTTTATTTAATGAATTATAGATAAAAATACAATATTAGAAATTTAAAACAGAAGTTAAATAAACAATTTTCTTTTAAAGGCTTTCAAGACAGTTAAATATTTTTTTTGTTGGACAAATGTATTAGGCTTTCGAATGAGAGCAACATTAAAATCATTGTTAGTTAAACGTGTCCACAATTTGGGCAACTTTGGGTCACCCAGGGCACCCAGGGAACACACCATCCACATGACCCGGACAGTAAAAATTTTGCGCGCGCAAACAGGTGCGTGCCTCAGGACTCGAATCCTAATACGATAGCAGTAAATTTTACCTTACTACGCTTTACCCAAAATCTACTACTTTTCTGTCTTCTTAAGGAAATACTGCGTCCAAAAACAGGGCAGAACATAGGACACAGCGGGCTTATCAAGTTGGCAATAGACCTTTATTTCTTCTTTTGGGACAAAACTCTTGAAGAAATAGAATTTATCCAATTAATCTCACAAGAATTAAAATTCCCAACAAAAAGGTAGTAAATAATTTTCACTACTAGATTCAACTGCGTTATTTTCATTTTGCTTTAATATAGCAACAACAACAAAAGTTCTTATCAATTCCCTTTTCTATCGAATTCAAGATCAATAAAATTCTTAATCATTTTCCGGTAATAATCAAGTTTCCTTTTTCATATAATCCATTTTTTTTTAATTTTACTACATTTTTACAAAATTTGGTACTTTTAAGAAAAATTGTAGTTTCGAGTCCTGATGGTAATAACCGTTTGCATCGCGCAACATGGCAACCCAGAAATTACATCATATCACAGCGAACGGAAGATTTCCAAACCTATAGTGCCGTTAGTGGAAAGATATTGGAATCTTCTTGGCACTGTTGAGATTTTGCACGTATACCGGAAAATCAAAAAAGTGTCTAACGCGAGACAGCGACGAACGTGCCCCTCTAAAAACTAAAAAAATACCACTTAAAGCGCAAAAAAGTGTTTAAATAATGGAATAAGAAAGTTTATGCTGGTGCATATAAAAAACTGAAAACGCAAGATTGTGCTTGAATAGAAAAAATATAGAATTAGTAAAAAAAAAAAAAAAAAAAAAAAAAAATGTTGCAGTGAAATGTGCAAAAGTCATCAACGTAATTATGCCAATTCATTTGATTTCTTCGATTTCAACTTGAAAAATGTCATCGATCCAATTGCTGCACCGCTCATTGCCGTTGCTAACACCGCCGCGCAGTACCAGCGACAAAACAGCCGCCAACAGCACAACCACAGAGCGCCGCAGAATCGCGCAAGAATAAGATTTATATTTGGTAAGTGGGTAAATTTATTATACACTAGCTGACCCGGCAGACGTTGTCCTGCCACAAATTTATTTCCCTGCATGTTTCTCTAACCCGATCCCTATATCTATTTTAATCCATATCCCTATCTCCTTCATATAAGAGGAGCCACGCCCCCTTTCTCGTTATCCCCAGTTTTTTTTGGAGGTGTTAGGGATCGATCTCATATAACCCCTCACCAAATTTCAGTCGCCTAACCTAAATACTTCCAGAGATATCGACTATGAAAAATTCCATTCGTATGGGGGGTGCCTCGCCCCCAATATATATAAAAAAAAAAAAAAAAAATTTGCCTGTGACCATCCCTGGAAGATATCCAGTGCATGTGTAAAATTTGGTTACGATCGGCTTATTCGTTTAGGAGCCAATTGTGCCCGTACATAGATACATAATTTGAATTTTATACATATAGAAGAAGAAGATACTTATATAATGACTTCCTCAATTTCACTTATATTCTCGACAGACACCACACCAGTGAGGCCGCCTCATATAGGCCCACTGCAACGGCAACAACAACAATAACCAAGCGCAGCCAGCGCCAACAATAACAACAGCGCGGCCAACAACAACAGCGCGTAGCCAGCGCCAACAACAACAGCGCGTAGCCAGCGCAAAAAAAACAACAGCGCGTAGCAAACACTAACAACAACAAGGCGCATATAAGCGCCAATAATAACAACCTTAACCAGCTATAACCACTACCAGCTACAACAACCACTACCGGCTACAACAACAACACCAGCATTGTCAACAGCAGGGGCCGACGTAATATAGGCCCGCTACAACATCAAAAAACAACCAGCTACAACAACAACACCAGTTACATCAATAACAGTGAGGCCTCCGTGGTAAAGGCCCACTGCAAACGCAACTAAGCGCAACAAGCGCCAACAACAACAAGTGCTGCAAAAACAACAACCATAACAACAGCGCGACCGACAACAACAAGCGCTAGCAGCAAATAAGCGCCAACAACAACAAGTGCTGCAAAAACAACAACCATAACAACAGCGCGACCGACAGCAACAAGCGCTAGCAGCAAACAAGCGCCAACAGCACCGGCAATACCAACAACAGTGGGCTCGCCTTCATATAGGCCCACTGCAACACCAACAACAGTAAGGCCGCCACATATAGGCCCACTGCAACGGCAACAACAACATTAACAACAACAGTTAGGCCGCCTTCATATAGGCCCACAGCAACGACAGCAACATAAGCGCGCAGCCAACGCGCAACAACAACAATTACCAGCATCAGCAACCACAGTGAGGCCGCCTTAATATAGGCCCACTGCAACAACAACTGCGCGCAGCCAACGCGCAAATACAACAACACCGGCTAGAAAAACCACAGTGAGGCCGCCTCATATAGGCCCACTGCATCAATAACAACAACCGCGCGCAGCCAGCGCCAACAGCCACAACTACCGGCCACAACAAAGCATCAGAAACAAGTAGCGCAGCCAGCGCCAACAAAAACAACAGCGCGCAGCCAACGCGCAAATACAACGACAACCAGCTTTAACACCAGTGAGGCCCTCTCATATAGGCCCACTATAACGCGCAACAACAACAATTACCAGCATCAGCAACCACAGTGAGGCCGCCTCGTATAGGCCCACTGCAACTTTAACTCGCCAACAACAACCAGCTTTGACAACCACAGTGAGGCCGCCTCGTATAGGCCCACTGCATTAATAACAACAAGCGCACTAACAACAACAAGCGATGCAAAAAAACAACAACCATAACAACAACGCGCAGCCAACTCACAACAACAACAAGTAGCGCAACTGAGCGCAAACAACACCAGCTAGAACAACCACAGTGAGGCCGCCCAGTTAAAGGCCCACTGCAACGACACCAACAACTACAACAAACCGGCGACGACATCTTCGGTGAGTCCGTGCCAATTGGCACGTTAAATTAGAATTCGTTTTGCTTGTTTAACTGAATTGAAATGATAGGAAGATAGGAGCGGGAAATTAACTTTAACAAAAAAAATACATATATATATATATAAGAGAGAAAAATTAGGATTTTGTCTACATAATAAGAAAATAAATTTAAATAAGTTAGGAACATATATCTAAACTAAACCTAAATTTGAAAATGAAATAAAAATGTAAATGAATAATAGGATAGGGGATAAAATATTAGATTTAAACTAAACACAAGGAGATTAAATATTAAATTATAAATTATAAATTTGGTAACTTAAGGAAATGTAAAGGTTAGGGAGGATAAATAAAAACCTTAAAATTTAAACTTAGGGAAATTAATAATAATAACAAATAAATCAAATATAAAAAAAAAAGAAAGGGAAAATTATTTCTTATAAATAATATAAATATAATACTTCTTATAAATAAATAAATACTTTAACAAAAAAAAAGATAACAAAATAAAAGGCCACTATAATAAATAAATAAATGAGATAAAACTAAAACGAAATATAAGATAAAACATAAACATACCTTAAGCAATTAATTAAATAGCTAATCAAAAACCCTAAATTGGTAATTAAGTGAATACGCACTTATTGAGGGGTTTTGTGGGAATCAATATACTTTTTTTTATACATTTATATTTTTGTTGTTCTGAAGCGTAATAATGCGCAGCTATGTGAGAGAACATATAGGGTGGAACTTAATTAAAGTTAAGATTTTGTAAAATGAATTTTAAATAAAATTGTTTATAAAAATGGGAATGCTGATGGTCCTTATGATTTAGAAGGTATAGGTGGGTTGGATAAGGGGCCATCGAAATCAGGTGCGTCGATGGCCATGGACGAGGGTGGGCCAAGCACCGGGCGCTGCAACAACACCCGCGGCGCCCCTTTATGTTGTTCGGCCTTATATTTTTTTTAATTCCAGCCGTTGTAGCCGGTCGTTTCCGGCTCCTTTAAATTCAAATGTTTAGTTTTCAGTTATTTTTGATTTTCAATTTTAAATTCAGTTTTTCCTTTTTCAGTTAGTTTTCTGTTGCTTTTTTTTATTTAAACGGTTTTTTTTTTGTGTTACTAAACTTATTCGAATTTTCAGTTAGTTTTCGTTATTTTAAAATTTTGTATTGCCTTTGAGTTGCCAGTTAAGTTTTTTTTTGAATTTGAATTTAACCGGCCTCAATTTTTTTTGGACTCTTTTTTTTGAATTTTAACGGTTTGTCCGTGGCATCCGGGTTTAACCGGATGTTCGTTTTTAGGTTAGTTTCTGCGTTTGATAGGCATGATAGGAATTTTTCTGTTTATGGCGCAGGACAGTAAGGTTGGCAAGAACCCACCCCAGCCGACAATGACTAGCCACAGTGCACCACTACATCATGCCGACCGCCTTCCTTACTGCTCCATTTTAGATGCGTAAAACCATAACAGATGGCGCCCAACGGGTTTATTGCCCAACGTGGGGCCTGAAGCGCTGATCTCGATGGCTTTTCTGGTCAGCTTGTGAGGTTTCACCATCTCATAAGTCCCAGGTAGGCAGGCCCAGGAGCCGCCACCTGCGTTGCGATGGGATGGTGAGACTGATCAAGTTGTCTGGATTGGTCTTCGTTGTCAGTAGCTAAGGGCTCCACGAGACTTTACGTCATGTCCACCGGAAGTTTTGCATTTCACCCGGCGAGGCAGTGCTAAACGCACTTAGTTTTTTTTGTAGTAAACATTTTTTTTTTTGTCCCGGGTCTGTTGTCCGATGTCGGCTTCGGGAAATATATATATAAACATGTCCGCTAAGTGGGGTTTAGATTTTTTGTAGGGATTATTTAGTTCTTTTGTCTTCCTTTTTTTTTTTTTTTTTTGCCGAACGTGTTTGTCCTTTTGCGTTTTATGTTTTAAAGTTCATTTTTTTTTTCCAATTTTCTTTTTATTATTTTGCTGACCCCAACCAACCAGTCTCAGGGCGACTAGTCTCAGGACAACCCCTGCATTGCGGTTGGATAAGCTGGGATCTTTGGCGATCTATCTTGGCTTCGCAAGTCTGGGGAAGCGGGTCCCAACCGCACCTTTCATTGCGGCGAAGTTAAGAAATTTCCATTTTCAAACCATAATTTTTTTTTTCGTTGTACGATACGCTTGCACGCTTCGCAAGTCTGGGGAGACAGGTCGTATCCGCTCCTTTCATTGCGGCGGAGTTAGTAAAAGCGTGGAACCAACAAATTTTTATAAATAAATTTAATTTTGTATTGGCTTCCAATATTCCTGCCTGTCTCAGGGATGGCAGTCCCGAAGACAGCGCCTGCTTTACGGTCAGGAGTACTGGGACCCAAATAGTATGCATTTAATAAAGTTAGTTTTTTTTTCTTAAGTACGCCAACATGTCTCAGGGAGATGGGTCTCAGGACCACCCTTGCATTGCGGTTGGAGGTACTGGGTTTTTGTAATTGCTTTAATATTTTCATTTTTCAGTTTCCGCACTCCGCATGTCTGGGGAGTCGGCTCAAACGTTCCTTTCATTGCGGCAGAGTAAGCGGAAGTGCTTTTGCTAAACTAAATACTTTTTTTTTGTTGTAACCTTAACTGGTCTTCAGTGGGCCAACCAGTCTCAGGGTGATTAGTCTCAAAGACCACCCCTGCATTGCGGCCTGGCTTACTGAAACCCAGTTGGGAAAATTAAAATATACCTATATAAAATTTAAAATTTGTTTGTTTTGGGGACCAGTTCGTAACCAGTCTCAGGGCGATCAGTCTCAAAGACGACGTTTAGTTTTGTTTTTTTTTTTCGTTTTATTTACCTATGCCTTTTAATGATGGGAGGTCAGCATTCCCATTGAACATTTAAATACATATATTTTTCGACCCACACACACTTGCATTTTATTACATTTTGATACGTTTGTTTATTAACCAACATTTCTTTCAGCATATTTTTGTATATATATATTGCATTTTTTTTTACGGTTGGTTCGATACGACTATCGAATTACATATATACCTTGCACTTTTCGGTATCGTGCAATCGTAAACAGACTCAGTTTTTTTTATATATTTTTATTTTTAAAACGGCTTTTGTATAGGGTAGAAAGGGGGTGAATCTAGACTGTCGAAACACGTCCCAATCGCCCTTGTAAACTAAGATTTTTTTTTGTGCTGCTTGTCGAAGCAAGCACACTACCAGATTTGACCACATTTTTTTTTCAATCTTGATTAACGGATTTTCCTGGCATGGACCAAGAGACTGAAGGAAGGATTCTCCGAAGTGCCAGTGGCGGACGCGGAAGTTGGGGCAAGCCAAGAGGCGGTAGAGGAGCAGTTTCGAAACAACCAGCCAACCGGCCTTTGGTAATGCACTCCCCAGTTGGTGGCTTCGGTGGAGGAGATCCGACCAGACTTGTCTTAACTCCTGGTTCCAATCAGAAAGCTGATAAACCAGGCAGTGGTAATGGCTTGGACACATCCATTGGAGTAGAGCAAATGCAGAATCTCTTCGATCCTCCGACTAACCTGGGGACGGGCATACCGGAAGGAGCTAGCGCTCAGTTAGGAAATCCTATGCCTCTTAACAATTTGGGCGATAGGATGACTCCTCAACCGCAGGTCAACAATGCGCCTCCTTCAGACTCTTGGGTACACGTGTTGCATCATCTCTTTAGGACTTCCCAGGAGGAGATGAGGGATGAGATGCGGACCATCAGGGAAAATATGGACATACTTCGCGCGGCAGTTGGAACTTCACATGGCCCAAGCCATGCCAGGAACAATACTAGGGACGAGAGAAACTATGCACAGACCTTCGCAAGCAACCATGCTAACTTCGTTTCTGGTAGCATAGCGGTGAAACCCCAAGACTGGAAGGTTTCCTTCGATGGGGCTGGAAGCGTGGCGGACTTTCTGTTTAAGTTGGATACCCTATGCGAAAGGACCCAATGTTCTTCGGAACAAATAATGGCGAGTTTCCATTTGTTTCTGTCAGGACGTGCAGAAGAATGGTACTGGTTGTTTACGAAGCAGAACCCTAATGCTACATATGACTTTCTGTGCTACTCCTTAAAGCGTGAGTTTGGAACGTTGAAAAGTGACCACGAGATCATGATGGATATCTCGATGCGAAAGCAAAAGCCAACTGAGTCATACGATATGTTCCATACTGACATAGTGGCCTTAAATGCACGTCTTAGGGAGCCATTGTCAGAAGCTCTGCTGATTGACATCATAAAAAGAAATGTCAACAGCAGTCTAAAGCTGATGCTTTTCAATGCGGGAGTGAGGACCTTACATGACCTCCGCGATGTAGCACGGAAAGGAGAGCAGGTACTAAGGGAAAGCAAAATCTTGGGAACAACCTATACTGGACGGCATGTGAATGAAGCTCGCACAATAGCACAGGATATTAGGATGGAAGGCGAAGATGGTGAAGTGGACCCGCAGCTCGAAGCTTTGGAGTATCGAGGGAACAGGAAACCAGACTATTCCGGAATCCAGTGTTGGAATTGCCAGGCTATGGGGCATTCGTATATCTACTGTGAAGAGCCAGTCAAGCATCCGTTTTGTTTTAAGTGCGGCAATAGGGGAGTGTTGACTCCAAAATGTCCAAGAGATCATCGGAGACAGGGAAACCAATACCCGAGCGAGAAGATGGGGGAAACTCGTTCGGTGCCATAGCCCCCATATCAGCCAGTACACCAGGAGTTGCCTCGTGTACTGAACGAAGTGGTAGGTCCCGCGCAAACAGTGAGTCGAATGGAAGTGGTGAGCTTCCGAAGGATAGTGGCACCCTGGCGAAGGACCAGCCAAACATTATTGTAACTTTTCCTGATAGTACCGACAGCTCGGATGGCTCCGATTGTGATAGTCCAATTGCGCATTTTAACAATTCGAAACCAATTTGCATTTTAAAAAATCATAGTAGGGATGTTGCTTGTCAAGCGCAAATTTCACCTAGTTTGGAGTACAGGGTCAACAACTATGAGCTAGTCAGGTCGAGGATTTTCCAAAATAATACAGAGTCATTTGTGTCCGAGAATATTTTGAAATGTAGGAAGAGGTATCATAGTCGAGTTCAGGAGCGTAAACTTTTGCAAAGCACAACGCTAATGCTTACTGAGGATGAAAGGCCTCTGGTACGGGTGCAAATTGAAAATAGTTTTCTGGTAGGATTGCTGGACTCGGGTGCGAATGTCTCCATCCTCGGCAAAGATTGTCAGAAGTTTTTGGACACAAATGGACTTAAGTACCACCCATTACAGGCTTTTGTGTATACAGCGGGTGGCGGCAAACAGAAAATATTAGGTTCTATTTCTTTACCAGTGACTTTCAAAAACACAACCAAAATTATTCGTTTCTATCTTGTTCCTTCCCTTATTCAAGAAGCCTACTTCGGAGTTGACTTCTGGAGAGCTTTCGCGTTAGCTCCTGAAATATTTCCAAGTATAGCATGTTTAGAGGTTGTTGACGAAAAGGGAGAGGAACATAATTACCATGATTTGACACACGCCCAAAAGACCAAACTGCAGAAGGTAGTGGATATGTTTCCGTCCTTTGAGAAGTTAGGTCTGGGGCAAACTAAGCTAGTCGAACACCACATTGATACGGGTGATGCGGTTCCAATTAAAAGTAGGCATTTTCCTCTTTCGCCACCGAGGCAAGTCGAAGCTTTTAGTGAAATAGAAAGGTTGCTCGAAATGGGGGTTATAGAGGAATCAAACTCACCCTGGTGTAGTCCCGTAGTTTTGGTTCGGAAGCCAGGGAAGGTTAGGCTTTGCATAGACTCCAGGAAGGTCAACGCGGTAACTAAAAAGGATTCATACCCATTGCCTCATATCAACGGTTTATTAAGCAGGTTGAAGGACACTCACTTTATTAGTGGTATTGATCTGAAGGATGCGTTTTTCCAGATCAAGCTGACAGAGTCTTCAAAGGAGAAAACAGCATTCGCAGTCCCGGGGAAGCCTCTGTACCACTATAAAGTGATGCCATTTGGGTTATGCAATGGACCGCAGACGATGAGCCGGCTGATGGACAAGGCGATTCCCTCGCGTTTGCGGGAGAATGTCTTCGTCTACCTGGATGATTTGATGGTATGCAGCACGAACTTTGAGGACCACCTGAAATTATTGGCGGAAGTGGCAAAGTGCTTGAAGGACGCGGGCCTGACCATCAATGTGAAGAAGAGCAAATTTTGTCAGAAGGAAATTCGATATTTAGGGTACTTGATAGGAAGCGGGTGCTTGAAGGTAGATCCAGGGAAGATAGAGGCAGTTAAGAGTTTCCCAATCCCGAAGTCTCCTCGACAGGTTCGTAGGTTCGTGGGCATGGCAAATTGGTATAGGGCGTTTATTACAAATTTTGCTGATTTAGCAGGCCCTTTGACCGATTGCCTTCGAAAGTCGCTAGGCCCTTTCAAACTTACTCCTGAGGCAATAGAAGCTTTTGAGAAGCTGAAGGTAGCCCTGAGTTCCGCTCCTGTCTTGGCCCAACCCGATTTCACTAAAGAGTTTGTTATACAGTGTGATGCTTCGAAGATAGGCGTGGGTGGTGTGTTGTTTCAGGTCGATGATGAGGGCGCTGAGCATCCAATCGCATTTGTCTCAAAAAAGCTGAACAATGCTCAGCGCAATTATACAGTGACCGAGCTGGAATGCCTGGCAGCCATAGTCAGTGTCAACCGTTTCCGACCTTATGTCGAAGGTTTGCCATTCCGAATTATCACGGACCACTCTAGCCTCAAATGGTTGATGACACAAAAAGACTTGAGTGGCAGGTTGGCTAGGTGGTCCCTTCTGTTGCAGCGGTACGATTTCTCGATGGAACATCGCAAGGGTACGTTGAATGTGGTACCAGACGCCCTCTCCCGTTTTGACGTAGATGAGTTGAATTATCCTTCCGCATCTCATGAAATAGATTTAGAGGCTCCGGAATTTAAAAGTGCAGAGTATCAGGATCTGTCCCAAACTATTTTAGATAATGAGGACTCTCTGCCGGATTTAAGACTAAATGGCGGTCTGATATTTAAAAGGGTTAAATTTCGGAAAGGTGTGGAGGATGAGGAGGACTCACTATGGAGGTTGTGGCTACCGTCAGGGTTAATCGAGAAGGCGATACGTCTGGCACATGACGCAAACAGAAGCTACCATGGAGGTTGGCAAAAGACTTTGGAACGCGTTCGACAAAATTATTTCTGGCCAGGGCAGGCCAAGGACGTTCGGAAATACGTGGGCAGGTGTGATACCTGCAAGGCAGTAAAGGCGACCAATCAACAGTCCAGACCACCTATAGCGCAGACTTTCACTTCGGAAAGGCCATTTCAGCGGTTTTATTGCGACTTTTTGGGACCTTATCCTAGATCTAAACGGCGGAATCAGTTTCTTTTTATAGTATTGGACCATTTTACAAAGTATGTTTGGTTAAAACCCATGCAGAGGGCTACGACTGCAAATGTTATGAACTACTTCAGCTCTGAGGTTTTTCCAGCTGCCGGGGTCCCTGAGTATATCCATAGCGACAATGGTAAACAGTTTATCTCTAAGGAAATGAAGCAATTTCTAGATAACTACGGGGTAACTCATATTAGGACAGGGCTATACTCTCCGCAAGCTAACGCGTCAGAACGCGTAAACAGAGAAATTGTTTCAAAAATAAGAATTTTCCTTAGGGGTAGACAAGACCATACAGACTGGGACAAACATATACCCGAGATCTTAGCAGTTTTACGAAGTGATTTTCATACTTCCATTCAGTGCTCTCCGTACTTTGCATTATATGGTCAGAACATGGTCCAGCACGCATCAGCGTATACTATATTGGAGAAACTCGGTAGTCTTAAGGAGGATGAAGTCCCTATAGCCAGCAGAGTAGACAAGTTAGCAAACATCCGCGAGCAAATTCGTAAGAATTTAGACCAGGCAAAGGATAGAGCAGTGCGGGTATATAATAAACGTTCTAGACTAGTGAACTATAGGGAAGGTCAGGAGGTTTTTAGGAGAAATTTTGCTTTGAGCAGTTTTAAACAAGGCATAAACGCGAAATTCCTGCCGAAATATCTTAAGTGCCGAGTTCGTCGAAAAGTGGGTAATGCGCTGTATGACTTAGAGGACCTGACGGGTAAATTGATAGGCCGTTTCCATGCTTCGGATATTCGTCCACAATAACCAAGATTTTAAACGTTTTTCTTTTTTTTCAAATTTACCATTTCTATCTGGGCGTTTTGGCAGTCGGGGACAACTCGCCCAGTATTCTCCCCGAGCACCGTCTTCATAGGGAATCCACATCGCTTTCACCGGAAGCAGTGGATGACCTGGCAATCCTCGTTGGCGGATTGTCTTTCGGAGTTTTGACGAGTTCTCCATAATCAAAATGTCTGCCGGCCGCGAAGCTTATAACTAGGAAGCCAAGTTAGCGGGCCCGCTTGTATATCAAATTTTTTCCATACCTTTTCTGTGGGGGGTGAATCCACTAGAACAAATTTCTTTCGGAGTTTTGACGAGTTCTCCAATAACAAATGTCTAAGCCGCAAAGCCATATAAACTAAGAAACAAAAAGCAAACTACATTTTTGGAAGCCCAATTCTGGGGGGCGAGAAACCACAGAGCAAGTGTTCTTTTTAGAACAGCCTGTCCTAGGTCCAGCGTGCGGGGTTGGACTAGTAGGGGGGACAGCGGGTAAGCCCAGCTATGTCTGGCACGGAAGGGGGGTAGGCGTCTCTGGCCTAAACAAATAGAGAAACCACCGCAACATCGGACTTTCCAATTTTAGTATTTTGAAACAAAATAACATTTACTGGCTTACTAGGCCATAGCAGTCAGCTTTTGTAGAGGATTATCTCTCATTATCTGCGTCCGGTTCTCGGAGTTTCGGAGTGGTTTCAGTTTCCGAACCAGGTAGACTTAGAAGCGTCGGACGCTATATTGGGCGGTCAAAGGCATAGTGAGTCAATGAAGGCTGAAATGCTTAGAACTTTGTCAGATGGCCGCTCCACATGTTAAACATGATTTAACATATTTGCATCGTAATTCGTTCAACAAACTTTGTATGGAAGTGGATCCTTCAGAGTTCTAAGCAAATTAGCTCTAAGCCTTATGGGCCAGTCTATTTTAGGGCAGGTAGAGATTAACTACGGCCCCTATTACGGGTAACGGGCAGTGGTTAAATCTTTATCTACCTAAAGCAGGTACAGGAGGTATTTTAGCAATGTAAAGGGATACGCGTGTAAAGCCGGATAGTTCGGGAACTGGAACCAGTCTAGGATTTGGGGTCGGACGCGGAATTCGAAGCTAGTTCTTTTGCTGGAATGACTAGCATTTGGTAGGAGAAATGTGTAGGCCAGTCCGAAATTTCACCTGACTTTCTTTACAATCCGCCCTATCCTGCATTTCGACGCGAATCGCATATTTTTCTTTGCTGAGCAACTTCGTCAATACCGTGTTCTAATCGAGCAAAGCTAGTAACTGCATTACAGTACATTTTCTTTCAATCTATTCTTTCAGGGGTTAGTAGAAAGGCCTCGATGGCTTTATGATGAATTTCATAATCCGATTGCCAATAGTATACCTAGTGGGAAGTCTAAGTGAACCTAAGGATTCACTAATTATCTAAGCCTTAGTTGTGGCATTATATAAATTTTTTTTTATCTCGAGTGGGTCATTCCACTCAGAACATACCCTCCATTAATAATTTTTCATAAATTGCTTTGGTGCCTGGCACTGCAACATCGTTCTCCTCAACACGGATCATTGATTGACCGACGATTTTCAATACTAATTTTTCTTTGTATTTCAATCGTAATTCATTTTAAGTCGAGATTTTTTTTTGAATTCTCAATAACTGGCCAATTTCGAGATTGTATTCACTTTTCTTCCATATTTCGACTCAATCATAAGGCGGGTCACCTTCTTACAGAGATTAGTAAGCGAGGCAAGCGAGATGCAGGGTAGGGCTGATTACCTTACCGGATTTGTCACAAATTTTCAAATTTAAAGGATTTTTTTTAGGGAATGTTCTGTTGCCCGGCTAGCTCGTGGTAGAACTAGAGACTCTTATCTAGGGGTGAGTCGTGCCCCACGTTTTTTTTATTGCTGTAAATGGTGTTCTCGCAGGTAAACCTTTTTCCTGTTCGCTTCATTGACCGGTCTTCGAAGCGAAGCAGGCCTGTTATGGTTTGCCTTCGATTAAGTCATTTTTGGTTCATGGTGATTGGGCATTACTCACGGGGTTTTTAGTTGACAGTTTAGATTCACGCTCCGGTTCGACTTTTTATCGATTGTTTTCTTGAGTTGGTATGGTTATGCACAGCTGGCAACACCAAATTTTCCCATGGAATGGAAAGGTACCAATAACGGAACTTTTAATTTCCATGAAAATAAGTATGTGGTGTGTTCCTGGAGTGGCCGGGGTAAACTGCGGGCGAAATTATGGATGCTTGCGGGCGCCCGTGAATGTGTCAGCAAAGGGGGAATAGACCTATTGGTGTATCATTTTTTTGGACTGAATTTAGTTATGTATGCGCAAAATGTATTGGCAGAGTGTGAATGACAGCTGATCATAATTTTTTTGCAGCTGTATTAAACTAATGTAAACAAATTAATCAACTCGTATGACGTAACATAATTTATCGGTATAACATTCGAAATTTTTGTAAACAAATTTTTTCATTTTTATTTAATGAATTATAGATAAAAATACAATATTAGAAATTTAAAACAGAAGTTAAATAAACAATTTTCTTTTAAAGGCTTTCAAGACAGTTAAATATTTTTTTTGTTGGACAAATGTATTAGGCTTTCGAATGAGAGCAACATTAAAATCATTGTTAGTTAAACGTGTCCACAATTTGGGCAACTTTGGGTCACCCAGGGCACCCAGGGAACACACCATCCACATGACCCGGACAGTAAAAATTTTGCGCGCGCAAACAGGTGCGTGCCTCAGGACTCGAATCCTAATACGATAGCAGTAAATTTTACCTTACTACGCTTTACCCAAAATCTACTACTTTTCTGTCTTCTTAAGGAAATACTGCGTCCAAAAACAGGGCAGAACATAGGACACAGCGGGCTTATCAAGTTGGCAATAGACCTTTATTTCTTCTTTTGGGACAAAACTCTTGAAGAAATAGAATTTATCCAATTAATCTCACAAGAATTAAAATTCCCAACAAAAAGGTAGTAAATAATTTTCACTACTAGATTCAACTGCGTTATTTTCATTTTGCTTTAATATAGCAACAACAACAAAAGTTCTTATCAATTCCCTTTTCTATCGAATTCAAGATCAATAAAATTCTTAATCATTTTCCGGTAATAATCAAGTTTCCTTTTTCATATAATCCATTTTTTTTTAATTTTACTACATTTTTACAAAATTTGGTACTTTTAAGAAAAATTGTAGTTTCGAGTCCTGATGGTAATAACCGTTTGCATCGCGCAACATGGCAACCCAGAAATTACATCATATCACAGCGAACGGAAGATTTCCAAACCTATAGTGCCGTTAGTGGAAAGATATTGGAATCTTCTTGGCACTGTTGAGATTTTGCACGTATACCGGAAAATCAAAAAAGTGTCTAACGCGAGACAGCGACGAACGTGCCCCTCTAAAAACTAAAAAAATACCACTTAAAGCGCAAAAAAGTGTTTAAATAATGGAATAAGAAAGTTTATGCTGGTGCATATAAAAAACTGAAAACGCAAGATTGTGCTTGAATAGAAAAAATATAGAATTAGTAAAAAAAAAAAAAAAAAAAAAAAAAAATGTTGCAGTGAAATGTGCAAAAGTCATCAACGTAATTATGCCAATTCATTTGATTTCTTCGATTTCAACTTGAAAAATGTCATCGATCCAATTGCTGCACCGCTCATTGCCGTTGCTAACACCGCCGCGCAGTACCAGCGACAAAACAGCCGCCAACAGCACAACCACAGAGCGCCGCAGAATCGCGCAAGAATAAGATTTATATTTGGTAAGTGGGTAAATTTATTATACACTAGCTGACCCGGCAGACGTTGTCCTGCCACAAATTTATTTCCCTGCATGTTTCTCTAACCCGATCCCTATATCTATTTTAATCCATATCCCTATCTCCTTCATATAAGAGGAGCCACGCCCCCTTTCTCGTTATCCCCAGTTTTTTTTGGAGGTGTTAGGGATCGATCTCATATAACCCCTCACCAAATTTCAGTCGCCTAACCTAAATACTTCCAGAGATATCGACTATGAAAAATTCCATTCGTATGGGGGGTGCCTCGCCCCCAATATATATAAAAAAAAAAAAAAAAAATTTGCCTGTGACCATCCCTGGAAGATATCCAGTGCATGTGTAAAATTTGGTTACGATCGGCTTATTCGTTTAGGAGCCAATTGTGCCCGTACATAGATACATAATTTGAATTTTATACATATAGAAGAAGAAGATACTTATATAATGACTTCCTCAATTTCACTTATATTCTCGACAGACACCACACCAGTGAGGCCGCCTCATATAGGCCCACTGCAACGGCAACAACAACAATAACCAAGCGCAGCCAGCGCCAACAATAACAACAGCGCGGCCAACAACAACAGCGCGTAGCCAGCGCCAACAACAACAGCGCGTAGCCAGCGCAAAAAAAACAACAGCGCGTAGCAAACACTAACAACAACAAGGCGCATATAAGCGCCAATAATAACAACCTTAACCAGCTATAACCACTACCAGCTACAACAACCACTACCGGCTACAACAACAACACCAGCATTGTCAACAGCAGGGGCCGACGTAATATAGGCCCGCTACAACATCAAAAAACAACCAGCTACAACAACAACACCAGTTACATCAATAACAGTGAGGCCTCCGTGGTAAAGGCCCACTGCAAACGCAACTAAGCGCAACAAGCGCCAACAACAACAAGTGCTGCAAAAACAACAACCATAACAACAGCGCGACCGACAACAACAAGCGCTAGCAGCAAATAAGCGCCAACAACAACAAGTGCTGCAAAAACAACAACCATAACAACAGCGCGACCGACAGCAACAAGCGCTAGCAGCAAACAAGCGCCAACAGCACCGGCAATACCAACAACAGTGGGCTCGCCTTCATATAGGCCCACTGCAACACCAACAACAGTAAGGCCGCCACATATAGGCCCACTGCAACGGCAACAACAACATTAACAACAACAGTTAGGCCGCCTTCATATAGGCCCACAGCAACGACAGCAACATAAGCGCGCAGCCAACGCGCAACAACAACAATTACCAGCATCAGCAACCACAGTGAGGCCGCCTTAATATAGGCCCACTGCAACAACAACTGCGCGCAGCCAACGCGCAAATACAACAACACCGGCTAGAAAAACCACAGTGAGGCCGCCTCATATAGGCCCACTGCATCAATAACAACAACCGCGCGCAGCCAGCGCCAACAGCCACAACTACCGGCCACAACAAAGCATCAGAAACAAGTAGCGCAGCCAGCGCCAACAAAAACAACAGCGCGCAGCCAACGCGCAAATACAACGACAACCAGCTTTAACACCAGTGAGGCCCTCTCATATAGGCCCACTATAACGCGCAACAACAACAATTACCAGCATCAGCAACCACAGTGAGGCCGCCTCGTATAGGCCCACTGCAACTTTAACTCGCCAACAACAACCAGCTTTGACAACCACAGTGAGGCCGCCTCGTATAGGCCCACTGCATTAATAACAACAAGCGCACTAACAACAACAAGCGATGCAAAAAAACAACAACCATAACAACAACGCGCAGCCAACTCACAACAACAACAAGTAGCGCAACTGAGCGCAAACAACACCAGCTAGAACAACCACAGTGAGGCCGCCCAGTTAAAGGCCCACTGCAACGACACCAACAACTACAACAAACCGGCGACGACATCTTCGGTGAGTCCGTGCCAATTGGCACGTTAAATTAGAATTCGTTTTGCTTGTTTAACTGAATTGAAATGATAGGAAGATAGGAGCGGGAAATTAACTTTAACAAAAAAAATACATATATATATATATAAGAGAGAAAAATTAGGATTTTGTCTACATAATAAGAAAATAAATTTAAATAAGTTAGGAACATATATCTAAACTAAACCTAAATTTGAAAATGAAATAAAAATGTAAATGAATAATAGGATAGGGGATAAAATATTAGATTTAAACTAAACACAAGGAGATTAAATATTAAATTATAAATTATAAATTTGGTAACTTAAGGAAATGTAAAGGTTAGGGAGGATAAATAAAAACCTTAAAATTTAAACTTAGGGAAATTAATAATAATAACAAATAAATCAAATATAAAAAAAAAAGAAAGGGAAAATTATTTCTTATAAATAATATAAATATAATACTTCTTATAAATAAATAAATACTTTAACAAAAAAAAAGATAACAAAATAAAAGGCCACTATAATAAATAAATAAATGAGATAAAACTAAAACGAAATATAAGATAAAACATAAACATACCTTAAGCAATTAATTAAATAGCTAATCAAAAACCCTAAATTGGTAATTAAGTGAATACGCACTTATTGAGGGGTTTTGTGGGAATCAATATACTTTTTTTTATACATTTATATTTTTGTTGTTCTGAAGCGTAATAATGCGCAGCTATGTGAGAGAACATATAGGGTGGAACTTAATTAAAGTTAAGATTTTGTAAAATGAATTTTAAATAAAATTGTTTATAAAAATGGGAATGCTGATGGTCCTTATGATTTAGAAGGTATAGGTGGGTTGGATAAGGGGCCATCGAAATCAGGTGCGTCGATGGCCATGGACGAGGGTGGGCCAAGCACCGGGCGCTGCAACAACACCCGCGGCGCCCCTTTATGTTGTTCGGCCTTATATTTTTTTTAATTCCAGCCGTTGTAGCCGGTCGTTTCCGGCTCCTTTAAATTCAAATGTTTAGTTTTCAGTTATTTTTGATTTTCAATTTTAAATTCAGTTTTTCCTTTTTCAGTTAGTTTTCTGTTGCTTTTTTTTATTTAAACGGTTTTTTTTTTGTGTTACTAAACTTATTCGAATTTTCAGTTAGTTTTCGTTATTTTAAAATTTTGTATTGCCTTTGAGTTGCCAGTTAAGTTTTTTTTTGAATTTGAATTTAACCGGCCTCAATTTTTTTTGGACTCTTTTTTTTGAATTTTAACGGTTTGTCCGTGGCATCCGGGTTTAACCGGATGTTCGTTTTTAGGTTAGTTTCTGCGTTTGATAGGCATGATAGGAATTTTTCTGTTTATGGCGCAGGACAGTAAGGTTGGCAAGAACCCACCCCAGCCGACAATGACTAGCCACAGTGCACCACTACATCATGCCGACCGCCTTCCTTACTGCTCCATTTTAGATGCGTAAAACCATAACAAATATTGCGTCAGAGATGGTTTTTGTTTGTTCGTTTATTATTCTCCCGTCAAATGTCTTTAGTTTGTATATTTCCATGTTTTCCAGCACATTTAAGCGTCGGCCTTTTCTTTGTATGTGAAGTGTTTTGGCTGTGTTTTTGATGTTGGCCGGGGAGCATTTGTTTTCGAACATGTGATTTGCATAGTTTGATTCTGGTGTAATGGTGGGTTTCCGTGCTTTCTTGTTGTAGTCCCTGACGTGCTCTCGAAATCGTGTACTTATTTTTCGTCCTGTTTGCCCTATGTAGCTGTGCTGGCACTCGCAGGTAAGCTTGTAAATTCCACTTTCGCTAAACGGCTCTTCCGAGTTAGTGTTGGTTCTTAGGTTTTGTCCTAAGTTGTTCGATGTTCTGAACGCTGTGTTGATGTTGTGTTTCTTGAAAAAATGTGCCAATTTGTATGTCGTCTTTTCCAGTGTATGTCATCGCCGTCCACATCTTGGATTTCTCTTCTGGGTTGTCTCTTTTTTGCGATCCATGTTTCCTTCGGAGTTTGTCCACTAGGGCTTTTTTGTATCCGTTGCTTGTTGCTATGCTGTATATGGTGGTAAGCTCCTTCCTGTATGATTCGTGGGTGAGGGGTGTTCCTTGAAGTCTGTCCACTAGGTGCCTTAATGCTGCATTCTTGTGCTGTTGAAGATGGTTTGATGTAGAGTGAATTATGGTGTCCGTAGTTGTTGGTTTTCTGTAGATGTCGTAGTTAAACTTGTTTGTTAGTCGGTCAATTCTTATCGTTAGGTCCAGGTAATTCAGTTCTCCGTCCTTCTCGGTTTCCATAGTGAATTTTATGTTTTCATGCTGTTTGTTTAAGAATTCTAGTATTCGTTCTTCATTGTTGGTATTCAATACGCAGATGATGTCGTCGACGTACCTTGCGTAAAAAGTCACTCCTAGGTTTCTGTTTAGTTCTTGAATGTATTTTGTCTCCAAGTTCTGCATGAATGCCTCCATGAGAATGGATGATGTTGGGTTACCCATTCCTAGTCCGTTCGTTTGTCTATATATTTTATTGTTGAATTTGAAGTATTTTGCTGTAGAGTTGTTCTTAGTGTGTTGGTAATTTGTGCTGTTTTGATCTTATCTTTTGTTTTGTCAAGTAGTGTTTTGTGTATTATATCCAGTGTCTCTGACAGTGGTACAGAAGGGTACAAGTCTTTTATGTCAAATGAGACGATTGTGCTGTTCTCTGCGAGTTTTACGGTTTCAAGTTTTTCTATTAGTTCGGTTGTATTCTTTATTGTATGTTCATGGTCTAGTTCAAGTGTGTCGCTCAGTATCGTCTTTAGATATTTTGACAGCTTATACCCCGGCGCTGACTTGAAATTGATAATTGGTCGCATTGGCGTGTCTTGCTTATGTATTTTTGGTAGCGCTATTAGGGGGGGAGTCGATGGGTTCATTTGTGTCAGAGTACATCCCGTCCTTTCGACTATTTTTTTTGTGGCATTTTTTATAGCCCCTTTGATTTCGGTCTGGTATTTATCGGTGGGGTTCTCGTTAATTACGCGGCATTTCATATCTTTGATTAGTCTTTCGGTCTTTGTTATGTATTCATCTTTGTCCATGAGCACTGTTTTGTTTCCTTTGTCGGCCTTGGTTGTCATCACGTTGTTTCTTTTCAGCTTTCGCTTTAACCCCTTCATTATTATTTCCTCCTTATTCGTGTTCCGTTCATCTTGCCTTTTTATGTCTTTGCTAATGATCTCCCTGCACATGTGCCTGGCGTGTTCTTGTTCCTCGTAGGGGAGGAGCGATATTGCAACCTCTGCATCTACTATTGCTTGCTCCGTTTTTCTTGACTTGTTGTTGTCTACTACGTTGAGTTTTAGTCCCTTCTCAAGAAGTTGTGCTTCTTCGTTGCTGATGTCCACTGTGGTCAGGTTCACGAACCTATCGTGAAATCTATGTGTTTGTTGGTCCTTGTTTTCGCGTCTTCCCGATAGTTTGTCCAATTTCTTGTTCAATGTTTTGTATTTTGGTTTGTGCTCGTTCTTGATTTCAGTCTCTATCCGGTCAAAGAAGTCCATCAATATAGTTGTAGGTATAAGTTCAGCCGCCGGCGGCCGCCGTGGTGTAGCGCTTAAGTGTTCGGCCTTCTACACCAAGGCGTGGCGGTTCGATGCCCGGCAGAAGTAACATCAAAAATTATTTAGAAAAACGACACTGTAAGGCAGACGAGCTTGACTGGCAGGGTACGATCAAGCAGGTTCTTTGGGATAAAGAGAGCTTAGGTATGCCGTTTGCCACCTGCAAGCTAATGCTGAAGGATTACACACTCCGTCAAGCCAACGAAAGATGGCAACAATCCCCAGGGTGCCGGATATCCAAACAAACCTGACCAAAATGGGATCATAAAAGATTTAGAGACATTCACGCCCTAAGAAGGAGAGAAGGTAGGCACGCAGAAAGGTTAGGTGTGCCTTACCGACGATGCTGTAGGAGTTGCAAAGACGATGTTGAGGAGGAAGCGGTGGAGCACCTCATCTGCAACTGCCCTGCTTTAAGCGGCGCGAGAACGCGATTTTTGGGAGTTCCCTTCCTGGATAGCCTAAGCCAGATCGCGGAGCTGGACATAAAGGACTTGGTGGCATTTACAAAGTCATCTAAGTGGTTCGAGGAGGAGTAACGGTTTCGGTTTAGGAGTGTCAGTCCGGGATTCTGCTATGTGGAGAATTCCAACAACTTAGGGAATCTCCAAATGGCCGGGTTCCGAGACTGACTTTCCTAATGTTGGTGGTATCACAGCGGGACTTTTAAAACTGGCCTAAGTGTTCCTCTGCGGCAGCCACTTGAACCTAACCTAGCCTACCCAACAATCAAAAGGCGGTCACATTTTGCTAGCAAAATGGACAAACATTTTACATACCTCGGTTTAGTTTGCGCGCCCCAGGGTCCCCAGTTTGCCTTACAATAGCTCCCGCAGCTGTCGGGCAGCTGCCTAAACACATGGGACCAGAATCACTCTTCAGAGGTTTGGTTTTACATTCGTGCTTGGTCGGGAAACATTCACCACGACGAGCTTCTTTGGGGTTGCTTTGCTTTCTTGTACAATTTCAAACACATGCCCTGCATGTGGTAGGACCCCCCATGATACTCTACATATATTCAGTTGTTCAACTGAAGCTACTCTTCTAACCCCTCTGTCCCTCTGGACCAACCCTGTTGAAACTGCACGTTTCCTTGCATTCCCGTTAGAAGAGCTTGATGAAGATCTTCGGAATGATCATATACTCTAGGCAGGGCAATGCATTGTTAACAACAACAACAACAACGAGCTTCTTTGACAATCCCACTAACTCCCGGTAGAACTTGATATCGCCAGAGCTTCCAGTTTTTGGCCTTTTTGACTTATTAAATAATTAAGTAAATGTAGCGTTTTTCTGTCTGTGAAAGGATTGGGCAGGAGCACATTCTATCCAGATTGCATTTGAGAATGTTACTATCTGTCTATGCCCCGGCTATTCAGTGCAAGTTTAAACTACGGACAAAGTTGATTAGAGTTTATTTCTATTATCTCTTGAATGTTTTGTCGTTCCACCGTGTAAATAGCAATTCGATCGAGTCACACCTTGTATTTTAAGGTTAAATGAAAAATCGACGAGAAAATCGACTCGTGTAAATTAGCCATTAATTTCAAAAAAAAATATATAAGCAATAATTTCTGATTCAAAATTTCTTTACAGAATATGGTCCTTATATTTTTTATGTTCAATTCTAAAATACTCCCCTTTCCCCTAACAACATTTTGAAATGAGCGCACTGACAACATCGTTGAACGCCACTGTATGTAGCACAGTTTCACAGCCACTGTAGAAAGAGCGAGTTGACGGGTTTGTGCTTTGGATAAGCTGGAAATAGTAGTCGATAATACAGCGAAAACCTAAGAACTGCCTTAACGGCAATTGATACGTGAGCATTTTCTATACCCACATGTGAATGAATGAAATGCATATCGGCGCCCGTATAAATGATTGTCGTATGTTATATGGAGCGTTCATATATCAACCAAGCCTAGTATCATATTCAGAACGAAAAAGCAATTATGTACTTTTCCAAGCAATTATCCAACTTTCAAAAAATGTTTATGAAAGTTTAAAATTTTTTTATTTAAATATGACCCATTATCTACTTCTAATCTTTTGTTTATTCTCTCACTGCACCATAACCGCACTTGAACACCTTACATTATTGATAAAAATCAATAACGCTTGAATGCATCTTTTCCGCTACACAAAATTTCTATCTACACACATACATATGTACCTACCTATGTATAAAAAAATGTTCAAAACAAAAAGAATCTAATTATTTTCAAAAAAGGTATCGATTACATTGACGGTCTTTATCAGTCATGGCGCATCAGAGAATCTGAAAGGAAATCAAAGAGATTTGAGGAATGCATTTTTTGTCTTGTAGTGAAAGAGATGCACAAAAGGGAAGGTATGTAAAAAAAGAAAAGTACAGGAAGCACGAAGTGGTGCAAAAAGGTGGAAACTAATTTTTCAAAAACCTTTGATTTTTATCAAGTTAAAGAAAAAATTCAAAATTTGTGCTAAACAATTAACGATTATGAAGAACGCCTACTCTCTGTCTGTCGACCAGACGCAGAAAATCAATACATACTCACAACCAACTATGCAGATACATATGCAGATAGAATGTACAGGGGAGTGGGCAGTAATCTTCAAAGACGGGGGGTGGCCCTATATGTGGCCGTCTGAGGAAGATCCCCTCCCATCGCCCCACTTCAGAAAAGGCTTAAATATCAGAGGTTGGAGTACGGCCGAAAATACCTTTAATTTGATACCCATATTGGCAAATCTTATATACATATGTGATATATATATACATATGTGGCAACCCTGTGAACCGCGCGAAGTGGCAACACCCAATTAGGAAGTCTTAGAAAGAAGCATACCAAATTTGATCCAAATCGCTTTAGCCGTTCCCGAAATATTGATGTATAGAATATTCAAGTCCGTTGCCACCATTTCTTGTCTCAACTCCAAACCCTGTGCCACGATTCTGTGCTTCAAGTACGAACACTGTTGCCAGTATTTTTCCATTCAAATTCCACCCTCCATAAAACTTTGCATAACCGCCTCAGAAGTTAACTGCAAAAACGTATAAGTCGAAATATAGTATTGAATTTGTGCTGAGATAGACAGAAAGTTATTGATAGATTGATATATTATATTGACGTAGCTCGCGATCTAACGTTCACTCGAGGAAGGATTGCCTAGGCGATTTTGGCCATTCCATATCAAAGCACAGTACTCATAATTTTTCTGTGATAACTGAGGCCTGTTGGAAACATAAACGGAGCTCAAATCATCCTGCACGTATTTTTTGCAACTCAGTCGAGGTCTTCCCCTTCCTCTGATGCCAAGTCCCGGAGTCGATAGGAAAACTTTGAAGCTTCTTTGTCAATTCGCATAACATGACCTACCCAGCAGAATCTTGACTTTACAGCACATCGCTGAATTCCCTCCGAAAGAACTATACATCTTTCGGAGATATCTTCTCTCGAGAACTCTACGGGCCATCTCTTTTCTCGACACTGTCTATGAGTCCGAGTCGTACATCACGACATGCAAGATGATAGACTTATGGAGCGTGATTTTAGTTCTTCGAGAGAAGATTTTACTTCTCAATGGCCTAATCAGTCCAAAGTAACACTTTTTGGCAAGAATGATTCCTCCTTGTACTTCTAGAGTCTAGACTGACATTCTTTTCGGTGTCAGCGCAGGTTCCCAAATAGACAAAGTCTCTCACAGCTTCAAATTTGTATATATCAAGAGTGACGTGGCTACCAAGGCTCAGGAGCGCCGACTCTTTCTTTGATGCCAGCAAATATTTCGTCTTGTCCTCAGAAGAAATCACACGAAAGGGGAGAGGATCTTCCCAATTCTGACCAAGCTGTTGCTATTGCTCAATGTCATTCCAGACATGGAAGTAGGTATACAGGCAACTTCTTTTCGCACCCTCAAAAGCAGCTTTGAAGTTGGAAAAGAGATGTCGATTTTCTCAGCGTGGGTCTTTTCCAGAATTTGGCGTATCGTGAACATCTGGTCGATGATGAACTTACCAGGTCTGATGTCACACTAAGAAGGCCCATTCATCTTGTCTACGATGGGCTTCAGTATTTCGCGCAACACGCAAGATAAAACCTTATATTCGATATTAAGGAGCCTGAATCCGCGTTTTTGGGAAGAGCTCACTTATGTAAGTTCCAATCTGGAGGCATGAACTCGTACGACCATATTATACACAAGAGTTGATGCATGCTTTTCGACAGATCTTCGCCTCCATGTTGGAACAGCTCGGCAGGTAGCCCGTCTTTTCTATGAGCTTTGTTATTTTTGAGCCGGTAGATAAACCTCTTCATTTAAATAGAAGCAAACATTTGTTGACATCTTTGGTGGGTTAGCAGCCCTCTACTAACCCCCTTCCCTTTCTGTATACGCCTGTGCGCACATACACATAAACATTCACATTTTACATAGCATCACAAAAAAGAAGCCAAGCAGACTGATTGACTGGTCGTAGGAAATGGAAGAAAAGACATTGCGGCTGAATGACAGGTCACTCACATACAAGTAAAGAAGATCCTTCTCATTGATCCGATTTTGTAGATCAAATCATAAACATTTTGTTTTTTGTTCATAGTTCAATGCTGGTGGCGATATTGGCGGCGCCTCTATTTCATTACCTATCTAGCTCATCCGATCTCTAGAGCGGCTACTGTGTGTAGGTAGATTAAGTGCATGCGAAAGGACTGCCAGCTTACATTTGCTCTATATTCGAAATGGATTTAATTAGAGCAGCCGAGCTGCTGTTGTAGCTAAATATTGTACCTGTTAATATTTGTCTTTGTTTATACTTTTAATCTCGGTTTGAGAGCCGATTACGGCTGACGGGAAGTTGTCTTGTTTTGTTTGTTTTCAAACCAAAGGATGTTTGTTTATTTAAAGATGGATTTAGGAGAGGTTTTCTTTTCTGGAGCTGTGATATGCAGTTTTACTGGGAGCAGCCATTGACTGGTTGCTTCAGGTGGATGATAGGAGATGAAGTACTATTTTTGTGCCCATGATCACTATAGTGTCTTTTAAGCGAAGTTTGCACTCATTTAAGAAGCTCTGAGTCAACTGGACTTTAAATATCAAAATTGGGAACGCAAGAGGCTCTGAGGAGCTCCGGACTTTTAAGTTTGCATCCA
Organism: Campiglossa producta; assembly: GCA_964058755.1. Taxonomy (NCBI): domain Eukaryota; kingdom Metazoa; phylum Arthropoda; class Insecta; order Diptera; family Tephritidae; genus Campiglossa; species Campiglossa producta. Next base: position 20,593,908 of record CAXKVI010000004.1, on the reverse strand, counting down.
TTGAAGAACCACCGGACCAAGACACCTTTTTTGAAAAAGAAATCTGAGCCCGAAAGATGCCTGAAAACTCTATCAAAAGATCCGGCGAATGCCGGAATATTTTAAGAGGAGGAGGGGGGGGGGGGTATGTTCCAGCGTTCCTTAGTTATATAGCATACTGTCCGAATGACTGAAGCCCATCTTATACAAGCTGATTAGATTATAAGTGTGACCTCAGACCTCATAAATCTACGATCGACGAGATCTTCATAAGACGCCAAATTCTGGAAAGACCCTTGATAAGATAATAGACTCGTTCTCTAGCAAAACCAGTGCTACCTCGGACTGAGTAGGTATCTCTCGGAATCAAGGAAAGCGTCAAGAGAGGATCAGATTGCACTCGGAGTATTTGTGAGAAAAGTTATCCGGAAGATTTATGGTCCTTCTCGTGATGCCAACAGTGAGTACCTATCGAAGGAAACTTAACGATGAGCTCTACGAGATTTACACAAATTTGACCTTAGTGTAGCGAATTAAAACCCAAAGGCTCCGCTAACTGGATCATGTTATGCGAATGGACAAAGAAGCTTCAGACCAGATTTTTTTATCCTATTGACATCGGAATTCGGAAACAGAAGAACAGGGGGGGGGGGGGCTCGACTGAGATAGAAACAACAGGTGAAGGATGACTTGAACTCCCTTGGGGGATTCAATTGACGCTAGTTGTTGTCGAAAACGAATGACTGGCGTGGTTGTATAATCCAGAGGGATGTTCGTCGATGATCAAACATTCCGATCTTCGAAACTTCTTACATAACAAATAAATACCCGCAACACCACCCATCAATAGCAACCCAAAATCCCCATAAATCCTCTAAAGATCAAAGTCTTCACACGAAAAAATCAAATAAATATTAATAAGCGTCATCCGAAGATTTATTGGCGCCAAAATGGCAACAACATTAACATCACGAAATCTCCACCTTCGCCATTTGTCAAACAACTACCTCGAAGCGTGTATTACAAAAGAAAATGGCGTCAACCGTTAAAGTAGGCACTCATTAAGTCGAATGTTCATAAAAAGGTGAAAATTGAAAAGGAGTGTAAATCAAAAATTTTACAACAACAAAAAATGCTAGATAATTATAGTAAATTTAGCCACGACTTGGCAAATTATGCTAAAACATTACAGTCGCCGCACACACCTCTGAGAGACGCCTTTTGCTTTTGCAAAAATCGCGTGAGTGCGTGGTCGGTGTGGTGCAATGGCGCATGAGTGATTGAGCGGGGATGGGGATTGTGGCCCACAATATTTTGCGCATGAATTGTAATGTTGCAGTAACCGTTTAGCAAGTTGATTCTTTCAATAAACTACACATGCATATCAATCAGGGGACGGAAATAATATACATATTTTAATAAAGATATAGAAAAAAAATATTATAAAAGAATTAAGTTAAGTAAACCAAAATAATATAAAACTAAATAAAAGAATACAAAAAAAAAGAAAAAAATTTAATAAATATAAAATAAAACAAAATGAAATAAAATTAAATCAAATGAAATAAGAAAAAAAAAAAAAAAAAAAAATAAGATAAAAAAAAAAAATAAAATATTAAAAAAAATAAAATTAAATTAACAAAAAAAAAAATAAAATAATATAAAAAAAATTTACTAAAATAAAATAAAAAAATATAAAATAAAACAAAGTAAAATAAAATAAAATAAAATAAAGTAAAATAAAATAAAACAAAATAAAATAAAATAAAATAAAATAATATAAAATAAAATAAAATAAAATAAAATAAAATAAAATAAAATAAAATAAAATAAAATAAAATAAAATAAAATAAAATAAAATAAAATAAAATAAAATAAAATAAAATAAAATAAAATAAAATAAAATAAAATAAAATAAAATAAAATAAAATAAAATAAATTAAAACAAAATAAAATAAAATTAAATAAAATATAATAAAATAAATTAAAACAAAATAAAATAAAATAAAATAAAAGAAAATAAAATAAAATAAAATAAAATAAAATAAAATAAAATAAAATAAAATAAAATAAAATAAAACAAAATGAAATAAAATTAAATTAAATGAAAAAAATAAAAAAAATAAAATAAGATAAAAAAATAATATATTAAAAAAAAATAAAAAATAAATTAACAAAAAAAAAAATAAAATAATATAAAATAATATAATAAAAAAATAATAAATAAATGATAAATAATAAAATAAATAAAAAGAAAAATAAATAAAATAAAATAAAGTAAAATAAAATTAAAACAAAATAAAATAAAATAAATTAAAACAAAATAAAATAAAATAAAATAAAATAAAATAAAATAAAATAAAAGAAAATAAAATAAAATAAAATAAAATTAAAAAATTAAAACAAAATAAAATAAAATAAAATAAATTAAAACAAAATAAAATAAAATAAAATAAAGTAAAATAAAATAAAATAAAATAAAATAAAATAAAATAAAATAAAATAAAATAAAATAAAGTAAAATTAAAATAAAAAAATAAAGTAAAACAAAAAAAAATAAAACGAAATAAAAGAAAAAAAAAAATAAAAGAAAAAAAAAAATTAAATAAAATTAATTGAATTAAATAAGAAAAATTAAATAAATTAAAATAAAATAAAATAAAACAAAATAAAATCAAATAAAATAAAATAAAATTAAATTAAATAAAAATAATATGAAAAAAGTGGCAACACCTAAGCAGAAAGTCTTAGAATGAACCATACTATCAATATGCCAAATTTGATTCATATCGGTTAATATACGAAGGAATTAATAAAATGGGGTTAGGTGGCAACCCTGCCTGAAAATATCTTAGTCGGAATATGGCCGAAAATACCTTCAGTCTGATACCCATATTGGCATATTTTTCTCAATATTTAGAACAAATTGGAAGAGGTGGCAACCCTCTTAACCGCATAAAGCGGCAACACCCAAGAAGAAAGTTCTCAGAATGCATTATACTATCCATGAAGCAAGGAGAGAATATTGTGCCAAAAGCGATACCGTTAGAATGAATTTGTGGGGGGCAACCATGGACGAATTCAAGATGACCGACTGAGCAGCGCAGTTATGACGTCATACGCTAGTTGGCCAGATATTATCTAACTACTACTACTAATGGCGGCGATATACCAACAGGTTATCATAACCTCTAAAGGAGATTTTTAGCCGAGCTTCTCTTTCCAACTTGTGGTGTCCTGCTTTTGAGTTTTCCTACAAGTTGGCGGGACCTACAGTTTTTTGCCGACTCCGAACGGCACTTGCAAAGCAAACAAAATACACCCGGAGAGTTTGCCAAACTACTGCCGAGGGGCGACCCCGTTTTAGAAAAACTCTTTTTCTAAAAGCTTTTCAATCCCAGCCTAAGAAGTTAATTTCAATAATAAAAGAAGAATAATAAATGTGGTTAAATTTAAAACTCTAGTAAACTAAAAATCTCAATCTCACTATCCCTGACAATTTAATACATGTAAAAGGGGCAGTGACTCGTTTGTGACCGACTATGACAGGTTGAAATTGATTTATAGCTAGATGATTGAGGATATTTGTCAGTGAAAATTAATTTTTATTAGCCGCGATAAATCATTGAGCTATTTAAATGGTTTATTAATGAAGTGTACGACTGATGTAGAAGAAGAACAAGAAGCAGCAGTGAAAACTTTCAAACATAATAACGCATGTGCCATGTTGCAGTTGTTGCTTTCATAACTCGAAAAAGCCGCAAACATATCGTATCGGACATGCATGGACAATTCTAGCCAGTTTTTGGACAGCTGAAGGGCTAAATGAAGTTTGCAATTTCGTAAATGAGAAGGCTAGCTATAGGAGGTGATGATGAATGCGTCAAGTGGATGTGGCTATGATTTAATAGCCGCCACATAACAGCTGTATAAATTATTAAAGTCATCCGTTTGTGTCGTAGAGAACTATGAATAGATAAACTGCAGTATTAGGGTGGTCAAAAAGGAAAGAAAGGAAGGGACAAGTAATAGAAACGGAGCCGAAAAAGGAAATGGGAAATATAAGGGAAAAGTAAAAGTAAAGGAAATGGGAAATATAAGGGAAAAGTAAAAGTGAAAGGAAGGCGAATAGAGGAAAATAATAGGCGAAAGAAAGTGGAAAAAGAGAAAAAGGGAAAAAATTAAAGGGAAAGTAAAGTAAAAGGAAAAAGGAAGAAGAAATAAGGGGGAATTGAATGGGGAAAGAAAATGGAAAAGGGAAAGGGCAAAACAAGGTGAATGGAAAAGGACAGGTAAAAAAATAAAAGGGAAAAATAAGGGGAAATTCAGTAGGGAAAGAAAGGGAAACAAAAAATTAATGAAAAAGGTACGGGTAAACGAAAATAATAGAAAAAGGGAAAGACAAATGTAGAGGAAAGGAAACGAGGGAAAAAATTGAAAAGGAAAGAGATAGGGAGAAGGAAAGAAAAGAGAACAGGAATGTAAAAAGGCAAGGGGAAAGGAAAGGGTAAAGTAAAGGGGTAGGAAAAGGGAAAGGGTAAAGGAAAAGAAAACAGAAAAGAAAAGGGGAAAGGAAAGGGTGAAAGAAAGGGAAAATTGGAAGGAAATAGATAAGGAAAGAAAAGGGAAAGGGAAATGTGAGGTGAAAGGAAAAAAGAAAGGGTAAAGAAAGGGAAAAGGAAAGGGAAAAGGAAAGGGAAAAGGAAAGGGGAAAGGAAAGGGAAAAGGAAAGGGAAAAGGAAAGGGAAAAGGAAAGGGAAAAGGAAAAGGAAAGGGAAAAGGAAAGGAAAAAGGAAAGGGAAAAGGAAAGGGAAAGGGAAGGGGAAAGGGAAAGGGAAAGGGAAAGGGAAAGGGAAAGGGAAAGGGAAAGGGAAAGGGAAAGGGAAAGGGAAAGGGAAAAGGAAAGGAAAAGTTAGTGAAAGGGAAAAGGAAAGGGAATGGTGAAAAGAAACGAAAAGAGGGGGAAAGGGAATAGAAGCTATGCAAGAGAAAGATAGAAGAAGAAGTGTAGGAAAAACAAGTGATTAATCAGGGCAGAGTGCTACAACTACAAAAATAATGCATGGGAAATTTTTGGGAAAGTAGGGAGACACTATTAGGATGCGAAAGAGGCTAAGGGTGATAGATGAAAAAAACCAAAGAACGGTGAATATGAAGAGGCTCAGAATTGCATCTACGTAAGCACTATGATGAGATCTGACATCTAGCAATATCGCCGTTTGATCCAAAGGTCACAGGCAGGCCCTCAAATATATCCATACGGGGTCGGTAGGCTCGTTTGTCGAGTTCCGTCCTGTGAATTCCGTATTGCAAATTCCAGCACTCTTTGGTGCTGTGTAGGAGCGTCTTCGCCCCCAAGGGACAAGGGTCACCCTGGCTCAATCACGTTCCCCAACGTGCTGAATGAACGTCTGGCAAGCGGCTCGTTGCCAAACAATACGAATCATTTATTCACCTGCTCTTCGCAGCCTACTCTTCTAACACCCATTTCACTCTGGTCTAACCCTCTTGAAACTACTCGTTTAATAGGACTTCCGTTAAAAGATATTGGCGGCCGCCGTGGTGTAGCGGTTAAGTGTTCGGCCTTCTACACCAAGTCGTGGCGGTTCGATGCCCGACAAAGTAACATCAAAAAATTAATTAGAAAAACAATTTTTCTAAACGGGGTCGCCCCTCGGCAGTAGTTTGGCAAACTCTCCGGGTGTATTTCTGCCATGAGAAGCTTCTCAGCAAAAAATTCATTTGCTTTGCAAGTGCCGTTCGGAGTCGGCAAAAAACTGTAGGTCCCGCCAACTTGTAGGAAAACTCAAAAGCAACACACCACAAGTTGGAAAGAGAAGCTCGGCTAAAAATTTCGTTAGAGGTTATGATAACCTGTTGGTTAAAAGATATTGATGACAATTTAGATTAAAGAAAACTCCACGTCTAGGGAGGGCTAACAACAACAACAACAACAGGCTCATAATGAGATAGATAATTTTTCAAATGCTGGAAAGCCATCTGCCGAGCTTGGCCGATCAATATCCTAGGCCCTGCAAGAGAAACTAAACAAGACTGGTTGGTGTGCAATCCGTTGCTTTTATGTGAAAACCTTTTCTGGGTTGAGGTTCAAACAAGAGCCACTCAACAAATTTTATCACTGTATCCACAACAAATCTCAACCCAGCGATCCACAAACATCCTTCCTTCAGCGGATACAATCAACAAGCCAAGCTCATGTTCAACTCGTAACGCAAGCGACAATTAGTACAAGCTGCGAGCACTAAAAATTTGATCGTTGTTAATCGTGTTTCGCGCTTGTTAAGATGCAATCGAAAAAATCTCCAAATACGAGCTGGCAAATCGATTGGTTGTGATTTCATTGCTGCGCATGCGTATTAATTTGCTTGGTGATATCACAACAAGAACAACAAAACAAAGTGAATAACACAGAACACAACAAAAAAAAAAAAACAATAACATATATGAAACACAATAAAAAACTAATAAAAATAGAAAAAAAAAAAAAATTATAATGGAAAAAGGTCCTTCTCATATTTGGATACGTGTGTGCTTGCGCTGACCACATGGCGAGCTAAAGTGATAAATTTAACAAATTTTCAGATAAAAATCTTTGATTCGCGTTGTCGTTGCAACCACAACAAATATGCCCAACTTTAACTTACCCACCTCTCATAAAGGGTATAAAGTTCCCTTTAGCCAAAGCGAGCTGTCGATAAGAATTGAGAGAGAAGAAGTGGATGTAGGTACCCCATGCCATTGGGAGGCAAGTGGTCGGTGGTTGAGGAGGAGTACATTTTGGTGACTCTTGTTATGATAATGTTGTTGGCATGCAATCCTCATTTGTATTGAACGGCTGCTCTGTCTTCGAGACAAACATGGTTTAACGGTGGCATACCCACCATGCTGTTTAACTTTGGTGCTTTGGTAGTTGTTTGTTGCCAATAAGTGTGGCCTAATGATAAACACATTGGAATGTCAAAGGTGATATTCGTGTGTGTGCGGTTATGCAGCGACAAATTTGCAATAATAATTTGCCATGTGAAAAATGTTTGGGTTGGTCAGAGGTGACACCAATCGAGGTTTTGAAAAATTGCTTGAAATGCGTCCAACTAGGAGTAGCGGGGGTGTGAAGTATGAAGTAATAAAAATGCGGTTTGGGGAAAAGGCAGAAGTAAATCTGGGGATAGTCTTGAGACGAGACTAAAATTATCGGCAATCGGGCTTGTCCAGTTCGATATCTCATAAAGGACTAACGACATTTGTAACACTTCCCTAAACCTTCGAAGAGTGTTCTTTTTAATGCGACAAACATAGACGGCGGATAAGTCCGCTAGGCAAGAGGAGACACGATGGATCAATCTGGTCAGCCTTCATGCAGTTTCAGCAGGACAGAGTTTTCCAGTATGTTGAGGCGCACCTCGTGTGCACCAACTGGAAAGTACCGCGACAGAACGCCGACATCCAGGCAGACTCCAAAAATGCAATGAGCTCCCACGATCGCCTGCGATTCAAACTAAAACGGAGGGGTAACGATGTCCTTCGAGAGGTACCGCCTTCACAGCGGCTGCTCAGCTGACGCCCTGCTCATCTATTTAATCCCGCCATACCCGGTTCACAAGTAGGTAGGTACCTCGTCGAAGCAGGAGATCTGCGCGACAGTTTCGCTTGATATTAGCTATTATGCTGCTGAACCCCAACGATTTTTATTTTAGAAGAGTTTGAGGTAATCAAAAGCGAAGTCAGTCTGAGAAGCTTTTTATGGCAGAAATACACTCGGGGAGCTTGCCAAACCACTGTTGAGATCGACCCCGTTTTAGAGAAACCTGTTCCTAAATATTTTTGATGTTGCTTTTGTCGGTTTGCGATACCCGAATACACCAAGCTCACGACTGCTAACAACAGCGGCCGCCTATTTAGTTGCAGCAAAAGCTGGATAGCTAGGAAAGAGGTGACTGCATGGACGGGTTTCCAATATGTTGAGGCGCACCTAGTGTGCACCAATTGGGTAGTGCCTCGACAGAACGCCGACATCCAGGGAGCCTCCAAAGATCGCCTGTCATTCAACCTAAAAGAGGGGTGACGATGCCCTTCAGGAGGTACCGCCTATCACATCTATTAATCCCGCCACGCCCGGTTGAGGTCGGTAGGTAACCCATCGAACCAGCAGATCTGCGCAGATACAAGCCTTTTAGAAGTTGCTAGCTGTGTTCAGTGCATTTCACCAGACAATAAGTCTATAGAGGCTATCGCCCTGACCAGCATTGTATAAATACGAGGGGCCCAAGATCTTGTCGATGGTCCCTTTCCAGCAGTGCATTTGTAAGAGACGCCTTCGGAAGACACTGTCTTTTACATGAAGTATCCAAGGCAGCTTCCTATTGACTACAATTTCGAGATATCGAGACATTTTTTGCGGGACTCTCCAATCGAAAACAGTCTAAAGACAGGAATCTAATCTTTTCTTCTGTGGTTGAGATTTGACCAGGAATGTCAAGTCAGCAACCACTTGCCATTGCCTGCGAGATCCAGCATAAGTTTGTTTATGACCCCGACCCAGAGTAGCGAGACTTCGAACTTACATATTTCCATTGAACAGTCAATTTCGCTGATTTTGGGACTGATTTCTAGCTCCAGTCTTCTATTTCAAGATATTGAATTTCACTAGAATATTCGGCTAACCTCCATAGCCAGCTAGCTGGACTTGTGAATAGAGAGCGTCAGGTAAGCAATGGTTCTCGAACCAATGTAAGAACGTTCTTTTTGTCGTTCACCTTCAGAAACGAATTCATATGTTGGATGGAAGGTTGGAGAAGTAAAAAAATCGTTTGCCGTCAATACTTGGTTTTATTGTTGAGCATGTATAAGGACCATACATATTAGGGACTAATATGGGAACTTTTCGAGGCCATTTTGGAATCATTAATTATAGATAATTTTAGGAAATTTTCAGAATTGCTTTAGAAATCATATCGAGACTTTTTTGGATAGTTTTCAGATCATATCGGGATTGTTTTTAGAATCATTTCGGTTTGACTATGGCCCTATGCCAGAATTCTCGCAATGCTGTAGGACTCTATACCGTAGATCTGTAAACAACGAAACGTTGGGAGAAATGAGCAAGTTATAGCCTCACTCAATCAATTTCTCACCGATTTTACGATTATTAGCAATAAAGTGTTCGTGGAATTAAAATAAATAAACAACATCAAATGATACAAAAGGATAGACAAAAAACAAAAACAAAAAAAAAACTCATAGTTACTTGGGTCTCCACGGGCCACATGTGGTAAACACAGTCAAAACAAACCCCAACATGATTAAGAAAGATAACAACAATAAGACACGGTGAAGGTGGCATACAACAACCCATGGACAGGTACGACGAAATATGTACGTACGCCACGCGGTGTGACAGCAAGAGATCGCGCTCGCTAACGATCGGCAGGCGCTGACTGCTCGTTACAACATAACGCGATATGGAACATGGAACATGACATGTGTGGTATCTAAGGCGCTCAATGGTTGGTGACTGTGTGCAACAACACCTAAACCAAGAAGATAGTGAAATATGTACATAAAACAACAACAACAAATGAGCGTAAACAATTTACAGCAGCAACAAAACGTTTATAGAGCGAGATCCCAGAGCCTAAAAGCGTCACTTATTTTATAATGGATGAAACCA
>CAXKVI010000004.1:20541874-20584041 GCA_964058755.1 Campiglossa producta | reverse complement strand
AACCCGTATAAAGATTAATCAATTTCTCAAACTTTTTTGTACAATATTTCAAACCGTCCAAATACCTACAAAGATTTTCAATTTCTTTTGGTTTCGATTTAAAATCTAAATGAAAAAGCTGTCTAAATTTTTTATTTATGGTTTGTTTTATTGTAATTGAATTTTTCCCACAAAAACTTCATGTGCGTCATAGCTCAGCGGTAGAGCAGTCGGCTGTGACTCCTGAGCGTTTTCGTTCGAGTTCTGTCAGCTGCCACATTTTTTTTAGTTTTATTTTATTCTTAAAACTTTTCGGTCTAAAATTTAAACTTTTGGGTTTGAAAATTCAAACTTATTTTTGAAAGCTTATTCAAGATTGAATTTTGCCAACAACATTTATGTGTGCGATGTAGCTCAGTGGTAGAGCAGGCGGGCATGATGCGGGGAGTCTTGGTTCTAATTCCCGCCAACGGACAAAAAATTTATTTTATCTTTAAAAAAATGTTAAAACATTTCTTGTTTATAATTGAAACCCGATTCCTTTAGCCAATTTTCATGAAAACTGGTCTAGATTGAATTTGAATCCAAATTTGGTTTGGTCATATATGCAGTCCAAAAAAGTTTAAAATTTAGGTTCAAATTTTTAGCCGTGTGGCTGTAGTTTTTGACATGGGGCGAAGTATAAAAATACCCGATGCTTCTTTAAGGTGGTCTTCTATGACACATGTGTGTAGATATGCCCTTTACGAACAGCAAAAGTTGGACCAACTCGCTTAAACCTGTGAAATCGCAGTAAGAATTATGAAAATTCCTCAGTTTTGAGGTGTCTGACTTTAGTTTTTGACATGGGGCGAAGTATAAAAATACCCGATACTTCTTTAAGGGGGTCTTCTATGACACATGTGAAAAGATCTGCTCTTTAAAAGCAGCCGAAGTTGGACCAACCCGATTAAACATGTGAACAAGCAGTAAGAACTATGAAAATTCCTCAGCCTTGAGGTGTCTGGCTGCAGTTTTTTCCATGGGATGAAGTCTAAAAATACCTGATACTACTTGGAGATAGTGTTCCACGACACATGTGCAAAGATCTGCCTTTCAAAAACAGCCAAAGTTGGACAAACTCGGTTAAACATGTGAAAGTGCAGTAAGAATTATAAAAATTCCTCAGTTTTGAGGTGTCTGGCTGAAGTATTTGACATGAGGCGAAATCTAAAAGTAACTGATACCACTTAAGGGTGGTCTTCTATGACACATGTGAAAAGATCCGCTCTCTAAGAGCAGCTGAAGTTGGACCAACCCGATTAAACATGTGAAAAAGCAGTAAGAACTATGAAAATTCCTCAGGCTTGAGGTGTCTGGCTGAAGTTTTTTCCATGAGATGAAGTATAACAATGCCTGATACTACTTGGAGATAGTGTTCCACGACACATGTGCAAAGATCTGCCTTTCAAAAACAGCCAAAGTTGGACAAAGTCGCTTAAACATGTGAAAGTGCAGTAAGAATTATAAAAATTCCTCAGTTTTGAGGTGTCTGGCTGAAGTTTTTGACATTGGGCGAAGTCAAAAAGTAACTGATACCACTTAAGGGTGGTCTTCTATGACACATGTGAAAAGATCCGCTCTCTAAGAGCAGCCGAAGTTGGACCAACCCGATTAAACATGTGAAAAAGCAGTAAGAACTATGAAAATTCCTCAGGCTTGAGGTGTCTGGCTGAAGTTTTTTCCATGGGATGAAGTATAAAAATGCCTGATACTACTTGGAGATAGTGTTCCACGACACATGTGCAAAGATCTGCCTTTCAAAAACAGCCAAAGGTGGACAAACTCGCTTAAACATGTGAAAGTGCAGTAAGAATTATAAAAATTCCTCAGTTTTGAGGTGTCTGGCTGAAGTTTTTGACATGGGGCGAAGTCAAAAAGTACCTGATACCACTTAAGGGTGGTCTTCTATGACACATGTGAAATTATCTGCCCTTTAAAAGCAGCCAAAGTTAGAGCAACGCAGTTAAACATGTGAATTCGCAGCAAGAATTATGAAATTTCCTCAGCTTTGAGGTGTCTGGCTGAAGTTTTTGTCATGGGGCGAAGTCTAAAAATGCCTAATATTAGTTAATAGTAGTGTTGTACGATACATTTGTAACGATCCGCCATTTAAAAGCAGCCAAAGTTGGGTAAACCCATTTGAACATGTGAAAGCACATTAAAAATGATGAAAAGTCCCCGTGCTTTGGGTTGTTTGGCTTAAGTTTTTTTCATGGAATGAAGTCCGGAAATGCCTGATACTTTTTAAGGGTAGTGTTATACGACACGTGTGTAAAGATCCGCCGTTTAAACGTGAACAAAGTTGGAGAAACCTGCTGAAACAAGTGAAATCTCTGTAAAAATTAGTGAAAATCCCGAGCTTTGAGGTGTCTGGCTGAAGTTTTTGCCATGGGGCGAAGTATAGAAATGACTGAAACTACTTAAGGGTAGTGTCCTACGAAACATCTGAAAAGATCCGTCGTTTAGAAGTTGTAAAAGTGGGACAAACAAGAGAAAGCAAATTAATAGGAAAATAAAAGTTCCCGAACTTTTAGGTGTCTGGCTGAAGTTTTTGCCATGGGATGATGTCTGGAAATGCTTGATTCTACTTAAGGATAGCATTTTACGACAGATGTGTGAAGATCTGCTATTTAAAAGTAGTGAAAGTTTGTCAGATCCACTTAAACATGTGAAAGCGCTGTAAAAATTAGTGAAATTTCCCGAGTTTTGAGGTGTCTGGCTGAAGTTTTTGCCATGGGACGAGGTCTAAAAATTACTGAAACTACTTAAGGGTAGTGTCCTACGACACACGTGAAAAGATCTATCATTTAAAATTAGTAAAAGTGGGACAAACAAGAGAAAGCAAATTAATAGGAAAATAATAGTTCCCGAACTTTTAGGTGTCTGGCTGAAGTTTTGGCCATGGGATGATGTCTGGAAATGCTTGATTCTACTTAAGGGTAGCATTTTACGACACATGTGTAAAGATCTGTTATATAAAAGAGGCCAAAGTTGGTCAAATCCGCTTAAACATGTGAAAGCGCAGTAAAAATTAGTGAAATTTCCCGAGTTTTGAGGTGTCTGGCTGAAGTTTTTTCCATGGGACGAAGTCTAAAAATTCCTGATACTACTTAAGGGTAGTGTTCTACAAAAAATGGGAAAATATTGGGTAGTTAAAAGCAGCCAAAGTGGCCCAAATGCGTGAAATTAGTAAAACAGAATAAATTTCCATAGGAAAATCCGCGAACTGGGGGTGTCTGGCTGGAGCCTTGTCACTGGTACGGGTCTAACAACACTTGATACTGACGCGGGGTGGTAATCTACGTCAAATATGTGAAAATCATCCATTATAAAATAAGTGAAGTTAGGGTCATTTTTTGGCGACTTTGACCCCCGATTCCTAGGCCCTTGTCATAGGTACAGCTTTAAACTTTTCACATTCTTTCTAGATTCGGGGAGGACTATCGATCGGTATTGGTTTCATCCATTATAAAATAAGTGACGCTTTTAGGCTCTGGGATCTTGGTCTATTAGGTGCAACATCGAAATTCCACAAGCACGGATAGAGGAGAGTTGACCAAAGATTGGACGTGTGTGAAGAAGATACAAACAAACCAATAGCTACACATTGTTTTTGTAAGCGTACTTTTACGCACGTTCGTAGTTAGGCTCTCTAGTCATATGATATGCTCATCAATCGTTCATTTGTAAAACCATTAAATTGATATCACGTCGAGAAATGGTGTAAAAAATGGGCTTAAATACACACTGATTACAAGATCACACGCAAGTTAAGTGAATTAAATGTTATTTATATACCTACGTAAATATTTGGTATTTTTTCATACATAATTTGATATGCAGTTTGGTTAGTGGGCAGTGATGTAGAGAAAAAGCTGATAGGATACTGAGAAAATGTAGGTCCGAGATAAATGTAAGAACAGATCCAAGAAACTCGATGGAGACTCGCATGGTTCAAGAGACAGAAACCGAAAAGGAGCTCAAAGGGTCGGCTTGGCAAAAGATATAAAATCGTTCTCACCCTAGTTGGGATCAGGGGCGGATCCACGGGTGTGGTTTTCAGGTTCAAACACCTCCATTCGGGAAATTGCACAAAATATATAGTAAAAATGACACAAAAATATAGTAAATTACGCAAAAAATACAGTCAAAGTTACAGGAAACCTTGAATTTGACATTGCTCATACCAACAAATGTAGGTATATTAGACTGGGCCAAAAATTAAAACTTTCGTTTTTTTTTCAAAAATTATATTCATTTTCTTTTTAAGAAAGATGAAAAAAATTTTTAACTAAAGTCTTGAGTTCTATCATCGCTAGTTTAGATTTTACAGACTTAACCTCCAATTTGGTATAAAAACGACAAATCATTGTTGATTTTACCTGAACATATTTTTGTAGGAAATTGAATTCCCGACAAAAGCTACCTAGAGAAGAACTGCGACCTGTTAGCTAATTCTGATCACGGATTTGGATTTAGCTCGCCAAAATACATGAAAATTAACGTTTTGAGTTCACAGATCCGTCAACTTTTTGTTTTTTTTTTTTGTTGCTGGATTTCGCTAAAAATTTGCTATAGAAAAATCTACCCTGTCAAAGACATTTTTCAAAATTGTTTCAAATTTTTTCCTAAAATCAAAAAAAATTATGGACTTTAAAAAAAATGTTTTTTCAAATGCTGTAACTTTTTCAAAAATCGACCGTTGGGATCATTTTTAAATGTAGTTTTCGGAAAAAAAATAAAAAAATTTTTAAAACCCAGATATATAATTTTTTTTTTCGAAAATACCCTTTTTTCATATTTTTTTTATTTTTTTTTAAACTTCAACTAATTCTGCAATAAGCCCCGCTAATAGCCCGACCATCGCTTTTATTTTTTTTTTATTGAAAAAAAAATTTCATTAAAAAGTTATATAAAATGAGCCAAGTTTAAAAAAAATTTTCATTGTGCATTTTAATTTCAGTTAATTTTATTTTATTGTATTTTTATTTTATTTTATTTTGTTTTATTTAATTTATAATCATATATTGTATTTTCTTTTCTTTTTTCACTTTGTTTTCTTTTTTTAATTTTTTTTAATTTCATTTATTTTACGTACCGGGTTCGAGAGACCCCAATACTTCCCACTACACATCACTGTTGACAGAATAAGCGAGTTTAACTGACCATTTGACCAACTGCTGGATCAATGATAAATAATCACTGATGAGTCATAAACATAGATAACTGGAAATCAAAAAAAAAAAAAAAAATATTATAATTCTACCTTTATAGAAAAGGAGATTTTTTTTCCAAAGAGGTAGTCTTTAAAAGTTTTAAATTTAATAATCGAAACTACTGTTTTGGCTTTTTTGTCCATTGTGTATAAAAGCCAGTATTATACATTTTTAAATGTTAAAAAAAATGTTAAAAAAAAAACAACAAAAATAGGCGAAGATATAGTTGTGTTTGGTGTAATGGTTACACACTGCGGTTTAGAAATTCCTAATCTCCTCTACTTGGTTCGATGACCAGTAAAGGTGATGCAAAATTTCTAAGCAACAATACAAAGCGGTTTGACAAGATTCTTCCATCTAAATCATCCTTTTGCATCTAAATCAAATCGGTCCTTACCCGAGACATTTGGCGCCATCTAGTGGAAAATGTGAGTCCGTTTGTTAGTTACCTACCTGAACTAGTGTTAAAAGTTTTAGTTCATCATGAACTACTTGAAAATGGACTTAAAATCTTCAAAATTCAACATAACAACTAGGCGAAGAAATAAAAAAGCGACTTTTTATAAAGGTAGTAACAATTGGTGGCCGTCAAAATTTTAGTAATAATTGTTTATTGAGGTTATGTATGCGTGTAGTATGTAAACCAAGATATGTATGATTAAGAAGTGTAAAAGGTAGAGTACGAAGTGTCGATCGTCTTTGAATGCGGATTAGAAAGTACAAATATAAACAAAAATTTATGTGGTGATTAGTGATCGTTGATCGTTTGCGATCACAGCGCGAGATAATGGAAAGCTGTCGAAGGCACGTACCACAAATTGTTTTTGTTTTGTCATGGATTAGCGAAGTATTAAGGTGATTCGAGGTGTAATTAGGTCTAAATAAATGAGCAAAAAATTGTAATGGTTCAAAGAAAATTTATAAAAATTTTATAGAGGTCAACTATTTTCAAACTACACTTTATTTTATGGTTAAAATAATGAAAAATTATAAAAATAAAAAATATAAAGATAAAAAAATATATAAAAATAAAAAAATTAAAAATAGTAAAAAACTATTAAATAAAATAAGATAAAAAAAAATTATTAAAATAAAATAAAGCAAATTAAATGAAAAAAAAAGAAAATGAAATCGAATAAAGTAAAATCAAATAAAATTAAAAAAAAAACAAAATTAAGTAAAATAAACTAAAAAATAAAATAATTGAAAAAAAAATAAAAAAAAAACTGATTTGAATTAAATAAAAAAAAGAAAATAAATTAAAAATTAAAAAAAAACTGAATTGAATTAAATAAAAAAAAATAGAACAAAAAAATTAAAAAAAACTGAATTGAATTAAATTAAAAAAAAAATAAAAATATTAAAAAAACTGAATTGAATTAAATAAAAAAATAAAAAAATAAAAAATAGTAAAAAAAATTAAAAAAAAACTGAATTGAATTAAATTAAAAAAAAAAAAAAAAAAAAAAACTGAATTGGATTAAATTTAAAAAATAAAAAATAAAAAAATAAACAAAAGAAAATAAAATATAATATAAAACTAGTAAAAAAATTAAAAAAACTAGAAAAAAATAAAAAAAAATTAAAAAAAACTCAATTGAATTAAATACAAAAAAAAAATGAAACAAAAAAATTAAAAAAACTGAATTGAATTAAATATAAAAAAAATAAAAAAAAAAAATTAAAAAAACTCAATTGAATTAAATAAAAAAAATAAAAAATAGTAAAAAAATTTAAAAAAACTGAATTGAATGAAATTAAAAAAAATAAAAAACAAAAAAAACTGAATTGAATTAAATTAAAAAGAAAAATAAAAAAATAAACAAAAAAAAAAATAAAAAAAATAAAAAATAAATAAAAAAATAGTAAAAAAAATTAAAAAAAACTGAATTGAATTAAATTAAAAAAAAAAAATAAAACAAAAAAACTGAATTGAATTAAATTTAAAAAATAAAAAATAAAAAAATAAACAAAAGAAAATAAAATATAATATAAAACTAGTAAAAAAATAAAAAAAATTAAAAAAACTAGAAAAAAATAAAAAAAAATTAAAAAAAAAACTAAATTGAATGAAATACAAAAAAAAAATGAAACAAAAAAATTAAAAAAACTGAATTGAATTAAATTAAAAAAAAATAAAAAAAAAATATTAAAAAAACTCAATTGAATTAAATAAAAAAAATAAAAAATAGTAAAAAAATTTAAAAAAACTGAATTGAATGAAATTAAAAAAAATAAAAAACAAAAAAAACTGAAACGAATTAAATTAAAAAGAAAAATAAAAAAAATAAACAAAAAAAAAATAAAAAATAATAAAAAACTAGTAAAAAAATAAAAAAATCTTAAAAAACTAGAAAAAAATAAAAAAAGCTAAAAAAAAACTAAATTGAATTAAATAAAAAAAAAAAAATAAAACAAAAAAATTTAAAAAACTGAATTGAATTAAATTAAAAAAAAAATAAAAAAAAATATTAAAAAAACTCAATTGAATTAAATAAAAAAAAATAAAAAATAGTAAAAAATTAAAAAAAAAAATGAATTGAATTAAATTAAAAAAATAAAAAACAAAAAAAAACTGAATTGAATTAAATTAAAAAGAAAAACAAAAAAAAAAAAAAAAAAAAATAATAAAAAAAACTAGTAAAAACTAGAAAATAAAACAATAAAGTAAAACAAAAAGAAATAATAAAACGAAATGAAAAAAAAAAATATATATAATAAACGAAATAAAAATTGGATGAGATTAAAAAAATTAAAAAAATAAACAAAAAAAAGACAAAATATAATTTAAAAAAATTTAATTTAAAAAAATAAATTAAAAAAAATAAGGTGAAATGAAATAAAATAAAATAATCAAAAAAAATTAAAAAAAGCTGAATTGAATTAAATAAAAAAAAAAATAAAAAAAAACAAAAAAACTCAATTGAATTAAATTTAAAAAATAAAAAATAAAAAATAAACAAAAGAAAATAAAATATAATATAAAACTAGTAAAAAAATAAAAAAACTTAAAAAAACTAGAAAAAAATAAAAAAGTTAAAAAAAAACTAAATTGAATTAAATAAAAAAAAAATAAAACAAAAAAATTAAAAAAACTGAATTGAATTAAATAAAAAAAAATAAAAAAAAAATATTAAAAAAACTCAATTGAATTAAATAAAAAAAATAAAAAACAAAAAAAACTGAATTGAATTAAATTAAAAAGAAAAAAAAAAAAATAAACAAAAAAAAATAAAAAAGAATAAAAAAACTAGTAAAAAATAAAATAATAAAGTAAAACAAAAAGAAATAATAAAATGAAATGAAAAAAAAAAATATATAAAAAACTAAATAAAAATTGGATGAGATTAAAAAAATTAAAAAAATAAACAAAAAAACTAGTAAAAACTAGAAAATAAAACAATAAAGTAAAACAAAAAGAAATAATAAAACGAAATGAAAAAAAAATATATATAAAAAACGAAATAAAAATTGGATGAGATTAAAAAAATTAAAAAAATAAACAAAAAAAAGACAAAATATAATTTAAAAAAATTTAATTTAAAAAAATAAATTAAAAAAAATAAGGTGAAATGAAATAAAATAAAATAATCAAAAAAAATTAAAAAAAGCTGAATTGAATTAAATAAAAAAAAAAATAAAAAAAAAACAAAAAAACTCAATTGAATTAAATTTAAATAATAAAAAATAAAAAATAAACAAAAGAAAATAAAATATAATATAAAACTAGTAAAAAAATGAAAAAACTTAAAAAAACTAGAAAAAAATAAAAAAGTTAAAAAAAAACTAAATTGAATTAAATAAAAAAAAAATAAAACAAAAAAATTAAAAAAACTGAATTGAATTAAATAAAAAAAAATAAAAAAAATATTAAAAAAACTCAATTGAATTAAATAAAAAAAATAAAAAACAAAAAAAACTGAATTGAATTAAATTAAAAAGAAAAAAAAAATAAACAAAAAAAAATAAAAAAGAATAAAAAAACTAGTAAAAAATAAAATAATAAAGTAAAACAAAAAGAAATAATAAAATGAAATGAAAAAAAAAAATTTATAAAAAACTAAATAAAAATTGGATGAGATTAAAAAAATTAAAAAAATAAACAAAAAAAAGACAAAATATAATTTAAAAAAATTAAATTTAAAAAAATAAATTAAAAAAAAAATAAGGTGAAATGAAATAAAATAAAATAATCATTAAAAACATACATAATATCGAATGTAACCAAAACTTATCCGTGTTGTGACAGCCAACTGTGAACATACAAAAATTTGGCGCCAATGTTAAAAAATAAATAAATATTTTCTTTCTATTTTTTATAGGTGTTAAAAAATTACAATACCATAAAATTTACATAATAGTGTATCGGGTTACCTCGCACAAAACAGTTACAACGAATAGGCCAACTGTAGTCATATTAAAATTTAAGGGAATACAGACAACAGATGCCTAGACAATAAGGAAAAACTAAACAACTTAACAGACTATTCCACGGTATATAAAATTGTGAAAACTGGTATGAATGTGTAATAAAATTTCCAAATAAATAAAATTAAATTTAAAAAAAAGTTGACAAGAAAATGTGTTGTTTTAACACAAATCGAAAGACCAATTCACAGAAAAGTCTACATCTCAACACTGCAGCAATGAGCATATGGTTGAAGCTGATTAAAATCACACAAAATTGAACAAGCGTAAAAAAATTTTGTTTATCAACAAAACATTAGATGAAGAGCACAAGCTGTCAAAGGCAAAATAGAGAAAAAGGAAATAAAAACTACCTCCCAGTTGTGGCTGTGTTAATAAAAGTGTGGTCAAGTGGAATTGTCAACGAATACAAAAGGAAACAGTTGGGAGGATCGTTATGAGATGAGATAACGATCAACACCGGCGATTGTATGATTAGACGATAGTGATAGCGGAATAGGTTCATGTGTGGGGACTTATGAAAGTTCGACAATAGGATATTTTAATGTTTTTCGAAATGCAAAAAATTAGTTAATGGTATTTCAATTTAAATTCCGAAATTCCTATCCAATCTTCATCAAAATAAACAAAAAAAAAATATAAAAAAAATAAAAAAAAAATTAAATGAAATTAAAATGAAATAAAATAAAATTCTAACAAAAAAAAACTAAGAAAAAATAAAAAATTAAATAAATTAAAAAACAATTAAATAAGATAAAATGAAAAAAAAAAATAATAATATAATAAAAGATCAAATAAAAAGAAAAAATAAAATAAAAAAAATACAACAAAATAAAATGAACTAAACAAAAAAATTAAATACAAAAAAAAAGAATGAAATAAAAAAATTAATAAAATAATTTACTATATAAAAAATAAAATAAAATGAAAAATTAAAACAAAAATTAAATAAAAAAAAAATATTCTTTTATTCTATTTACTAAAGTAAAAAAAAATGAAATAAATAAAGTAATTAAAAAATAAAACAAAATTAAGTAAAATAAAAATATAATAAAATAAAATAAGATACAAAAATGAAATGAAATAAAAAAGCAAAATAAAATGTCAATTTAAATTTCGAAATTATTAACCCATCGTCTAAAAACATAGCCCTGGGTGCATTTATCGATATATCAGGCGCTTTCGATAATACGACGTATCAGGCCATTGAGGAAGCCATGATTAGCAAGGACGTAAGCCCAATGATTACTCGCTGCGTGCTGTCCATGCTTAAGCAAAGAAAAATCAGCTTTGAGATAGGAGGGAGTGTTGGCTCAATCGTGGCTACAAGAGGATGCCCTCAGGGAGGTGTACTTTCTCCTCTACTGTGGACCCTAGACATAGACGAACTTCTTCATCTTTTGAAGGGCAATGGCTTTGACGTAAAGGGATATGCGGATGACTTAGTAGTCTGCGTAACAGGAATGCATGAATAAACAATATCCGATCGCATGCAACAAGCCCTGCGCATCATTGAAAGATGGTGCACTAACAAAGGGTTATCTATCAACCCAAATAAAACAGTCTTGGTGCCTTTCACGAGGCGGGCGAAGAAAGCTTTCTATGTTAGAGCCGTCCCTAGGAGGCAGCCGCATAGGTTTTTCGACGGAAGCGAAATACCTAGGCGTAACATTGGGCAAAACCCTCACATGGAATGTTCATTTGGAGGCCACCATAAATAAAGCAACGAGGGCCTTTTTCGCCTGCACTAGACTTTATGGCAAAACATGGGGGCTGTCTCCCAAAATGACGTACTGGTCATTTAATACAGTTGTGAAGCCAATAGTCACATACGCTTCTCTAGTCTGGTGGCCTAAGACTGCTCAAAGAACAGCGGCAACTAAGTTAAGTAAGCTGCATCGGCTACTCTATGTCGGTATAGCAGGTGCAATGAGAACGTGCCCTGCTGATGCTTTAAGTGCCCTTGTGGGAATACCTCCTTTCCCTATTCTGATAGAGAAGGAGGCCACACTTGCTGCATTAAGACTTCAAAACATTTCCGATCTAAAAATCGGAAATATGACAGGACATATGAAAATAGTTAAGAATTTCATAAATAGTCCTATATTGCAAGTAAGTGATGCAATAACTCCTACGCTCAGGATCATGCGAAACTTTGAAGTTTCGATCGTAGATCGAGTGCTCTGGGACACAGGGAATCCTTATGCTGAATCCGATTCAGAGATTTGGTATACGGATGGATCGAAGCTGGAAAATGGTAAAACGGGAGCTGGTAAAGGACACCATAAGCAACTGGGAAAATAAACAGTTTAGGTAGTATTGGCTTAGCAGCCTAGGGCAGAGGCAGGCCAAACTCTTTATAGAACCCTCACAAAGAGCATCAGCCAGGCTCATTAATCTAAGGAGGGTGGATCTAAGAACCCTCACTGGGTATTTTACGGGACATTGCGGTCTGCGTTGTCACCTGAGTAAGCTGAATCTGTCAGATACAACAATTTGTCGGTTCTGCGAACTGGACGATGAAACGCCGGTTCACATACTCTGCGAATGCATTGCGTTAGCAAGGAAGAGAGTCTGCTACTTAGGTGGGGTCACTCTCAATCCGTTAGTTATATGGAATAAAAAACCTGAGGAGGTGCTCAAATTTATAAAGAGCCTCCGCATACAGCAATAAGCTGATAGGTCACACAATACATCGTACTAATGGTCGCGGTGTAATAAGGCCTTATAATAATAATAATAGCCTATCTTCATTTAAATAGAAATAATAAAAGTAAAAAAATAAAATGAAATAAAATAAAATTCTAGCAAAAAAAACAAAAAAAAACAGATAAATAAGATATAAGGAAAAAATAATAATATTAAAATGTCCAATAAAAAAAGAAAATTAAAAATACAACAAAATAAAATGAACTAAACAAAAATGAAAAAAATTTAAATAAAAAAAAAAAAATAAAATAAAATAAAATAAAATAAAAAATTAAAACAAAAGTGGAATAAAAAAAAAAAAAAAAAAAAAAACTTTTATTGTATTTACAAAATTAAAAAAAAAAAATAAATAAAATAAAATAAATGAAAAAAAACTTAAATAAAATTAGTAAAATTTAAAAGAACAAAAAAACATAAATTATTAAAACAAAAAATTAAGTAAAATAAAAAAAAATAAAAAAAAAAATAAAATAACATAAAAAAATAAAATAAAATAAAATAAAATAAAATAAAATAAAATAAAATAAAATAAAATAAAATAAAATAAAATAAAATAAAATAAAATAAAATAAAATAAAATAAAATAAAATAAAATAAAATAAAATAAAATAAAATAAAATAAAATAAAATAAAATAAAATAAAATAAAATAAAATAAAATAAAATAAAATAAAATAAAATAAAATACAAAAATGAAATGAAATAAAAAAATAAAATACAATAAAATAAAGTATATAAAACAAAATCAGGCAAATAAAACAAAATATAAAAAAAAACATAAAATGAAAAAAATAAAATAAAATAAAATAAAATATAATAAAAGTATGAAATGAAATAACAAACTCACAAAATAAAATAAGGTATAATAAAAATAAAATAAACTGAAATAAAACAAAAATAATATAAAAAAGGGCAGCCACATTTCTTTAGGACCTTCGGAACGGTAGATCGAAGACCCTTTATAATACTGTGACGACCAAGGTACTGAGTGCTACTGTTTTGTCTTACCGAACTTTTGTTAGTTCTTCCACAAAAAAAACTATAAGCTGGAAAATTTGAAGAGCTGGACCATTCTTTATGAATATTTAATTGTTCTTTTGAATGGACATACCTACATATTTACATATACAACGATGGTCCTGCGACAAGCGACAGCAAACATATTAGAAGAGGAGCTTTATGGTGAAGAAGTGTGATCATGTGAAGACACAAATAAAAAGAAATAAAAACAAAAAACTGAAGTCCATAGTCATATCTACATATGTATGTACGTACCACGCGCTCTAAGAAAATCACCTGCTGTGCAGAACGCGGGGTCAACAGACATTGTTCATATGAACAAAGTGATTTTTTTGTTTTCTGCTAAGCTCTTCCTAGTCAATATAAAACTAGTCTTAAAAATGAAGCTAGTGGCGCAAAAGAAACGCATCGAGGCCAAGTAGTCAAAGTAATGAGCGTGTCTAGCAAGCGCCTATATTTGGTTTGACTGTTGTTCGAACGCCAACAACCCATCAACCGCGCCAGCATGACGAAACAACGGTTTATGGCTATAGTAGAATTTCTTGAATGGTTTTTAACACCCGGTGAGCGCCAAGAGATACAAAGAAGTTAAATAATTTTGAGTTTTGATTTATTTGAATTTGTTTACTAAGATGCAAGCATGATCATAAATCTTGTGGAATATGAAGTGTTATTGAAATTAAAAATGAATGGATAAAAATGATGTGTGATTGGCGTAGAGGGCGCCACATGACACAAGAGCGAGTTAAATGGTCAACATATGAGAGCGTTATTAGTATTCATATTAATCAGGAATTGATTTTTTGGGCTGTTTTTACGCTATTTGAAATTTATGGTCTGACATATATTACTTAAGTGTTTCGAGATATTAAAATTGATGATCAGAAAATTTGTAGATTATTAATGAGCATAACTATTTCTTAATTAACCAACAATGGGTTTGTTAACTGTAGGCGGAATTGACTAAAAAAAATAAAGTTATAAAAAAAAAATAAAATAAAAGTAAATTAAATTAAATAAAATAAAAATAAAATTAAATGCCATATCATTTTATTTTATTTTATTTTATTTCGTTTGGTTGTATATTATTTTGTTTTAATTTTTTTAACTTTATTTTAAATTTTAATTTCTTATTTTAGTTCATTTTATTTTGTTTTGTTTTATTTTAGTTTGTTATATTTAATTTGATTTAATTTATTTCATTGAAGGTTATTTTATTTTAATTTTTTTTAAATTTATTTGATTTTATTTATTTTTATTTTATTGGACTTTATTTTGTTTATTTTATTTTTTTGATTTTTTACATTTATTTTTGGTTTTATTAAATTAAATTTTTTCTTTTTTTTTTATTATTTTTTTTCTCTCTCTTTTATTCCTTCTTACATTTTTTTTTTAATTTTATATCTTTTATTTTATTTTTTTAATAAATTTTTTTTATTAATTTCATTTTATTTATTTTATTTTATTTTTTATTTTATTTTTTTTATTTTATTTTTATCTTATTGAATTTTATTTAATTGCTTTATTTTATTTTTTTGATTTTTTTTTTACATTTACGGCAGCCGCCGTGGTGTAGCGGTTAAGTGTTCGGCCTTCTACACCAAGTCGTGGCGGTTCGATGCCCGGCAAAAGTAACATCAAAAATTATTTAGAAAAAGAATTTTTCTAAACGGGGTCGCCCCTCGGCAGTAGTTTGGCAAACTCTCCGGGTGTATTTCTGCCATGAGAAGCTTTTCAGCCAAAAATTCATTTGCTTTGCAAGTGCCGTTCGGAGTCGGCAAAAAACTGTAGGTCCCGCCAACTTGTAGGAAAACTCAAAAGCAACACACCACAAGTTGGAAAGAGAAGCTCGGCTAAAAATCTCGTTAGAGGTTATGATAACCTGTTGGTATTTCGCCGCCATTAGTTTTTTTTTTATTTAATTAAATTTTTTTTTATTACTTTGCTTTTTCTCTTGTTTTTTTTTTCTTTCTTATTTTTATTGTATTCAAGTTTTGTTTTCATTTGCTTTATTTTATTTTTTTATTTAATTTAATTTTTATTTTATTTTATTTTATTTTTTTTTCATTTTCTTTTATTTTTTTTTTTTTCATTTTATCTTACTTTATTTTTTTTTATTTTTTTTTTATTTTATTTTATTTTATTTTATTTTATTTTATTTTATTTTATTTTATTTTATTTTATTTTATTTTATTTTATTTTATTTTATTTTATTTTATTTTATTTTATTTTATTTTATTTTATTTTATTTTATTTTATTTTATTTTATTTTATTTTATTTTATTTTATTTTATTTTATTTTATTTTATTTTATTTTATTTTATTTTATTTTATTTTATTTTATTTTATTTTATTTTATTTTATTTTATTTTATTTTATTTTATTTTATTTTATTTTATTTTATTTTATTTTATTTTATTTTATTTCTTTTTATTTTATTTTTTTTTATTTTGATTAATTTTATTTTATTTTTTGTTTTATTTTAATTTGGTATGGTAATGATTTTTTATATGAGCACGGATATATCTACTTTTAATTTAATTTTAATTACTTCATTTTTTTTTCTTTCTTCCATTTATCAACTTTATTTGCAAAAATTTGTTATTCAACTCTTTGCCGCCTACAGACTCCCAGCTTCCAGTGTCTGCTTTGTCGTTCGCCAAAGAAATTTGAGCTGCTTCAGCTGTGATGGCAATTTTTAATCTTACAGTCTCCTATTTTGCAGCTCAGCATTTGTGCTTGCTTAATCTATTCTGTTGCTGTTTATATCTAATCTAATCCAATTCCTTCTGGGCGGTCCTGTGTGGGCGATGCTCGAAAAAAGTGCTGAGTTTATCTTGAATTAAATGTTTAGATATTTTAATATACTTAACAAAGCTGGGGATGAATGGGTAAAAGCAGTAGCGGGTTTTGGAAGGGTGAGGATGATGTTTAAACACCAGTGCGGAAGAAATAGCTGTTGGGCTTTAGGGTACCTATCAATGAAATCAATGGCGGTAAAAGGATAGCTTGCTGTTGTCGTGTGTAGGGCTGGGATTTTGAGAGAGTGAAGTCGAATGGAAATAAATAAATTATGAGAAATATTATCTAGTAAGTCGACGCTAGCATCCAGTCTAAGAAGAAGGCCCCCTTAGACTCATGGTATAAGTCTCTAAGTAGAGTCCTGAGGCGGAAAGAGAATGCGAATACATAAACTATTCTTTTACCTAACTTTCCTGGGCATGAGTATGAAACTCATAAATGTGACAAGCTCTAGGACGGTAGAAACCCCATATCTCCGATTGCTAACCCCACAGCGACACCTCTTTCATTAATTTTACATTTTACCATTTTGAATTAAATTATTGGTATCCTTCTAAATTCCACAAACATTTTAATAGCCAACTTATCATATTTTTGCTGGACCTTTCGAACACCCGCCATCTATTCACTTACACGAGCCATGCGCAAAGTGGGAACACATTTGTTTAGCAATCTCAGAGCTTTTGCAAAAAACTAAATCATAAATCAAAATAAAAATCCACAAGAAAAAAACCTTTTGAAGTAGGAAATCGAAGCTCGAGCTTGTTGGTGTCTAATTTATTATGCGTCGTTTTGACCGGCCACAAGCTCCTGCGGCTGAAGTGTTCTGCTAACCATTTTAGGAAAAGATTTAATTGAATATTAACACCTTGAACGAATGTTTTGTCCGATTGGATCTCCGATGTGGTGTGGTGTGTGGTCAACGCATTGCCACGCGAATCAATTGCTTATATTGGATTAGTCCATTTGTAATTTCACATCGATCGTCTTTGACATTGCGCCGTCGGCGTTCATGCCAATTGTATGAATTTGCAGGAGTTGACTTCGACCAGTCCTTGCTGCGTTGTTTGCCTGAGTTTATTTACGATAATGATTTATGTCAACGCTTTATTGAATTTTTCACACTGAGACACAAATGTGTGAGGCGTACCCGGACTCTCAAGCGCAAGGAAGTTATGTAGACAAGCGCGACGGACAATATACGGAAGCTCAGGTAGACGTCAGGCAGCAAGGGGAGCCAGGAAGCAAACGTACAGCACTGCCAAATGTTTTTTGATGCAAAAATTGCGAAATTTATTTATTTGCATTTGAATGTGGCAACAGAGACGCGTTGGTGCCTTCAGCGACCTTTTATTTCCGTGGTTATTAATATACCCAGTTGCGCTGTATGTATGTTATGACATTGATACGTGACTAGTCATAAAATACCTACTATAAAATAAAATAAAGTAAAATAAAATTAAGGTAACTAAAACAAAACAAAATTAAATTAAATTACAAAAAAAAAAAAAAAAAAAAAAAAAAAAAAAATAAAAAATACATAAATTAAAAAAACATTAAACCAAATTAAAAAAAAATAAACAAAATAAAAAAAGAAAAAACAAACAAAAAATAAATTATATTACAACAAAACAAGAAAAAAGGAAAAAAAAAAACAAAAATAAATAAAATAAAAGGGAAATAAAATAAAAAAATAAAATAAGAAAAAACAGTACAAAAAAAAATGAAAGTAAAATAAAACAAACAAAAAATTAAAAAAAAATTAGTCAAAACAACAAATAAAACAAATAATTAAAAAAAAAAAATTAATAAAATAAAACAAAATAAAATTGAAAAAAATAATAATATGAAAAAAAAAAATTTAATAAAAGTAAATACATAAAATAAAAATAGTCGTTAAATAACAATAATTCCCACAGAGCCAAAATTTTGCATACATAGAAAACCTCCTCATAAAAAAGTC
Source organism: Campiglossa producta (assembly GCA_964058755.1). Taxonomy (NCBI): domain Eukaryota; kingdom Metazoa; phylum Arthropoda; class Insecta; order Diptera; family Tephritidae; genus Campiglossa; species Campiglossa producta. The sequence goes on along the minus strand of CAXKVI010000004.1, from coordinate 20,565,883 downwards.
ATCATCGATCCCATGTGTGCGCTAAAAAAGTTATTCGGGGTCAAAGGTCAACATTTAAGGTCAACTTTACAAAGTGTTTGCTCGGAAAACTAAGTTTTCATTTGTACTCACGAAAAACAACTTTTCCACATTTTGATCGATATTTCCGAAACGGATTCTTACATGGGACATGGAACTTCACCCTTTTAAAACACTCATCAACACCTTTCTTTTAATACCAACATCGTACAAACACTTTCTGGACCCACACTTTGTCCACATTTTGGTCGATATTTGGCAAACGGGCTCGTACACTGGACTTAGAACGCCTTCCTGTTAAGATCCCCATAAATGCCTTTTATTTGATATCCATTTCCTACAAACATCCTCTGAATCACTGGTCCACATTTAGGTCAATATGTCGGAACAACGTTCGTATATGGAACTAACAACAAATCAATTTATGGTAGAATAGTGATAGGGATAAGGATAGGGACATGGATAATCAATTACTGTAACCATAAAAATCGGCCGATTATAATATACAGATTTCATAAAACCGATGGCTCCTAAAAAAGGTAAGAACCTCAAATTCCGTACAGTTTGTACCTTTTTGTAAATAAGGATCGAAAAGTAAAAGTCTTGATTTGTGTTCATAAAAGGTACAAATCCTTCGGCACAGCCGAAGACATTCCACACCTTACTTCCTGTTTTATTTTTAATTTCTTACTTTCAAGCAAACTTTATGTATTGATACAACATCGTAACTTCTATTTCAAACTCTGCCACTTTTGTTTTACCATTTTCACTGCTCGTTTTTATTGCATTTAAGCACCAAAGTTTTGATCGTTTTTTTTCGCTTTGCCAGTTCTAGCGTGCTATAAAGTCTCGCTCATAACTTCGTTTGTATGAATTGGCTACTGTGCAGCACACAAAAATTCGCGGTTTTTGTATCTTTTTCTAATGAACAATTTGTTGTAGATTTGTTGTTGTTTTTATTGCTATTGTTTTTTTTTTGATATGCAAAGACAATAAAAAGTTGCAATTTTATGTGTGTTTTGCCAATTGGCAAGCAATCAACATTAGCCATTTGCTGTTTTGTTTAGTTCATAATTTGAAAAGTTTGTCCTTTCTTATCATTTGATGAGATCTAAAATTGCATTTGAAGCAAATTTCCGCTAAATGTGCCATCATCAAATTCAAAAAAATATGAAGAAAAGCAATAACGGTAAATGTATTTGGCAAGTGTTTGTGGTAGGCTAAACAAGCTATCGTTGAAGTATCCATGAACTAATTTGGAACATACTTAGACAAGACAAGATTTAATAGGAGCCTTGTCATATTTCGATTTGGCTAATGAATGTTAGGAACGGGCTTATTAAAGTTAAGGAATTTTAATGATGCAATTAAATATTCAATAACGTCTAAGAATAGATAACATTTATTTTCCATCCCTATCCCTATCCCTATCCCTATCCCTATCCCTATCCCTATCCCTATCCCTATCCCTATCCCTATCCCTATCCCTATCCCTATCCCTATCCCTATCCCTATCCCTATCCCTATCCCTATCCCTATCCCTATCCCTATCCCTATCCCTATCCCTATCCCTATCCCTATCCCTATCCCTATCCCTATCCCTATCCCTATCCCTATCCCTATCCCTATCCCTATCCCTATCCCTATCCCTATCCCTATCCCTATCCCTATCCCTATCCCTATCCCTATCCCTATCCCTATCCCTATCCCTATCCCTATCCCTATCCCTATCCCTATCCCTATCCCTATCCCTATCCCTATCCCTATCCCTATCCCTATCCCTATCCCTATCCCTATCCCTATCCCTATCCCTATCCCTATCCCTATCCCTATCCCTATCCCTATCCCTATCCCTATCCCTATCCCTATCCCTATCCCTATCCCTATCCCTATCCCTATCCCTATCCCTATCCCTATCCCTATCCCTATCCCTATCCCTATCCCTATCCCTATCCCTATCCCTATCCCTATCCCTATCCCTATCCCTATCCCTATCCCTATCCCTATCCCTATCCCTATCCCTATCCCTATCCCTATCCCTATCCCTATCCCTATCCCTATCCCTATCCCTATCCCTATCCCTATCCCTATCCCTATCCCTATCCCTATCCCTATCCCTATCCCTATCCCTATCCCTATCCCTATCCCTATCCCTATCCCTATCCCTATCCCTATCCCTATCCCTATCCCTATCCCTATCCCTATCCCTATCCCTATCCCTATCCCTATCCCTATCCCTATCCCTATCCCTATCCCTATCCCTATCCCTATCCCTATCCCTATCCCTATCCCTATCCCTATCCCTATCCCTATCCCTATCCCTATCCCTATCCCTATCCCTATCCCTATCCCTATCCCTATCCCTATCCCTATCCCTATCCCTATCCCTATCCCTATCCCTATCCCTATCCCTATCCCTATCCCTATCCCTATCCCTATCCCTATCCCTATCCCTATCCCTATCCCTATCCCTATCCCTATCCCTATCCCTATCCCTATCCCTATCCCTATCCCTATCCCTATCCCTATCCCTATCCCTATCCCTATCCCTATCCCTATCCCTATCCCTATCCCTATCCCTATCCCTATCCCTATCCCTATCCCTATCCCTATCCCTATCCCTATCCCTATCCCTATCCCTATCCCTATCCCTATCCCTATCCCTATCCCTATCCCTATCCCTATCCCTATCCCTATCCCTATCCCTATCCCTATCCCTATCCCTATCCCTATCCCTATCCCTATCCCTATCCCTATCCCTATCCCTATCCCTATCCCTATCCCTATCCCTATCCCTATCCCTATCCCTATCCCTATCCCTATCCCTATCCCTATCCCTATCCCTATCCCTATCCCTATCCCTATCCCTATCCCTATCCCTATCCCTATCCCTATCCCTATCCCTATCCCTATCCCTATCCCTATCCCTATCCCTATCCCTATCCCTATCCCTATCCCTATCCCTATCCCTATCCCTATCCCTATCCCTATCCCTATCCCTATCCCTATCCCTATCCCTATCCCTATCCCTATCCCTATCCCTATCCCTATCCCTATCCCTATCCCTATCCCTATCCCTATCCCTATCCCTATCCCTATCCCTATCCCTATCCCTATCCCTATCCCTATCCCTATCCCTATCCCTATCCCTATCCCTATCCCTATCCCTATCCCTATCCCTATCCTTATCCCTATCCCTATCCCTATCCCTATCCCTATCCCTATCCCTATCCCTATCCCTATCCCTAAATAATTTCAAGGATATTCATTTGAAAATTTCCATTTGTATAGCAGATGCCACTCCCCTGATCCCTTCATCGCCTTTTTTCTTGAGATGTCAGATAAGTTAGAGATTAATGTTATTGAAAGCTTTACCCTTTTGCAATATTCTAACATGAATACTTCCAGAGCTATGCGGTTCCATCCAGTGATCCAGGGACTTATAGGTAAGGAGTTTGGTGACAATGGACACAAAATTTGTTTATATATATAAAGATGGTCGCCCCCTCTGCCGTCTAGTGATTCCTTAAGCCAAATCCGGTCTTGATTCCTACCGAGAGTGTAGGCCGGGAAATTGAGAAGCAAAGTCCTCTCGAAAAAAACTCGCCAGGATGGCCCTGGAAGTTTTTTTTTTGGCAAGGGGTGAAGACGAGGATCCAAATTTTGGGTGTGTGAGTGTCTTGTCGCCTTGTTCTTCGTAAAATATCACAAATTATCAATTCTTTTCGAACCAATAACAAAGTTAATCTAAGAGAAATTGGCAAACAGTGTGCGAACCCAATTCGCGACAAGAGCAAAAACGACCACGACGACCCCATATGATGATGACGGCGATGACAAACGTCATTTGTTGACATTTAACGAGCTGATCAAATGTGACAGTTTTAATAAAGGCAACAAGAAAAAAGGTAAGCTTATAATAGTTTGCAAGACTTTGTGTAGCGGCGATCAACAAGAAACACGACGTCTGCACTCGCCCAAGATATGGATAGGCCCAAAGAAGAAGGATAAGAGGTATGTGGCGCTCATTAGTAGGACAATTGTTGCAAGCCAGGTATGTGACATAAGGTAAAATGATTTAAAAGAAATTAAAAAAAAAACACACTAACAACAACACTAAAGTGGAAACAATAGAAATTAGAGCAGAAATCATCTAAGCGTACTGCCTGCATGCCGTGAGCGAGTGAGTGGCTGAGTTGGTTGAGGGGTTCGTTCCGCGTTGCAATGACAAAGGGACAAAATGGTCAACGGCGGCATTTGTTGTAGACGAAGAATGAAGATGTTAAATATTGATTAAGTTGCCGAAAAGAAGAATGGATGATTGCTCAGCTACGCTAATTAGAAAGGTCATGAGGGGGCAAGTAGCGGTATGAGAACTAGGCAGGCAAGGAAATCTTCTGTATGGAAATCATTAACTGTGTGTGATTTATTGAAACATATGTTGCGGCCCTTTTTCCGAAGTGCACAAGAAAATCTGTTCTTAGCTTGGGCCCTGCCTAGATTTACGCTACAGTAGACAGCTATGCCTATGGCCTGTCAAGATTTCGAGACTAATTCCCAGTATCCTGAAAATAGTCGCGTCCCTTTCAAGAGATCAGCATGGAAATTTCCGGAAATGTCCTAGTAGATATAAAACTTCTCCACAGTGATTTCGCGGTTGAGCAGAACCCCGGGCGGCAAGATTTAGACCACCTTACAGCGATATCCAGGCACATCCCTTACGGTACTTCATCTTACTACGATTTCCAGGCCATCAGCATAGGCTACCACTTGACTGCCTCCGCGTTCGAGGTTCTGAAGCAAGTAGTTAAGGACAATGACCCAGAGAAGAGACGCCGTGATCTTTCTCTGAACCCCTCTCCATTCCGCCAAGGTAATCATGACACAAAGTAATCTTAATAAGCATATTTCAATGGCCAAGACAGAAAAGCCCCAAACACGGCCATTTGGACCACCCCTCTATAAGCTTTACAAAAGAATGGAGAGCCGTTTAAGTTGATCTGTTTTTGCACTTAACATGGCGCGCTGCCGCAAACCACTTCTTGTAAATCCGGTCTTCCAACTTTCTTGAAAATATTTACCCGCCTTTGGGATAGAGGTAACTTTGACCAAGATTTGGGAATATATAACCCAACCTCCAACAGTTGGAGTAGTTGAGCAAATACCCAGAGATCTCTGAAGTTGCTTATGGTCAATACAGACTGACTTTCCTTCATCGAGATGGAGCATCTGCCGGCGATGAGAGATCGTGAACCCGTGCAGCCAAGACCTCAGGAAAAAAAGCGTCCATGAGAAGTTTAAGGGATTCCAACTAGCCCAAGGGAGAAGGATACTCGGAGAGAGCTTTTCTGAGTTTCACGGGCCCACTGCACCTCTGCACACTTATGCAGAAGCCTTTCCAGGAGTCTGTTGCTGTTGTAACGAGGTGTAGCCCTGCCTAAATGTCAGACAGGGTCACCCCGAGTGTATTGCTCTTGGCCGGGTCGATATAAGAAAACGGCCCGGGTCGTTTCGGCACGATGGGTACAGCACAAGTACTGGTACCGTTCTCGTAGAACCGGCAATACAAGAAACTAGCCGTGTAGGCCATGTAGGTCATTTAGCTTTACCAAGGGTGCACCAACGGGGAGGCGACCTTCTACTTTGTGGAGCTCCCAGTCTGAGGGTAGCTTTCTCCTCCTGACCTTGTTCAACGGTCTGGTACTAGAAGCTATAAGGTCGTCAATTTCCTACGTCCACCACCAGATTTCGCTTTCCACTGGACCCTGGGGGAATAAGTGATCTAACATAGCCGCCATCAACCCTACAAACCAGATTAGCCTGACGTTATTTGATAATTCCCATAAACTCATTCCTTGCACTCAATATGTAGATCTTCGGTGTAAAAATGGCTCACCGAGTCCTATCTTTAATATGGCGATTTAAAATGGAAGAAAGTCGAATGAGATCCAACAAAATAACACACTTCAGTGGAGGACAATTTTGAGTGGGGCTCTTTTAAGTTAATACATCCCGACAAAAATATTGTAGCCCTCCTATTAAACCAACAGAGCAGTAACTCTAAACATTGAATTATTCCTCCTCGAACCACTTGTCTATCAAAAGCTCACTAATCGTGACTTCACATGTTCTATCTTGCAATATTGCGCCACACATCACTGCCACCTCGATGTTACAATAATTACGGTACAATAAACCATTCGAAGGTGTCGGAAATTATTTTACAATTGCACGTAATTGAATGTAATTATGCGAACCAGCAGAGGCGCGGACAAACCACGATTTAATAACACGTGGAGGGCCAGCAATGATGGATATGTGCGTCAAAAAGTTGTGAATGCAAAGGATTTATCGATTAATTTGATATTGTAATCGAAAGAGTCGAACTTCGACTTCAAAGTGGTTGATACGAATAGAACGCCTTGTGCTGAAATTTGAGAGGGAAATGATGGGGCAGGAGGTCAGCTTTTGATGATACCAACCTTATCCGATGATGACCACTAATGCATCTAAAACAGCACTGGTTTGGCGTTAGTTCAGGGTTGGGAAAGTCTTCTTTGGGCTCGGGTTTCAGTTAGGGCTTTTGAGGTTTCTGTTTCGGCTTTTTAGGTCTCTGGCTCCGATTAGAACTTTTTGCTCAAGGTTCTAATTTCGGGTTTAAAACTGGCTCTGGTTTATGATGGAGGATGTGACCGTATGTAGAAGTGGGCAAATTTCTGACCGTCATTCAACTGGGAATGGCCAGAGCAATTCTTTTATGTGCGGTCCAAGCAGCTCACTACGTCCGCGTCGTATCCTCTGGATAGCCACTGAACATCCGTTCGGTGGTGAACTGATGGGAGAAGGCGACAACCTGACAGGGCCACTCCGACATAATCGGTTTAAGAGCTTGCCAGGGATTTCATCAGCAGCGTCTGTCATCATAAGGTGCGGCTGCAAGCGGGCGTCTATCTTGGATCAAGCGGCTCGTTATATAAATGTGTAACTTAAATCCAAATCCCCGAGAAACGGGTTGTGCGTAGGGTTTGGGACCCATTACATAAAACAAAATTTCCAATAAGATCCATTGGACGGCCAAAATCGCCTAAGCGAATAAAGGCTATTTTAAGTAAGTCTGGTTTTTGATCCTGTTCTTGTTTCTGTTTCTGTTCTGGTTTCTGTCTATCCTCTGGTTTTTTTTTGTTCCTTTTATGATTTCTGTTTCTGTTTTTGTTCTTGTTTCTGCTTCTCTTTTGGTTCCTGTTCCTGTTCTGGTATCTGTTTCTTTTCTGGTTTCTGCTTCTGTTCCGGACCTGTTTATGTTCTAGTGGTTTCTGTTCGGGATTCTGCTTCTGTTATGGATTGTGTTCCTGTTCTAGTGTCTGTTTCTTTCCTGCCTTCTTTTTCTATTCCGGATTTGTTTCTGTTTCTGTTCTGACTTATCTGTTCTGGTTTGTGTTTTTGTTCTGGATTCTGTTCCTGTTCTGGTGTCTTTTTCTGTTTCTGTCTCTGCCCTGGCTTCTCTTTCTGTTCCGGGTCTGTGTATGTATCTGGCTTCTGTTTCTACTCCCGATCTCTTTCTGTTCCGGGTCTGTGTATGTATCTGGCTTCTGTTTCTGTTCCGGATCTCTTTCTGTTCCGGGTCTGCGTGTGTATCTGGCTTCTGTTTTTGTTCCGGATCTCTTTCTGTCTCTTTTCTGGCTCCTCCTTCTCTCCCGGATCTGTTTGTGTCTTTGTTCTGACTTCTCTTTCTGTTCTGGATCTGTTTGTGTTCTGGTTTCTTCTTCTGTTATGATTTTTATTTCTGGTAGGTTTTAGGTCATCGGCTCTAATTTTGCTTCCTCTTTGTATTCTTGTTTCACTTAGAATTCTGCTTGTTCTCATTAGGGGTTCCGGATATGAATTTTTTTTGGCTTTGGGTCTCGGTTTTTGCTTCGGTTTATTTTAAGTAAATGTCTAGCTTTCGGTTCCGGGTTCTGTATTCGTTTTCAAGTTTAACACGGCTTACGAGTTCTTTTTCAGTTCCGGATCGGGTTATAGCTTCTTTTCCGGTTTAGGTTGGAGCTTCGGCTCCGTGTTCTGATTTCGTTTGATATTTATTGCTATTTTCTATTTCAGTTTCGCTTAGGGTTGCGGTTCTGGGCTCTGACTTCAGCTCCAGGTTCTGCTCGTGCTCTGCTTATAGTTCGGCTTTGAGATAAGCCGATCCTATCTCAAAGAAATCTGTCCTTTCCGAGGGTCGAGGGTGACATCACAATGCCTTCCCTAATAAGGCTCCCAGAAATAAATCTGTTTGACGATATTTCAAGCTGCAATACCTTATACATATCTCTATGTATATCGATCGAAATTTTATTGACACTTCGTATAAAGTTTACATCAAAGTTCCCATCTCTACTACCAACTAAGTGATTGGCAACAAACAATTGGCAGGAAAATAGCGAAACTCCAACCCATACATACTCACTTACTTACTTACATAAATATTTAGTAAATCGAACACCGTTGGTGTTTTCAATAAATAATCGTCGACTCATAAATATTCGGCACATCTGACAACTGAAAATTATCTGCTTCGCTCACGAGCCATTTAAATCAATTTAACACGTTTGGCGTTCCACAACAACATCCGTGACAAGCAAGTAGCAATTCTCCTGCCCCCTTTTAAACATCTACAGAGAGCCACTTAGTATAAACTCCTTCATTACGTACGTTTGGCATCACTTTTTAACTTTTTTTTTTTGCTTTTAAAAATTGAAATTTATTGAAAAAGTGATGGTAAATGAACGAAAATATTATATGGACTCGTATGTAAGTGCACGCGAAACCTAATCGAGCAAAAATTTAATGTCTCCAGGCGTATAATATGACAACGTATAGATCAATATGTAGGGTATAAAGGTTGCCAACGAGTAATGTAAGAGAAAAAGCTCAGACTTATAACCGTATTTGAGTTTTTTCGACTCATTTTTTCGTCTATTGAACGATGGTTGGGCAGATGGATTGATTTTAAGCAAGATCGATTGTATAGATGGCTTGTTTCTACGGAGCCTATCCCCGAGGCCCCACAATGTTCGTTTCGGATTTCTATGCGGTTGACTTATCTATTTATCCCACTCGATCTTAAAGAGGATACTAATTCCATGCTCTGAAGAGATATGTAAACGTTTTGACACTTTCCAGCTTCTTACTAAAAGATCCAGAGAGTCAGTGCTATAGTGATACCAATTCAAAAAGTGAGACCTCGTTCGTTTATCTTGGCCGCTGCCCCACAGAGCATGCCTTGCGTTGGCGTTGGCGTCACAATCAATTAGAATGGATTTTCTACTGAATGATTATGTTGCGAGTTGATCATGCACTTCCTCGGGGAATACAGGTGGATCATGTCCCATGTATGCTGACGCGATCTTTAGACTTCCACCACCTTGTCCTTTCACTTTGACCGATATTAGCCAAACTGAAAGCATTAAATGTATTCCTAAGAAGGACAACTCTCGGTTGGCCATCTCCCCAAGCCCAAGACTCCTACACTAGGCAGATATCAATATCATCTTCCCTGAGCAGGCCCATAAGGCTTTCCGAGACAATTTCAGAGTACTGCAATTTAGTCTGCGTAACCCCCAGCACTTGCGTTGAAGACCGTCAAACCACTTCTCCACCATGTCTTTTAAACTTGAGCTCGCCTAGGAGCTCTTCACCGTCGATCTGCATCTGGAGCTGCTGATGATGTGAAGATGCTCAGCTATGCATCTCGGATGCCAAATCTAAGCCTATTATTGCTCTGCTCGCATTGCTGATTGATTTTTTCTCTGCCATTCTTTAATCTTTTAAACGGACCGGATGGCCATCGGAACGCCTGGATCTTGCAATGGATGAGCTTTTCCCCAAGCCAAGGTAAAGCCATGTTGTTGTTAACATAGCCGCCATCAACCCTACAAACCCGATTAGCCTGACGTTATTTGATAATTCCCATAAACTCATTCCTTGCACTCAATATGTAGATCTTCGGTGTAAAAATGGCTCACCGATTCCTATCATTAATATGGCGATTTAAAGTGGAAGAAAGTCGAATGAGATCCAACAAAATAACACACTTCAGTGGAGGACAATTTTGAGTGGGGCTCTTCTAAGTTAATACATCCCGACAAAAATATTGTAGCTCTCCTATTAAACCAACAGAGCAGTAACTCTAAACATTGAATTATTCCTCCTCAAACCATTTTGTTGTTGTTGTTGTTGTTGTTGTTGTTGTTATTGACCGGATATGAACCCGGTACGCTGCGGTACTCCCTTGCGGTACTGCCCGACTGTCGTGGTAGCGATTTGGTATAACCAGTGGAACCTCCTACGTTATGTCATCCCTCCATCCGTGAGGAAGGAGAAGGTGGGTAATGAGAGGTGAGAGGCATCATATCCGTAGATCAACCATCGAGTTAGCACGACATTGCCTGTGTGAATATTAGTCGCCTCTTACGACCGGGATGCCTACCTCCGGCCTATTGTAAACTCCTATTCCGCAGGGGCAGATCTCCTCGCATTTAAAAGCGGAAGTTGGTTTTTGTTTCTTCTTTAGGTGCTCGACGACCATATCAGGCCCCTTGTCATCCTGTTTATTAAGCGATTTCCTTTCGCCGACTGTTGTGTTTTTCGATGTGTTGGTGGTTGAACCGTGGCTTAACTAGTAAAGGTGGCAGTCTCGTACTTCGTGACCAACGCTTCATACCTCATCATCCCGCTCTAGGACCCGACCACATATTTAATTTTTGGTTATCTTTCCAAGGATGTAGATCGCCTTCTAGTTGCCGAAAACGGTTCTTACGGACTTTTTGATTGTTTAGGAGCGACTATGGCTGGCGCACTTCCCGTTTTGGCTGAAGAGTGTCTTGGAATGATGGGATACTATATCTGGTACTCATGCCATCCGTTGATTTGACTTTCTCCGAACTAGGCGTTCGCTTTTCGAGGGTTTATCCAGGGTTTGTCCTCCCCAACATATCGAGGTAAGGTCGTTATTACAACCGACGTTGTTCGCACATAGAAGGGGACCGTTCGCGGTCAGACTGAACTGAGATAAGTTTTTCCAGTCCTTAAGTACAGCTCTAGTAGAGTATAACTTTGGTTTTAACCTACCAAGGGCTGACGAATCAGCTCAACCCCCGTTAATCCAGGGTAAACAAAGCAAGCTTTACATCGTTATTTCACTCCATTCCGTCGCTGTCTGGCACTTGATTACATGGTATTGACCATCAAAAGGCCCAATAGAGTTGTTCGAGGGAAAAAAGCATTCGAAAGAGTTTTTGGGTCTTTATGTCAGTCTTTGAAAAGATAGTCATCCGCACAATTTTAGGTTAAGCGCGACAGTCGAGGTAGTAAAAGACCTACAGACTTCATGACTATGGAATAATGGAATTAGATCAATATTTCCAAGCCCAACTTGGACGTCTTTGAAGACTTTCGCAGAGGTGTTCCATAGAGATCAACCTTTTTGAAGGAATGTAAACTCTTTGAGGTGCAATCACTACCAGTGGTATTACGACTCACTTAGTTCTGGATGGATGCTGCTGTCTTAGATCGAAAAACGGACACATGTTGATCTTAGAACCCCCTCGATCCAGAACCTCGGGAGGGACATAAAAATTCATTAGAAAAATTCGTTGGCAACTCTAAACACACAATTGAATCGAACAATTATCGGCCAGGTGAGGTTACCGCGCAGCGGCATTGGCAGCCGCATTGAAGCGCGTTACTGCGCACGCGTGCATATTTCATTCATATACGAAATAAAAACCACAGAGCTCAAGCTGTTTCAAAGTCTCCATACGCGCCGTTGCGAGTCTAAATGTGTGTGTCTGAGCTTTGTGTGAACGCTGGGGCACTTTGCGTGAAACGTTTAAACCAACAATTACGCATACATAAATCAAACAGTCGAATGGCTCTGAACTGGCAGGCTTTGGCTAAATTGTTCGGTTGGTGGTAGCGCGGCGACGCCAAACACCAACACTTCATATAAAACAAATGCCAGAAGAGCTGGAAGAGGAGCTCCCAATAAAGCAGCGCACAGTCACAACGCCACCGACCAAGTTGCACATTGAACATACTGAGTATGAGGCAGCCATCAGCTCCCACTTGGACTGTCGCAGCTCGGACTCACACTTTAGCTCCGTTTAGTTCGGTTTCAAGTATCAATAAATAATAGCGCCGGAATTTGCTGATCGTGATGGGAGTTTAGATTATATGTCTCAGATACAAATCTGGTGAATGCCACCAGCGATGACCGTTGCAGCAAGCGATTGCAATAACAAAAAATTTCAAAATAATCATAACAATAACAATGCAAACGACAGTCAATATCATCCTCGTCAGCGTCGTTTCTCAGTCAGCCGTCGACGACACTCTTTTACACCATCGTCCCGACCTCTTCGGGCGCACCGCTGCAATGCTGTTCTATTGCACCGCTACATCGCACTCACTGATAAGCTCAACAAATGGGTGGAACGTTGGTGCTTTTGGTTGATTGCTGGTTGGTGATAAATTTCGGAAAATTGCTGGCGTTATTTAAATTAATTATGCCGTGGCTCGTAATTGTATTGCCGCTTAAGGGGTTAAAATCATACCATAAACATAGGGAAAGCTGCTTGCTGAACTACTACGAGGTGAGCGGCATGTAGAGTAGGAGGAGCGCTCGATTGCTAAGACCAAAGCAGATGCTACGGTATCGATAGGAAGACCTCCCATTTTCCATCCGGCCTTTGTGCAGCAGGGGGAGGAAATTATCCCAATCTCAAAAGAATCATGAGGACAGTCTAATGCTGGCCTATATTCCAACAGTTTTTCAGCTATGTATCTTTTCAGACAGTCCACAGCAGTGTTCGCCGGGCTCTCGAGAGGACAGGATTTCAAAGCCCTATCAGATAGTGGGTAGAAGCTTTACTTTGTAGCAGGACGGCCGAGAATTCCTTAGGAGACGACAAGATACAGCTCATGAGTCTAGTCGTGGACGAACTCTTGCAATTACTAGAAGACAAGGGAATCTGTTGCGAGGTCTACTCGGATGACATTGTACTCATCGCATCAGAAAAGTTCGATAACATCCTGTGTGATTTTATTCAGGGGGACTGAGACTGTAGAAGCTTTGAGAGATTCAGAATAGAGCTGGGAGATAAAGGGACATGGGACACCTAAAAAAATGGAGAGACTGAACCGATAGCAAACGCTTGAGTGGTATACGGACGGTTCAAAGAACCCTGAGGGCAATGGAACAGGAATTTTTGGCCACAGACCCAAAGTATTCATACCACTTGGACTTTTTCGAGCATTTCCGAGATGGAGGTCTACGCTATAATCGTCTGCACAGACATTAATCTCAAAGGAGGTAACACAAATGCGACTATCACTACTCTAGCTGAACTAGCCGGAACCTGACATAGCAATTGCGAAACACACAAGCAGAAATATTCTACGCCAGGACGAGGTACACCAGAGAAATCAGCTCTGGCCCTGGATTATCTAACTGTGAGCTTTGAAATGGTATTTAAATGGTGGAAAAGTGAAAATTTCAAAACTCACTGTTAGAGAATCCAGGGCCAGGTCTCAAATGACAGAGCTTCTACAACCAAAACACTGCTAGGTGGATATAATACCAAGCCATACGAGACCCTGATCACCCCAAGCACAGTTTTAGGATTCCGGCAGCAATAGGTACTCACCTGCTTAAACTAAGAATTTGCTCCAGCAATCTGTATGATTTTGTGAGCTGGGCCATTTTATTCACCGCTGGTCGTGGCGGTACTTTTTTGCACACTCTGCCTCTGGCTCGGGTTCATGGAGGATGGAAAGTTATGAATGTAGTTTTGGGTGCTACTCTCCTCTATGGGAGGTTTTCTGATACCAGCATAATAGATAGCAGATATGGGGTATCCACAGTGCAGCTTTCTTTACTGGCCTAAGGCTGGCGCATTTAGAAACTCGGACACGACCAGTTCAGCAATTTATCCTTAAGGAGCTCCTTTTTCGAAATGGTCCACTATAACCGCCACTCTTTCCCTGCTAGCTCTGTTAATGTCAGCGGGGCTTCCATGCAAACACTCTACACAGCCAACATGCATATTCACACTCATTCAGCGTCTTTGTGACAGCATCTGTTTTACACGAACGATTTCGATAACATAACGACGCGTACCACATTTGTACAAACATTTTTTTATCTGCCAGCATAATTAACACTTTGAGGCACGCAATGAGCTTGCAACTACTCGAGTTTCGCAAGATCTTCTCTTTTTTTTGTGGTGCATCTCATTTTTTATGGCTGGACATTCCTTGAATGCCTTGCATGCTGACAGAAATATTTTTGACATGTTTTGTTGGCTACTGGCGGATAAAACGCAGCAGGATGGGCGGGTTGAATGACTAAGCTGAGATTTATTTCGTTCCTTGCCTGATGATTGGCGCTTAACTGTCTACAGTGCCAGGCTCTATGCATTTCTTTTAAGGTGGTAGCAATAGGACAGACTCAGCGAAGGCAAGAGATTTATTGATTCAGATCTTATAGGTATCCCATTAAATGTTCCAGTGCGTCCTACAACTAAACCCAAGAAAAGAGAAGCATTTGAACTCACATGGTTTTTTTATGAAAAGACTCCCGACACGACTTTGCCGTAGCCCAAATAATCGTAAATGTATATCACCCACGCTCCGGTGAATATCGCCCTTTGGAACTAATCCGAGCGCGGTCTAACCCATTTTTATCGACTCTTACGACATGCATTCCTACAGCGAGCATATTTTTAACCCTCAGCTCCCAAGGGTGCCAGTTAATCGTCAACTATTTTCTTTTTGTGCTGGTGAATTGCTAGCCCTCGCTGGTATTAGGAATACGGATATTGTCATATGGGATATGAATGAGAGATAGTTCGTCTCCAGATAGGCTGACTCAGTGCTGCTCACATAGAGTTCGAATCAGGTGTCTTTTTAGACGAACCAAGCAGCTGTCCAAAGATAGGGTGCGGGGGGATCAATCCTCTGATTAACCTGTTATTAAAGAAACGTACAGTGAAAATCAACTAATCGACCCGAAAACTCGAGGGGGGCAACGTTAGCTTAGAGCTGCATAGCAATGATGTAGTTACGGGCTAAGTACTGGCAGTTTCGTCGAGTGTCTGGCATAGACAGCTGGCCAGAAGGACGTGGATACCTTGAAGACATCCTCAGCGCTAGCTCAGCTGATGCGAGGCCCAGATATCCTGCAGTACGCTAGAAGTGGTTAGCGGTATGGCAAAACTTATCTAGGTAATCACGTACCTACCCTTCGAGCCAAGAAATTTGCATCGGAAATGTCAACCGGGAGCAGGGTATTGGGTATTGTTCGAAGGCCCTGTTAACATGAATAACACCCATTCGCTATACGGTTTTAATCCTCCTCAAAGAATGCAATGTCCTGTGGTGTTTCCCACCATACCAATACCCCAAAGAAGAAAATGGGCTTATCATATCACACAGCAAATGTCAGCTTGCCAATGGCTCCCAGGCAATTAGAAAGGGCACCCGAGGTTTTCGTAGAGATCTTCTACCTCCTCCACCGGGTCCCCATTCCCAGATATCCCTCCAAGCCATCGTGTAGGATTTTAACGAACTTCCCTATTCGACTACATAGGCCTCGGAATCCAAGGAAAGTGTCAGTTTCAGCAGTGCCAGGCAAGTGCGAAATTGGTGTTGGAAGAGAAAGTTTAATTCATCAGTTGAAGCGATGCACTGCTATGGTTTTTTGTAGGTTAGTGTGAATTTAAAATGAGGTTTGAAGATCGAGATATGCCAGAGGCATGTTGTTGTTGTTGTAGCGAGGTGTAGCCCTGTCTAAATGTCAGACAGGGTCACCCCGAGTGTATTGCTCTTGGCCGGGTCGATATAAGAAAACGACCCGGGTCGTTTCGGCACGATGGGTACAGCACAAGTACTGGTACCGTTCTCGTAGAACCGGCAATACAAGAAACTAGCCGTGTAGGCCATGTAGGTCATTTAGCGTTACCCAGGGTGCACCAACTGGGAGGCGACCTACTTTTACACCCCTGATGCCAGAGGCATCAACCGACTTAGTGTGGATGGCGCCTAGAGCCTGCCTATGGTTCCCAAAACCAGCGGTGACCTGAGTGAATCTGAACTGATAATGTCAAGATGGCTTAAAGGGAACTTGAGACCTCCCCAGCTTTGATATCGCTTCTTCGAAAAATCTTCGCCCAACAGGTGTCGGTTTGGATGTCTGGTCTTGTGACAGTTTGAAGCATTTGAGACTATCGGTGAAGATGCGACTCAGGAGACATGAAGAGACATTCCGCTGAAGATCCGATCGCGATGTTCAGTTAGTTCGGTTGGTCTCGCTTAGCTTTGACGATCACATGGTTGTAGCGTAATCAATTAGATATAGTCTTGTTTGTTAATCAATAATGTAGTCAACGTTTCTTTGTCCTTGGCTCAAGTGCTGTCGGCGAGTCTCTGGATGACCTTGTTCGGCTTCGCACCTGTGAGACTATTGCGGAAATTTATTCGAGAGACTATTGTCAAACGTCACACCAAGTAGATATTTTAGGGTGGTTGACAGACGGGAGCTGAATACTATCAAGGTGGATGCCTAACTCGGTTCTCATTTGCGCAGTCCATGCCGTCATAGTCGTCGGGGACTTAGTCGGCGATATAGCAAGACTTGACTCGGTGAAAAAACATAACCTTTGAAAGATTCGACGCGGGTAAAAACACGACTTTGTGGTTTTGCTGATTCAATCGAATGATCTCAGAACGAAATCGAACACTGAAGATGACGGATCGCCGAAACCGGTTTGTTACAAAACCAAAATTGACAAGGGATGACGAAAAATCGTTTCAATATATGTACATCTCGAGCAGCAGAGCTAAACCGCAATGGCACAATCTTCTACAAGAGCGTACAATTGCTGGCGTATGCCGATGATATTGATATCATTGGCCTTAACAACCGCGCCGTAAGTGCTGCCTTCTCTGGGCTGGATAAAGAAGCGAAAAAAGTGGGTCTTGCGGTGAACGAGGACAAGACGAAGTACCTACTGTCATCAAAGAAAGAATCGGCGCACCTGCGCCTTGGCAGCCAAGTCACCGTTGATGGCTACAAGTTTGAAACGGTGAGAGATTTCGTCTATTTGGGAACCAGCATTAACACCGAAAATAATATCAGTCTAGAAATCCAACGGAGAATCACTCTTGCCAACAAGTGCTACTTTCGACTGAGTAGGCAATTGAGAAGTAAAGTCCTCTCTCGAAGAACAAAGATCACGCTCTATAAGTCTCTCATCATACCTGTCCTGATGTACGGCTCGGAATCATGGACAGTATCCAGAGAAGATGAGATGGCCCTTGGAGTATTTGAGAGAAAAGTTCTCCGGAAGATTTATGGTCCTTCCCGTGATGCCAACGGCGAGTATCGAAGGAAATTCAACGATGAGCTGTACGAGCTTTACGCAGACCTGACCATAGTTCAGCGGATTAAAGCCCAAAGGCTCCGCTGGCTGGGTCATGTTATGCGAATGGAAAAAGAAGCTCCAGCACAGAAAGTTTTACTATCGACACCCGAATTCGGCAGCAGAGGAAGGGGGAGGCCTCGACTGAGATGGAAACAACAGGTGGAGGATGACTTTTACTCCCTTGGGGTTTCCAATTGGCGTCAGTTATCGCTAAAAAGGAATGACTGGCGTGCTTTGATTCGAAACGGCCAAAATCGCCTAGGCGGTTAAGCGTCATCATGACGCAAGCCAAGATTAGATTAGATATGTACATCTAGTATCCACCCTGTCGGAAAAACACAAAACCAAATTAGCTCGAATGATTTTCTTTATTCTTCTTTTCTATCACACAATTAGTACTTACAATTAGTAGTTAAAATCTACACTACCTACTAGACGTTGCCACCTGCACATAGTTCATAACTTAACCCATGCCTTACTCCACTACAACATTGTTGCTGGGCTTGTGAGAGCGCTCTGATCGCACTGACCAATCAATGAGTATCGTTGGTTATGCTCAGTTTCTCACTTGCAACCAACGACTCAACGACATACGCTGTTGCTTTGGTACTTGCAAGAGGGCCGTCGGTGTGATGAGCGCTTTTTCACGAATACATCCTCACTTCCAATTCTGCCGGGCCCTGATCTACATATCGTCTGCAAAACAACGTAACGGATCGTTTGGTCAAAAATGAGATATGCTTACCAGGGCTTCTGGGTTCCCGGATCCATACATTAATAACAAAAAAGTTAGGATTTGTGCAATAGAATGTCAAAAAAACGGATTTTGACAAATTGCTCTGAGTTAAAAATATAGCTCAGTGTCCTGTAAGTGGGCCTAAGACGATTGTCTTTCGATTTAAAATTTTTTTAAAACAAATCACAATGCTGTCTCTCGATTTTTTTTTAACATAAAATGGATAAAACATAATTATCGCATTAAAATAAAAAAATTAAAGCCAAAAGGATCAAATTATCTCTATGCTGAATGAATTACAAAAAAAAAAACACTTCAGCCACACCGTCAAAAATAACAAGGATAATTCATCTGCGGTAACACAATTAATGGCCAACAAATACAAAAAATTAAAGGATCAGCAAAAAAAAAAAAAAAAAATTCGGGCAGAGCAACACCAAAGCAGTCAGACATTAAAGAGCCAGACACAAACAACAATAAGAGCAAAACAAATATGTAATTACGATTTAAATTCAGAATAGGCCTTGTGCGGAAAAATCATTAAAAGTATCTCTTTACATACATATCTACAGACAATAACAAAGAAAATCTCCTTACCTGAGGAAATTCACAATCTTAAAGCATTTTCAAAATTAAATCCAACAAAAATTAATCACTCAAACATAGGTACCTACCTTTTCATCATTTTCATCATCTTCACATTTCAACCACTGCTAATTCGCCGCAGCTTCATTTAAAAATGGCGTCCATTGCGCAAGTCTATTTGCACTCACACATCTACCTAACAACAAGCCCAAACGAAACCTCGTACTGACCAATCAGTGGTTTGCATTTGTTGTTGTTACTTCATAGACAAACACCTCAGGAGAAACTTGTTAGCCACGCCTCTGCAGAAACAGGTTCGTTTGTTCAGTTTTTGCGTGCTTTGTTGGTGTGTCAACATGCCATTGATTGTTGTTGTTGTGCGTTATGAATGTTGCTACAACCAAAGAAATATTCACTTAACTCTTGTTATTAACTGGTCTATAGGTAAAACCGGTATTTGTTGAAACAGCGGCTCTCAAACTGTGTTTAAATGGCTGGTCAGTTCACTCTTTGATTAATCTTCAAAGAGTGTAAAATGTACACATTAAATAAAGAGAAAGTATCACTGATCATAGATGGGCATATTTTATTAATATTTAAGCCCGCTTTTTTTCGTGCAAGTTTAAACCACAGACAAAGTTGACTAGAGTTTATCTCATACGAATTAAGCTAAGTTTACACTCGCACTGAAGTTGCACTGAAAACCGGGCCTTAATATTAATGAAACACAATTAAATTACACTCTAAGGCTTAATTTTTCTATTACAAAGGGAATGGTTTTTGAGATATCGACCGAAATCCTAATAATATAAGAGAAATACCAATCCTTGTTCGTGTTCCTACACATGTTAACTCTCTAATAACTCACACATTCAAAGATAAGAGCGCCTTGAATTGTCTCTCGTCGTTTGTGTTGTATCAATACAAGTTTGCTTTCTGAGCAACTATGCTCTTGCACTATGTCAGAAAGTGCTCTGACCATAGCTGTATCTTTGATTTTAGCAAGCATACGGTCTAATGGTCAAAAAGTGAAAAGTTCGTGCCCAGCGAGTCTGAGTGCAAAATTTTCTTCAGGCGAGTAGTTCCAGAGAATTGCACAATGGCCGAAATAACATTTTTTGGCACAAATTCGAAATCTGCAAATAAAGTGTGAAAAATAACGTGAAATATATCTAGAACAAAACATATACGCTAGGTGGCGCTACTGTCGCGATATTTACGAAATCCGTATTTAAGATCACATCTGAGTCATTGGATGTTCCGAAGGTTGTGGCTTTTGACAGTTTGTATGAAAAAATTCAGTCGTTGAGAGCCAATAGGGGGGTTTGAACCCCCAAAACCACCCCCTGCGCACGGGCCTGGTCAAAACATATCCCACCTACATGAAAACAAACTAATGGCGGCGATATACCAACAGGTTATCATAACCTCTAACGAGGTTTTTAGCCGAGCTTCTCTTTCCAACTTGTGGTGTGTTGCTTTTCAGTTTTTCCTACAAGTTGACGGGACCTACAGTTTTTTGCCGACTCCGAATGGCACTTGCAAAGCAAATGAGTTTTCTGCTGAGAAGCTTCTCATGGCAGAAATACACCCGGAGAGTTTGCCAAACTACTGCCGAGGGGCGACCCCGTTTAGAAAAATCGTTTTTCTAAATAATTTTTGATGTTACTTTTGCCGGGCATCGAACCGCCACGACATGGTGTATAAGGCCGAACACTTAACCGCTACACCACGGCGGCCGCCAAAACAAACAGTTCTACAAAAAATCTGGCATTGGGGTCGAGATATTTTCATCTGATATTTTGATTTCGATAAAAAATGTCTTATTTCCAGGTTAAATTTTGTAGAATCGAGCTACTTAATATGAGCAAACAGTTTTTTATAAAAGACAATATTAGTAAGTAAATATCTATCATTATTTTGCGTCAGCTTGCTAGTTTTATTCTATGGATTATAACAACATTTTGTATAAATTAATAAGAACAAATAATAAAAACGCACTTACTAACTTTTGTTAAACACACCTATACCTTTAATATCCATATCCAACTTTCCTGTCTAACATAAAGCCAGCCATTCAAAAATTCATCAAACTCTACTCGCCCAAATGCTGATAAAAAAAATATTTCGGAAGGTCAGGGTGGCCAAAAAATCAAATTTCGGCCATTAAGTATGCATTGGTGTGATTTTGAATTCGTGTTTTTACTTTTAGAAATTTGTTAAAAGCACAAAAAACAATATGTATAGAAGAAAACAAAGGCAAAGGGAATTGAATGCTGAATCCGAGTTTGTCATTAGAATTCAACGAAAAATTCATTCATAAATTTGTTAACCGCAAACAAGTAAAACCAACTTAAGTACCCCGAGTAAAATGTTCAGCATTTTGAAGTACTAAAGTGGGTTGTGCAGTTAAAAGAATCCGCTTAAGTGCCTTCATTCGGGTACTTAAGGGAAGATATGAAAAATAAGAGGTAGTTACATGAGGACATATATATGCACCTATTTTCACCTTAAATTCCCTTTGACAACTATCGATTCTCGAAAAATTAGTGGTGTCAGTAAAATCAAATATCGATTTTATAGTGCTAAAATTTTTCGAATAACTTCATTTACTGTAGTAAATTTGCTAAAAAATTTTAATTTTCAACAAAAATTTTAATTACAACTATAATGGTAGCAATATTAACGGAATTGCAAAGTTTCAAGAAGTACTCCTTTTTTCCTAGAAAACTTATTGTTACGAAATATGCTAAATAACTTTTGAAATTCCAATGTTTTTTTCGTGAATAGTGTTTTTCAATATCTTTGCAAAGAGTCCTGTTATCCTTTTAAAAATTCAAAGGTGAAGATTTGTTACACCGTCTTTTAAATATGAGTCAAATATTAAAATTATGTAATTTTCGTAGTCTTAAAAGACTTTTTTTGCGAACTTAGTATAAGCTGCTAGCAAAAACTTTAACTAAAAATAGGCAAGGGTTGCTGTTATCCTAGAAAAATAAAACTTCACACACATTATTTATGCTAAACGCACCGATTTAGAGGGTATGCATATCAAATTTCGAACCTTCTTTTTTCCATACATTTTTGGGACAGTCTAATGTATATAGCTGCAGGTATTCTGTACTTCAGTCTCACCTCAAGTGACTAATTTGGATATATTTTATGACTTAAACTTATATTTAAAGGAACAATAAATAGGTATTATTACCACATTACAACATCATTGAAATTTCATTAACAAAATATGATTGCAAACCTGCCATATTTCGATTAATTCTCATAATATATATTTCCATAAACTTCGTAAAAAACTGGGCTTTCGAAAGTTATAACCCGGTTTATTTGGAATTCGCAAAATTACGATTACAAAAATATTTTTTGGAAAATAAAGAATAAGGTTTGAAAAACTCAGTCTCAATAGCAAGTGTCTGAAGCTCTAAAAAAATTGTTCGTGAACTGTTTCACATTCTCATCTTTTCGATACTGGACCACTGTACAGCATCTGGATAGGATTCAACTATTATTATTATTATATTTTTTTTTTTTTTCATTTTAAATAAAAGGTTAACTTTTATAGCCCACTGTTAATATACTCTTAAATATTTCGAATTGCAAAGAGCGGTAATGCTACTCATTTTGATCCAGCAGTTTGACAGTCACTGTGAACAATTCACAAGAAAGTGGGAGTGCTATTCAGCCATACATCTCTTTCGCACGCTCGCAATTATGGCTGCCACAGTAACGGTTGATCGGAAAAAGATGGTGGCTGAAAAGAGATGGCCTCTCAAACGGTTTTTTTTACTGAGTGACGGAGAGTGTTTGTGTGTGTGTGTGAGTTTGTTTGTATCTCTGATAAATGCGATCGTATCGAATTCCGATTCAGTTACAAAAGAGCAGACAGGGCGGATTTTATGCAACTGGCAAAATGCGTCACTATAAAAGTGTGTACAACAACAACAACAAGCAACAAATTTTGTTTCACCGTCACCACATCACACGGCCATCATCTGCAAAACATTCAACCTCCCCATAGGAACTGTGTAGCAACCAGGGCCAGGAAACATTCAATAAACAACAACAAAATCTCTTTCTCTCAGCACACGTTAACAACGAAGCAAATAGCACACACACACGCACATACATTTAATAGAGTATCGCATGGATGAGACTTGTGCACCACTTTTGGGATAATACAGCACACGGCTAAAAGACAAATTCAAATTGAATTCAGTTTTTCGTACTCCGTCTTGGCGTGTGGTTGGTTTTATTCGAAAGTAATCGTGGACACATTTTGTCGCCACTTTCGTATAGCTTCGTGGAACGCATTTCGTTCGGAGGATAATAAAAAAAAAAGTGCGCGTTCGATACGCCGACGGTGTGACAACAAATATTTTCGAAGTGTAGTTTAGTGTTTGAAAAGAAAAAAGTTTTGACAAAAAAATAAAAAACAAAAAGGATTATCTAAAAATAAAACGAAAAAGGATATGATATCGAGTGTGCTCTCTGTTTTCTAATAAGCCTGAACAAATTTTATTTATAAAACAAGAAATTCAAAAAAAAAAAAACAAATTATTTTTAAAAACAAAGTTAAAAAAATAGAAAAAAAAAATTGATTCTTTGTTCTTCCGATCGACGATTTACGAAACATTTATCTAGTACTTACATTTGTTTTGTTATTGTTTTACCTATGCTATGAAAAATATTTCATTTAATTACTGTTACGCGATCTGCAACATTTTTCGATCGACGCGATCACATCTCACAACATCGTTCCTCGTGCAACAACATTGTTTGACATCTGCCACTGTTTTGTTAGTGTTTTTAATTTGAAATCTCTTAATCTGGTTTCCGCTGCTGCAATTAATTGTATATCTGTTTCTCAAAATAAAATAAAAAAATTTGGGAATAAAGCACGAAATAATACGATCGTCTTTGTTTCACTGATTGCTCAATTCAAAAGCACGTGCTGTGCGAAAAAAAGTGAAAAAAAAAACAAAAAAAAAATATATAAAATACTTTGATCGCTAGCTACGTAACGACACTAAATATAAATCGTCGGTATATGGACTGTATGGTGCCTCTATATTTTTGAATTAGTTTAATCGAACTAATAAAATTATGGGCTGTCATAATCATATCTTCACAAGGATATAATTTAATTGGATTACGTTCATTTTATGGAAAAGGTTGGTACAATTACCTCTACAC
>CAXKVI010000004.1:20484366-20541674 GCA_964058755.1 Campiglossa producta | reverse complement strand
ATCATGGGTCTTCTCCAGGATTTGGCGTATCGTGAAAATCTGGTCGATGGTAGACTTACCAGGTCTAAAGCCACACTGATAAGGTCCAATCAGCTTGTCTACGATGGGCTTCAGTCTTTCACACAATACGCTAGAAAGAACCTTATACGCGATATTAAGAAGGCTGATTCCGCGGTAGTTGGTGCGGTTAGCGGGATCGCCTTTCTTGTGGATTGGGCAGAGCACACTTAAATTCCAATCTGGAGGCATGCACTCGTCTGACCATATTCTGCATAAGAGCTGATGCATGCTTTTTACCAGCTCTTCGCCTCCGTGTTTGAACAGCTCGGCGGGCAGTCCGTCTTTTCCAGGCGCTTTGTTGTTTTTCAGCCGGGATATAGCTATCCTCACTTCATCATAGTCAGGTGGTGGGACGACTTTTCCATCGTCAGGGATTGGGGTATCGGGTTCGACGTCTCCCTCGCAATTTAGCAGTGAGGAGAAGTGCTCCCTCCATAATTTAAGTACACTCTGTACGTCGGTTACCAGGTCGCCATTATTGTCCTTACAGGAACTTGCCCCGGTCTTAAAACCTTCCGTCATCCGCCGGATCTTTTCATAGAATTTTCGGGCATCATTCCTGTCAGCCAGCATCTCAAGCTCCTCACACTCACGCCTTTCGGCCTCACGTTTCTTTTTTCTGAAAAGGCGTCTCTCTTCCTTCTTTGCCTCACGATAGCGTTGCCATACACTGCGGGTTGCGCCCGTTCGCAACGTCTCCCTGTAGGCAGCGTCCTTTTTGTCCGAGGCAGTGCTGCATTCCTCATCGTACCAGTTGTTTTTGCGGGCTCGCTGGAACCCTATAGTGGCCTCAGCGGCGGTACGTAATGAGTGAGAGATATGCTTCCATTGCTCGGTTGCATCGTTAGGTCGAGGATTGCTCTCCGATAGCAGGTGTGAGAGTCGAGTGGAGAAATTGTCAGCTGTCTGTGTCGTGCGCAGCTTCTCGACGTCAAACTTTCCTTCCGTTACTGTGCGCACTTTCTTTGCTACACAGAGGCGTGTGCGTATCTTGGCTGCAACAAGATAATGGTCCGAGTCGATATTGGGACCACGAAGGCTACGCACGTCCAGAACGGTGGAGCTATGTCTGCCGTCGATCATGACATGATCAATCTGGTTTCTTGTTCTTTGATCAGGAGACAGCCATGTGGCTTGGTGTATTCGTTTATGCTGGAACCTGGTACTACTGATGACCATATTGCGAGCAGCAGCGAAATCAATCAACCTAGTGCCGTTGGGGGATGTTATATCATGGAGACTAAATTTTCCAACTGTTGGACCAAAGACTCCTTCCTTGCCCACCTTCGCATTAAAGTCGCCGAGCACGATTTTGATATCATGTTGGGGGCAGCGATCATAAGTCTGTTCAAGTTTATCGTAGAAGGAGTCCTTCTCTGCGTCGTCCGTCTCCTCAGTCGGCGCATAGGCGCAGATAAATGTTATGTTGAAAAATTTCGCTTTGATGCTTTACGTTTTTATTTTATCTTTTAAAATCTTTATTTAATTTTTTAATTTTATCTTATTTTATTTCGTTGTTATTTACTTTAGTTTATTCTATTGTAAAATATTTTTTTCTTTGATATTATATTTTTTTTTTTCTTTAATATTATTTTTTTCTCACTTTTAAACTCATTTTTTTATTTTTTCTTTATTTTTTTATTTTTTTCTTTATTTTTTCCTTTATTTTTATTTTTTTTATTGATTTAAAATTTTTTTTTATTAAATTTTTTTATTTATTATTTTTGATTTAAGATAGTTTTTGTTTTTTCTATTATTATATTTTTTTTTTCATTTAATTTAATTTTTTTCTATTACTTTATTTTATTTAGTTTTATTTTTATTTTACTTTGTTTTATTTCATTCTATTATTTTTTTATTTGATTTTTTCTTTTATTTTTTTCTTTTAATTTATTTTATTTCATTCTATTAAATTTTATTTGATTTTGTTAAATTTTTTTTCTATTAGTATATTGTTTTTTATTTTGTTTAGGTTTTTTGTTTTTTTTTTTCCTCTAATTTATGTTATTTTTTTATTTTGATTTTTTTTTTTTTTTGTTTCTTTTTAGTTTATTTTTTATTTTTTTAACTTTATGTATTTTTCTAATTTAATTTTATTTTTATTTTATATGGGTTCTTTTATTATGTAAATTTAATTTTTTATATTTTTTTTTGTTTAATTTTTTTTATTTTTTTTATGAATTATGAATTATTTTTTTTTTTGTTTCTTTTTAGTTATATTTTTTTTTTTTTAACTTTAGGTGTTTTTTTAATTTAATTTTATTTTTATTTTGTATGGGTTCTTTTTTTATTATTTAAATTTAATTTTTTATATTTTTTTTGGTTTTTTTATTTTTTTTATTTATGAAAATGTGTTTTATGAGAAGTACAATCCCGGTATTTACAGCAATAGACTACAAGTCAAAAAGCAAAACGAAGAGTTTTTTTATTTAGTTAAATTTTTTTTTTTAGTTTTATTTCGTCTAGTTTTTTTCATTCTACCTATTACATTTAATTTAATTTAATTTTTTTATTATTTTGTCAAATTCAACTTTTTTATTTTATTTGATTTCATTTTTATTAATTAAATTAAATTTTATTTTATTTTATTTATATTTTTTTATTTTATTTTATTTCATTTATTTTTCACCTCATAGAAATTGTTTCCTATTCAAAACCCACTGTGCAGCGCACTGCAAAACGCTGTGCTCGTAAAACGACTTGCTGCCCATTATACAAATTTATGAATTGCCTCTCTATTTCACACTATCAATGCTATCGCTTAGAATAAAAAAGAAGTGCAAAAACAAAAAATACCACCACCAGCGACGGACTGCTGATCACATTCATAAACGATCGGCGATCGTCAACTGCATAAGCAGCAACAGCAATAATTTGCCGCCCACCAGCATCCACCACATCCATTCGCTGTGCACAGTCATATCCATAAAAGTTGTGTCTATAATTTATGCGATTTTTTACTTACATTCATACATATATTTTTCTCATTCTTGTTCTTGCTGTTTATTTACGTGTTGCCTTTTGCAAATTTTGTCCACATTTCATTAATAAATTCACAGTTATGTCATTCATTATTCTCACGCATGTAAAAGTACTTTCAACGAAAGATCAACTCAAACACATACATACATACATTACTTACAGATCTACAAAGATGAAAAAAACAAATAAATTATGCATAAAACCATTTGATGTCAAATATATCAGAGAAAGTGTGTAGAAAAAAAAAAAAAAAAATTAAATTAAATGCAAATTTTCGCATCGTCGAACA
The DNA here is from genome assembly GCA_964058755.1 of Campiglossa producta. Classification (NCBI taxonomy): domain Eukaryota; kingdom Metazoa; phylum Arthropoda; class Insecta; order Diptera; family Tephritidae; genus Campiglossa; species Campiglossa producta. The sequence goes on along the minus strand of CAXKVI010000004.1, from coordinate 20,538,343 downwards.
TACAAATAATGAGTAACTTATCTATGTCTGAGGGTTTGTATTGTAATGGACGACAGATCATTGACAAAGAGGCTAGGCACTGGCTAGTTTTTATAGCGTGAAAGTACAGTGTGTCAAAGGGATACAAAGTGACTTTACAAAAAGATTAAATCATCCGATATTAGAAAGCGCTTAACCACCTAGGTCCTAGGCGACCTTGGCCATCAAATAAAGTAGCCCGATAGTCATACTACCACCTTGGAGCACCAAGACGTACCAAGTCACCTTCCCCCTGTTTCTTCTAATTCGGTGGGCGGTCTGTCTTTCTTCCGGTGTCGAAGTCGAGCTTTGAAAATACTACCTACTACTTAACTAAGCCTACGAAGCCGTTAGGACTTGATCGTAGAGATCATCTTTAAGTTTCCTATTATAACCACAGCTATCTCCAAAGGAAGGGCCAAGAAGTAGGTAGTACTTTCCCGAATGTCTGGAGAATCAAAGTTGGCCCCTTAAAAGGGCCGAATTTCAGTAAATATATATTTTCTCCGGAGAATCGAATGCATCCAGACCATAGGCCGGCAATTCCTTTCCTGGGAGGAAAACTCCAATGCTTTAATATAGCATGCGCTCTCTCTATGCATAGAGTAACCCGATGAATCCATATCGTCGTCCTCCATACAGCTCAATAGAGCTTAGGTTGCCCAATGTGTTCAGCGGAACAGCAGACCTGCTGGATCGTGTCAATACTCCACACTCCTTTCACTATAAGGATAACCCTACTAAATCAATACCCAATACCCAATACATTAAGGACTCTTGGGTAGCCGCAGCCAGGATATTCTTAAATGCCTGCACGATGTCGAGAAGAGCTTCCAGCAGAAATTCTTTGCGCTTTTGTGATCCCTCTACCAATTAATTGGGGGGCCGTTTCACCCGATCTCTCGTGGAATCATATCATATAGATCAATGACGACCTCCTTGGTCGACACGGAGAGAGAGGGCTCAATGTAAAAATGTATTAGATTTCTACTCCCACGGGGAAAAATCAAAGGTCTTGTAGACGAATTCTGAATGATGGTGACTCGTACTTCTTCCGACCAAGGGTTATTACTCGTATTTCTATATAACACTGTTTAACTCGCACCTATAAGGGGATATGCGGGTTAGAGGTTTAGAATATGCCCGAGGTAGGCATACCGGTCGTTAGAGGCGACTAATATGCACATAGGTAATGGCGTGCTAACTCGATGGTTGATATGATGCCTCTCATTAACCATCTACTCCGTCCATACAGATGGAGGGACGACAAGACCCAGAAGGTTCCACCGGTCATACCATATGGCTACCACGACGGTCGGACAGTGCCGCAAAGCAGTACCGGGTTCATATCCGGCCAACGACTTTCAATTTCACCATCACTCCCCAAAACCTTCGGGGAGTGTTCTTGCTGTTACAACAACAACAACAAGGGACGTGCCGACTGATACTGTTGAAGCACTCTTGTTGTCAGAGCCTGGGTGATGGCCGTGAGAAGCAGGAGGCTAGGAAAACAAAAGCTGGAAAAAAGTTGACTTTCCTTTAACTTTGCAATTGGCAACTTCTTTTGAAATACAACTTTTCGCCATATTTCAAACTTTCACTTCTCTAGATTCTAGACATTGAGTAATAGCTGACTGACCGCTTACACATCACTTCACGAAAACACATTTTTAATTCCAAGCAATTAATGTTTTACAACTCGATGCTCAACTCAACTCATTCATAAGCAGAGAGCGCATGTTTGATGAAAAAAAAAATTTTTAAATTAAAAAAAAAAAAAATTTTAAAAATTAAAAAAAAAAAATTTTTAAAATTAAAAAAAAAAATTAAAAAAAAAAATTTGAAAAAAAATTTAAAAAATTAAAGTGCGGTGAGCAGTGCCATTTTATTGGTATACTGGGCTCGCATTTGATTTGCTTGGTGAAAATTGAAAAATGTTTGCTGACAACACAACACCGCAGCGAAGCATCAAAATATTTTGTCACCGACGTTGCATTGGGCAAAATGAGTGATCAGCAAGCAATGTGTTATTGTTGCATTTAAGTGCACGAATATATGTATATAGAAGAAACAGCAACAACAAAAAATGTTGCTGCAATTAGAAATGCACTCGTGAATAAACTGTTGTTAGTGTTGTTGTTGTTGTTGTTGTTGTTGTTGTTGTTGTTGCTCTTGTTCTTGTTTTATTGTTAGCTATGGATCGTCTAATATAATCATTCACTATGACACTCAGACTCGTTGTTGCTTTTTGTTTTTTTTTTTTTAACTAAATTAATGACTTAATTTTTATAAAATTCGCAATTACACGAAAATTTCATTCAACATTTCAAATTAAAATATTACTTTTGCAAAATACAAATTGTTTCCTGACTAAATGTATGTTTGTCTATCTCATTGCAGGGCATATATATATATATGAATATGAATTTGAACTTATCACTGCAGCGAAACTACTTTACAACTAGTTGGTGCACCGGGCCCAACTAGTCACACGGCTAAAAATTTTTCAAAATTTTTTGTACAATATTTCAAACCGTCCAAATACCTACAAAGATTTTAAATTTTTTTTTGCTTTGTTTGGATGTAATTGAATTTTGCGCACAAAAATTTAATGTGCGGCATAGCTCAGCGGTAGGGCAGTCGACTGTGACTCCTGAGCGTTTTCGTTCGAATTCTGCCAGCTGCCACATTTTCTTTAAACTTTTCGGTTTAAAATTAAAACTTTTTGGTTTGAAAATTAAAATTTTTCGGTTTAAAATTAAAACTTTTTGGTTTGAAAATTAAAATTTTTCGGTTTAAAATTCAAACTTTTTGGTTTGAAAATTAAAACTTTTCGGTTTAAAATTAAAACTTTTTGGTTTCAAAACTAAAGTTTATTATTGAAAGCTTATTCAAGATTAAATTTTGCCAACAGCATTTATGTGTGCGATGTAGCTCAGTGATTGAGCAGACGGGCATAATGCGGGGAGTCTTGGTTCGAATCCCCACCAACAGACAAAAAATGTATTTTATCTTTAAAAAATTGTTAAAACATTTCTGGCTTATAATTGAAAACCCGATTCATTTAGCCAATTTTCTTGAAAACTGTTCTAGATTGAATTTGAAACCAAATTTGGTTTGGTCATATATCCCTGCAGGCAAAGGAACTGGTATGTGACATATCACATACCAGTCACAAGCAGAATTGCCCTATCCTAGTTCAGGTTCATATTAGTATGAAAACGACCCAGAACTTTAACTTGGGGTTGTCATTGGAGGGAACCAATTGCCACCTTATACAGACTTTTGGGGCGAAAATGTGATGGATTGGAAGGAAGACTCCTGATTGATGGAAAAAGCAAGGAAGCCTTGTGATTGGTTGAAAGGCCCAGCTCACTACCGAAAATGCACGAACAAACTCAACGACGAAAACCGACACATTTCAAGACGACAAATGGTCCCCCTGGGCCAGCTGAAGTGGTGAATACGGACCTACTACTAGGAAGACTCTGAGTAATGCAGGTGGTGGAAATTCACACCCTCTGCATTACAATAGGTCTTTATAGTAGCGGGTCCGCTATCACTAGTTCAACCGCCCCTTTGGTGGCAATTGTCACCATTTGCCTGAAGGGATGTACATATGTAGTCCAAAAAAGTTTGAAATTTAGGTTAAAATTTTTAACCATGCAGAAACAAAAAAAATTAGTGTGACGTCAATATGACGTCAAATCGACTATTTTATTTAATTTTGTTTTTGTACTTAAAATATTAATGCTTTAATTTTTCTTCAGTTGATTTAATTTGAAAAATTTTATTCTTAACTTTTTAATATTTTTTTATACAATTTTATTTAATTTTCTATTATTTTAATTTATTTTTTTTTTTAGTTTTAATTTTTTACGATTTTGTTTAATTTATTTTATATAATTTTTATTTTACCTTATTTTATTTTTTTTTTAATTTTATTACAATTTTTTATATTTTTATTTTTTAATTTTATTTTTTTTTTTTAATTTTTTTTAGTTTTATTTATTTTTTTATTTCTTATATTTTATTATATTTAAAATTTTTTTTTTATTTTTTATTTAACTTTACTCAATGTTTTATTATTTTGTTTTATTTTATTTTAATCTATTTTATTTTAATTTATTTGATGCTACTTTACTTTACTTTTTTAACTTAATTTGATTTAATTTGTATTTTTTATTATTTCTAATTTTATTTTATTTTATCATTTGTTTTTTCTTTTCTTTCATTTTTTAATTTTTTATTTTTTTTTGTTTTATTTTACTTTTTTTTAATTTTTTAATTTAATTTAATTGTACTTTATTTTTATTATTTCTTGTTTTATTTTGTTTTACTTTATTTTATATTATTTTAGTTTATTTTACTTTTTATTTTGTTTTTATTTTTTCTATTCCGTTTGATTTTATTAATATTGCCACTTTATTTATTTTATTTTATATAATTTTGTTAGTTAATCTAATTTTATTTTAATACGTATATTTTTTTTATTTTACTTTATTTGATTTTATTTCATTTTATTATACTTTTTTATATTTTTTTAATTTAATTTTTTTTTAAATTTATTTTTTATTTTTATTTTTTTAGTTTTATTTACTTTTTTAATTTTTTATATTTCAATATATGTATTTTTTTATTTTTTTATTTAACTTTACTCAATGTTATTTTATTTTGTTCTTTTTTATTTTACTTTACTTTTTTAATTTAATTTGTATTTTTTTATTATTTCTTATTTTATTTTATTTTATAATTCTTTTTTCTTTTTCCTTCTTTTCTGCTTTTCTGCTTTTGTTTTCTTTATTTTAAAATTTTTCATTTAATTTTATTTTAATTTTATTTAATTTATTTTTTTTTTCATTTTCTTTTTTTTTTTCATTTTATTTATTTTTTTTTTGTTTTTTTGTTTTATTTTTTTTTTTGTTTTTTTTTTTTATTTTACTACTTTTTCTCTCTCAATCAAGGTACGATATCAAATTTTTTAGTGCTGACAAATAAATGTTATATAGACATTGCCCAAAAATCCCCTTAAAAATTTTGTATTTCTTAAAAGGTGGTTATCAAATGTCTACAATCAAAACATTAATTTAGAGTTCAATTCATTAGCATTTCATACATTTCATGGAAATTTTGAAGACCCAACTCAATAAAAGTTCAGAATTCTTAAAAAATCCATTGCCACAAACAAACCATTTATTAGATATCGCATAGTCATAAGCAAAAATTAAATATAATTGAATATTAAATAAACGAAAATTTTTGTGTGATAAAATCTGTCATTCACCTGTTGTCACTGGTGCTGCTGCTACTGCATCAGCAGCGCGCATATCTTTATAAATACTAGCCATAGCTAATTGTATGCATATTTTTGTAGCTTGAAGTGATGATGCTATGTAGGTGAGTTGAAAGCAAGTCATTTTATGTCGCAGTAGATGTGTCATGCGATACGAAACGATGCGATACAAATGTGAGGCGACACGGCTCAACTCTTACAAAGCGTAAGAACATCAAAAAGATAAACGAAACAGTGTTGCGGTAATAGACAAAATGATGCAGAACTCAAGCGTGTGTATGTATGTATGTATTTTGCTTGCAACATCACCCATACGAACAGTGACAGATCACTCATACGCCGTGTATGCCACACTTTGAATCTAAGAATTTGATTAAATTAGCGAGGCGGGAACATGCTGAATTGCAACTTAGTCTAGAATTTCTATATTAACAAATGAAAAATGTTGCGCCAGGTAAAAATTCGTGATGCAGATTTATGGTGAAATTATGATAATTATTATTAGATACTCGTATCTAAATATGAATCTTTGTCTGCATGTATAGGCGGGTATTAGCATTATCCAAATATGTATGCGGAAGGTGTACCAAATATCTTTGCTAATGGTTCTCTTAATTTTTAGGCAAAATTTGTTTAATTTGAGTGAATTTTAAATGATAAACTTTAATGAAGTCAGCAAATTTCTAGTCAACAGAAAAAAATAATAATTTTGAATATTTACATAATTTATGTAGGTTACGAAAAGCTAATTTGCAATTACTTAAAATATGTTATTATATTTTGCTTTGTTCTTTTTATTTAATTTTATTTTATTTTATTTTATTTTATTTTATTTTGTTTTATTTTGTTTTATTTTATATTATGTTATTCTATGTTATGCTATGTTATGTTATTTTATTTTATTTTATTTTATTTTATTTTATTTTATTTTATTTTATTTTATTTTATTTTATTTTATTTTATTTTATTTTATTTTATTTTATTTTATTTTATTTTATTTTATTTTATTTTATTTTATTTTATTTTGTTTTATTTTGTTTTATTTATTTTATTTTATTTTATTTTATTTTATTTTATTTTGTTTTATTTTATATTATGTTATTCTATGTTATGCTATGTTATGTTATTTTATTTTATTTTATTTTGTTTTATTTTATTTTATTTTATTTTATTTTATTTTATTTTATTTTATTTTATTTTATATTAAGTTATTCTATGTTATGCTATGTTATGTTATTTTATTTTATTTTTTATTTTATTTAATTTTTTTAATTTTTCGTTAGTTTACTTTTTTACATTATTTTATTTAATTTGGTGATTATTTTATTTTGTTTTATTTTATTTTATTTTATTTTATTTTATTTTATTTTATTTTATTTTATTTTATTTTATTTTATTTTATTTTGTTTTATTTTATATTATGTTATTCTCTGTTATGCTATGTTATGTTATTTTATTTTATTAAATTTTTTTAATTTTTTGTTAATTTACTTTTTTATATTATTTTATTTCATTTTGTTCTACCTTATTTTATTTTATGTAATTTTGTTTTATTTTATTTTTTTAATTTTTTTAAATTTATTTTTTTATACTATTTTATTTTATTTTGTTCTTCTTTATCTTATTTTATGTTATATTATTTTATGTTACTTTTAATTTAATCTAACTTTACACTCAGAGAAAAAACAAGAATTTTGTACTTAAATCAAGCCCAAATCAAGAATTTTGGTCACGAAAGTACGGTAATACCGAAAATTCTTATACGAAGTACAAAATTCTTATATCAAGAATTTTTTTCTTACTTCGAAAATTCTTCTTTCAAGAATAATTTTGTCCGAATTTAAGAACGCCCGGCGCTGTTTCAAGAACAATATATTCTTAGGGTTAGTTTGTTATTCTAAATTTGAAATCGAAAAGATCTTTTTTCAATCCCAATTGTTTCTTAAACTAATACTAAAATTCTCAAAACAAGATTTAAGTTTAAGGGGTTGTGAGTTCGATTCTCGGTGAAGTCAATATATTTTTTTTATATAAAAAAAAAAAATTTTTTTCAGACTTTTTATATTGACTTCATTGAGAATCGAACTCAGGTCCCTCGAACGCTTAACCAGGGTGGTTATTATGCCATCGTTTACTTTTTCTTGCCGCTTTCTAATTACATGTTTGTTCTAAATGACACGTTGCTTTTTGTTGCCTCCACCGGGAATCGAGCTAACGCGCTTTGACTGCTGCACGCACGTCTCTACCATGAGGCTATCGCGTGCTTATGTTTGCAGCTATGTTCTATTGTTATTTTGAGACAGGGTAGTATTTTTTCAAGAAAATTATTTGATTATTTCGTTCATTTCATATCATCTGCATTAGAAACCAATGTAATTCGCAGATAGTTTATGGAATTTTCTTAATATAAGTAAATTTTTCTAATTTATTGATTTGAGTATGTAATAGTTTTGTTTTAAGAACACTTTTTCTTAATTTAAGTACTTTATTCCTATTTGAAGCTTTTTGCATCTTATTTATTGATTTGAGTGTGTAATGCTTTTGTTTTAAGAATAAAATTCTAAATATAAGTACTTTATTCTTATTTGAAGCTTTTTGCATCTCAATTTTTAAGTACGAAAAATTCCTAAAATTTTAAGAATGGAAAAAGATAAATTTAATTCCGGACGGACTTAATTTTAGAATTCTATTTTTCTCTGAGTGTAGTTTATTTTTTTGTATTTCAATAAAATCTTATTTGACCGAATTTAATGTCCTAAATTTTCTTCATAACTAAGACCATTTTTGAAAGGTCCATTGTGATACCACCAACACTAGGACTGTCGGGACTCTCCACATAGCAGAATCCCAGGACGGAGACTCGAGCCGCTTAAAGCCGGGCAATTGCAGACAAGATGCTCCAACGTTTCTTCCTACTCATCCTCTTTGCAGCTCCTACATCTTCGTCGGTAGGGCACACCTAGCCTTTCTGCGTGCCTACCAAAAAGGCTATTAATATGGTTGTAGCTATCTTTCGTTGGCTTGACGGAGCGTGTACTCGTTCAGCATAAGCTAGCATGTGTAAAACGGCATACCTAAGCACACTTTGTCCCGAATAAGCTTGCTGGTGGTGCCCTGCCTGGAAACTTCGTCTGCCCTTTAGTTTCCCACAATGTTCCTGTGTCCCGGGACCCATTTGAGGTTCATGCGGTTCTCTTGAAGAGATCGACGACAGTTGAGCGTCAGTTCTGAGTTGAACGAGTAAGAGGTTCGGGATTTGATGACCGCTTAGGTGCCGCTGAAAACAACGTCTCTCCGAGTGGCGTCCAAGATTGCTGAGACTTCAGCCTGGAAGACTTTGCAATGATCAAGTAGTCTGAAGGAGAGCTCAAGGTCCGGATCCCATGATAAACCTCTCCTCCAACTCTGCTGGCCAACTTCTAGCAGTCGGTGTATATGGAGGTGCTGCCGGATGGGGACCACATCTACCTCGCCTTTAGAAAAGCCTTTTAAACATAACTACTAAATATTGTACTATATTCTAAAACTCCCGCTTTTTTTCTTTTTTTTTTTTCTTTTTCAATTGCATTTAACTTCACTTTTATCGGCTTTGATTTCATTGCACATTCGTTCATATGTCTAAATTTGTGCTCACTTGAATGAAAATACTTCATTTAAAAATAGACTTTCCATAAACTTCATACATATACGCATACATTGTTACCAGAAATTCTAAAATTACCTAACAAGCAACAAGCATCGAATATTACACCATACTCATGGTGTTGTTTTCATTCGTGGCATAACCCAAGAGATCGCACGATCAAAACAAAATTAAGCACTGAAGATGGCTGAATTCGTTTTGTAACAAAATCAAAATTTACAAGGGATGGCGGAAAATCGTTCAAATATAAAACAGATCGCATGTTACAAAACCTATAACCTAAGAAATATGAAAACTCAAACTGATCTTAACACCATATGTTGTCTAAAAACTTCCATTTTTTATGTCGATAGAGAGTCACATTATAGTCAGCCTTAGTAGTTTAGCTTCAAATGTCTCAAAATGTGATATTCCCCACCTATACCATATCCGAAAATATATCTAGTAGACTGATCAAAACCCTTCACAGCAAAGGTCGATCACTGATCAGACTATAGAAGACATTTTAATAAACAATATCATCAGCCATAGGTGCTATATTATTTCATTCTGAAGAAGCGTTACTTAAAACTTTACCTACTCATTGGTTGTGTTGTACGCACCGAAAATAAAAATTATTTATAAATAAAATTTTGTATATATTAAATGCTCTGGTTTCTCCTTCCTCGATTACACACATATCTATTTATTGCTTGCTTTTGTTTTTGTTTTTTATTGCACTTACACTTGTTGTTGCTGCTTGTTGGTGATTTGAGATATTCTTGGATCTGTTTTCAGTTTCTTGTGTATCTGTAATGAAAATACCAACGCAACGCGTTCTTTTCTTTCTTTCTTCATCTACAATTTCAACATTTGCTTTCTATATTTCAATTTCACATGAAAATAGAATCTCTGCAGTCGATTGCTGCATCAACGTAGACGTCTGACGTGTACAATGCACCCAAAAGCGCCAAGTGCACTACAGACTAGGGAAGCTTACTAGAGACGGGGTTTGGAGTAGTAGATTCTCAGTGCATGTTTAGAAGGCATTTGATCGAAAGTTGTAGAAAACAAGAGGGAGATCGAAGGATCGATCATAGGAACATTAAAGAGGGTTAACAAAAAAAAAAATATTTTGTAGAAAAAAAAAAAAAAAAATTCAATCATGACAAATATTAGAGAAAACAAAAAGTTTTGTTATCAAAAAAGAAACAATTAAATTTACTCAGAATGTTTAGAAGGCATTTGATCGAAAGTTGTAGAAAACAAGAGGGAGATCGATGGATGGATCATAGGCACAATAAGGAGGGTTAACAGAAAAAAAAAAAAATATTTTGTAGAACAAAAAAAAAAAAATAATTCAATGATGACAAATATTAGAGAAAACAAAAAGTTTTGTTATCAATAAAGAAACAATTAAATTTACTCAGAATGTTTAGAAGGCATTTGATCGAAAGTTGTAGAAAACAAGAGGGAGATCGATGGATGGATCATAGGCACAATAAGGAGGGTTAACAGAAAAAAAAAAAAAATATTTTGTAGAACAAAAAAAAAAAAATAATTCAATGATGACAAATATTAGAGAAAACAAAAAGTTTTGTTATCAATAAAGAAACAATTAAATTTACTCAGAATTACGAACTATTTCTTTAATTGAAAAAAAAAAAATAATAATAATAAATTAAGGTTGTTTTGAATTATGCAGGGTGTAATTTAAATAAAAAATCATAAAATATTTATTTCTTTGTTATTAGAAAGTAAAAAAAAAAATCACATAGGCTATTTTTTCAGCAAATTTCAAATTAAAAATATCAACAGCAATAAAGAAATTTGTTGAACAAAAAAATATTATTATTTCTTGGTCTAAAGCTTGCAATTACAATGAAGTTTTCTCTTTTTTTTCAAATTTTGTGTTTTTTTTTTAGAAAGTACACAATACTGAACCAAAAAATTTAAGCTCGCCTTAAGTTATGCTATGGATACATACACGGAGATTATCTCCAAAAAATCTTCTTTAATCAGATCCAAATTTTACCCTGACATACACAAAATTGAAAATTAACAGCATTGAGAATTACTACTTTGGTTGTTATTGCACCAATGCATTTTACCTACCTCGGCGACATCTAGCTGTCGAAAGTCAGATTTTACAAACCAGCGCGACGCCATCTGTCAGCTACCCTTAATTTCCTAGTGTTTATTGCTGTTGTTGTCTATTTATCTACAGAGTGTTGCCAGTGCAAATTTTTTAAAACTGCTCAAATCTTCTTAATTTTTGGGAGTTATAATGAAGATTATGCTCAAGTTAACTCCTAAAAGCGGAGTTAATTCGGAATTTGCGCTAATGTATCAGCCGCATAACATACTCAAATAATATGCTCTATTCATATTTAAGTAGTTCCAAGGCAGTATCCACCACTGTATCTCACATACTTTATTTCTAAGCGATAGGAAGTTCGTAAAAAAAAAGTATTTTTCATTTGAATTTTTTGTTTAATTTTACTTGCAATCGAGCTAATTACATTCGTGGATAAATTTGTATTAATTTTTTTAAACAAAAACAAGGAGAACGGCGTTGAATTTCATAGTCCCGATCGTTTAAATGCCAATTAGGTAGTTAGGTAGGTTGTAGTGGCCGGTAGGTTTTAGGCCCCGGAGGTCCCGTTGTAATACCACATGGATCTGAAGGTAGAAACAATTCCCGTTGATGCCCACGCCTCATCCACAACGCCAATCAGCTGCCCCAGCCAAACCTACGGAAATCAATGTAACCGCTTACACTTGTCATGACATGGCGCCAACGCGTCTACATTGACTTCCGTAGGGCCGGCCGGGATAGCTGACCAGCGCCACGGGTTCGACGCCAGCGCCAACGAAGACTGTTTGTGCCTTAACTGACCCCCTACTCGAACCATTTTGTGGATTTCGCGAAGCGCAGAATGTCCCTTGGCTTAACTAAACATAATTCGTCGAGATGATGAAAAATACCAGACCCCAGATATTTTAACCTACTACCCCACAGCGTGGAACATTCACATAGGAGGTTCCTCACCGTTTCAGGCTTCTCCTCATCTCTACAGCTTCTGCAGAAGTCATTAAAGGGAATACCCAGCCTTTCTGCATGCCTGCCTAGACTTATATGCCCCGTTATAAGCCCCATCAGTAAGGAGAGTTCCTCCCTTCTTAGTTTGAGTAGGTCCTCCGACCTACCAACTATGGTCACTGGCCGCCAGCTTCGCATGACTTCCCATCTATCACTTGCCTGTTGGAGGAACTTATGCTCGTTAGGAGTTTACTAGTAGCGATCGGCACGCCTAAACCCTTCCAGGACTGTGAAAGTGTAGCGGATGTACCCCCTCTTGCAAGCTCGTCAGCCATCTCGTTAACCGGTATGTCATAGTGTCCAGGCACCATACCAAGTGAATCGACAGTTGCTCAGCCATCTCGTTGAGAGATTTGCGGTGGCCCTCCACCCTAAGAGCTTCTTGACTATCAGAGAAGATGTAAACATCACCATTATTGATGCCTACTCTCTTCAGAGTCATCAAGTTTCGCGCCGTCTATGTACATATGGATAGAACCGTTATCTAGGGAAGGTACAGTGTCCCAATATTCTCTTTCCGGAAATGTAAATTAAGTGAAGTCAAATTTGTTTTCGCCAAAAACTCAAAAGAATAATTTCATAAAATTTATTCCCTCCCCCCTCTCTAATATACTAGTATTTCTATCCATTCTGTTACGTCATTGCAAATACAGAATTTCCAAAAAATCAAATTTCGATTTCATACCTACCTACCAAAAAAAATTTATTTTTAGCAAATATCCGGAGCAAGAGTTCTGTAATTTGTTTTTCAATATTAATTAAGCATTTTCTGCTGCTTTACTTTCAAAAATTTCTCAAATTATACAAAAGTACTATATAAAGAAACGTAAACACGAGGCAAAATTTCTTAAAACGAAATACGAAACTTCTATTTATTGCTTGTTTTCGTTGTGCTGAGTGAAATGATCTACGTTATTTGAGATTTCGTGTGTTGGCGTGTAGCCAATTTCGAAATAAGACAAAGTGGAATGTCGTGCTCACGAGCAAATGTGGTGTACATGAGGGGGAGAACATGTCTTAATTTTGAGAATTGAGAGGAAAATTAGAGAAATAAGAGGGATAAAAAAAGGAGAGGCACAAGTGTTTGCTTAACAGAGAGAAAATTAATTTAAGAGTTCAATGACAAGAGCGTAATATAAAAGATTTTTTTTGTATCCCAAATAACACTGTACGACAGCCAAAAAAAATCCCAGAGGGTTTACTCACTCTTATATATGTATGTAGGTTAGAGCGTATCACCAAACAAAGTCGGCCGTACCTCCCCTCATATGAAGTGGTTTTTGAAAATCATTTAAAAAAAATTATATTTTTTTTTCTGGCAACCCTAGATGTCGCCCAATTGCATTTTTCTTCATATCTTCGGCATTTTTTGTCGGATTTTAAAGTGTGGTACCACAACGAAACGCATGAGCTCAATGAACTTTCTTGAGAAAAAACCTCCTCTTTGAGATGAAAAAATTGATGTGTCAAACTTTAAAATCCGACAACAAATGTCAAAGATTTTAAGAAAAATGTAATTGGGCGACATCTAGGGTTGCCACAAAAAAAAAAATTTTTAATGTTTTTCAAAAACACTTCGTATAAGGGGAGCCCGAGACGCTTTAATGTAGGTATTCATATTTTTTTAACTTAAAAAGATATATTATATTAAAATTAAACTGTACAACAAAACTAAAGTTTTTGAAAATCCCACCGGGTTTCTCAACGGTTTCTAAAGTTTTGGACGTGCTGAATCTGAATCTGTAGTCAAATATTTCGAATCACCCTAGGTTTTCTCTCCAGAGGGTGGATTGTTCCGAGATCGGTCGTAGTAAACTTTTTTTTTTTTTGAAATTTCTTTTTCTGCTTAATAAATTACTATACCCCAATTTTTTTGTACTACGGAACATCTGTATGCCGCCAAATTTAAAATCCAAATTAAATTACGGTTCCTTGACCCCAGAAAAATTGTTAATTTATTAAAAAAAAAAAAAAAATTGTATACAACTACAGTGGAATTTTCAACAACTTTAATTTTGTTGCACAGTGTAATTTAAAATGTACATTTTTTAAAATAAAAAAAATATTTATATAAAAGTTAGTAAATATTTAAAGTAGGTATGTACTTTGTTTTATAAATCTTTTTTCTTTATCTTTCAGATCACTTCAGATCAGTATCCAAAAAAAACCTAAAAATGCACTGCTTTCAGCAATAAACAAAAAAAATTTAAGTATTTTTATTTTAAAAATAAAAAAACAAAAACAAAAAGTCTGATTAAAAAGTAATAAATTAAAAGAACAACAAAAACAGAATGCTGCAACATACCGCCACAGATTTCTATGATTTGGCCGCCGCTAATGCTGCCGTATTGAGTGCGCGTCAAACGCCACCATACAGTCCGACGGGTTTGATAGGCACCAGTGTGGGCCTTAGCAATAACAACACAAGCAATACTAGTTTAGATATGCTAGGACATAATGGCAGTATTATTGGACCTGGTGGCGGACATATCGGCAATGGTAATGGTAGTAGTAATGGTCGTGAAACTTTGCCCAGTTTTGGATTTACACAAGAGCAAGTGGCTTGTGTGTGTGAGGTATGTGAAATGATATACATATGTAAGTTATTTTCAATATAGGAAGGATGGCTCGTCTTCGGCATGTGTCTAGATTAAAGCATCCTGCCAGGCCTCGTGGGCCTGACAGAAGGCTTCGCTCTCGACACCAAAATTCTGCAGCAGAGAAAATGGGAGGTTTCGACTGAGCTTTCCTGTTTATCTGGTTTCTTTATGGAAAGTTTTAAATTGCTCTCTTCCATGAGCGGGTGTCCGCATCGTAGTCACGCAGAAAAAGAAACTGGTCAGGGCATCAATGCTCTTCTCGTCATCTAAATCAGAGCTATCTGCAAAGCTACTCCTTCAGTCTTATCGAAGTTGACAACTTTCGAATTTTGAGTAAGTTGGAGTTATAACTACTTCAGGAGCATGACCAGTACTTCTGCTAGGCCCAATGGTGTCACTAAAAAATAGACTGTAGCCTTCGGCGTGGGGGAATATCCGCTCCACTCCGAGGCTAAGATAAATCGCAGGCATGCACTGGACTAGATATGCTCTAACTAAAATGGAAACTCAAAAAAGAAATTTAATCATCTCCAACGGGTTAAGACTTAGAAGTTCCTGCGGTAAGGTATACCTGTCGTAAGAGGCAGCAAAAATATACGACCTCGAAAGTTCCAGGGTCCAAACATATCGATCCCGAGACGGAATTCGTTCCGGAAAAACACTGCCCATATCCGCGACAGTCCACAAACCTGCCAGGAGTCTTTTGCGGCCTGGAATTGAACAAATCGCTCCTACTGCGTCGGGCTCATTAACGAAGCTTACTGGATCCATATCCGACAAAGGTCTTCTTTAACGGAAACACACCGCTAAACCTTTTTGCCGGTTTTAGCTTTGAATCTATAGTGTAAATCGAGCTTGCTAACTAAATCAAGACGTCTTGGGTACGATTCCCGGGGCGTAATAGTACTTATGACCAATCCCACAGAGCATATTTCTGCAATAAAGAAGCTTTTCACAAAAGTCTGAAGTCCAAAAAACATTGGACAACACTTTTCTCAGTCAGCCCAGGAGGGAGTTGAGTCCTTAGAACAAAAATCTGAACTGCTAACTAAAAACAGTATCATTCAAAAACAGCTGATTTTATGATTCTTCTTTTCTTTCTTTTTCCTATCAAGGTACTCCAACAAGCTGGCAACATCGAAAGACTGGGACGTTTTCTCTGGTCTCTCCCACAATGTGATAAACTGCAATTGAACGAGTCTGTGCTAAAAGCGAAGGCCGTTGTTGCATTCCATCGTGGACAATATAAAGAATTATATCGTCTACTCGAACATCATCAATTCTCACCGCATAATCATGCTAAATTGCAAGCGCTTTGGTTGAAAGGTAAGGAAAGTAGGGATATGAATGCGAGTTAAAAAAAATTTATTACTCAATAATCGATTTTTTTGACTTATATGAAGATAAATTAATTTGTAAAAACCGATTTTTAGATAAAATAAGCGATATTTGTTCGTATTTCAATTTTTTCTAGGAGAAATGCAAAAACTAGGAATGTCATCTCAAGTCGGAAAAATCGATTTTTTTTTGTTTAGAGGTAAATCGATTGTTGTTCATAGTTCAATTTTTTCCTTCGAAAAATGCAAAAACTAGGAATGTAACTTCGAGTCGGAAAAAGAGTCGGAAAAAGAACTTAAGAATAATACTTCTTTAGGGATAAATTGATTTGTGAAAACTCGATTTTTATAGAAAATAATCTGCTTTTGTTCATACTTTTGTTTAGATTAGAGATATAAAGAAAAAAATCGATTTTTGTTTATACCTCTTTTTTTCTTTAAAAATGAAATAGCTACATAGTAATGTGACCTTGATTTGGAAAAACCCGATTACTCAATAATAATACATCTTTAGAGATAAATTGTTTTGTGAAAAATCGAAATGTGCAAAAAACTAGGAATGTGAACTTGAGTCGGAAAAATCGATTACTCAATAATGTCAATAATCGATTTTTGGCTTAGAGATATGTAAATTCATTTGCGAAAAATCGATTTTGAACATAATGATCAGTTTTTGTTCATACTACGTTTTTTTTCTTCGAAAAATTCGAGAAATTTGTAATGTTATCTCGAGTCGGAAAGATCGATTACTCAATAATCGACTTTTTGCTTAGATATAAATTGATTTGTGAACATCCGAACTTCATAGAAAATAATCAATTTTTGTGCTTACCACGATTTGGAATGTGAACTTGAGCCGGAAAAATCGATTACTTAATAATCTCAATTATCGATTTTTTGGCTTAGAGATATGTAAATTGATTTGCGAAAAATCGATTTTTGAATAAAATGATCGGTTTTTGTCCATACTATGATTTTTTCTTCGAAAAATTCAAAAACTTGTAATGTTATCTCGAGTCGGAAAGATCGATTACTCAATAATCGATTTTTTGCTTAGAGATAAATGGATTTGTGAAGATCCGAATTTCATAGAAAATAATAAATTTTTCTGGATACCACGATTTTTTCTTCGAACAATTCTAGGCATTTTATCTCAATTCGGAAAGATCGATTACTTAATAATCGATTTTTTGTTTAGATGATATGTAAATTGATTGGTGAAAACTCGATTTATGAACATAATGATCAGTTTTTGTTCACACTACGTTTTTTTTTCTTCGAAAAATTCAAGAAATTTGTAATGTTGTCTTGAGTCGGAAAGATCGATTACTCAATAATCGATTTTTTGCTTAGAGATAAATTGATTTGTGAATATCCGAATTTCATAGAAAATAATAAATTTTTGGGCATACCACGATTTTTTCTTCGAAAAATTAAAAAACTAGGAATGTTATCTCGAGTCGGAAAGATCGATTACTTAATAATCGATTTTTTTGTTTAGAGATATATAAAATGATTGGTGAAAAATCGATTTATGAAAAAATGAACGGTTTTTGTAAAATCTAATAATGTCTTGAGTGGAGAATATCGATTACTCAACTATCGATTTTTTGTTCATGCCGCGATTTTTCCTTCGAAAAATTAAAAAACTAGAATTTTTTTGTTTAGAGATACATAAATAGAATAAATTGCGTCTAGTTTATATTTTGATTTTTTCTCCGAAAATTTCAAAAACTAGGAATATGATCTGGAGTCGATTACCCAATTTTTGTTTTTTTTTTTTTGTTTAGAGAGAAACAGAAAATAATCGATTTTCGTTCATACCTCGATTTTTTCTTAGAAAATTCAACAACTAGGAATGTTATATCGATTCGGAAAAGATCGATTACTCAATAAAAATGTAAAAATAAATTTTTTGTTTGTTTAGATATGCAACGATTTTTAAACAAAATAATCGGTTTTTAGATTAAAAAAAATTTAAGTCGATTAAAAAATCGATTGAAAACGAGATCGTTATTTTTTTACATCCCTAAGGAAAACATTACTGAATATTTGCATAACCTATTACATAGAAAAATTCGACATAAATTACTATTACGCACCTGTCTATCAATTAATAAATTCAAAAACGAAGCACTCTTTTAACTCCCATCTTCTTGTTTTTTTTGTTTCTTTTCTTTCCGTTTCCATTCATATTTTTTTATTTAAATGTAGCGCATTATGTGGAAGCCGAAAAACTGCGCGGAAGACCTTTAGGTGCTGTTGGTAAATATCGTGTACGTCGCAAATTTCCACTGCCACGCACAATTTGGGATGGTGAAGAGACGAGTTACTGCTTCAAGGTGAGTGCTTACTACATACGAAGTACATAAGCGTGCAAATGTTCGTGTGTTGCAATAAGAATTTTGAACTTTCGAATAAAAGTCAGTGTTACGGTAAAGTCAGCGTTGCATTTTTGGAATTCTATTTTGCGCTTATCTTATTTTGTACAGGGGTAACTTTTTTGAAAAGTTTTCACATATGAGGGTTCGTGTGAATAGTTACATATATTATGCAGGAGAGCAATGTTTTGTATATGAAATCATAGTAGTGTTCCAATTTGCAATTTTGAGTTATTTTGAAGGATCACATGCATGCATTCGTATTAGAGATGTTCCGGAGACTAGTTTAACGGAACCGGAAATCGGGGTTTTTTAGTTGGGGTTAATTTTTATTGTACCTCATAAATTTTAGAACCCTAAAAAATGTCACTCTTTTTACTGTTTTTTTTTTTAAAGCGACTGAGCAACTGTTGATTAAAATTTATTGATTTTTTCTTTAATTTTCTTTGCTTATGAAAAATCTTCCTTCAGCCATGCTAAGCTCAAAAAATATTTTCAATCCAAACTAGTAAAAATCATGCATATTTCAAAAAAAAAAAAGTAAGGAAACCTAAATTCGGGTAAACCCAACATTAAATACCCAGCGATTTCTACCATTAGGTGCCACGCCCACTTAACAAAATTGATCAACAAATCATAATAGAATGACCAGGGGGATTCACCTATAAAATTCTATCATTTTTAGCCATTTCAGCTGCCGTGATATTTGAATTTATGTGATTTTCGAAATTTTCGATATCGAAAACTGAGCGTGGTTATTATCCGATTTCGCCCATTTTCAATAGCAACCTACCTTGGCCAGAAGGTAACCTGTTTACCTAATTTCATGCAAATATCTCAGTTTTTATTGAAGTTATGTAAATTTATGTGATTTTCGAAATTTTTGATGTCCAAAAAAGGGGTGTGGTTATTATCCGATTTCGAAAATTTTCAAAAGCAACCTACCATGGTCAGAAAGTAACCGGTATACCAAATTTCATACAAATATCTCAATTTTCCCTCAAGTTATGTGATTTTCGAAATTTTTGCGATATCGAAAAAGGGGTCGTGGTTATCATCTGATTTTGCCTATTTTCAATAGGAACCTGCCTTAGCCAGAAGGTAACCTGTATGGCCAGAAGGTAACATATATACCAATTTTCATACAAATATTTCAATTTTTATATTTTGATCGATTTCGAAAATTTCCAAAAGCAACCTACCATTATCAGAAAGTAACCGTTATACCAAATTTCATACAAAAATCTCAATTTTCCCTCAAGTTATGTCAATTTATGTGATTTTCGAAATTTTCCATATCGAAAAAGGGGGCGTGGTTATCATTCGGGTTTCCCCTTTTGCAATAGCAACCTACCTTAGCTAGTATTTAACCTGTATACCGAATTTCATTCAAATATCTCAATTTTCCCCTCAAGTTATGTCAATTTATGAGATTTTCGATATCGAAAAAGGGGGCGTGGTTATTATCCGATTTCGCCCATTTTCAATAGCAACCTACCTGTATCATGGACTAGCGTTGCAACTCCGATTCCAAACAAAAGCAATCGAAAGTTCAAATCAATCGAAAGTTACGACATTTCGAAAGCTGAAGTGAAGCTTCGTAACATCCCTAATTAATACATTTATGTGCTTTTTTTCAAACTCCGTGAACCTGAAGAAACGTAGGAATTTTATTATCCAAAAGCCAATACTGTTGCTGCAATGGCTTCATTTGATTAACTTATGACCTTTTTATACATTTTTCATACAAACAAGTTGAACTCATTTCCTCTACGGCCCATATACAGTAGGTATATGTAGGTTTTTTTTGACTCGAAAAGAACATTATGGCCCATAATTTATGGGTCTACTTTCAATATATCCATCACAATTTTTGCATTGATTTTTTATATGCTCCACCAAGCTTTGATACTCTGTATAAAACTGATATGTTCAAAGTTAGGCGGTTTATTCAAAAGGTGTTGCATCTATCCCGATTTTACCCTATTTCTTTTTCTCTTTTTAAATTGGCATTTTCTATAATTTTTCCTTTCTTTCTTTTCACAGGAGAAATCTCGATCTGTGTTAAGAGACTGGTACGCACACAATCCATATCCTTCCCCGCGCGAAAAACGTGAATTAGCAGAGGCTACAGGACTGACAACGACTCAGGTGAGTACATTGATCTTACATATATACAAAATGTAAGTTTGTATGTTCGTCGTTAAAACCCAAAATCCTTCACTGATATTTTTGTAATTTTCAAAGTAGATAAATGTAGTCCCTGAGAATGACATAGGCTATTTATTGTTGGGAAAAAGTGGACGATACTAATATAAAAAATATAAAAATTTCTCAAAAATCGAATTTTTTAAATCTTTTTTACTTTTTTTCCTATTTTACTATTTTTATGCACACCAAAAATTTCAAATTTTAGTATAGGTTTCAAATTTACAAAATTTCAATGTCAAAACAGCCATCACTTTGTTTTTCACATTTTATCTAATCTATCAATTTCATCAAAAAAAAAACGCTGCATCTGTTTTTCGCTTGAATACAGCTAATTAAGTTATACATTGTAAAAATTTCATTAATCACTTTGTTGGCCTTATTGAACATAAATACATGCATAAATACATATTTACGTTTTCATAAAAACTAAAAAAAAAATTTTGACTGACTAATAGTATACTTTTCTTTCGGTGTAAGTTAATATTAATTCTAATGTACTGGGAAGTTGTATTTTTAACAAGTTTTTTAATTTAAAACTTTTTTTTTTTAATTTTTTTTCAGGTCTCCAATTGGTTCAAGAATCGCAGACAAAGAGATCGAGCAGCTGAGCACAAAGAGTAAGTGATAAAAAATATATATAAAGAATACAAATACAAAAAAATAATGTTTTTATATGAAGATTTTAAAAACAGCTCCCACACGTGATGATTTGAAGAGCAAAAAAACTGAAAAATAGCTAGCGGGAACCCTAAGTTTGTTTGAAATGGACCATAATATACCTGGTTGTGGGATAGTGTGGCATTCCACAGTTTGAAATATATACCCATGACTTGACTTCAGTTCCCATACGAAATATTGGTATTGGTATCGTGAGGCCTTAGGGGCTATCGTAAAAACTGGGCGTGGCTCTCTACCCCTTCTGCCCATATACACAAAAGTCCTTCACAAGTACTTTGATCTGATATTTTTTTGTCCGACTTATGTCATTCAAAGTAATGTGGAAAGATTAATTAATAATAAAAAAGTCGCGCCCATAACCAACATTTTTTTTTAATTTTTTGCACTATGCTTTACAATTAAGCTAGGTTTGAAAACAAAATTACCAAATAATATTCCCATACGAATGTAACATTTACTACCTTATGACTTTTAAAAAAAATTCTGAAAAAGTAGGCGTGGTCGTTAACCAAATTTTTCTCATTATTATGCGAAAGTTATAATCTTTCTAAATTTGGATACGCCTTTTTTAACAGTTTTTGAGTAAAATCTCCCGATTTTCTTTTTTCATTCAATTTGTCATTTTATTTTTGCTAGTCAAGGAAAAGTAGACTTTGGTAGATCATGAACTAATTAGTTCATTGAACTAGATCATGAAAGTGATCCAGGGGAAACTACTTCCAAATTTCAAATGAACTACTTGAACTATGTAAATTTTTCGTCAAAATTATAGAATTTATTGAGAATGAAAAAATACCGAGAAGCAAAATTGCCTACTTCTTTATCCTCTTTTTAGGTAAGCGCGACCCAGTATTTCCCAAGATTTTATTCTCTGCTGGTTAGCAGGGTTTTATACTACCGTACATAAAGTGGTATTTGTTTCCATTACGAGTCAACTGCAAAAAAAGTGTAGGAGGAATCAAAAGACTCTTTTCTGGATTATTGAGGCCAAAACTCATGTTTTGATACTCCTCCCTAAAATATTGCTAACACATTATTACCTAAGGAGAACAAATACAAATAACTGAACTAAAAACTAACTAAATGAACTAGTTCATTTCGTGAGCTAGTTCGAAATCTCCGATAACTTTAATAAACTAAAGTTCTCAACTCGAATGAAAAGTGGCAGTTTTTTCCAACTTTCGATTTTGTTTTATATAGAAGAAGTAGGAGTATATATAAATAACAGGACTTCCTGTTAAATTAACATGACTTCCTGTTAAATTAACATGACTTCTTGTTAAATTAACACGATTTCCTTTAAATTTAACATTTATTCCTGTTGAAATAACACTATCTGTCTCCTTAGCACTACATCATGTTAATTTAACAAGAACTTCCTTGTTAATTCACCATGATTAAGGTTGAAAAAAATACCTGTGTAAAATTATTCTGCGTGTCTAAAAATTAGATTACCTTGTATGCTAACCACAACTGAGTATAAAAAATCACTACCTACTGCTTGTGATGTTTTTTTTTATCAACACTGCATCCAATTTTTAAAAGAAATATTATAGCTAATTACTTTGTCGTGAAATGCAACCATGAATGTGACATTTCATAGATACTGATGCATTTTACATTTCAACATCACCAACAATAACAACAGACAGAAAAGAAAAATATTTAAATATTTTTCACTAAAATAAATAACCATATAATTAGTGTCAGGGTTGTGAAAATATGTAAGAATCACATTTACAAATGAAATACTCTTGAAAAATCGCATGGAAAATTCGCTGACAAGATCATGTTTTGCGGCTTTAGATCTATGGGGTAAAATCGTATGACCTTGACAATAGCAATGTTCAAAACACAGACAGATAAATACAAGTGATGAAGATATTTAAGTACAGTGACTCAAAGTATTGCACGGCATTTTTTTTAGCTTAAACTAAAAATATAAAAAATAACATAATTGTCTTAATACTCGAACAGCTTATTTCAAAATATTTTTCAAAAACGGCCAATCGAAATTTTTTTTGCAATAAATCCCTATTCCAGAATTTGATTTAAAAACGTCAACAACTATCTGAGCATTTGATAATATTTTTTTTAATAATTTATAAATTTGTATATTAGGGTGCTTAAAAAAAATTTAATTTTTTTAGACATTACCCCCCTCAAATGTTAGAGAATAACTTAACCCTTAGAGATCGCAATTTTTTTTTTTTTTTTTTTCAATATATAAGCGCTCTCACTTTTTCCTTAGAGGCCGCTATTTTTTCTAATTTCCGATAGATTTTTGTGTGGAAAATAATAATTTTTTAATTATATAAAATAAATATTTAAATATTTATATTAAATATTTTCAGATTTTTTTTCTTGAAATCTTCACAATTTTTTATTAACCTGTTTTAATAGTTTAGAAATTTGTATAATTGTTTGAAGCACTGTACTTAAGGGTGATTAGAAAAAGTTCAAGCGTTAATAATTATTACTTAACCCTTAATTTTCCGAAACATTTTGCGTGGAAAAAAATACATATGTATTTTTAGATTTAAAAAACCAAAAAACATTTTAAAAATCAAGTTTAAAAATATAATTGTTATTAGGCCCGGTTTTTCAGTGCATGTTTTAGCTTAGTTGAAACGGACAATTTGTATGGGATAAACCTAGTCAACTTTGTCTGTCGTTTAAACCTGTACTGAAAAACCGGGCCTAAGTGGATTTTAATCGCACTTTTACTTTTTGAAAGTTCACAGCTTAGAATTAAAGAATATGTAAAGGTTTTTTAAATTTTTTTTTTAATTATTGGAAAATACACTTAAAAATATTTTTGTTGTTAAAAAAAATAGCGATCTCAAAGGGTTAAATTACAGCGACTTTTTTTTTTTTTTTTTTTCTTATTAATGAATAACTTTTGAGAGGCTAAGATCTAAAAAAAATATTGTTCGAGTCACCCTACTGTAGATATGTGATTAGTGTACAATATCACATCCTCTCATTTTCCTACACATGCCTCATGCCAAACACTTGAAACTATTCATTTTTATAAATGTGAGACAAAACAGCTTTTTGGACAAGAACCAACAGTAAAATTACAACAATAACAAGAGAAGCAACTTTTCACATTAACAATTATTTTGTTGTTGGTAAAGAGAGGCCACACATTTGTAAGCGATTTTTTCAAAAAAATATTGTTATATTAGATATATTCGAAAAATAATATTTCTTTTTTTTGAAATACTACGTTAATTGACAACCTTTCGTTTAAATGGACAAAATTTTTTTTTTTTTTGTGTTTAAAATAAATTAGCAATCAATTGTGGATAACATGTATATCGACGGTTCGTGTATATCGATACTTTTTCTATTGAATATCGATATTTTTCAGGGACCGCAAATACCAGTTATCCAGCAAAACTTAAACCAAAAAAATTATTGTCAAGGGCTATTGCTACTACCATAAGGAGTACATAGAAACATTTTTTATTACTATCGCTATCGATTGGTGAAAAGATTTTTTTTGTATTTTTTCCGAAAAAAGTTAAAAATAAAAGTTATTTTCCAATTTTTGAAAAATAAAAGAAATTTCTAAACTTTTTTATTCTGATCCGAAAATAAGAGTTAAGTATCTCTGATTTTTTTATATTTAATCTAAAATAAAAGTTTTTCCGAACGAAATTTAAAAATTGGAAAATAACTTTTATTCCAATTTGTGGTGTGTCGCTTTAAATTCTTTTCTTTTTAATCTGACTTTTCTGATTTTAAACTGAAGTTTTTTTTTTAAATTGACTATTCTGATTTTGAAATAAAATTTTCTCAATTTAAACAGAAGTTTGATGAATTTAATATTCTGAATTTTAAATAAAATTTTCAGAACTTCTGTTACTTATTCATATATAAAAACACTCCACTTCTCTTACCAAAAAAACAACATTTCAACATTTATTTAGTTAAAATGAAAAACATCTGCGTACTACGCTTCTAAATAAATATTTGCAAACTATCGTACGTATACTACGGCCGAAATTCAAACATGTGTTAAGTGCTTAGAAGACCGAAGATCAAAGACAATCCTAGACGCTCAAAACAAAATATCATACGAAATTGATCAATTTGACTCCTATTTGAAGTCCTTTCAAACAGATCCGACGGCAATGATAAACACACTCAAAATCGTACCCATAAGTACCAAAGTGTATGCACATGTAAATGCTTACGTACACTTTTTGTATTTCTTTGCAAACATTTGCTCTTTTGTTTTCTTGTTTGTTGGGAAATTTTGCGTTCCTTGATGCCTTCGTCCTTTCGGAGCACAACAACAAGCACAGCGCCATTATTAGACAGGGCACTTTCGCTTTTTTCAGTTTTTACTGGTTTGTTGACTTTTCGACTGCACTGTTTGCATTTACTTTAAGTCCTTTTCCAGCTATGATAATAAGTATAAAGATTTGTTGAAAAATGTTCCAAGTTTTTGTTTGTTGTTTCTTCTTTCTAGCGCCATCTATTAAATGTTGGTATTTATTCTGTCTCCTATCGCTATTATGCAAAACTTATTAAAATTCAACAATATCTATGAAATAATATCTTCCCTCAAAGTGGCGTAAAGCAAGTTTCACCCGAAAGACAAAGAGAAGCAACAAAACAAAGTCAGTGTAACGAGAATGAGTACAACACAAAATTGGATATCAAATTTCAATTTGGTCTACAGTTTTTGGCAACACTTCTTAACAACGAAAAAAATGTACATATGTAGATATCGATTTGCTCACATATACACATTAGGGTGGCTGATCTAAAAAATTTGCATTGAGGAAACTATTACTTGTATTGAGGAAATTATTATTTGTATTGAGGAAATTTTAGCTTGTATTGAGGAAACTATTACTTGTATTAAGGAAGTTATTACTTGTATTGAGGAAACTATTAATTGTATTGAGGAAATTATTATTTGTATTGAGGAAAATATTACTTGTATTGAGGAAATTATTATTTGTATTGAGGAAATTATAGCTTGTATTGAGGAAACTATTACTTGTATTAAGGAAGTTATTACTTGTATTGAGGAAATTATTATTTGTATTGAGGAAATTATAGCTTGTATTGAGGAAACTATTACTTGTATTAAGGAAGTTATTACTTGTATTGAGGAAATTATTATTTGTATTGAGAGAATTATAACTTGTATTGAGGAAACTTTTACTTGTATTGAGGAAATTATTATTTGTATTGAGGAAATTATAGCTTGTATTGAGGAAACTATTACTTGTATTAAGGAAGTTATTACTTGTATTGAGGAAATTATTATTTGTATTGAGGAAATTATAGCTTGTATTGAGGAAACTATTACTTGTATTAAGGAAGTTATTACTTGTATTGAGGAAATTATTATTTGTATTGAGAGAATTATAACTTGTATTGAGGAAACTTTTACTTGTATTAAGGAAGTTATTACTTGTATTGAGGAGACTATTAATTGTATTGAGGAAATTGAGTTCTAAAAGTTAAAGGCAACACTAACTTAAATTGAGGAAAAAAGTCTTTAAATTAAGGCTATTTAGTAGAAGGACATTTTCCCTTATACATATTAAGTGAATCGAAGTAAGAAAACTGGTTCGTTGATTCAAGGAAATGCTTTCTTCTAAATGTAGGGTAACAAAAACTCCGACAGAGGCAAATCTTTGGAGAGAGCTTAGGAAAGGAAACTTCAAAATCCCCGTCGATCCCATGTCTGCTAAAAAAGTTATTCGGGATGAAGAGACAGGATTAAAGTAAAAATCGATTATTTTTTAACAGCTTTAGCCTTAAGAGAAAATCTCGCCTTCCAGGCTTCCATTGCAATTGTATTTTTTTTTCAGGCCCTGAGTACAGCCAGACTACAAAAAATGAAGATATTTACATCTCTTTCTGAACAGACATCGCAAAACCTAGTGCCTTCGTAACCCGAATCTTTTTGCCAGTCTCATTCAAAAAACAAAAAAAAAAACAATTCACCCCAATAAACATATATACACAAAAACAAACCAATCAAAAGTAGATGAGAAACAAGTTATAATGTCTAAAATGAAAGGAGAAGTTTCATGTGTGGTATATATTAGAGATGGAACAAATTAGTGAAGCCACAGTACAAATTTGTATAAAATGTGTTTTTTGGTTTTCTTGAACGGGTTTTTGAAGACAGTGTGTTTTGCCCACAAAAGTTTTGTATGCGACATAGCTCAGCGGTAGAGCAGTAGGCTATCATTCATAGCGCCTCGGTTCAAGTCCTGCCAACTGACACAATTTTATTAATTTTTTTTTTTTCATTTTTAAAACTTTTTGGTATAAAATTAAAACTTTTCCGTTTAAAATTAAAACTTTTCGGTTTAAAATTTTTTGTGACTTTTCATTTATGTAGCTCAGTGGTAGAGAAGTCGGGTATGATGCGAAGAGTCTTGGTTCTAATCCCTGATAAAGAGAAAAAATTTTTTTTTTTAAATGTTAAGACAAAAGTTTAAAATTTAGGATAAAGTTTTTAGCCGTGTATGTAATTTAAAAGCAAAAATCTTTTCCAATAACTATTCATACTCATTAGTTCGTTCGAATTTATTTTAGAAAATACACAGAGTAAAATTAGCTGGGAATGGATAGGAATTGACCGTGATTTTGGTTGAATCTACCCATATTTTGGCTGAATCAACAGATATTTTGGTTGTTATGACCAAATCACTGTCAATTCTTATCCATCACACGGTTAAAAAAATTTTCCTAAATTTTAAACCCGTCTAAAGTTTAAGCGATTTTTTAAACTTTTTTTGGAATATTTTAAACGTTCCAAAAGTTTAAAAAGAATTTCAATTTCTTTTGGTTTCAATTTAAGATCTAAATGAAAAAGCAATCCACATTTTTTTTTTTTTATTTGTTTGAAAGTCATTGAGTTTTTGCCCACAAAAACTTTATGTGCGACATAGCTCAGCGGTAGAGCAGTCGGCTGTGACACCTGGCACTTTCGTTCGAATCCTGCCAAGCGCCACATTTTTTAAATTTTATTTTATTTTTAAAACTTTTCGGTTTAAAAGTAAAATTTTTGGTTTGAAAATTAAAACTTTTCGGTTTAAAATTAAAACTTTTCGGTTTAAAATTTTTGTGACGTTTTCATTTATTTTTGAAAGCTTATTCAAGATTGAATTTTTGCCCACAACTTTTATGTGTGCGATGTAGCTCAGTGGTAGAGCAGATGGACATGATGCGGAGAATCTTGCTTCGAATCCCAGCCAACGGACAAAAAAATTACTTTTTCTTTAAAAAATTGTTAAGACATTTGTGGTTTAAAATTGAAACCCCATTCATTTAGCCAATTTTCCTGAAAACTGGTCTAGATTAAATTTGAAACCAAATTTGGTTTGGTCATATATGTAGTCTAAGAAAGTTTAAAACTTAGGCAAAAATTTTTTGCCGTGCACCAGCTCAATTTTCTTTCTGTGTACTTCTAATCTCAGGGCCGTTTTCTTATTAGCCTTTAATTTTAAAGCTCCCTATAAATGTATCGAAAATTTTTACAGATTACGAATTATTAGAACTCGAAAAAATTTTCAAACGAATAGAACTAGTAAGGGCCCAGGAAAATTAATTTTATATTGGTTTATGAAAGGCAGTACTTAAAAAAAATACTTGTTGATCGAAGCTTAAAAATGTAATATAGCAAGAAACAGCATTAAAATTATATATTAAACCTGCTCCCATCTCTATCATACATATCTATACTTCAACATGACTGATTGTCCTTTCCATTTTCCACTGATTGCATTTCATAGAATAAATTCACATGAATCCAAAAACTTTCATACACGTGTTTATAAACTAATATGCTCCTAGTTAGATAAGTTTTATAATGGAAACAACATGGGATAGAACTCCAAATAGATACAACGTGAAACTTTAGTCGTGGGGACGCCTACCCCAGTTTGAAAATCATTTAGGATATAAGTTATCTAAGTAAATGCTTATGTACAGTGAGCTAAGGATATTATGAACAAATTCGACCAATAAAAGAATAGGGAAATAAATAGAAATGGAAATAAAAAAGCGTGGTAAAAAGAAGAGGTAAAGAATGGAGATGATTAGACAAGGTCTGCTACTTTTATAATTAACAAAAATTTTAGAAAATCACCAAACACCTAATCAGACTAATTTTGAGTCAAACAAAAAAATTCTTTAAAACATTAAAAAAAAATCAATTAAACAAAATTCTAAAATAAAAACGAAGCCAACAAAAAAAGCTACAAGTTTTATAAAACGCGAGTTCGAAAGCCATTAAACTTTATGATCGGCTAAGCATGTAATGAAGCTTTGTGGGTGGCCGCGATCGTTAAATATTTTTTTACTGATCATACTTTTTACCGTATCTACATATAATAAGCTCATTTTTCGAACTAAGGCTTAATACTTTTTTTTTCCTATTTCTTTTCGACTCTTTCTTTTTGCATAAGAACTCTGGCTATGTCAACATTTTTCGTAGCTGAATGAAGTTCAAAATTCATTGATGAGGAATTAATTCATAAATGTGTTGCTTGAGTTGTTGTTGTTTTTTTTTTTTTTTTCTTGAAATACCTCATGCAAAGAGCTTTGTTGTTGTTGATTTTGAATTGTTGTATTTGGCGCTTAAGTTGGCGATTTTGTTGTTGCCTCTCAGTTTTTTATGATTTTTTTTTTTTTTTATATTCTCTAAAATTTAGCTAAATGCATTAGCTTGGAAATATAACAAAATAAAATTAAATACACTTGAGTGGGTTAACACAGAAACGATCGTCACGTGTTAATTGAGTAGACAGACAGAACATAGCACAGGGGCAGATCCACGGGGGTGGTTATGGCAAAAGTGTCTCAAAAAAATACAGTAAAAATTTCACAAAAAAATATAGTGAAACTACACAGAAATTAAAGTAAAAATAACGCAAAAATATAGTAAAATTGACACAACAAATACAGCAAAAATTACACAAAAAATATATTAAAAATTACGCAAAAAATATGGTAAAAATACACAAAAAATACAGTAAAACTGCCACCCATATTTTTGCATAAGTGATACCTTGAATTTGATATTGTCTATTCTAACAAGTAAGGAAAGCTGCCTTCGGCGTCACGATGTTCAAAGTTCGATCCCCAGTACAGCCTGTGTGAATTTAACTTTAGCTCATACCGAAATTATCGAAACTATCGATTATATGGGGGCGATGTGTTTTATTGGTCTAATCTCATTGATTTTTAGCATCGACATTCCACATTCTAACAGAGCAATAGTTACGAATTTTCACGACCCTACTTATATAATTACAGGAGTTATAGCACAAAATCCGTTTAGGGAACAATCGATTGTATGGGAGCTATATGAAATATTTATTCCATCTCAATGATTTTCAACATCGATATTTCACATATAAAAACAGCAATACTTAGAAAATTTCACGTTACTAGCTCTTTAATTACAGAAGTTATAGCCTGAAATCCGTTTATCGGAACAATCGATTGTATGGGAGATATGTGCAGTTTTGGTGCGATCTTGCTGGTTCCGAAGAATGCTTATTTTTATATAAAATAACGCCTCCATACCAAATTTCATCGAGATATCTCAAAAATTGAGGGACTAGTTTGCGTACAAACAGACGGACAGACGGACATGGCTAAATCGAATCAACTCATCGTCCTGATCATAACGGTATACTTATTAGTGGGCCTATCTCTTCTTCTTCTCATACTTACAAACATCGGACGAAAGTTATAATACCATTACATGTTCATGAAAGGTATAAAAATGTGAACCCCCCTTTCCAAAATCCTGGATCCGCCACTAACATAGACAGACAGTTATAGGTTTATGAAGAGTGCGGAGACTGTGAGTCGCACAGTGTTCGTCTTGTAGGCTCTTATTCGTATCTAGTATTTAGGGAACAACCATGGTTTGATGAATAATTATAAGATTTTCTAGTATACTTTAGGGGTGTTGTTGTTGTTATTGTTGTTAACAGCAAAAGCACTCCCTGAAGGTTTGGGTTAGTTTGACGCAGGTGCTCCATCTACGGTTACTACTCATTTTCTGTTTATATCGAAGCTCTGATAGTCTTTTATTCGCCTGATATAAAGGTTTTTTCGTTCGTTCTTCGTTCACTCGTTCCGAGTGGAGAAATATCTTTTTTGAAATTTTCGTAAATTGTTGAAACTGTTGACCAAACTCAATTTCAGTTAGGTACTGGTATTGTTCCTTGAATAGGGATATCGGAAGAAAAAGAGGACCTCAAGCAACGCCAGAACAGAGTGTGAGCTTATACTGGAACCGGGATCAAAAATAGATTAGAGGCGAGCGAAACTGATTCTGGAACTGACACCCAAAACAAAACGGAGGCGAAACTGATTTTGGATCTGAGCGTGGAAGCAGAAAAGACGCTCACCCGTTTCTGAAACCGAAACCGAGCACAGAACAAAATCGAAACTGATTCGGGAATAACTAGATACTGAAAACAAAAGAGAGGCTAACTTATTCTAGAAAAAAAATTGCTTAAGCCGACGGGTGGTTTAAAATGTATGCTCAAATTTTTAGCCGTGCATTTTTACTTCGCAGCAATCGAAGCTTTCGTCAATGTTCGAAAGGGGGATACTTTTACAATGTTCTATTTATAAAACAGTCACTTACGATGCAGAAACTAAATATATACCGTATGTGTTGAAAAAATAATAAAACACTTGAGTTGTTAAATCTTGGAATACAAACATTAAGCGGATGTTTACATAACCCTCTAATACTCAAGACCGCCTGCAGACAGCAATACAAAAAAAATTTAAAAAGTAGCGATGTGTTTTTTGGGATGCGAAAAATCGTGAAGTATGTAAATTTAGACCGTCTGTAGATGCTCCTGTGTAGAAGAGAGATAATTTAACTTAATTGTTTAAAAAAAGGGTTTAACTCCAAAAAAAAAAAAAAAAGATATGGTATGTTCTTGAGTATTAGGGATGCCTATGACACAAAAATAAAATAAAATAAAGTAAAATGAAAAAATAACTTTTAAAATAACTTTTCTACCAAGCTGCCTATTTAGTTCAGCTACAACAACTTTCTTGTAGTTTTTATGTTTTTGCTCTCTGTTACATTTCTTTTATTTATATTTCATGTATACATTTTTAATCTCGATTACAACCACGCATTATCTACATGCACCCTTATGCTGATCTTACCCACATGTACTTCATGCATTCCGTAGCAAGTGTATCTGCGTACCTACTTGCAACATTCTTGCCCTGCAAAACAACAACAAACAACATGAGGTACAGACATTCATATCCAGCATTGTCAGCAGCAGATCGTTACAAATTGCCTGACTATGCGCTTAAATGTTTTGTATGCGTTTTAATGTCACTCTCATTTTACTTTATCGAGTCTTTGGTGTGCCTCTCATGTCAAATATGGTTTTATACAGTATAAAGTAGTTGTTGTAGCAGTTTTGCTTTCGCAGTTATATGTTTCACATGTTCTTTGGCTGCAAATTGTATGCTGGTGACAAGATTAACACTTTAACGATAAAGTTGCACGCGGTTGTTGTGACCCGACTTCATGCTATTCAAGCCCTTTGTAACTCTGCTATGGTCACATACATATGTGCGATAACTCAGGCAGCGTAGGTCATGGATAGATGAAAACACACTTAAAGGATTTTGACATTTTTCACTTTATTTTATTTTATTTCGTTTTATTTAATTTTAATTTAGACTATTTTTTTGTTTTATTTTATTTTATTATTTTTTTTATTTTTTTATATTATTTTTTGTTTTATTTGATTTTATTTTATTCTATTTTTTATTTTATTTTACTTTGTTTTATTTTATTTTATTTTATTTTTTATTTTATTTTTATTTTTTGTTTTATTTTATTTTATTTTATTTTTTTTTTTTTTGTTTTAATTTATTTTATTATTATTTATTATTCTATTTCATTTTATTTTTTTGTTTTATTTTTATTTTATTTTGTTTTATTTTTTTTTTTGTTTTTTTTATTTGATTTTATTTTATTTTATTTTTTTATTTTATTTGAATTTATTTACTGTTTTTATTTTATATTTTTATTTTGTTTTATTTTATTTTTTTATTTTATTTAATTTTTTATTTTTTTTTTTATTTTTTTTTATTTTACTTTTTATTTCATTTTATTTTACATTGTTTTTTTTATTTTTTTTATTTTACCTTGTTTTTTTTTTTATTTTTTTGTTTTTATTCTATTTTACTTTATTTAGTTTTTGGTTTTATTTTATTTTTTTTTTTTTGTTTTATTTTATTTTTTTTTTTATTTCATTTTATTTTATTGTTTTTTTTTTTTATTTGATTTTATTTTTTTTTTTTTTTCTTTATTTTACTTTATTTTATTTAATTTCATTTTATTTTATTTTATTTTTTATTTTGTTTTATTTTTATTTTATTTTGTTTTAGTTTATTTTATAAAGAAAACTAATTTGAAAATCTTTGAAAATTTGGTGTACTTTGACCGTTTTGTGAATAATTATTACTTATTAATTAATTATTATTATTCACAAAACGGTCAAAAGTACACCAAATTTTCAAAGATTTTTAAATTAATGACCACAAACTTATAACATACATACTTATTTTCTTTTCTTTTATTTTATTTCATTTTACAATTTTTTTTTTTAATTATTTTGTCTTATATTATTTTTTTTATTAAATCTTTTTTTTATTTTTTTATTTTGTCTTATTTCATTTTATATTATTTTATTTTAAATTATTCTATTTTATTTTATTTTGCTGTATCGCACTTAATTTTTTTTTTTTTAATTTGATTTTTATTTAATTTTGTTTCATTTAATTTTCTTTTATTTTTTTTTTCTTTTTTTTCTTCTTTATTTTTTTTTAACTTTTATATTTGATCTTGTTTTATTTTCTTTACCTTCAACTTCGGTACCTAAGCTACTTCACTCTCGCTTTCTGTAGGTATCTTCTACTAAACGGACTGTGTGCCTGTGTTGTATCTTACCGATTAACGTTTGCAATTGTAGACTTTTATAAGCCATCAGTGGCAGCTTTTTAGACTGTAAGTAACAACAACAACAACCATAACAAACACAACAAGAACCATAAAAACTTTGGCATGTGAAATGATCATCAGGCAAAAATGTGTTGTGCGACGTTTAATAAAGGCAGTATTTTACAACAACAAAAAAAAAAAAAAAACCTTTAACCAACTAAAGAAAAAAAGATTTTTTGTATACAGCAACAACAACAACAAAAATTATGCTATAAAATATCCACAAAGACAACTTAAACCTGATAAACAAATGAGTCGCCAACACAAACGAACTCATGAAACATTAGCAACAGCCAAAACGTCGCCAGACCAAGCACTTCTTCACTTAACCCCTCTGCTCCATACACACCATCAGCTTCACATTTAAACCACAGCATGTAGCTTCGCCAAGAGTGACTCGACTATACCTTTCCACTTGCAAATCATTGCGCAGAATTCACAGTTTGTTTGTGCGCATGTGTGGCCGTTTGCCAGCCTCTAGCTTCAGCTTGAACAGCAGCATTTTGCTTCAAGAATGCCTAACCAACAACAAACAATCGTACAATCAGCAAAGCAACATTAACAATCAACAATCGACAGCGAGCGGTCAATATTATCCGCTTAAACATCGACAGCAGCAGCACCAGCGACAACAGGAACAATAAAAAATAAAAACAAATTAACAACAACAACAACAACGACAATAATAATAATAACTTTAGCGTCAGCGTAAATAAGATCATAAAATTAAACACTTCGTAAGTTGGGGATAGGAGTTCTACGGTGGGTGTGTTTAGGGGTTCTCATGTGTAAAATACATTCAGAAAAAAAGTTTCCTTATTTTGGCTCCAAAGACATGGCTTCCTTAAACTAAATATTTAATAATTTAAGGAAAAAAGTCTTTAAATTGAGGAAAAAGTCTTTAAATTAAGGAAGCCATGGGGTGTCTTTCATGGGGGTGCTCGCGCCTTGCACACACCAGCGCCACCTCAAACCGTCGACTCGTAGGTGCATGCACCCTCCTCCTCCAAGTGGGGGTGGAGCCTCCACGTGGTGACACCCGGTAACGCTTCGGCGGCTAATTCGAGCGGCGACCTCTCCCCCCCCTCTTACCTGATTTTTCCTTCCGCTACTCGTAGCCTCTATCACAGTCCACTCCCTCCCCTTTCCTATCTTCCCTCCTTGAAATGGGCTGGATCAAGGTGTCATACGACCCGTGCCGAGGATCAGCCTGGCTGGGGGCCCTAAAATAGCCCAGTCGCTAACGGAGTGCTTCGGATACCTGGCGACCTCCGATTCTAATTAGCCTTACCCTGGGTATGCGGATCTCTGCCCAGGGTGGACCTTCCCCTTTCTCCGCAACTCGTGGGTTGAAACATGAACAATTTTCCCAACAACAACAACAAAAATAAGGAGTCTGGGTCTCCTCAAAAAAAGCCAACAGGAGTTCGCTCCGTTAAAAAGGTCACGGCCAAGCCGGACCTTAGTAAAGCTGAGAGGACTCCCCAGCGTTTCATTGCTGCTGCTGCAGCTCGACGTAGTAGGGCCGAGTGTAAAACCGGTCTGAGTAGTCCGATGATCGGTGCCTCCTCCAGGGGTTCCGATCGGGAGGCCAAAAACGAGGCTATCAACCCCGTAGCCTCCACAAGTGGTCTTGCCTTTCAGCGTAAAGCGTCTGGTGAGCCCTTGGCTGGTGGCTCCAGGAATGTTGGTGCTGTCGTTAGGGTCGAGGACCTGGCGGGCAGGCAATCCACCAAGCCCAACCACAATGACAAGCGGTCGGCAGCCCGGATCCTGTTTAGGAACGCGACCTCACCGATAAGGGAGGAAGACGTTTCGGCAGAGGCCTGGGCGAAGCTCCAGCGCGATCTTGCGTGGGCTCGGCGGATATTGCCGGATTTTAAGGTTGAGCTGTATGGCGCTAACAACAAGGGGGAAACCTCTAAGCGAAACCGATCGCTGGAGGAAACCATCCCTACGGCACCGAAAAGGGCCAGAATAGGAGGACCGACGAGGTCCTTCGCTGACATTGCCAAGGATCGCAAGATCATTGGTGTAATAGATGAGAGCAACGTAGACGGCAGGATCCCCAAGCAGCAGTGGAAGTGGATCAGGGCCGCGCTCGCAAAAGTGGCTGTACAGGTCAAACGTGACAACCCTGGTCCTCCACCCAACTACGCCGATGCGGGTTGGTACCAGGGCAACGTGAAGCTGATCGCTTGCGATGACAGCAGGTCCGTGGACCTGTACAAAATTGGCATACAGCGCATAGGAGAAGTTTATCCCGGCGCGCGCTTGAGGGCAGTGGACGCGGTTGATATCCCGCAACGCCCAAGGGCTAGAGTTTGGATTCCAGTTGGTTGCACGGAACCAGATGAGATTTTAGATGTGCTGCAGGAGTACAACCCTGAGCTGCCTACATCAAACTGGAGGGTGGTGAACGTGGATAAGACCGATAAGGCTACCATGCAGATCGTTCTGCTTCTGGATGAGGCAAGCATCGAGGCTCTGGCCCGATGCAAGTACGTAGTGAGGTATGGCTATGAAAAGGTGGTCCTCAAGGTATATAAGTCCGATACCGAGGCCCTAGCCAACCTCACCTCAAATCCGGAGGTGGAGCTCCCCCCCCCCAGTGAAAATGATATGGAGGTGGACGCGGATGACAGGCAGTCAGTGGCGTCTGACACAGGGAGTGGGTTCGCGTCGTCCAGCTCGGACGGTGGCTCGGCTCTCAGGAGACTCTACTCCGAGAGTCAGCTTCTGAGCGACGGCGACTCGGACGTGACGCTCACAGAGGAGAGCGCAAAAAAAAAGTGATGAGGGTCCTCCAGATTAATCTCCATCACTGTAAAGCTGCTTCGGCCGCACTACTACTGCAGCTCTCAAAAGGCGCAGTAGACATTGTCCTGGTTCAAGAGCCATGGATCACTGGAGATAGGATCTGTGGTTTGAGGACCCCTACTTACAAGCTTTATAGCGCAACAGGTAAAGGTAAACCTCGAACGTGTATTTTAGTTAAATCAAATATTAACGCTCTTCTCTTACCCCAGTTTAGTGACGGAGATCTGACAGCGATAAGCGTCGAGGGGCTAGGTAGAAGTTGCAGGTTCGCATCATTCTATCTAGCTCACGATCACCAAGGACCACTACCATCAAACAACTTTAGAGAGTTCGTGAGTTCCTCAAAACCACGGGACGATATCATCGTGCTAGGCGGCGACGCTAATGCCCATCACAACCAATGGGGCAGCACTGACACAAATGAGCGAGGTGAGTCACTCTATAACTACCTACTAGGCACTAACCTAAGTATATGTAACACGGGGAATGAACCCACCTTCGTAACAAGAAACCGAGAGGAAGTCCTCGATATAACGTTGGTCACTGACTCTCACAGTCACCTCATAGAATCATGGAGGGTGTTAGGCGAGCACTCCTTCTCAGACCATAGATACATTAGCTTCTCCTTAGTAGATTTACATACAAGTCCGAAATATATACAGAATATTAGGAAAACAAATTGGGGTTACTACCAAAAGCTTATTCGCAAATATTTGTCAAATCAGCTGGTAACACCTAGAAAGGAAGAGGAGCTAGACGACCTCGTCAGCTCCTTCAATCAACACTGCAAGATTGCTCTAGACAAGGCGTGTCCGCCTAAAAAGTTAACTGAAACCCACAGACCACCCTGGTGGTCGTCCGATCTAGATAATCTCAGAAGGACATGTAGGTCGGCCTTTAACAAAGCCAAACAGGATGGTAGCGCAACATCCTGGGCACTTCACAAAACTAAATTAAGTAACTACAAGAAAGAAATTCGCAAGGCCAAACGGGCCTCCTGGGTGAATTTCTGCAACAATATCGAATCAACATCTGCAGCTTCGCGCCTGAGGAAGGTGCTCTCAAAATCGCCAGCTACACTGAGCCACATACAAATGCCGGATGGGAATTGGACCGATTCGAGCACTGACACAATGAATCTGCTTCTGGATGCTCACTTTCCGACATGCACAGTCACGGCTACTACTACGGTCGGGAATGAAATGCTTTCGGATCAGCTGATAAAGGAAATAACCGATGATAAAAAGCTGGACTGGGCCTTGGCCAGTCTCAAGCCCTACAAATCGCCAGGACCGGACGGAATATTCCCGGCCCAGTTACAACAAACAGCCGAGCTTATTAAGCCCTGGCTGAAGACCATGTTTGTTAGTTGCCTCAGGCTCAACTATGTACCTGCATCATGGAGAGAGGTTAAGGTAGTATTTATCCCAAAATCCGGGAAACCATCCCATTCTAAACCTAATGATTTTAGGCCAATAAGCCTATCTTCATTTCTACTTAAAATTATGGAAAGACTTTTGGAGGACTATGTCAGAAGATCGATAGACTCAACTCACATGTCGCGGGCTCAACACGCCTATAGTAAAGGTAGATCGACTGACACTGCCTTGCATTCTCTGGTATCTGTTATAGAAAAGTCAATTGACACAAAGTAATATACACTAGTGGCTTTCCTTGATATAGCAGGTGCCTTCAACAACGTTCTACCGGAAGCCATCACCTCGGCGTTAACGGGTCTGCGGGTCGATGCCTGCCTTGTGGAGTTTATCCGCAAATTGCTTATTAGCAGACGGATTACTACGGAGCTAGGCGGTAATTCGGTTCACAGACTCGTTAACAGAGGTACCCCGCAAGGAGGTGTTCTCTCTCCGCTCCTGTGGCTGGTTACTGTAAACCAACTTCTACGTCTCATGGAAGCTGAAGGCTACCAAGTGATCGCGTACGCCGATGACATCTGCGTTATCATTCGGGGAAAATTTCCTCAAACCCTCTGCAATTTAATGGAAAATGCTCTAACTAAAGTATGCGACTGGGCGAACGCTTCAGGTTTGGAGGTTAACCCCGAGAAAACCGAACTTGTCCTCTTCACTAGGAGGTACAAAATACCGAACTTAATACCACCAAAAATTGGGAATACAACTTTAGTACTCAGTGACAAAGTCAAATATCTAGGAGTTATTCTAGACAGGAAACTACTCTGGAGCGACAATATAGCGGAACGAGTTAAAAAGGCAACATGCGCGTTGTTTACTTGCAAGAGAGCAATTGGTATATCGTGGGGGTTCTCTCCCAAAGTGGTGCACTGGATATACACAGCTATTGTTCGTCCAATTTTACTGTACGGTGTGCTGGTCTGGTGGCCGGCACTAACCAAGAACACGTACCTCAAGCAGATACAAAAAGTCCAAAGGAGTTCAGAACTCTGCATAACCGGGGCCCTCGGCTCCACTCCGACAGAAGCACTCAACACGATGCTGAATCTTCCACCACTCGATCTGGTGGCTAAAGAAATGGCTGTGATTACAGCTCTGCGACTAAGGGAGACCGACGTATGGAAGGGCGGTACATGTGGTCACGCTACAATTTTAGGCTCCCATGCACCTGTGAGCATACCATTACATACTGACTATTGCACGCCAAGCAACGTGTTCGTTAGGAACTACGAGGTGAAAATACCCACAAGACAAGAATGGGATTACCGACCGCATACTGTGCGGAATGCCATGAACATATTCACCGATGGCTCTAAGCTTGAAGGGAAGGTGGGTGGAGGTATCTTTTCACCGGACCTGGGACTAGAGATCTCCTTTCGTCTTCCCGACCACTGCAGCGTGTACCAAGCAGAAATGCTGGCAATACACGGTGCAGTGAAAAGCCTAGCGTCTACGCCCCAAAACGGCAAACGGATATTTATCTTCTCAGATAGTCAGGCCGCGCTAAAGGCACTGAACTCATATGTCGACAACACAAAGTCGCTAACTGAATGCCGCAGATCTCTTAACGAGATGGCTCAGCACTTCAGTATCAGCCTTATTTGGGTACCTGGTCACAGGGATATTGAAGGCAACTGTATAGCGGATGAGCTGGCCAGAAGAGGTACCACCACTCATCTCCTTCCAGGAAATGATCTGGTAGGCATCCCCATGGCATCTTTCAAACTCCGAGCTAGCACAAATACCTTACAAAGGGCAAATGAGCTCTGGTCAGGTCTCTCGACGTGCGAGATATCAAGGCTAACTTGGCCTTCGTACAACAAAGGACGCACTAACTGTCTGCTGTCACTTAATAAATCCGGTGTCTCATCACTGATAAGGGTGTTAACAGGGCACTGCTTAATAGGCACACATGGTGCTAGGATGGGCGTAATAACTCACGATTACTGTCGCAGTTGCAGATGTATTGAAGAGGAGGAGAGTGTTCAACATCTGCTGTGTCATTGTCCTGCACTCAGCAGAAGACGATTGGCTATTCTCGGCCAACCGTTCATCGATGACCTCACGGAGGTTTCAAAAATGGATATTAGGGCTCTATCGAAATTCATTGATTCCACGAGCTGGTTTGATCCTCTAATCCAAGTGTGAGATTGTGAGAGTGTTGATGTTTGTCTCTCGGATATGGGGTGGGTCTTAAGACCGCATAGGGTATCACAATGGGCCAACTTGACTGGCCTAAGTGGTGGGCAGGGTCCTGCACTCTGTCCTGCCCTCGCAACCTAACCTAACCTAACCTAAGGAAGCCATGTCTTTGGATCCAAATAAGGGAAATTTTTTCATGAAATAACGAAACTCTTTTTTGAGTGTATCTTCGCTCATGGTGGGGGAAGTTCAGCGAGTTGTAGCTACACGTTATGCAATATCCAGACTCAGGTAGTAGACATAACCCAAGGAAAAAATATAGGAAAAGGGATAAGGAAAAATAAATGGAGAAGGGGAAAAGAAAGGAAATTAGGGCAAGGGAAAGGGGAGGAGAAGGGGAAAAAAGTAAAAAAAGGGTAAAGATAAAATTAAAAGGAGAAATAAAAGAAATGCGATTTGGTGGCAACCCTACTAAAAAATATCTTAGTTGGTATACGATCGAAAATACCTAGCATTTGGTGACCATACTCAGAAAAGAGTTTCCTTATTTCAAGGAAAAATTTCCCTTATTTGGCTCCAAAGGCATGGCTTCCTTAATTTAATTTAAATTGAGGAAAAAAGTCTTTAAATTAAGGAATATTTTAAATATGTTAAGGAAGCCATGTCTTTGGAGCCAAAATAAGGAAACTCTTTTCTGAGTGCATATTGGCATATCTTGCTCAAAATTTAAAAGAAATACGAGATAGGTGGCAACCCTTCAAGCCGCCTCAAGTGGCAAAGCCTGAGTAAATAATCCTACAAAAAAGCATACTATCCAATTCCATTCAAGTTGTTTAATAAGTTCCCGAGAGGTGGCAACCCTAACTGAAAACTTATTCTTTGGAATAAAGCCGAAAATACCTTTCCTTTGATAACCATATTGGCATATCTTGTTCATTATTTAAACAAAAAATATAGGTGGCAACCATGTATGTAAATCGCTGCAAGTGCCAACACCAAAGTAGAAAGTCTTAGACTGGAGCATACAATGTGCATATGTACTTATTAGTCGCTATACGAATGAATTTATGAAAAATGCAGTTGGGTGGCAACCCTGTTTGAACATTTATTTTGTTGATATACAGCCGAAATTTCCTTTCAATTGGCAACCCTGTAAACCGCCGGAAGTGCCAACAGCCAAGTAGAAAGTCTTAGAATGAAGCAAACTTTCTATATGTCAAATTTGATCCAGTAAAAATTTTCATTTCCGCTGCGTTTTTTTTTTCTCATTTCAAGTTAAGTTAAAAAACTCTGGCAGATAAAGTGTCTACATAAGCCACAAATGCATCCATAGAGCCTGACCCAGTGGACTAAGGCGAGTCATGGCATGTCTATCGTACTAAGTAAAATTCTGGACCCGAACTGTAAAGGGTTCTAACAAAAGTACCAAAAGCCGAGTACCAGATTTCTTTCGACAGAAGACTGCTTTTATAAATGACCCGTTGGTAGGTTGTAGGTAGATATCCCAATAAAAGAAAGCGAAACTTTAAAATGAAAAATCATCCGTGACCTTTTATTCTTCTTTATGAGACTCGATTAATATTGAAATTTTCACTCATATTTAATATAACCCATCCCACTGTGCAATCCTATTCGTTTAGTATTTAAGTCCAATCAGCTCAAAGCTGTTACACGCTTGGAGACTGTAAATACTTGCGCTGCAGTGAGAAAGCCACCAACAGCGCGCAGTAAACGAGCACAACACAAATACTTACTTAGCCTGAATCCAAGCTCAGGCCTAGAAAACAAACAAACAAAGGATTCCACCAGCAATGTATAGTGACCGCGGCAATGCTGTTGGAGAACTCATCAGAAATTTGTCAGATGCGAGACTAGAGATTAGAGCCATGCACAACAGAGCAATGAAATAGCAATGAGCGCAGTGATCGT
This sequence comes from Campiglossa producta, assembly GCA_964058755.1. Classification (NCBI taxonomy): domain Eukaryota; kingdom Metazoa; phylum Arthropoda; class Insecta; order Diptera; family Tephritidae; genus Campiglossa; species Campiglossa producta. The sequence goes on along the minus strand of CAXKVI010000004.1, from coordinate 20,495,725 downwards.
CAAATGATTACAAAGCTGATATCAACTCAACAACCACGATCGTGACGGAGGGTGGAGTTGATGTTGGGGAGGACAAGGCGTATGACGACTAACATGGTGTTGAAGCTACTCAATAATAAGCAGAACAACAAATACAACAGCGAAGTTGCGGATCAGCGGACAACAAGTGGCTAACAACAACAACAACAACAAGACATTTCAACAATATGGGGCTTTGTGGTGGACATGTGTCGTGTGAATGGATGGATGTTGTGGTGCTGGTGGTGGTGGTGCTGTTGTTGGACTAATGGTGTTGTTGATTTGATCCGACGCGTCTGGTCAGAGTGCCATGAACGATGTTTGATAGTGTCAATTGGCTGTGAAATATGACAAATGAGTTGTGCGTGGTAGACAGTATGTCTCTGCGATCATTTAAATTGTGCTATACAAATATACTTTAAAGACTGTGCTTGCTTAATCTTACTGTTAATCGCTCAAAGGAATGCAATTTGTGAAACCAGTTTTCAGTTGTTTAGTTCATTGAAAAAAAAAAAAAAAATTGCATTCATTTTAAAATGTGTCACAACAAAAACGACAAATGTTGACAGAAAATGACAATTGTTGACAATTAGGATTTTTTTTGAACATTTTGCGTTAACATCATTTGATGATCATGCGATTTTTTTTTTTTTAATTTTTCAATGAATGGTCATTTAATTAATCATTCTAGGAATTTATTGAATAAAATATTTATAGCTCTTGTTTTTGTTCTCTTTCTACCTATTGTTATTGTAATTTGGTTGTGTAACAAATATTATATCACGTCAAGCCATCGATCGGTTGATCGAAATGATAGTTTAACAACAATTTTTCTTAAGAAATATTTTGAGAGCTTGTTTTGTTGTAAAACCTTACTAAAAGTAGGCTATTTGGTATAGAAAAGTTGTATGGACTTGTCTTGGACCGAAACCCAGATAAGGTACAGTTTGCTCCGCTGAGTCATCTGCTTCGAAAGTCGGCGCCGAGACCCTTTCAGGGACTAGCTGTCCTTATGCCAAAGCCTAGGGGTGTACGAGTAGGTCGCCTCCCCGTTGGTGCACCCTGAGTGACGTAAAATTACCTACATGGCCCACACGGTAGTTTCTTGTATTGCTGGTTCTACGAGAACGGTACCAGTACTTGTGCTGTACCCATTGTGCCGAAACGACCCGGGCCGTTTTCTTATATCGACCCAGCCAAGAGCAATACACTCGGGGTGACCCTGTCTGACATTTAGGCCGGACTAGACCTCGTTACAACAAGCATCGGCGCCCCATAGATCTTAAGATCAGTCAAACAAGTTGGATTCATCACACAGACACGTTGTGCTCTTTGTTTACCAAATGATTTAGTCGTCGCTGGGCAAGGGGCGAAACCTTGCCTTGTTGGCTTGTTTGGTCAGCGAATGTTAAAAATATAGTTCGGACGTACACATCGCGTGTATAAGCGTTCTCACTTATACAGCAGCTTTTACAAATCTGCCGACCCATGGTTCAAAATCACCTAGAGGTCACAAAACTCAACCGATTTAAAAAATTTAAACGGGGTTTTGTTAATGAAATGAAAAGCAAGGATTACTTTTTGTTTTACACAAATTACACTGTGTAACAAATTTCACAAAATTTTAAATTATTTTTTTCGTTGCTCCCATGAAGTACTCAAAATTTTTTTTCTAAGCCCTAATTTTGAATTAGGGGCAAAAAACCCCTTTTTCGGTTAAATCACCTAGAGGGCACAAAACTACACCGATTTAAAAAATTTCGGTTAACAAAATGAAACTAAAGTATTTGAGCAAGCGCGTTTTTTTAATTTTTGTTAAAAAAAATTACACTGTGTAACAAATTTTTAAAATTTTAGAATTCTTTTGTGGCTTCCGTGAATTGTAGGCCTTACCAAGCTTACAAAAACTGCATACTCAAAATTTTTAATTCCCCCCACAATTTTGAGTTAGGGGCAAAACCCCCGTTTTTCGTAGGATACAGGTTCATAAGTACCCAGAAGGCACAAAACTCAAATTTTCTAATAGTTTCATCTTGATTTTGTTAGCTAAAATAGATTCAAGAGTTTGTCTAAGAGTTTTATGTTAAATATTTTTCTAAAAAACCTACACTGTGTAACAAATTTAAAAAATTTAAAAAAAATTTGTTTCTAAGATACTTTCAGGTAGGGTTGCCACCAAAATCTCGGTAACGGCTGGAGCGATTTGAATCAAATTTGATATGTACATGGATAGTACGCTTCATTCTAAGAATTTTGATATTGACACTTCTACAAAACTTTTAGAGGAGTTATTTAAGCTTCAAGAAGAAAGTTTTAATAATCCCATATTTGACCCACAAACAACACAAGTGACTGTATCACTTAAACGCCCTTTCACTCTATAACTTTCAATCCAATCCCACTCATATTCCACGCTCCTTACGATCCCTACCAATCTCCATTAAACACAACAATAAAAAACGGTAGTCAAATGCACAGGCTTGATTGCAGCTCTCATGCATGCCAGCATACACTCAAACAACTAAAAGAATTCACATAAATTATTTGAAAATTTATGATCAACACCTTTTTCGATTTGTTTGCTGCTGTTGTTGTTATTGTTGCTCTTTTATTTTGTATCATTTTTTTTATCTTATATCAATTCACCCAACACTGATTTGTGATCGTGTTTTTTTAATGCTCTTTAGCGTTTTCTTATATTTTTAATAGCCCACAGCAGCAACAACAGTCAATGAGTAAAGCATGAAATTGTGTTTGGCTTTGGGTGGGGACTAACAAAAGTTCGATTAGCACAGCAGAGAAATATCGGCTCTTTTTTCAAGTAAAATAAAAATAATAATATAGAAAAAAAAATAAAAAAATTTTATTTAATTAAAAAATAAAATAAAAAAAATTAAAAACAAAAAATAAACTAAATTAAAAATAATCAAAATTAAATAAATAAAAATTTAATTTAATTAAATTAGTTATTTAAAAATAAAATAAAATTGCACAAAATAAAATGTAATTAATTAAAATTTAATAGAATTATACAAAACAAGATAAAATAAAAAATAAAATAAATACAGTAAAAATAGAAAGTAAAATAAAATAAAACAAAAAAATTAAATAAAATAGAATGAAATAAAATAAAATTAACTAAAGTGGGACGAAATAAAAAACTTGATAAAAATTGATAAAAAAACAAAAAAAAATTTAAAAAAAAATAAAACAAATTAAAATTAAAAAAAGGTTAAAAAATAAAAAAAAATTAACTGAAATGAAATTGAAAAATAAAAATAACAAAAATAGAGTAAAATTAAAGAAAAACCAAAAAATAAAAAAAATATAAAATGAAAAATAAATAAATAAATAAAATATCAGGAAAAAACGTTAAAAAAGCATTGGTTCTGTGCCCGAAAAGCCATCTGATGTGAAGCCTGGAAACTTTGTAACATTATTAAATTACATAAATTGAATTGAAAAAATAGAATAAAAAAAATAAAAAAAAAATAAGATAAAGTAAACTAAATTAAAAATAATAAAAATTAAATAAATAAAAATTTAATTTAATTAAATTAGTTAATAAAAAAATAAAATAAAATTGAACTAAATAAAATGAAATTAATTAAAATTTAGTAGAATAAAACAAAACAAAATAAACAAAAAACAAACAAAAAAGTAGAAAATAGAAAGTAAAATAAAATAAAATAAAAAAATTAAATAAAATTAATTAAAATGGGATGAAATAAAAAACTTGATAAAACAGAATGAAAATAGAACAAAAAAATAAAATATAAAAAAAATATAAAAAAATAAAACAAATTAAAATTAAAAAAAAAAATATTAAAAAAATAAAAAATTAATAAAATATAAAAAAATAATAATAAAAAATAAAAAAAATTTATTTTTAAAATGAGATAAAAAAATTGATTAAAAAAAAAACAACATAAAATATAATAAAATAAAACAAATTATGACGTGGAGTATGGTACTGTTTTTTATTGAGTAAATGTTTAAAAATATGAGTTATCTATGTCGCTCTTGTAGCTAAGACGTGTGTTTGTCGGTAAGTTAATTATGTTTAACATTTCCAGGGTGAAGCGCAAGCTGTAGTGTTGTTCTTGTTGCAGTATTTTAGTCTCATCAAAGTTGGGTGTGTGGCCGCTCTCTGCACAGTGGGCCATGAGTGCTGTTTTTTGATTATTTACTTGCCGGCAAAATTTAAAATCAGACTTATGCTGTGAAAGTCTCGTTTTTAAGTTGGACTTACATACATAGTTGTACCTACGTATATATTATTGCACGTTTCATCACTATTGCCTTTACAGGGTATCTTGTAAACTACGTTACTTTTTTCCATGATTGGTATTATCGAATTTGTTTTGTTAAAAATATTTTTTAATGTGTTCGTAGGCTTATGTGCAAATTTTGGGTGTTTCTTTAGCATAACAGTCGGAATTGGCTAGTCGCTCTGATAGCTACGGTACATAAGCCACCGACTTGAAAATAATTGGTTTACCTGGGGTTTTTGGTCTATTTTGATTTTTTGTTTTCGGAAAAGCATAATTTCTTAGTAATGAAAAATTTTTTTTTTAACTTTTTTAACTTCTAACAAGTTAAAATTAAAAAAGTTTAAAAAATAAAAAAATTAACTGAAATAAAATATAATAAATAATAAAAAAAAAATTAAATAAAGTAAAATAAAAAAAAAACAAAAAATAAAAAAAATAAATAAAGTAAAATAAAAAAAATTGTAAAATGAAAAAAAAAAAAATAAAATATCATGAAAAAATTGAAAAAGCCGGAGTTCTGTGTCCAAAAAGCCATCTGATCTGAAGCCTGGAAACTTTGTAACATATCTGGTATAAATCTTTGTAAATTACCGCTAAGTATCAAAAATTAAAAATTTAAAGAAAAAAGAAATTTAATAAAATAAAAAAAAAAATAAAAAATAAAACGAAATGAAATACAATTAATTAATATGGGATAAAATAAAAAAAAACTTGAACAAAATAAAATTAAAATAAATAAAATAGAAGACAAAAACAAAAAATGCGATAAAAAAAAACAAAATACATAAAATAAATAAAATAAAATTAAATTAAATTGAATTAAATTAAATAAAAACAAATTTAATTAAATTAAACTGAATTAAATAAAATAAAATAAAACAATATAAAACAAAATAAAATAATATCAAATAAAACGATTCAAAGTAAAATGGTATGAAATAATTTAAAATAAGCCAAAATAAGATATATATATAAAAAAAAATTAAATTAAATTAATCAAAATAAAATTAAAAAAAAAATTGTATGAAATAAAAAGTATTTTGAGTAACACTTAAATCGTTCAGTTTTATTATGGAAGCGTAGTTTTGCACAATTTTTGGCATCATACAAATAAAACTAAAAAATGTCTATAGCGCATCTACTTTAGATTTAAGAAATAAGCAACTAACCGAACTTTCGTTAGTCCCCCCACATGTGCCATACAAAGTTATAAAAAATTATAACTGCTGTGACAGTCATTTAGAGATTTTTTCTGGCTGATAAAAATTTGTATTTCTGTTCTTTTATTGCTTACTTGTCTTTTTATAGTTGAAGAACGATTTATTAAAAAAAATTATTGGTACAAAAAGAATATATTGGAATATTTGAGAAAGAGGTGATTTTGTTGCTTTTTTTTAATTTGTGGAAGCTTTGTGGTAATAATAAAAGTAAAATAGTAAAATTAAAGTTAAACGAAAAATCAAGTGGAAAAAAGAGGTTGTCCATAAAAACGTATAAAAACTTTCAAAGAAGAAAACAATTTTTTAAATTTTTTTTTGGTTCTTAAACTTTAATTTTTAATTTATTCATTACTAAACGTTTCGACTTCCGTTTTAAAATTTTAATAGCTTATAAAGCTACTTAAAAAAATAAGCCCTAAAATCATAACGACTATAGCTTAATCGCCATTCAAAACTACCACTTGTAGGTATTTTTAATGCTACCAACAATTTCGCCACGTTTCACCCTCTTTTCAAGCTCCTCTAAGCCGCTTAAATATAATTCAATTCTCGCAATGAACTTCAACTTGCCACAATGACAAGTAGGTAGTCGGTAGTCGTCGATAAATAGGCACTTTCATGTTGGCTTCACTTTTATTGCTTGGCTTTGGAAAGGCGTGAAGCCATTCAAAGTCGCCTTTCATTTTTTATTTCCGTTTCATTTTGTTTAATGTTCTTTTCTCTTTTCTTTTATGTTTTGTTATACATTGTTGTTGGTATATATGCTAAAATAGTTTATGTGTGATTAAAAGTGTCAACATTGACACATTTTTTTTAGCTCACTTTTTATGCCGAATTGTAGAGTTCACATTGACATTGAAATTAGAGTGGAACGTCAAAATTATAGTGTGACAATTGTGAAAGAAATGTGGACCCACCTTAATACATGTATCTCCTAATAAGAGTGTATTTTGCGCTCTTCGTATCTACTCTCATGAAAGAGAAGAAAATTTGTTGAAATGAAATTTGTTCAATTTTAAAATGAAATTTTTATACTCGAAGCACTGTTTTTCCCCTCAGTGTGCGCCTTGGCAGCCACGTCACCGTTGATAGGTTGCAAATTTGAAACTTTGAGAGACTTTGTCTATTTGAAAACCAGCATTAACACCGAAAATAATATTAGTCTGGAAATGCAACGGAGAATCACTCTTGCCAACAAGTGCTACTTCGGACTGAGTAGGCAATTGAGAAGTAAAGTCCTCTCTCGAAGAACAAAGATCACGCCTTATAAGTCTCTCATCATACCTGTCCTGATGTATGGCTCAGATTCATGGACAATGTCAAGAGAGGATGAGATGACCCTTGGAGTATTTGAGAGAAAAGTTCTCCTCCAAATTTATGGTCCTTCGCGTGATGCCAACGGCGAGTATCGGAGGAAAGCTGTACGAGCTTTACGCAGATCTGACCATAGTCCAGCGAGTTTCAGCCCAAGGGCTCGGCTGGCTGGGTCGTGTCATGCGAATGGACAAGAAGGCTCCAGCACAGAAGAATTTTTCTATAGACACCCGAATTCAGCAGGAGGATGACTTGAACTCTCTTGGTGTTTCCAATTGGCGTCAGTTGTCGCTAAAAAGGAATGACTGGCGTGCTTTGATACGAAGCGTCCAAAATCGGTAAGACGGTTAAGCGTCAATAAATGGCACAAGCCAAGATTAGATTAGAGCAAAAAAGGAGTCCAACAGTTGAAAAATGTATTCTAAAGGATACAACGTAAGCTAGGCCCACTGAACTCGACGCTGCTCGCAATTTGATCGTCATCATTACCAAGTTCTAGCGTAAACGAATAGACCACGCCACTTGGCTGGCCCCTGCTGAAAGAACAAGAAACCATATGTCATGATGGCCGACAGACATAGCTCCACGTTTCTGGACGTGTGTATCCTTTGTGGATCCTTGGCGTCAGCAGTCGCTAAAAAGGCCTGGGCTTTGATACGGAAATCGTCTAGGAGATTAAGCTCCAATAAATGATGACGATAAGAATTTCCTTTCCACTATATCCATGCAGTTTTGTTAAAGCATCTAAGAAGCTCGCCGAGCTTGAAAACACCAAGTGCCTGGGGGCTGCTGTAGAATATTTTTTCATACAAATTTCTGAGAGCCCGAAACCCCGTTTGGCTGTCCGAAAAGATTGCTGCCTTAATACGGTTGACGTCCGCACACAGAAAACACTAAACGCAAAGAAAAAATCGTCGTAAAACGAACGAGTCCAAAATTGAGAATATTCGAACACGAACTATGGCCTTGGGGCGTTGCCCTCTAAGGCAAGGTTATAACCTTACCGAATGAAACTGAATTAAAAAAAAACCCCAGAAAAATTATAGTTACTTGGCAAATATATAAATAGCCTCACCCCTCTTTGGGATATTTTGTGAAGAGCTGAGAACGTCTTTGTATTTAGGCCGTAGAAAAAAGTGGAGCATTAAAAATGACTAACGAGAGCTGTAAATTTGATGCGTTAGTGGCGAACATGGGATGGGTGCAAATCGTGTCTATCAAAAACCAAACCCACACAAAGGTCAAATGACTGCGTGTTGATAATAAGGCCGAAGTAAACTCCCATTCACTAAAGAGAATATAAACTAAAATAAAAATAAAATATCAAACAAAAAGGCGAACAAAGCACAAACAAAGAAAAATTAAACAAACACAGAAAATGCTAAAAAGCAATTCTTAAAAGTAAAAAAAAACTAAAAATAAAACAAAATAAAAATAAAAATGCAAAAGCAACAACAAACAGTAGGTAAGTAAGCAAGAGGCAAACGTTGAGGGAAAATTTTAATGAAAAATGGAAGTTGATGGAAAAAGCAAACGAACACACGCACATTTTGTTGAAATTTGATACGTTGTTGAATTTAGCCCCGCCGGCAGCCGTCAGCAACAACAACAATAAAAAATAAAATAAAAATATACCAACAATAATAACAAGCAGCATCAACTCGCTGTATTGCGACGGCAACCACCATAAAACCAAGAAAAACAGCAACCTACATGGATATGGCCAGGCGAATGCTCATACAAATGAAACGAACCAAAACGAAACGCAGTCGAGCGTTACCGGAGCGCATATAGAGGCGCTATGGGCTGACAGAAAAGAGCTTCGATTACCCAATTAGCCGCACAACAGAAAGATAATGATTTTGAATGGAACTTATTCGAAGGCGGTCTCGTCAAATCGTTTAGACCAACTTTAAAATTAATGTCGGATTTTGGACTTGGATTTTTTCTAAAGGAATCGATCTTAGTTCCACGTCCGACGGTTGGGTTGGATCAAAACAAAGAAACCCGGTGAGAAATGCTGAATATACGATAAATTGCAAGGAAATTGGGAAACATGCTTTCATGGCAGGGGGCGTAGATAGATTCTCCTAGATTATTTTCTATCCGGGAATTGTTTATATAAAACGCGACATCTCGAAAAGTTGTCTATATGAATCAACGTGGCGAATGAATAGGTGAAAGTAATGAAGGGGGTCCTATATCTGGTTTAAAAAATGGTGGCGCACGCTTTGAAAAAAAGTATCAAGAGACGCATATCGTCACCAGGAATCTGGTCTTCAAGTGGGTTCATAAGAACTATGCAGATAGTGGGGAATTTCTGGTTCAAAGCCTCCAAGTGGGTCCACAAGAACCAAACCGTGAGTGGTTAGTTCCTGGCTCCAAAGTCCCCAAGTGTGTCCGCAAGAACCATACAGAGAGTGGTTAAATTTTGGTTTTAAAGTGGGCCCCGCAAGAATCATGTAGACCCTACACAGTCGGTAGTTCTAAAGGGAGTGGTGGTTTTCCAATGACAAGCATATGCTAAATGTCTAGGGCAGACTGGGTCGGTAGAGCTGTTGACATGGTCAAAGAGGAAAGGTACACTTTGTAATAGGACTCGACAACTCAATCGATATAAATCGAAATCGAAATAAAACGAAAAGGTGGCAACCCTTGTTACATTTTGTTACTAAGACTATCTCTTATGTTCGCAATTCTACTACCTAATGCATTTTGACCTAAATAGTTCAATTTGGGCTAATAAAATCGCACGACAGCAGGCTACTAACCAAAAGGACTGGATTCAACTGCGGTAAATTGATTGGGCGTCTATTTCTCCTCATCTTTGAAGGGTATACAAAGTTTCTAGACCTTAATAAGTTCGAAACTATTGATTATATAAAAGGCTATCGGATATCGGAAGGCCCACGACTTGGTGTTTGCGGAGGGCTATCAGCCGCTGTGACTTCACTGCCTTCCCACTGGCGAACGCTGTCGGTTATCAAATTATATGATTCAAAGCCAATTGGCTAACTGGGTTTAATCAAAAACAAATATAAAAAGCAGCAACAACGTAAAATGTCACTTAACTGATGAGGGGAAATCATTGAAGCACCACCACATCACCACTACAACAACAAGGTACTTGCACACAACTTGGTGAACTGCCTAAGGTGCGGCAAGGAAAGATATGTGTGCCCGACTGCGAAAAGACGAGCTGTGCTGCGCAGGGTCAAACTCAACAGGGATGTACGGCTGGACAAAAATATGACTTATTTGTATATGCTGTGTTGTTTTTGTTAAGTCGAGTTGACAATACGGGGTACAAGGATGACAATAACGGTGGCTGGCAATGACGAATCATCCTAGCCGTATGGTGTAGCACATCGAACTCTTTGTCATATGTTTGATTGTTTGTATGCTCAAACCCTTTCGAGTTGGAGACACCAAAATGCTATTGGGTTGTTGACTGACTCATCGTTTTAGTTGGGTAAATAGGTATACAAATGTTTATATGGATGGATGTGTTTACATATGTGGTTGTAAATAGCCTGTTTAAGTAAAACTGCCATGGCTGCTAGTGAAGAGGTTAGAGTGGAGACCCTGAGTTTTTTCGGTTCAAGCCCTTGATCGGAAAGGGTTTTTAAGTGTTGAGTTCCAGATTCTCGGTGCTCGATTCGCTGTTAACTGGAAGTGTCGCGTTTAGTAAAAGACCCGTGATTGCCATGTTATCTAGGCCCTCGCCAAACGGTTATTTAGTGGCCATCTAAAAAGTTGTCGTTGGTGAGACAAAAATACTCCCCGATGGTTTTGGGGAGTGATGTCGAAATTGACAGTCCTTAGCCGAATATGAACCCGGTACGCTCCGGTACTCCCTTGCGGTACTGCCGGACTGTCTCGGGATACATTTGGTATGACCATAGGAACCTTCTAGGTTATGTCATGCCTCCATCCGTAAGAAAGGAGAAGATGGGTAATTTGAGGTGAGAGGTATCATATCAATCATCGAGTTAGCACGTCATTGTGCATATTGGTCGCCTCTTATCGACCCGTATGCCTACCTCGGGCATATTCTAAACCCCTAACCCGCAGGGGCTACGGTCGCAATCTCGTGAGAGCTTGCTTCGTGACCTTCTGAATACTTGAAGAGCAGGACAGACAGCTCCACGGTACAGCGTCCCTATTGGTTCACTCTTTGTCGTCTTTTTATTTCGTACCTTTTTATTTTTATCATTACAAAAAAAAATTTTGTGTAACCCGAGCGCAAAGATCAGTGCTTCTAAAACCGCAAAAGACATGCGCGATGTGGATATCAGTGATTTCACTAATTTTTTAACTGTTTAACCGCAAACTGAAATTATTTATTATGTCGTAGCAGGGTTCGGTAACATTGGTTCTGGTTTTTCAACAGAAGGTTAGATCAGTAAATTTGAAAAATGCTTTTTGCAGATATACCGACCAAAATATTAACCCAAAAAATTGCCGTAACTTCTTTAAAATGTAGTATCCCAAAAAAGTCTCAACATGATCGAAAACAATCCCGAAATGGTC
>CAXKVI010000004.1:20236866-20481866 GCA_964058755.1 Campiglossa producta | reverse complement strand
TTTATTTTATTTTAATTTGTTTTACTTTATTTTATTTATTTTATTTTATTTTATTTTATTTTTTTAATTTTATTTTATTTTATTTTATTTTATTTTAATTTGTTTTATTTTATTTTATTTTATTTTATTTTATTTTATTTTATTTTAATTTGTTTTACTTTATTTTATTTTATTTTATTTTATTTTATTTTATTTTATTTTAATTTGTTTTATTTTATTTTATTTTATTTTATTTTATTTTATTTTATTTTATTTTATTTTATTTTATTTTATTTTATTTTATTTTATTTTATTTTATTTTATTTTATTTTAATTTGTTTTACTTTATTTTATTTTATTTTATTTTATTTTATTTTATTTTATTTTAATTTGTTTTACTTTATTTTATTTTATTTTATTTTATTTAATTCTCATTTTTATTTTTTTTTTTCATTTTATTTCCCTTAACTATATTTTTTAATTTTATTTGTTTTTGTTTTACTTTATTTTATTTTTTTATTTTGCTTTATTTTATTTCATTCTTATTTGGTTTTATTCTATTTCATTTTTATTTTATTTTGGTTTAATTAATTTTTTTATTTTCATTTTATTTTTAATTTTTTCTTTTCTTTTTCATTTAATTAAATTTTTTTTTTTCTTTTTTCTTCAATTGCCCTCCACCCACTTTGACACATCACACCACAACTCCTGCACCCACCCCACTTTGCATTGTTATTGTTTTTATTTATTCGCTATGCTTCTCTCCTACTTTTATTCATTCATTGACTGCATTTCAAATCGCATTAAACACCATTGCTGTTAACTAAATACATTCATAATTTTGTATACATACGTCCCAACAAACATCGAGCACCAAAAACTCAAACGTTTGAGAAAACATCTATTCCCAAATTTTTCTCAAATGTTTTTTTTATAACAGGATTATTTGTTGAACTATATTAATTAAAAAAGTATTAAGTAAAACTTAACTGCATAAATGGAAACTCGCTTTTTATTAAAATTTGTATTTGTTTTGCATGATTGGCATCTCTGAATAAATATTTCAATGAGAGCATTTGGACTCCATTTCGATCCACTCCGCTCAGTTTGAGAAACGTTTGAGATTTGAGAAGATGATTGGTTCTCAAATGCATCTCAAATTGAGATTAGCTAAAAATGTTTGTTGGGATGCAAATTGCATGCAGGAGATTCTCAAACAACTGTCGACCACTCGCAGTATTTTAAAATGTGTGTTTGTAGCATTTCCTGTTAATAAACTCACTGTTAGTGGGTAGGGTGGCGTCAACATTTATAAAAACAAAAATAATGAAATAAGAAGAAAAAGAGCAGCACAAGAGCATTCAAAAATATCAAATTACATCCGTTATTTTTAAAACCTATTCTTGTTGTAGTGTTTTTTTTTTTTTTTTTTGTATTTTTAGTTAGATTTTTGTTTCGTATTTTTTGTGGATGGAGCCTTTGCCTTTAGCTCCCCCACTTCACACAATTTTAAATCTAATGTTTTGTTAATTTTGTGGCACTTGGAAGTTTTTTTATATATGTACTTCTATTCGTTTATTTTAGTTGGCGTAAGTGAGTTTTTGGACTGCAGTTTACCAGTGTTGTACTTGGGGGTTGTTGGAGAAATGGTAAGCCTAAACTCCATGACTATAGCCTTGCGAGAGTTTCGGGAGTTCTACACAGTAAAAAGAAAAGTCTAAATTTAATACCAATTTGGTGTTTATATATAACAACGCCGAAAAGTATTAAATTAATACCATTTTCCGTTTAATTGAGAGAAAGAGTATTATTTTGGTATTATTTTAATACCATTTGGACTAATTTAATTGCCAAAATTGAGAGAGAGAGAGCGATTTAGTATTATTTTGGTATTATTTTAAAACCATTAGTCCAAATTTGATTTCCAAACTTTTTCAGGGTCTTAAAATAATACTATTTGGTATTAAATTTAAAAAAAGTAGTCTTTCATTTTTTACTGTGTAGACTTGCTTTTTAGAAGCTCGCTCGAATTTTCTGAAAACTCCTGACTCAGTGCTGCGGGATAAGGATTCCAGCTCAAAATTTCTCCACTTTCTCTCTGTGTTAAACATTTTTTTTTTTTTTTTCAACCTGTGTAGGTATTCCTTCATTCCACCCTTGTGACTTCATATTCTTTTGTAATTCAAAACCTTACTCACAATTTCCTTTAATAATTCCGCAAAATACTTTTGTGCTTTTCGCTGTTTTTTGTTTATAAATATATGTAGTATATTTCATTATTGATTTTTTTTCTCATTATTATTGCTATTGTTCTTAAATTTCCTTTGTTCTTTCGTCAGTGTAAAAATTTATTTACACTTCTCACTTGTTGCGTTTGGTATTCACCGCCGCGTCACGTTGGTGGCATTCAAACGAAATGAAAACCAAAGAATAATAAACAATTTTAATACGCCAGCAACAACAATAAAAAATAATTATTTTTGGAAAAAAAATTAAATCGCAAAACCAAACAATAATAAACAAAAATTCATGGCTACCATATTGTATGGAGTTCTGCCCCACTATCCCCTCCACCACGTAGGTGACACGCTAAGGACAACGGCGAGTGTCAAGCAGCGGTGACGCGATACGATTACGTTTAATATTCCATTTAACAGAATTTGATTTGACAAAAGTAATAAGCAAGAAGTGCGGGTGGTCGTCATACAGTTGGATTCTGAGACTTTTGAAATTTTATATTACATCCATTGATTGGTCAGTGCGATCATAGCGCTCTCACAAGCGTAGCAACAATTTTATTGTTCGAGAAAGCAAAAATTTGTTTCTCAGTTTTTCGGACAATTGTTCCACTTACTGCCGAGGCTTGATATAGATTTACACTTAATGCTGGTGTACCTCTACTGCTGTGTTAAGTTGCACAATACGCATGATTGTTTTGATCGATTCCAATTGATCTGTTAGGAAACTTTATAGTGGAATTCTGTAAGGTGTATCTAGTCACTAATAGAGTCATTTCGTGGTCAAATTCAATTTTAAGACAATTTGATATTCAGTAAGCTATCTCACATCTCTAGGCTAAAAAAAAAAGTCACTAATTTGTGCCCTGCTTGTATGTGGAAAATTATTTCCATTATTTTCTGCATTCCGACTTATTTTTATATTATACCAGGGTCACCCCTGCTCCACATCTCGGAAAACGGCTCGCATAGGGTCTTGTTAATCACCTCTTTTTCAAATACTCATCAACACCTTTTATTTGATACCCATAATGTAGAAAACTTGTCTGTAGTCACACCTGGTCCATATTTTGGGAAATACCTCGAATACGGGGTCTAATATTGGACTAATAACTACACCATCTTCAAGCACTCGTCAACACCTTTCATTTGACACCCATATTGTGGGAAACCAGTCTAGGGCCACACCTGGTCCATATTTTGGGAAATACCTCGAATACGGGGTCTAATATTGGACTAATAACTACACCATCTTCAAGCACTCGTCAACACCTTTCATTTTACACCCATATTGTGGGAAACCAGTCTAGGGCCACACCTGATCCATATTTTGGGCAATACTTCGAAAACGGGGTCTTATATGGGACTTATAATTACACCATGTTAAAGCAGTTGTCAACACCTTTCACTTGACACCCATATTGTGGGAAACCCGTCTAGGGCCACACCAGGTCCATATTTTGGGTAATACTTCGAAAACGGGGTCTCATATGGGACTAATAACTACACCATATTCAAGCACTCGTCAACACCTTTCATTTGACACCCATATTGTGGGAAACCAGTCTAGGGCCACACCTGGTCCATATTTTGGGCAATACTTCGAAAACGGGGTCTTATATGGGACTAATAACTACACCATGTTAAAGCGCTCGTCAACACCTTTCATTTAATACCCATATTGTATGAACACGTTTTAAGGTTACCCTGGTCCACATTTTGCGGGATATCTCCAAAACCTTCTCGGATTTTTATACTTTCTTTGGGCCATAAACCATGTCGGGCTCAATCAAAAACTATGTGCAAAATTTCGTTTAATTCGGTCCAGCCGTTCTTGAGTTATAGCGTCAGCAAGGAAAATAGGCTCCATTTTTATATATTAGAGAAGAAGAAGATATATGTTAGGTCAGCCTTGAACCACCTAATGGTCCATATCTTGGAAGGGGGTTCAGAGATGATCCTGAAAACCGCTCCTTATTAAAACTTTCATCAACACCTTTCATTTGATACCCATATCGTATAAACACATTCTGGGTCATTCTGGTCCCCATTTTGGTCAATATCTCAAGAAGCACTTGACCGATTTTGTGCAAACTTCACACAAACCATCTACTAAATACTCTAATAGGTGAACCTTGAGTTATAAAATGACAACGAAAAATGCCACTTATACATATATAGATTGGCATATCTTTCTCAATACTAAAAAAAAAACAACAAGTAAGAAAGTTTACGTTCGTGTAAACCGAATATTAAATACCCAGCGATTTCTATCAGTTTCATCATTTACCTCACCGAATCATGTCAATTTATGTGATTTTCGAAATTTTCCATATCGAAAGTGGGCGTGGTCGGAAGCGATTTCGTCCAACTTCATCAGGTATACTCCCTATAATGCTAGTATGCCTTGTGACAAATTTCATGATTCTACCGATTCAGTTTAAAAGTTATGACGAGTCGAATTTTCAAAAGTGGGCGGTACCACGTCCACTCAACAAAATTTATCAAAAAATCATAATAGAATGACAATGTGGATTCACCTATAAAAAGGAGGGCGAGGTTATCATCCGAATTTGCCCATTTTCAATAGCAATCTACCTTGGCCAGAAAGTAGCCTGTATACCAAATTTAATGCAAATATCTCAATTTTTACACACACGGACGGACATGCCTTAATCAACTCCTCTTTTCAACCTAAGAACTTTCATATATGGAACTCTATATCTGTTTTGATTATTTTGAGCCAATACGTAGTACCCTTATGTGGACAAAATTATAATACCCTTGTACTAGTACGCTAGGTATAAAAACTGAGCTCTATGGTAGCCCGATGTGGCATCACCCCAGTAGTAAGACTAAGAAGAGGAGGGTAGAAGGAAAAGGAAAGGATAAGAATGGAATGGAAATATCATTGCGGACAGGATTAAGTTAATCATTTCGGAAAAGGCTATATATGTAGCTGATAGACCTCACATTTTGCTCTTTTTATTGTTTCCCTGAAGACGGTCTAATCAATCCTCGCTTGCTTGAGTAAATCTTTTGCATTCCATTACGATCTCTGGCTACTACAATTTCGGCACAACTCTGACAATTATTACAATAATTATACATAATTAACTTTCAGCTGTTGCTTATCCTATAAAATCCCTAGAGCATTCATAAATATTTTCACACATCTATGCGTAATTTGTAAGTGAAAAGTCAAGCATAGCTACATATCAACAATAATCATCGTTGACAGATTACAACCACGACAAAAACTAAATGCAGTTGACTAATTCTATTGGCGTTTCCGTGTATAACATTCCAATTCCCCAAAGTGAAATTCCGTACAACAACATTTATTTCACGTACAAATGTACTATTTTCAACTCACCACTCCTCAAAGGTATCAAGCATATGTTCATGCCACTTCCAAAACAAAACACAAAAACAATCATAAAATAAAAGTCAAATTTGACACTCTCAAGTTAACGGGCTTCTTGTCGCCCCTCACCCAATCATCCATCCATCTACCCATACTAGCAATTGCCATTTTGCAATCCAACACCTAAAGTGCATCCAACGCCAGTACTCAATTTACTTACTCAACAAAGGCGTGTACAACAACACGAACTGTTAATGCGATATTTTTGTTTTTTCGTACACCCTCTGAATGAGAAGCCTCAGCCACTTATGCCATTTAACTCTCTGAGGGATTTTTAATTTAAAACGCCTTAATGTAATTTAGACGCCTCGTGCCATAATCTCTTTAATTTTTGTGTATTTTTCTTTGTTGTTGTTTTTTTATTTGTAGAACAATTTGTATTACTACATTTAGCATATTTAGTTGATTCAGTATATTTTTGTTTTAGAAATATTTTTTTCAGTTCCTTCCGGTTTCCATTTTCATTTTAATCAACGTGTTTCCGGTTCACACTAATCGTAGAAGTACTTCTCCCTCCTCCCTCCTTCTCTTTTTCATTCGTCCTATCCCCTACTCAGTTCGCCTTTTTCTCTCTCTCGCTCGTTCCACTTCCCGCTCTCTCTCTAACCAAGAAAAGGAAGGAAAGTATAAGATGTAGAGGAAAAGGAAAAGAACAGAATAATACGAAGTGGGTTTTAAGAAGGTCTGTAATTAAATCCTGTCATTCCACTTCAAATGATGAAATGATTGAAAAAGGAAGGGGATGCAAAGAAATAAAAGCAAAGGTAAGGAACGAGATGGAAAGAAATGAAAGGGTTGGAAAGGGAAGGAATGGAAATTAAAGCAAAGGAAATTTATGTAAAGAAAAGGATTTGGAAGAAAGAATAATGGGAAGCATATAAAAGGAAAGAAAAGAAGTGAAAAGAAAGGAAATTAACGGAAGGGAAAGAAATGGAAATTAAAGGAATAGGAAGGAAAGTATGGGGAAGGAGGGGGGACGAAAGGAATGGCAGGGAAGGGAATAAACGGGAAGGGGGATAGAAATAAAACGAAAGCAATGAAATATAAATCAAAGGAAAAAATCTGGAAGGGAAAAAAGGAACGGAAAGAGAGGAAAAGAACGAATGACAACGGGAAAGAGCGGCAAAAAAATTTAACAAAATTCAGTTTTGTGGCTGAAGTTTAACGACAGAGCGAACACTATGAAAAATGGAGACTCCCGAGCAGGGGTCTCGGTAGGGGTATTTTCCATCCATTTAACGCGCTGACATGAAATGACCCAGGCAGGGTATGGCTCAGTGATGCTAAATTTCCCACGAAAATGGAAAAAAATTCCCAGAATTTCCAACGTTTTGAATAAAAAATCCTTCGAAATTTCTGCAAAATGTATAGTACTTTTTATTGGGGGAATGGCTAATTTCTACCGGATCTTCTATTTATAAAGTATGGGGAAGGAGGGGGAACGAAAGGAATGGCAGGAAAGGGAATAAACGGGAAGGGGGAAAGAAATAAAACGAAAGCAATGAAATATAAATCAAAGGAAAAAATCTGGAAGGGAAAAAAGGAACGGAAAGAGAGGAAAAGAACGAATGACAACGGGAAAGAGCGGCAAAAAAATTTAACAAAATTCAGTTTTGTGGCTGAAGTTTAACGACAGACCGAACACTATGATAAAAGGAGACTCCCGAGCAACGTTTCTCTCGGTAGGGGTATTTTCCAACCATTTAACGCGCTGACATGAAATGACCCAGGCAGGGTATGGCTCAGTGATGCTAAATTTCCCACAAAAATGGAAAAAAAATTCCCAGAATTTGCCACATTTTGAATAAAAAAACACCGAAATTTCTACTGAATTTGAAGTACTTTTTATTGAAGGAATGACCCGGACAGGCCGACTTTTCCCGGATCTGCTAGTTATAAAATAACTTTCTTTGACATCACGGGTATGACCCAGTGATGCCAGATAATCCCTGCTTAATTTCCCCCAAAAATAAAAAAAAATTCCCAGAATTTCCCGCATCTTGAATAAAAAAAATACCCCCCCCCTCTCACAAATTTCTACAGAATTTGAAGTAGGTACTCTTCATTAAGGGAATGACCCAGACAGGTCGACATTACGGGTATGGTCGAGTGATGCCACAAAAATTGAAAAAATTCCCACATCTTGAATAAAAATCTAGTTTTGTCTTAGGCCACCCCGATTTCTTTCGAAACGTTTACGATAGGTACATAGATATAGCTAATTTCAAAATGCAGTCAGTTTCGATAAAGAATGCTCCAGCTCAAAATAATTTTCAATAGCGCACTATTTTAAAACTTGGTTCAAGAACGGTCGATGTATCTGGGAATGTGTTTCAAAACGCCCTATTGGAACGAGAATTCAATACATTTTCAGCTGAAATAAGGATTTTTTAAGAAAATTCTCAGATAGGGAGCTTTGAATCAAATTTTGAAATAGAGCGTTGTTGAAAAAATCCCAGAATCGGCGTTTTCGAAAATATTTTGATTTCCACTCAGGAGTCGGGATATTATGACACGCTACGACATTTTTAGCATTTCACTCCAAACGCATGGTTAAAAATCAAATAATTGCATGAAACAAATGCCATAACGTCTGGTATGAGTTCTAATTTTCAAAAGTTGGTTTTTTTTTGGAACTTAAAATAGCTAAAATTTTTCGGATTCCCCATTCGTATCTTTTTGTTTCGCATAAGTATAAGGATAATACTTTGTTTATATTATTTGGAATTGTCGTAGACGATGAATCATCTTTTCAAAGCCGCCATAACAACCAACTACCTCCTGAAAACTCGTCTCATGTCAAATGTTTGAAATTCCAAACTACAATACCTTCTAAAGCGCAGATATACCTGTACAAATGTGCATCATTATGTGTGCTTATAAGTACAACTTTTCGTCAGTACTTTGGTTAATGACCCAGATCTAGTTGTTTATGCTGACAGCTTTGTTGTAGGTATTTGTCGTTTATCTCCGATCATCATCAACTGATGATCAGCAGCCAGCTTGTCGTTGATTTTGTGAGCGAGAAGAGATAGGCAATCACAATTGAAAATGATTTAAAAAAAATGCACAACTGGTATTTATTATCGAGTACACGTTAACAAGCCTATTTGAATATGAAGTATGTACTTCTTCGTGGCACATCACTGCCGAGAACTTCGCATCAACATCTAGATACCTACCCAACATTACCATTATCACTAGGGAGTACACATTACAGTAGCTGAGTAAGCAGAAACAACAAAAGCTGTGTCGTTGGCTCGATTGTATCCTATCACTCAGCAAGTACTTCATGCAACACCACTGTACTCAATCATAACCGTAGACCCCCAATAGGGGTCATTTAAAATGGAGTCCAATATTGTTGTAACCGCTCACATATCATTTCGTGGAATAATAGCTGAAACGAAAAATGGTCAAAAAACCTCCCAGGCAACCAGAGGAGTCCTCAAGGTGCCACGTTAGGACTCCCCACTCGTTGCGCTCACCCTCCTAGAGAGGCTTCCAAGGAACCGTAACCGACAAAGAAAAGTGCCTTTAAAAAATGCATGAAAACTGCGTTAGGAGTCCTGAACGGTGCTCTTACAGAGTCCCAGAACACTACCTCAGATAATGAAAAAAAACTCTGCTTTAAGGACTCCTCAAAGGTGGTGTTCACGGAGTCGCTTAATAATCCAGAAGGACTCCGTACAGACCCCTATTTTCAATGAAATCCATAAACGCGCTCAAATGTGGTGCCCTTAAGGACTCCCTTTTCGAAAATTATTCGGAGCGCTCCTTCAAGGGAGTTTAGACGGAGTATCTTTTTCATCATTTTTGGGAGTGCTCCGTACTTGGGCTAGAACAATTTCTTGGCTTCGGGCAATATGTCAATAACACAGAATCGGGAGTAAGTTTTAGTAAATAGGAAGAAGGATTGGAAGAGGGATTGAGAGACGAAGTAGGAGAAGGACTGAGAGTTAGAAGAGGAATTTGGGAAGAAAGGGATATAGTAAGAGCTAGAAGTAAAATGACTTAAATGTAGAGGCAGAGTGGGTAAACATGGAAAAGACCAAAATGTTAATCATATTGTTCGAAAGAAAACGTATGGGAAAGGCTCTCCGAGACATTCGAATCCAAAAGAGGATACACAACGATGCTAGTTCGGAATTTCGGAAAGAAATCCTCTAATACCTAAAGTGATGTCTTGTTCGGAATTTTGGACGAGTCGAAAGCATATAAGATGACCCATAGCGTATATGAAAGAAAGTTTTGCAAACAACTTATAGTCTTTCTCGCAATGACGACGGGTCAGTAGGTGTTCATATCGGAAGCTTATGGAGGTAGCAAAAGAAAGGGGTCAAGAAAAAGACCATCTTGGTGTATCCAATTTAAAAAAAATCCTTATCTCAGAATATGAAATAAAGTATTTTGAAATAGGGTGATTTTCCCCTTCTTACCCCTAGCCTACACCACTGACCGTAGCCGTGGCCGAACCAAAGTCGATGCCATTGTTGTTCTGCCTGGTGAATGTTGGCTGCCACTGCTGCTGTTGTTGGTTTTATATTTTCCCTCCCTAGTCGAGAGTGTAATTTGATATCCTGAAAAGAGCAGCAGCAGCAACAGCAACGGCAGCATTAACAACAAAACCCAACAACAACAACTGATGTATACAAAACCATTAATAGCAACAACAAATATTGTTTATACATATATGTATGTGTGTGTGTTTTAGCTAGGCGCAATAAATGGGTTGTTTGATAATACAAAGATACATATACAGATGGATATAGGCCCATTTATATATGGTGCACAGAGCCAAGTAACCGGTTTAGGAGATCCCCACACAGGGGTGGATCCACGGAGTGTGATTTCAGGTTCAACCCCTCCCTCCCCTTCGGGATCAACTACGGGGAGGGGTTTTCAGTCATACAGTCACAGTAATTTTTCGATACGCATTTATCCTTGGAAGCTGACAAATTCAATTCGGTTCAAGAATTTAAAAAAAATTATGTGATTGGAATGAAAATTATATCGGTTATTTTATTAAATTTTTGCCAAATGTATGTGTGACTTTAAAACAATTTAAATTGCTTTGCAAACAGGGACGAGTCCACTGGGGTAGTTTTCAGGTTCAAACCCTTAGAAAAATTAAACAAAAAATATAGTAGAAATTACCCCAAAAATATAGTAAAAAATACGCGAAAAATACAGTAAAATTATGGTAAAAGTAACGCAAAAATAGAGTAAAAATTACGTGAAAAATATACTAAAAATTACCCAAAAACATTAGAAGTAAAAATTACACGAAAAATATATTAAAAATTACGCAAAAAATATAGTAAAAATTACACAAAAAATATAGTAAAAATTATGGTTAGGTTCAAGTGGCTGCCGCAGAGGCACACTTAGGCCACTTTTGAAAGGCCCGTTGTGATACCACCAACACAAGGAAAGTCAGTCCCGGGACCCAGCCATATGGAAAATCCCTGAGTTGTTGGGATTTTCCACATAGCAGAATCCCGGGACTGACACTCCTAAACCGACACCGTTACTCCTCCTCGAACCACTTAGATGACTTTATGAAGCCCATCAAGTCCTTTATGTCCAGTTCCGCGATCTGGCTTAGGCTATCCAGGAACGGAACTCCCAAAAAGCGCGTTCTCGCGCCGCTTAAAGCCGGACAGTTGCAGATGAGGTGATCCACTGTTTCCTCCTCATCATCATCTTTGCAACTCCTGCAGCATCGTCGGTAGGGCACACCTAGCCTTTCTGCATGCCTACCAATGAGGCAGTGACCGGTTAATACCCCCATCAATATGCAGATTTCCCTCCTAGTTAGGGCATAAATGCGTCTAGACCTTTTAAGATCCCATTTTGGCCAGGTTTGTTTCGATATGCGACACCCTGGGGATTGCAGCCATCTTTCGTTGGCTTGACGGAGTGTGTGCTCCTTCAGCATTAGTTTGCATGTGGCAAACGGCATACCTAAGCGCTCTTTATCCTGAAGAACCTGCTTGGTCGTGCCCTGCCTGGCAAGCTCGTCTGCCTTACAGTTTCCCTCAATGTCCCTATGTCCCGGGACCCATATGAGGTTTACGCGGTTCTGTTGGGCCATCTCCTGAAGAGATCGACGACAGCTGAGCGTCAGTTCAGAGTTGAACGTGTATGAGCCAAGGGATTTGATGGCCGCTTGGCTATCGCTGAAAATAGCGATATCTTCTCCGATAACACGTTTGCTTAACCAGGCCGCGGCGTCCAGGATTGCCGAGACTTCCGCCTGGAAGACGCTACAATGATCAGGTAGTCTGAAGGAGAGCTCAAGGTCCAAATCCCTTGAATAAACGCCTCCTCCAACTCTGCCGTCCAACTTCGAGCCGTCGGTGTATATGGAAGTGCCACCATTTGTTTCGGGACACCAATCCGTCCTCTCCCAGTCTTCTCTGCTGGGAATGTTTATTTTGAAACAGCTATCCCCGACTGTAGTAGTCGCACAACGATCTGTGCTTAGAGGGAGAAAGCTGTAAGATTCCAGAATACTGGAGTGTCCAATAGTACCCGCAGCCCAACTGGAGGTTTCTCTTAGGCGCAGAGCTGATGCCGCCGCTGACCGAAACCCTTCCAGATCAAGTGGCAAAATGCCCAGAATGACCTGGAGGGCTTCGTTGGGCGTTGTCCTTAGCGCACCGCTTATACAGATCATATTGGATCTATGAACTTTCCGCAACAGATTCAGGTATGTTGCCTTGCTCAGCGCAGGCCACCATACGACGACTCCATAAAGCATGATTGGGCGAATGATGGCCGTGTAGATCCAACTGCATACTCTAGGGCTGAGCCCCCATTTTTTGCCAATGGCTCTTTTGCAGGTGTAAAGAGCGATGCAAGCTTTCTTCTGGCGCTGAAGAACATTCTCCTTCCAATTCAATTTCCTGTCCAGAACTATGCCTAGAAACTTGGCCTTATCCGACAAGCCCAGGCGCGTGCCATCTAGTTCTGGTAGGCTTAGTGGCGGTATTTTGTACCGGTTGGTGAAGAGGACAAGTTCCACCTTCCCTGGGTTGATACTAAGTCCGCAGCGAGAGGACCACGTCGAAACTTCTCGCAGTGCTACTTGCATCAGGTCACACAGAGTTTGTGGGAACTTGCCTCTGAATGCAATAGCTAAATCGTCTGCGTATGCCACTATCTTCCCGCCCCCCCAGCTTGTGTCACGTAGCAACGAGTTGACTGTGAGGTTCCATAAAAGCGGGGAAAGAACACCACCCTGGGGTGTTCCCCTTGTGACATAGCGTGATAACTCAACCGTACCAAGTGAAGAAGCTATTTTCCTTCCCATTAAAAGTTGGTCAATTAAACCAGTTAGAGGTCTATCTACGCCCAGATTAGTTAGAGCGGAGTTGATAGCCTCCGGGCTTATATTGTTGAAAGCCCCCTCAATGTCTAGGAGGGCCACGAGACAGTAGTCCTTTTCACACAGCGATTTCTCAATGACAGACACTAGGCTGTGCAGAGCGGTTTCTGTTGATTTACCCTTGGTGTATGCATGCTGATAGCTAGAGATAAGGTTGCTATCAATAGTCGTTAAGAGGTAGTCGCTTAATATCCTCTCAAAGGTTTTTAGTACAAAGGACGAGAGACTGATCGGTCTGTAGTCTTTTGGCTCGTAGTGGGATGCCTTCCCAGCCTTAGGGATAAACACTACCGTGGCGCTTCTCCAGGAGCCCGGAATGTGGTTGAGAGCCAAGCAGGCTGTGAAGAGAAATACCAGCCATTTAGCTGATGTCTCCAACGTGTTTATAAGCTGCGCGGGGATAATCCCGTCCGGCCCGGCAGCCTTATACGGTTCAAAGCTCTTAACTGCCCACCTTACTCTTTCCTCAGTGATGGGTATATTTACTGCCAGGTTTGTTGCAGGTGCTAGTGGTGCATCATGCAGATTCCCCGGAAAATGTGTATTCAAGAGCAGCTCAAGGGTTTCCTCTTCCGTGCTGGTCCAGGATCCGTCAGGCTTTCGCAAATAGCTGATGGTTGTTTGACTTTTCGAGAGGACTCGTCTAAGTCTCGCTGTGTCGTCGACCTTTTCGACGCCAGTGCAGAAATTTCTCCACGAGGTTCTCTTCGCCTGTCTCAGAGCTTTTTTGTAGGCCCTTAGGTTAGCTTTATATTCGTGCCAATGAGGCTCAGAGCCGAAGCTCTTGGCCTTGTTAAATTGTTTCCGGCATGATATTCGGAGCGAGTCCAAATCGTAGGACCACCAATGTGGCCTGTGTTTACCGCGTGGTTTTGGCACTGGACAAGCCTGTCCTAGAGCATTTGAGAGCGCCGATGTAAATGTAGTAACAAGATCCTCCAGCTCCTCTACTGATGAGGGGGCTTGTGAGGGCAGTACTGGGAGGTCTCTGTCTAATATTTCATTGTGTAACTGCCAATCAGTGTTACGTGGATTGCGCTTCATGATTGGTTGTTCTACAATAAAGTCTAAAACCATTTCTATGTAACGGTGGTCGGAGAAAGAATGTTCTTCCAGAACCCGCCATTTTCTGACCCACTCATAAGCGCCTTCACTACAGAGAGTGAGGTCTATGACCTCCCTGCGGGTCTTAGTGATAAAAGTAGGCTCATTACCCACGTTGCAAATCACCAGGTTGGTTGTTAAGAGGTAATCAAACAGAGACTCGCCCCTGGCATTGATGTCGGAGCTCCCCCATTGGACATGGTGAGCATTAGCGTCCGCTCCAATAATAAGATTACCCGTGCAGAAATTTGACACCAGGTCTTTCACCTCCATTTGTGGTGGGGGTTCTTCGGCGTCGTAGGGCATATAGACCGACGCCACCGTCAGGCGGGTGCTGTCGACCGTTAGACTGATAGCGGTAATATCACCATTGGTGTAGTTAGGTAGGAGAAAGGAGTTCAGCTCAGACTTGACCAAAATACACGTTCTGACTTTGCTCTCCTCGCTGGCTCGAATGAGCTTGAAGCCCTTAGTCCCCAATCCGCAGATTCTCGAGCTATTGACCCAGGGTTCTTGGATGAGGACCACATCCACGTCGCCTTTAGAAAGACGACTACTTAAAGCAGCCGAAGCTACTTTAGATTTGTGCAGATTAATCTGAAGCACCACCAACATGAGAGCGCACAGACTTCCCTGCCGTCCCCATATCGTCGAGGTTTGCCCCATCCCGGAGGTTGCCTATCAACGACGAGTTGTTCCGATTAACTGCCCGATATGGCGTTGCAGGAGTCTTGCTGTCTGTAGCGTTAGATGTTAATCGCTCAGCGTTGGCTGCTACCACCGTGACGTCGAGGGCTTCCTCGTCCTGTAGGCTGTCCTCCATCTCCGAGTTGTTCACAGCACTATCGCCAAGGGACGTGGCGGATAACATGCTTTCCGCATCGGAATCCTCCGCTTCCTCTTCTGGTAATTCGTTTTCCGGTTCCCCCGGAGCAGCCGAGAAGGCAGCGCGCTGAGCATCACCACGATATACGTGGATAACGATCTGGCCTACGCTGTAGTGTACTAGGCCATTGCACCTTTTGAGGGGCTCGATTGACTCTTTATTCATGGTGAACACCACCTGTCTGTCGGGCCCTACCGCATCCCCGACCAGATTGACACTCCAGTCATGCGTTGGCAGGGACGGATTCATTAGCCGTAGCATCCCGAGAATTCTCTCGGGTTCGTCAGGGATGGCCGGAATCCACGCCCTTGCCCTTGGACGAGCTGGAATGTCCTTCCAGTCGACGACCTCTATCTTTGCGCCCTTGTAGACTTCACCCAGCTTAGCAGCTGCTGCCTTGTACAGTGCTACGGTTTTTGCATCCTCGCATGCGAGTAATTTAATCTGACGCTGGTGCCAACCCGCATCCGTTACTCGCGCCGAACTACCCGGAAACTCTGGAGCAACATTGAGAAGAATGTTGCCGAGTTCATTACGCACGTAACGCCACCGGTCCTTAGGGATGGCCAGGCGGTCATTGCCTCGGTCAAGGACGCCTATAAGGATCCTGTCCTTGGTTACCTCAGCAAAGCTTAGTTTGCCCGCTCCAGGGGTATTCTGATGCCGCTTGGGAGGGGGATTCAACTCCAGGTCCGATCTCTGGCGCTTGAAAGGGTTAACTTTTAACCTCTTTGGCATGTAAGAATTTTGGAAATCCGGTATCACAGCTTTCGCTAGCTCTACCGATTTACTGGAATTCGGCGACAGCGATTCCTGCGGTACCCCTTCATACCTCTTCAGGATCTTTGCAGCCAATCTTTTCTCGTGGTATGTGAAGCGGCGGGGAGATGTCTCCTGGGAGTGCGGACCCGTAGTTGCCATCGCGGTCGCTCTCCTTGCCGAAATCTCAGTTGCAGCTTC
The DNA here is from genome assembly GCA_964058755.1 of Campiglossa producta. Lineage (NCBI taxonomy): Eukaryota > Metazoa > Arthropoda > Insecta > Diptera > Tephritidae > Campiglossa > Campiglossa producta. The sequence goes on along the minus strand of CAXKVI010000004.1, from coordinate 20,465,880 downwards.
CTTCTCCTTCGAAACTCCGAGGCCAGGTCGTGAGACCGCTGCCACAGACGTAAAGATACTGGTTTTGATATCAGCGGTTGATGGGAGTTTAGCATCTGCCGTTGTCCGCTTAGTTGCGTTGGCAACCGCACTGGTGCTAGCTCCCATCAAGTCAATCTTAGTCGATAGAGGGTTGGTTGACCGACTCGTAGTTGCCATCGCTGTCGATCCCCCCCTTGATTGTGGAACGGAGGTTGTCCTCCGGCGTTGTTGTTGCTTTCTCGCCTGTTCCTCCATAGCTCTCCTTTGCTGAGGAGTGAAATTTGGCGTTGTTTGTTTTTTAGGTTTATCGTTTTTATTTGGATAATTTGAGTTCATCTTGTTCGTACGACCCATCGCCGGACACGGCCAGCTTAGGGTCAAGGGAAGAGTAGGGGAAAATGTGTCGTCCGCCGCGGCAGAGCCCCGTACCGCGGTAAGGCCATGCTTACTCTCTGAGGCGACCCGGTATCAGAGAGGCTCCGTTCAAATACAGCCACGATTTGCCTCCCGGCTGCAAACGTCCAATGGGCACGGTTTCGCATAACACCCTGGATTGGGAGGGGGAAGATCTTTGTCGTCGCGCCAGAGAGGCTAGGCTGCTCTCGTGATGAAGTGCCGTACGGAGCTATGATCACAAGGGCAGCGTAGCCCTGTGGCTATCGACTTAAGCCCTCGTACCGCGGCAAGGTATCCACCCTTCACGAGGGTAGTAAAAATTATAGTAATAGTAAAAGTTACGCAAAAAATATAGTAAAAATTACACCAAAAATATAGTAAAAGTATGGTAAAATTACGCCCAAAAAGGGTGAAAATGACGCGAAAAATTACCCAAAAATATAGTAAAAAATTGCCCAAAAATATAAGTAGTAAAAATTACGCCAAAAATATAGTAAAAAATTACCCAAAAAATATAGTGAAAATTACACAAAAATTATAGTAAATGTTACGCAAAAAATATAGAAAAAAATTACCAAAGAAATAGTAAAAATATGGTAAAAATTACGCAAAAAAAGAGTGAAAAGGTCGCGAATAATATACTTAATATTACACAAAAAATATAGTAAAAATTACGCCAAAAATATAGTAAAGAAGTACCCAAAAAATATAAGTAGTAAAAATTACAAAAAAATTATAGTAAAAGTTATGCAAAAAATACAGGAAAAATTACACAAAGAAATAGTAGGGCTGCCAGCAAACTGCGAACTCATATTTCTGCGTTTTCATAATATCTACACATTCGGTAACTTTTTAAACAATTTACATAAGTGATACCTTGAATCTGACGTTGCCGATACTATCAAATGTAGATATACATATTTTTTTCACCCGACTGTCCTGGCAACCCAAGCCATCTATCTGACTCTTTAGAGCCGATTCCTTAAATACTCGTAGACGGGCATCACTAATATGCCTGCACAGCATGTTAAAGTGATTGAAGTGGCAGCAAAAGGGGGCATGACAGTGATATTCACTGTTAATAGGTTTATTTTTTTTTTTGCATTGCTCTTGATGTTAGTTATGATAATTTCTATGGATTTTATCAGAGCGTTGCCATCAGTAATTTTCTTTTCAAATGGCAACAATTTGATTGGTATTAACAGCGACGTAATTATTTAATGTGATGAGGGGAAACTGTTTCTTTTCTTCATTACCCTCGATCACCCTATTTCAAAATTGGTTTCAAAAACGCCCAAAATCAGAATTTTTTTAAAAAGCCATAAGCTCTTTCAGAAACACGGGGTTCTTGAAACGAATTTTGGAATAGGATGTTATTGAAAAAAAAATCTGAAATAAAAGATTCTGCAAACAAATTCTAAGATAGGGCGTTTTGGGGAAATATTTTGAAAACGGGTGATCGCCTTCTACTCAGCAGTCGATTTTCCCTTGAAAACTGGGAGATTGTTGTAAAGTCTTGAAACGACCAGAAGCTTCGACGTGATCAAATCTATTGTCATGTCTGAATTTAGGAAGAACCTCTCCTGAGCCATTCCAAGTCAAACGATGCTTGAGACAAGGCGACTTCCTGTGGAGAGGAAGCTTATTTTGGAACCATTGTCAGCACCAAAAATAGGGTCAACCGAGAAATCTTGCGGAGAATCATTCTTTCCAAAAAGTGCTTCCTTGAACCGAGTAGAAGAATGAGTGGGTAAAGCCATCACTCGACGAACAATCGGATGGCTGCTTGGAGCTTCCGAGAGAAAAGCTTTCCAGAAAACTTGTAGCTCTTAAGTTAGGCGAATGAACAATCACGCTTCGTTCTAGAAGGTGTTGCTTGTCGATACCAGCATCCAGCACCTCGACTGTGAGCTTGGAGAAAAGAGCTCGCTCCAAACTTTTCAACTCAGTCGAGGCCTGCCCGTTCCTCCTCTGCCGAATGCTGATGTCGACAAGTTAAACCTTCTAGACCGAAGCGTGATTGTTCGGGGTGATGGACTGATATAAACTTGTTCACGGCAGAGTCGAAACTAGATGAAGTTACTAGGCAGTCTCCTTTCGGGCCACCTTTGGTACTACCCTGACGCCCGCGGAAGCATCTCTTTTAACTACTCGAATCTTCAGTTCTCTTACGAAATGTCTACTTAAGCCGGGTATTTTCTGAGCTTTATATTAAACAACTTTAGCTGAAGTCTTCCACTATAATAGTGGGGTCTCGAGAGCTCACAAAAGTAAATTACAAAGTTTTAAATGTAATAAAATCCTCAACCCTTTAAAAAATATCTAACAAATTATTTTCTCTTGTTCTTCTCATTACAGCGGCACATCAGACAAGCAACACTTGGACTCATCTAGCGACTCAGAGATGGAAAGTTCTCTGTTGCAACAAGCGCACAATTCAGCTAACAGCAGTCATCAACATCACCACCAGCAGCAACAACACCAACAACAAACACATCAACATCAATCACCACATCATCAACATCCCAATGCGCATGCGCAATCACATCAACAACAACAACAAGCGCAACAATTATCACCCACAACAACGCTCAATAATCATCAACATCAACATCATCATCAGCATCATCATTCGTCAGCTGCTGCTGCGTCGAGTATGGAACAATCACATCATCATCACCCGCATAGCTTGAATGCCGCACAAATGGTTGGTCTCTCACCCACATCGGGTGGCGGTAGCGGAGGCTCTGGCAGTGGTAGCGCACTCACTTCAGCTGCTGTGGCGGCTGCGGCTGCTGCTGCTGCAGCGGCGTCCACGAGTTCGAAAAATGGCAATAGCGCTGCTGCTGCTGTAGCGGCCGCGGCGGCTGGACAAATGGCGCCACTCACCGTGGCATATCCGCACCTGCATAGCGTTATGGGTTCCATACCCATTTATGATATGAGCGAATATCAGCATTTATGATTTTAGTTGGAAAGCTCGGCTGAGTGGATGACCAATGCGGCTGCAGCAGCGGCAGCGGCTGCGGCATGTATGGAGCGCACAGGCACCGGAAATGAGCACACTGATATAGAGGCAGTGACCAGTGTTATGGGGCAGCAAGAACCACAGCAAGCGGCTAATTTTTACTATTGAATTAATGGCGAGGAAAAAAAATTAGTTATGAAGTGATCCGAATACCAGTGAGGTTGCGAGCATTGATCATAAATTGACATAGATCTTTCCATGTAAAATTGTCAAATACTTGGATCCAGTGTTGCCGGCAACCAAGTTATAAATATCCCCTCAATATATACCAAAAATTCTTTATTTGAATTTTTCCGGGCTTTACCTTGAAGTTTCACTTTCACAGGCTAGATCTTGACACCAAACAGTGTATTCAGTTTTTATTTTTGCTCAAGTTTTCAGTATATTTTTAGACCTTTAACTTTTGCAAAAATATCCCTCTTATCCCTTCTCAGTTCAAAAAAAATTCCCTAAATAAGGGATAAATTCCCGAAACTGGCAACACTGATTGAGTTTTAAAATAAAACAAAGCTTTTACCAAGAAAAAAATTAAAACCCTTTTTTAACGAAGGCATGCAAGCAACAACACAATTAAACCAGTCAAGTTGGCTTGAATTGAAAGTGTTAAGGAAATAAGCATGTTAAGGGAATAAGCGACCTCAATAACAGTGTTGCAAAGAAAAATATATGAGCCTAAAATGAATGCGAAACGAAAAGTGCATAAAAAATTCCAAATAAACGTCAAACCAAGCAAATTTACTCACCTTGGAATTGTTTAGCAAGTCGAAGCATTTGCCCAGCTCGCTTAAAAATAAACGCACCTAGAATAAAATCACTTTATGTTCGTGCAATATTAATTCAGTATAAGGTATCGACCCCGGGGAATCCCGGTTTTGCCTTTTCAAACCAAAATCCCGTGATTATATTTATTCAAATCGCGGACTTTCCCAAGAAACTGCTGAAACTCGTCCACAAATGTCGGAGAAATTAAAGTTTTTGTTTCAGTGGAAAGTAATTAGTTAACAAGCAGTAATTCTACCGGCTCCGATCGCGAAATTGGGGCGTGACCCATGGTACATATGTACATTAGGGTGGTCCTTATAATCAAATGTAGTATTTTTTCCAGTCTCACCCCCTAGATCAGTTGCACCACGGTCAACTGTATCGCATAAAAATTTGTATACCGATTGAAGATGGTTTAGGCGTGACGCAGGGGGGTCAAAGTACAGATTGCTCTAAGGAGACTCAAAGCGGAACTCGATGGCTCGCAAGATCTAAGGAATATTATCTGAGATAATAACGGAGAATATCGGGCCCCGGGATTGTCATTGCAAAATCCCGAAATGCCGGGATTGTCAAAAATACTTCGGGATTCGATGCCTTAGCTCAGTAATATTATAAAATTGTACTGATGACTGATATGCGAAAAGAGCAGTATAGCTGTGAAAATTAGGCCGTCCCCGAAAATATATATTTTTTTTTTCAATTTTTTCCCCAACCAACTCACAAGTTTTACTTGGGACTTGGGAATAAAATTCAATTTTAGGGTGACTATATAGGAAACATGCTGGATTGAAACTTTAATTTTTACACATTGTATACAGCTAACAAACATAGACGGGGCTCAGTGGACGACCACCCTTTTGAAAATATTTTTCAAAACCTTTCAGAATTGGTTTGAAGAACATCCCACAGTGTGAAAATTGCCTAATTTTCATGACAAAAGCTAGAATCTCAAGAACTCAAAGAGATAACGAAATGCGAGATTTTTTTTGAGAAAAATTTCGAAATAGGGTGATTTTCCTCTCAACCGTCTACATATTACCGGTTGTTGCGAAAAATGCTTCATTATCACTACTTTTGCTAAATGCAAAAAAAAAATTATGAAAAATCATCAATTATATTAGCAATATTAAAACTAAAATAAAAAGGTTATCACACATATTTCAATATTATAAAGCGAAACAGATTTTAAAGTGAGAATATAGCTATAGCATGTAAAATATTAGATAACATAAATATTAATTTAAAAAAATTATAACTAACTTCACTCGAGAAATGTTAAAAATAACTATGAAAATAAGTAAGGTTATGTGTTTTCAAATTCTGTAAATAATTGTAAGGTGGTTTTCATAATTATAGCATTCGGAAATTTTGACTTTTGGACTAAATATTGTTCATATGTACATTTGATAAAACTTAATTTTTTTAAAGGAAGAGCACTAATTGTAAATATTCATGCATATTAATGTTTTGAAAAAAGATATAAACTACATACAAGACATACTAGAAAATCAGATATATCGCTTCACCAAATGCGCCGGATTTGTAGGCAAATGATGGATATTTTGATGACCAAACGATCTGATATTTTGATCACCAGATCATGTGACGTTTTGATCGCCAGGTAATACGAAATTTTGATCCCCAGATGATGTGACATTTTGATCACCACATGCAATGCAATTTTTTATCACCAGGTGAAGTGACATTTTGATCACTGAGAAAATTTACAAAAATGCATATACAACTTTGAAAATTAAAAAAAAATTCAAAATGTCATATGTGGAAATTTTTGTTATTGGCAAATATTTAATTTTACCGGACTATAAGTTTTTTGGATATATGAAGAGTAACAATGTTTGAAACGTATCAAAATTTGATGATGCTATTATTATGTTGAGCACCATACCTCTGTACATATTACATACTTATACATATGCTATATTAATAGGGGGATTCAACAAACCTTATAAAAATCTTATAAAGTGTGTAAACGGTATAAATTTATCCAAGTGTGTAAATGAACTGTCAAAGTTTGTATGAAACGAAGTTTACACAAATTTTATAAGCAAGCTCAGCTTTTTATAATTTTACGCATTTTGTAAACTTATATGGTTTGATGAATCCCCTTAATATAAAAAAATTGTAAATAGACGCAATTTACAATAGAAATAGATAAACAACCTAAAATCAAATATGTGCAAAAAATCATATTTTTCTTGTAGTTTTTAATTTTTGTTAAATTATAGTATATTATAAATTATTAAAATATTATGTAAATTAAAATCACATAAATCAAAATCAATAAAAAAAAACAAATCGAAGTGTATGATATTCAAAATTAAAAAAGTTAAAAAAATTTCTTTTGCAGTTTTATTATTTGAAGAAAAAAATTAATAAATTGTTTGACTAGCTTCGATACTGGTATAGTTACTATCAGGCCTGAAATATTGACGGTGCTATATAAAATACTGGGAGTAAAAAGGAAACGCATTTTTATTGCAAGTAAAAGAGAAACTCATAAAATGTTTAAAAACAAAATTGTTCAGTAAAAGTTAGACAATTCGTTTTTTTTTGTCATTAAAAGAGAAAAATAACGTTAAATGCGACTTGTCTACCTTTTACTGAAAATTTTTTTTATCTCGATTTACACAAGGTTGCTCAAATCAGATGTTTTATATTGTTACTAGTTTGCCCGGCAAAATTTGTTCTGCCCAAAATAGATTTTTTATTGAGTTCATTTTTATATGTGTATAGATTAAACCACCGATTCTGTGTAACATGGAGTAAGAACTTTTCAGTTTTTATGTGGTATGACATGCCGTTTTTACGAAAGCTCCAATTTCCGTGCGATTGGTATACACTCAGAGAAAAAATCACAGTTATATCAACAGTCCTCTAATGTTAATAGCAAAAACTGTTGAATTGACGGAAATCTGGTCAAGTGATGTAGATTTACAGTGAATCCAACAGATTTAACAATCATTTAACAGCTAAGACACTCTCACAACAGATTTCCGCAGTTAATCCAACAGACTTCTGCTGTTAATCCAACAGATTTAACAGCAATTCAACAGCGAAGATACTCCCATTACTGTCATCGAACAAAATTGCAATTCGACGCCATCAAACATAAGTACGCGATGGCCTGATGGTCATCAGTCAAATCAGTGTGGCTCGATTCTCGATGGGAGGCAACAAAGCAACGTGGGAAAGTGTCATTTAGAACAAAGCTGTTATTAGACGCTGAGAAGCATACATAAGTAAGCGATGGCATAATGGTTTTACAGTAGACACCTGGGTTGAGTGTTCAAGAGCCCTGAGTTCCGATTCTCGGTGAATTCACAATATAAGAACTCTGAAAAAAAAATTTTGTTTTTGTTTTGAAAAAAAAAATTATATTGACTTCACCGAGAATCGAACTCTGAATACCTAAAACAACAAAATTTTCTGTTTAAACAACAGCTAAAACTGTTCACGAACGAACAGCATCTGTTTTTTCAACAGATATGTATATCGTTAGGATGGTTTTTGAATGTGAAATCTGTTGTTTGAACCCGTAATACAGTTCGTTCTACTGTATTTTTTCTCTGGGTGTATAGATAACTTATATCACTATCCTAATTTGCAGCCTCTATCTTAACCCCATTAAGAGATGTTCAACCTCAAAAATTTATTTTGTGTTTGGGAGCACCCTTTTCAGACAGCTCGAACACCCACTTTGTTTTGTGAGAATACTATTGATATCATAAAGCTCTATATCAATTTTCAGGTCCCTACCTTGAACCCCTTTAGAGATAATTAATTATTAATTGAAAAATTAAGTTTGTAGGGGAGGTGCTACGCCCCCTTTTCACATCATCATCATCATTTATTGGCGCTTAACCGCCTAAGCGATTTTGGCCGTTGCATATCAAAGCACGCCAGTCATTCCTTTTTAGCGATAACCGACGCCAGTTGGAAACCCCAAGGGAGTTCAAGTCATCCTCCACCTGTTGTTTCCATCTCAGTCGAGGCCTCCCCCTTCCTCTGCTGCCGAATTCAGGCGACGATAGGAAAACTTTCTGTGCTGGAGCTTCTTTGTCCATTCGCATAACATGGCCCAGCCAGCGGAGTCTTTGGGCTTTAATTCGCTGAACTATGGTCAGATCTGCGTAGAGCTCGTACAGCTCATCGTTAAATTTCCTTCTATACTCGCCGTTGGCATCACGGGAAGGACCATAAATCTTCCGGAGAACTTTTCTCTCAAATACTCCAAGGGCCATCTCATCTTCTCTTGACATTGTCCATGAATCTGAGCCATACATCAGGACAGGTATGATGAGAGACTTATAGAGCGTGATCTTTGTTCTTCGAGAGAGGACTTTACTTCTCAATTGCCTAATCAGTCCAAAGTAGCACTTGTTGGCAAGAGTGATTCTCCGCTGGATTTCTAGACTGATATTATTTTCGGTGTTGATACTGGTTCCCAAATAGACGAAGTCCCTCACAGTTTCAAATTTGTAACTATCAACAGTGACATGGCTGCCAAGGCGCAGGTGCGCCGATTCTTTCTTTGATGACGGCAAATACTTCGTCTTGTCCTCGTTCACGGCCAGACCCACTTTTTTCGCTTCCTTATCCAGTCCAGAGAAGGCAGCGCTTACGGCGCGGTTGTTAAGGCCAATGATATCAATATCATCGGCATTCGCCAGCAATTGCACGCTCTTGTAAAAGATTGTACCATTGCGGTTTAGCTCCGCTGCTCGAATTATCTTCTCCAGCATCAGATTGAAGAAATCGCACGAAAGGGAGTCGCCCTGTCTGAAGCCTCGTTTGGTTTCAAATGGCTCAGAGAGGTCCTTCCCGATTCTGACGGAGCTGTTGGTATTGCTCAAGGTCATTTGACAAAGCCGTATAAGCTTTGCAGGGAAGTCAAATTCAGACATGGCGGCATACAGGCAACTCCTTTTTACGCTGTCAAAAGCGGCTTTAAAATCGACAAAGAGATGGTGAGTGTCGATTCTCTTATCATGGATCTTCTCCAGGATTTGGCGTATCGTGAAAATCTGGTCGATGGTAGACTTACCAGGTCTAAAGCCACACTGATAAGGTCCAATCAGTTTGCCTACGATGGGCTTCAGCCTTTCACACAACACGCTAGAAAGAACCTTATATGCAATATTAAGAAGACTAATTCCGCGGTAGTTGGTGCGGTTAGCGGCATCGCCTTTCTTGCGGATTGGGCAAAGCACACTTAAATTCCAATCCGGAGGCATGCATTCGTCTGACCATATTCTGCATAAGAGCTGATGCATGCTTTTTACCAGCTCTTCGCCTCCGCGTTTGAACAGCTCGGCGGGTAGTCCGTCTTTTCCAGGCGCTTTGTTGTTTTTGAGCCGGGATATAGCTATCCTCACTTCATCATAGTCAGGTGGTTCGACGACTTTTCCATCGTCAGGGATTGGGGTATCGGGTTCGACGTCTCCCTCGCAATTTAGCAGTGAGGAGAAGTGCTCCCTCCATAATTTAAGTACACTTTGTACGTCGATTACCAGGTCGCCATTATTGTCCTTACAGGACCCCCTTTTCACATAACCCCCACTTTTATGCTCGAAAATGGTTCGAATGCCCTATAGCTCCATATCGATTTCCACGTCCCTACCTTGAACCCTTTAAAAAAATAATCAGCTCGTAAAATTAAATGTATATGGGAGGTAACACGCCCTCTGTTCTAATAACCCCTAGTAATATGCGTGAGAATGATATTGACATTATATAGCTCTATACCAATCTCAAAGCCTTTTAGTTTTTATGGCAGGTGCCACGCCGCCCTAATATTTTGTTCTTTTTTTTCATCTAAACCTGCGCTTGTTAATAACAGCTGGTTGGCATCCCGGGGTCCCGATTTTTTTTTTTCCGAATTATCTCAGATACCGTCCAAAGAGGTCGGGAAGTATCAAAAGATGCGTTTTGACCTAGATATGCATAATCCGAAGCGAAACCCCTATATTTTATTTCTGTCAAGACATATTTCAACTCAGAAAGGTGTCCTGCACATAAAACCTTGGGTCACGTCCTAATTTGGGGACATTTTTGACGTCTTTCAGCAGTTTCGTAAGATTTTATTAATTCACACCCCGGGATTTTCCGCGATCCCGAAATCCGGAACGTCAACAAATATGTATAATCCCTGGATTTCGGGACGAACAAATGCCACTGGAGACCTTGGATTCGTTATCGGAATTTTCCAGGCTCGATACCTTAGTGTGTACTAGTACAACCAGATTTAAAATTACTACTTTTTAGACATCTCCGCCGGTATTTGCATAATCGGAGGTCGAAAATTTCACATTCGTATCATCCCTAATGCATAAACCCGCACGCATCACCACATGCATTGTTAACAACAACAACAACAACAACCACATGTGTGCTAGAGTGTGTTGAGTGAAGAGGTCAGCCCTTTTACTCTTTTCCTTTTCTCAATTAATGTTAAAATGCACTAAGCGGATTTTCTCCCACTTAACACCTTTGTACTTATGTTTTGCCTTGTTTTGTCATTTTTTGTTATTTTTTTGCGGCCTTTCATAAATTTTTGTGCGTGCCTTTTGCAATTAACCAATTGCTGTTTTAGATTTTTCAATGAATGAAAATGTCGTTTTGTGCTCTTCATTAGAAAACTATTGTTGTAACAACATATGGGATTTCAGAGACTTTTTAACTCATTAAAATTTTGTAATCTTCTTTTTGTGTGGGACGAATGTCTTTTTCAGAACGAAGTGAGAGAAATTGATGAAATTTCTTTAAGTTTCTAATTAGCGCTAAAGAGGTGCATTAAAATATGGATTGCGGAAAAATATCGCTAGAAAATCAGATATATCGCTTCACTAAATGCGACGGATTCGTAGGCAAATGATGGATATTTTGATCACCAGATGATGTGACGTTTTGATAGCCAGGTAATGCGATATTTTGATCACCCAACGATGTGATATTTTGATCACCAAATGATATGATTTTTTGATCACCAGATGATGTGACATTTTTATCACCACAAGCAATTCAATTTTTTATCACCAGGCGAAGTGACATTTTGATCACTAGATGATGTGACTTTTTCACCAGAGATCACCAGAGTACTTTTTTATAGATAAAACCCGTTAAAATAGATTCTTTAAAAACTTTATTGCCTCTATCGAGTATGAATGAAGAAACTCGTGACGGGAATGAGTTTGCATTAATTTTTATCTTTTTGTGTTCGCTATAGCAACGCCCTTCCACTTCTAACTCTCAAGAAACCAAAAATCGGCACATCATCCCAAACAACACGTGCCTGGCGCATTGCCAGCACTAATGGGCAGTCGGTATAGAGTAACAGAATATGAAAATGTATACCATTGATATGCATAATTATGAAACAAAGAATGCAATTATAGGCACCTGATGAGAAGATTGCTAATGAGACGTGGGAGGAGAAAATTTTTGTCAGTTGACCGTGATCTCATCCAAGAATGGTGTATTGAAGCACCGGTATATGATTCACAGTCACAGATTCCACCGTTTCCTCCTTCTTATCGGTCCTACAGCTTCTGCGACATCCGCGGAAGAGAACTCTCTATGAAATGATAAATCTAGGCAAAAGTCCTTGGAAACTTCAGTGTAAGTTTTTATGCCCCTAGTGAGAGCTCTCCAATATGATAGAGTGGCCCACGGACTCCTTAACTACAAGGTCGCGGAAATTTCTCTGGCGTTTCATGTTTGACTGGAAAGCAGACTGCAGCCCTTGTTGGTCTGATTGGGATTTTATCCCAATCTACTGCTACAAAATTTGCTACGGTGGCCTTATAGCGATCACTTTAAATAACCTTGGAACCGGATAGGGCTCGGCAAAAATGAAAAAGAGGATGTATTAGTGAAAGAGCAGTCATCGCACCAATGAAATTTTGATAGATATCTATTTTTGCTCCCTCGCTCACTAGCACACCGAGGCAACCGCGTATGTTGTTGAGTCGTTGCTGGGAAGTGAGCGAATGAGCATAACAAACGACATCCATTGATTGGTCAGTGCGATCATCACTCTCTCACAAGCGCAACAACAATTTCATTGTTCGAGAGGCCAAAGAGTGTAATAGTTTGGGTGAATTCGGTTCTCAGAGTTTCGGACAATTGTCCCTCTAGCTGCCTAGGCCTGCTCTAGAAGGACGTCGAAAGCGTTGTTGCCCCTGCCTAGAGTCCCTATAAAAAGATAACCTTAGCCAAACTAGGCGTACCTGCAAATCTTTGTCTTTTCGACGGATAGAGCCCTCACCACCGTATTCCTCGCACTCTCTGGCAACGTATCAAGCGATACCGTCGTATTTTTTTTTTTTGGACCTTGACGGTCTTACATTTTCCAGGTTCAAAAGGCGTTCGCATTCATTATCCTGACAAAAGTTAATCGTGGTGACCATCAATGCCTCTTCAACGGTGTTCATTTTTGTAGCTGAGGTTAGTCCCCGAGCATGAGAGCCAAGTCGTGGGATCATTGCCGCTCATGGTTGGATATTTTCAGCCTGGCTGACACTAGAAGGACCAGCGCATCCACCCCGCCGGTTTACTCGTTCCCATTAAGATTCTCTGATTGGATGGCTGTTGCGAAGCAGGATTGTAGATATTTTGAGGACTACCAGCAGCAGTGGGTGGGAGTCTGTTCGGCCGGGCAACTCCTTCCCCCACTTGTGCAAGGTGTCTTCCCAACATCATCGGGAAAAGAACGCAGATGAGAAAGAAGAAAGAAAGAAAACTTGAGGCGATAAGAGACATGAAAAGAAGGAGGGAAATTGAGGGGCGAGCTCGTTTTCAATATCGTTTCCCAGCATGAAAAGCTTTTCACCAAAAAATGAAGAAGTAGCACATCACAAATAGAAAGAGAAGGTCGACCCCTAGCCCGAAATATCTTACAAGCCTAACTCTCACTGAGTGCGGACGACAACTTTTAAGTTGCGACTAGAGAAGTTTCCTATATCTCTGAATCCAGTTGCCGTAGGTTTACTATCTGCTATTATACTGCTTGAACTAAAAGACGTATCACCTTTGGCAACGCCACACCCCAGCATACATTTCACGGCAATTTTCATACGTTTTTACGTTTTGTTGCTATGCACACTAATAATGAGACTCCCTCCGTGTTGATTATTTCTCACCGCCACACATTTACAACTTTGTGGTCGATTATCCTTTTGAATTATTATGCCGTTAACTGAAGTACCGCGCGCTGTACTGCCCTGAGTTTGGCTGGCAGTGTTGCTTTCTCTGACGTTGTGTTGCCAACCATATAGCATCATTGATGATAATTCGAATGCATACGTACTTGGGGTGCTGGGTGCTTTGAGAGGGTTGTTTGTGATGGTGTGAAGCTTGATGGAATTCTTGATGCAACAAACATACCTCAAAATCTATGAGCACGCCTAATATCAAACACGTGTAAGCCGGGTCGACAGCCGTGGTCACATAAGTGCACGCGTATCTTGTCTACTCTTCCTTTCCACCCCCTCGTCAACCAGCCGCCTTTTTTCTAACTGTATCAGATTTCATAATATTTTGACTTTGGCTGGCGGATGATGGATTAATTAACACATAACATAAGCTTTGAATTGATGAATGGACGAATGAGTAGCGTTCAATTTGTATACAGCTCATGCTTTAAATTTTCATTTGGAACATTTAAAAATACTCTAGGGAGCGTACCGGTTCTGGGTTTGCAGTCAGGTGGGACAAGGCCTTCTTAGACGCAAGAAAATTTTAAATTTAGTGGATACCGTGCCAACCATGGCTGTAGCCTCTGAGTATCTTGTTGTTGTTGTTAACAACAAAACACTCCCCGAAGGTTTTGGGGAGTGATGCCGAAGTTGACAGTCCTTGGCCGGATATACAAGACAACTCGTACAAAATATCACTGCTATAAGACACGATTTCATGAGATGATATGACTTTTTTGATTTTCAATGACATAATTAACTCGTGCATCAGATGATGAGCAAAATAAAATATCACATTATTTCAAAAAATAGCCACATTATCATTATTTTTTTTAAGATACAGAAAACTGCAGACACAGATATTAAAGTATCAGGTGATATCTTGGGATAACGCGATGTTAACGTTCGATGTGATATTATATCATAAAAATATATGATGTGATATGAAAGTGTGATGTGGTGTATGAGCAAAATGTGATATAAAGGGATGATGTGATGCATAAGCATGATGATATATGCAAGTATGATAGGAAACATGAGCATGATGTGATATGAAAGTATGATGTGTGTAAGGATAATGTCATTTAAAATTATATACTCCAATCAAAGAGGATAGATTACTACTAATCTACTACTACTACTACTAATCTTAATCTACTCTCTTTGCTCCAATAAGAGTTAAGGAAAATGATGATGATGAGATGCATGAACATGATGTGATATGAAAATATGATGTGCTGTATAAGAATAATGTGAGGTATAGATGATATAGTTTGCGCATCATGATGATTTTCGGCGACACCTAATGATATAATATACATATTATGATCACGATGTCACATCATTTGTAGGAATTTCTGTAAAACGCAAGTAATGTAGGGTGAGGTTTAAAACTCATTACGCACACAATGCAAAGGTGTAAACGGGAATGGTGGAAAGTGTTGAAAACCGCAATATCTCACAATAGATGACAGTGCTGCGATATCACTTTTCTGAAGTTCTCCACAAGTTTTGTTCTGAGTGTTCTTTATGAGTTTTACCTGTCACCTCACTTTGAGTTTTTCACAGCGGTTTTATAAAGACGGTTTGATATGAGTAACGATGGTATATGATGTGACATTCTCAATCTAGTAATGATGGTATATCCGATGACATCTTAATTATTTTTAGCGAATTCCAGAAGTTGTACGGAGATACTGCTTTACTCATGTGTCGACAACACATAGTCTCTAACTGAATGCCGCAGATCTCTTAACGAGATGACTCAGCACTTCGGTATCAGCCTTATTTGGGTACCTGCTCACAGGGATATTGAAGGCAACTGTAAAGCGGATGAGCTGGCAAGTAGTAGTAATAATCTAAAAGTAATTTCTAAACATTGAAGATCAATTAATATAAAAATATTTATTTTATGACTAAACTAAAAAACAAACGAGTTTTGTTGTTGTTGTATGGTGCTAGTCTTTTCGTGTTACTAAACTACGTACATAGGAAATACAAAAAATCTTATTTGCAGTTTATTTTCGATTACCGCGTCCACGTTTGCGCTGCGGATGTTGTTCTTCACCCTCATCTGAACTCGCTGATTCTTCAATGACTTTGCTGCGTTGTGCAGTGCGCGATTTACTTACAACAGAAGCATTTGATTTCGTGGTGTTAGTTGCTGTTTTCTTATTGCTGTCTGTGGTCGCTTTACGCCCACTGCGCGCCGGTTCCTCTTCGGATGAAGATGAAGATGAGGTATCAACAATTGCAAGACGACCTTTTTGTTGCGCCTGCGTAGAACGCGCTGTAGTTTTGTTGCGTTGCTGCTGTTGTTTTTGAGTGCTAGGTTGTGGTGATTCATCTTCGCTACTACTTTCTTCGCTGCTTGTTGATTTACCACGACGACCACGACGTGCACTGCCGCCGCCGCCGCCACCGCGTTGTGTGCCACCTTTTTTCTTGTCTTTGGTACGTTTGCTGCGTGCCTCGGTGCGGCCTGTGCTGGAATCTCTAGCGCCACCTTCTCCGCCTTCGTTATCTTCGCGCTGTCGACCATCATTCACCTCGAGACACTCGTTGATGCGTGTCTCCAATTCCGTAACAGCCGCCTTCAACTCGGGTTTAGCCAGTTTTGATGTATTACTTATGATTAGCTTGAATGATTGATATACTTCATCGATTTGTACTTTATCCTTGTAATGTTGTATGTTATCGGCGAGTTTTTTAATTGTGCGCTCATTATAGGAGAGCAAACTCAGACAGTAAGCAATATCGCGCCATTGACGTTCTTCGCGGGTCACAGGGAAACGCAAACAAAGCTTCTCCACTAAAGTTTCCACTTGTCTATCCTTTTGTATGAGACCGAGTATATAACGCATTATCGTGCGATATTTCTCTTCTTCTAAATTCAAATTGATATCACTCAATTTTGAAATAATATCTGGCAGCACATTGTAGAGGATATTTGATTTGTTAGCAATCTCTTTGAAGAATTGTTGTGTGATATTTTTGATTTCGGCATCAGCATCAACAATACACATGGCCAAGTCAGCGATTTGTCCCTTGACGCGTATCATTTCATGCAAAATTAGATGTGATAGCATTTTTACTGCAGTCAGCCGTAATTCGGTGTTCTTTTCATGCAATGTAGAATAGAAGTGACCCGTCCAAGGCTCGATTATGTTGGGAAAACGGAATGTTAAATCGGATAAACCAATTACAATATTACATTTAATCTTTATATTCTTGGTGTGATTTAAAATGTTCATTAGGAAAGGCATATTTGCATCACAAAATGACGACGAGACGGACATGAAGCGTACGAGTGTAAGCGTTGCCGCCTGTTGTAAGGACTGATCGCGATATTTCGCAGGATATTTGCAAATCTCCATAACGTAGGGAAATATTTTTGCGAGCAATGCGTTTTCCGCATACAAAAGAACATCTTCACAAATATGATTGATTAGTTCGGCGATATTATCTTCAGCAGTGGCGCCAACAAGATCTTCATCGGGCTGGAAAAGCGAAAGAAACAATAGTTTAGTTTTATCAAGACAATAAAGGAGATTTTTTGTGTTCATTCCGGGAATTTTTCGGGATTTAGCGCGGTTTTTGGCACTATTTTCCGAATCATTTCGGGATTATTTCGTGAATGCTTCAATAATTTTTTTTGAATATTTTGGGAACTATTTCGGGACTTTTTGGTGTAATTTCGAAAACTTTTTTAATCATTTGGTCACTTTTTAGTAATGTAAATAATCTCGAAAAAGTCCTTAAATGGTTCCTTATATAATACCGAAGTAATAAAATTGCATTTGCTATACGACTCACCTCCTGCTGCGGTTCAGCCGCCGTACCCGACAAGCGCTTCAGCGACTCCGTTGCCGACATATTCAAGTTACCCGTCTTTCGCCTATTCGTATTGAATGCATTCTTCTTTTTCTTCTCTTCACATTCAGTCAATTCTTGCCTAAATTTCATATTATTATAAACATCAATATCTAGGAAAATCATTTCCTTCAACGTCATATAGCCAATAGTAAAAAGGAAGCGTTCCAACAGAAATACGTGCATACGTTGTTGTGTTAGTTGTGGTATATCCGAGCCACGCACTGTCGTCTGACTCTCTGGTATCTGCTGCGAAAAGGGTGTTTCGAGTGCGCGCACCTGTTGTGATGGTGTAATTTCCACGGTAGTAACTGCAAAATCACGAAACTTTTTCAACAGACCAACAATGATTTTTTGACAAATTATATCTGGTGTCTGACATAGATGATAAAAAAATTCTAGCGTGCGCATTGCTAGTCTATCAAAGTCAGGTACACCAGGATGAAAGAAGAAACTCTGAAAAAGTTCCATAACTTTTTGTACTAGCGGCAAATCGGGTTCATAACGTTTATAGAATTTTGAAAGTATACTTGAATCGATTGAGTTCAACATAAATTCCAAACAACCAGTAAAAATGCGCGGATCTGCTTTGGCACGTTCACCCAAACCTATGGTTTCAATTAAATTCATATTTGCTGAAGCAATTGATGACTTTGCATTCGATGCCATAATTAAAAGTTGTTGTGCAAGACGTGATTCATTTTCGGTAGTGCCTTCCAATTTCAATGTAAAGCGTTCGAATAATACTTGTATAATAGCAGCATCAATGTCATCTGTAGAAACCCATTCGCGCATTAAACACTCCATAGCAGTGTAGTGGCCATACTCAAGTTCCTCAAGAAAACGCATGAGATTTTGTATGACCTTAATGGCGTGCGGTCTAGAGTGTAAAAAAAAAGTGTATGAAGTCGTTTAAAATCATTTCCGTCATGCTCTACTTACCTTCCTGATTGATCAGTAGTGAATAATACTTTCTTATATGCATTCGATACTGAGTCACGCTTTTCCTTATCTGATGACCAAACTAAGTACAGCATTTGACGCATGCCCCCTTCCGTGCCTTTGATACCAAACATATAACCGGTGGTGAAGAAATCTACGGCTTCAAATACATCTGAATTTGTTTTAGAGAGCAGTAATTCTTGTAGCTTTGGTACTGCTTTTGTAATTACTTTAGAGAACTCAATTGAGTCTTGCAGAAACTGTACAGTTTTTATTTGCGTGCCAAGTTCTTCGTTCTAAAATATAAAATATAAAGTGTAAATATTGAAATTAATTCATTTACAACTTACGCTATCCTTGCAACCGTTCGCCAAAAATATATAAGACTTCAGTAAGGCCATATAATAGGCACATTGCTCTTCCAGTTTTAAAGTGTGTCTATGAGTAAAGAGAGAAAATTTGTATTAGTTCAAAATTTAATAGAAAGTTTTCCCAAAATAATCCCGAAAAGCCATCCGTAAGGAAGGGGAAGAGTTCGCAGGTCATTACGTTTTGCGGATTTTCGCCTCTTACGACCGTTATACCCCTAACCCGGACGGGTTAACAACTGAAATATCATACGCTCGCTTAAAACTTACCTCAGCTCTGCATTGCCAGCTACTTGATCTGCTTTCCGAACTAAAATCATTGCTTCGCGGTATTTCTTCTCCAGCAGCAGTGTAGAAGTGCGTCGTATCATGTCTTCATAATCGTCTTGTGTGTTCTCTGGTAAATCTTCAGTGCCTAAAATATAGCATAGAATTATTAAAATGGTACAGTATTTTCAGTAAAACCACACCAACTCACATTCTTTCAAATGCTCCTCAACAATTGGCAATATTTCCGGTATGAGCTCATTCCATTCTTCATCCAACTTTTCGGCTTTCTTACGTTCCTCCGCTAGTAACTCACTCAACTTTTCCATTTTTTCACATTCCTCTTCATGCTTTTTTATTAGCTCTTCCAGTGTTAGCTTAGCCGCAAAAGGATTACGTTCCAAAAATGACTTAAGCAACTGTACAGCTTGCTTACGAACCGATGAAGTTTTATCCTCCAAACGGTCAACTGCTTCACATAGCACTTTCAATTGGAATGATAGTGGTACTGCATTTTCTTCCTTCATATTATTCCATATTTGCAATACTTTGGAGCGTACATGTGCAGAAACGTCGTTAATGTGTGCCAATAGATTCTCTAAAAATTCATTACGCGCTTCTTTCAGTTCCTCGGACAAATCTTCGGAGGTCAGCTCGCCCACAATAGCATCACCCATAATTTGTAATATACAATTACGTAGCGTATGTGATTCACAATTGAGTAGTTCATCGCAAAGCGTTGACAAATGTGGTATCATTAGCTTGGGTGCTATGGTAGCTAGTTCCATAAGGAAGTTGGAAAAATTGCGCGACACTACCGTATCAGCAGAATCAACAGTCAAAGTTTCAACAATATCCTTAATAAGCACTGCAAAAACGCTAGATATGCCATACTCCTCATGCAAGACGTTTATTCCACTAGCAATAGATACTGCAGCATGTTCGGTAGTGCGTAAAATTTGTAGTATACGCACGGGAAATGTTAATGCATGATCATAACGTTTTATGGCTGTGCCGAAGATTTGAAATACGGTATCAGTAATATGACGATTATCTGAGCGTGAATGTACTATTTCCAATGTACGATAACAAATGTCACATACTAAATTCACAAAGTTCTCCTCAGCTACTGGAGGACTCCAAAGTTTCTCCAACGGAAATTGTAATATGTTATACAGTTGCACTAGAAAGCGTCCACGTTTTGACTCCCAATCAGGATATTGTTCGAGTGCTTCAGTTTGTTTTGGTCGTTTTTTCTGTTGTAATTGCTGTTGTTGTTGTTGTGCCTGCGTACAGGCGCTATCAATGCGGCGGACTATATTAATTTGTAAAAACAGCGCCATTTTTGTAAGATTCAAATAACTTGGACGATCTTGCACGCCCTGTGCGGCATCACTGCATGAGAGTAGAGGCGCCAAACGTTGTCCCAATTTATCAACTGTGATGTAGAGCAAATCAAAGCTACGCATAAGATTGGTAATGGTAGCAGCATCACAACCGCGTCCCTCGATTACAGTGAAATATGTGTCAAAGTGATCGAAGAGATAGAAAGGATCGCCTTGTTGCACCATCTGCTTGCATGCTATACCAATGAACACACAAAATAATCTGATAAGTTTGATGCTTTTTATTTATTATCAAAACATATTTACCTCGCAAACGTTCTCCAAGTTCATTTGGCGCATAGACTTGCTTCACATAATAGCTATCGCCGCTAGAGTTTAGCAGCTCAGCATTCGTTGTCGGCAGCACAAATTGGAAATCCATAACACAAAGTTTTTGTTGTAAAATAATAGAATACTATACTATTTTGTTGTTAGCTTCTTTATTATTATTTAATTTTTGTTTATTGAAAGAAAATAAAATAAACGACGCGAAAGCAAACAATACGGCGGGTGAGAAGAATTATTTTTTTTGATTGACGCTTACGTGCTGTCAAAATTGAATTAACGCCAAACAAGAAAACGCAGAGGTGATTGGTAGATACAGTACGACTAAATACTACATTAGGGCGCAGCAGTTTAAAAATTAGGTGTGAAACTTGAAAAAAAAACACCCCGGAAAATGTTGGAAAAGGTACCAATGTGATTACAAAAAAAAACATGAAAATTTGAAACTTTGATTGCAAATAGCTCGCAAAGCATTGAAGACAATAGTGTTTCGCGTTCGGATTCACATTTCTGGTACCAAGACGCGTCTTTTGGTACCTTTCCCAACATTTGCCAACCCGTTTTTCCGAGTTGACATATAAAGTGTGTTATAAGTGAGTTTCTAGAATGAAGTTCTAGTGTCAATGCAAGGAGCTGGATGTGTGTTTACAGTTCTTTCAAGCAGCAGTAAAACTAGCAACGCTGCAGGTCGAATCGCTGTACATTAGAGCGCCTCTGCTTACAGGCAAAAAAAAATCGGCCGTACCACCCCTAATATCAAAAAAAAAAAAAAAAAAAACTAGAGGCGGCGATACACCAACAGGTTATCATAACCTCTAACGACAGTTTTAGCCGAGCTTCTCTTTCTAAATTGTTGTGTGTTACTTTTTAGTTTTTCCTACAAAAAAAAATTTTGTGGCAACCCTAGATGTAGCCCAATTACATTTTTCTTCAAATCTTTGGCATTTGTTGTCGGATTTTAAAGTTTGACACATCAATTTTTTCGTCTCAAAGAAGAGGTTTTTTCTCAAGAAGGTTCATCGAGCTCATGCGTTACGTTGTGTTACCACACTTTAAAATTCGACAATAAATGCCGATGATATGGAGAAAATTGCAATTGGGGTCAACTGCTAAAGCTTTCGGCAGAATCAGTCCGTCAATACGTCACGTACGTGACGTACGTCGTGACAAAACGTACGTGTCGTACAGGGATGGCACATTGCGATTGACGTACGTCATGTTGAAGTACACAGATATGTCAACAAAGTAATTGGCACAAAACGAAAATTATTAAAAAAAACATAACAAAAGCAAAATTTCGGTTAAAAACATGGAAAATATTCAAGTAATACTTGTTATAGTCACAATTTTCACAATCCCGTTGTCAAATTGGCGGTAAAATTGATTTTGACATTTGTCACGCAGCTGACGTTCCGTCAAAGTAGAAAATTGGCGAAGGATACCGGATCCGTTGACTGATACTTTGTCAATGTAGCGTTTTACATGCAAAATACACACATCCTACTCGGCTGTCAGTTTCTTCCTTTTCCGGCACGTACGTGACGGACTGATTCTGCCGAAAGCTTAATAAATTAGCTAAAATTATGTGATATAGCTCAAAAGACGGGGTTCGGCCTCAGGATCACGAATCCGGAAGCGCTTTTTTAATATTTTGCTTCTCTGCAGAGATATTTGCAATCAAAGTTTCAAGTTTTCATGTGGTTGTTGTAATTTTATTAGACTGTCCCTAAAAACGTGCAAAAAAAGTCGCGCCGTGGCGGTAGCCACGGTTGTGTCACACGTCCGGACTTGGGATGGCGTAGCCCAGGGTTATTTTTTATAAGCGCGGCCGAAGGCCGCCTACTCATAAAGGTGTTCTGCTCATAAATACCATGAATTCCGCGCGAATTTTGGTATCGGACCCGGGTCATTTTTCGGTTTTTTGACCATAACTTTTCACTAAAACAAAAAATTAAAAAAGCGCTTCCGGATTCGTGATCCTGAGGCCAAGACCCGTCTTTTGAGTTATCTCTCATAATTTTAGCTAATTTATTATCAGTTGACCCCTAAAGGAAACAAATACCCAATTACTTACCTTTTATGCACATCACTGCCTTCCGTTTAAGTTAAGTAAGTCAAAAATCAGCTGTGCTCCAAACTTATTTGGTCGGTCTATAAACAAAATTAAAAACAAATGGCGAATAAAGGTAAATATAAACAAAAAATAATTATACTCTTTAATAATCCATATACATATTTAGAAAATCCAAAGAAACCTCCTTCGTCAAAGCAGAAATTGAATAATTCTTCTAACTCCCCCATTGAAACCCCAAATGAGCCCCTTTTCCCCATAGCTCCAGGCAAATCTCGACCCGATTATGGCACTAACAATACAGTGGAGCTATTGGAACGCATTCCCAATGAGTTGGTCAACCTAAAATTAGATGATGTTTTAACTGCAGTCAAGGAAGTGGACAATTTATGTGACCATCCACGCTGTAAAACGAATACAAAGCTAATGGGTCAGGATTGTCAGCTGTGCAATAAACGATTTTGTTTTAAACATGGACTACCTGAAGTGCATGGTTGTGGCGAAGCAGTGAAACGAGAAGAACGCGTCAAATTTTTACATCCCAAACCAGCAAAAACAGTGCGTGCGGAAGCTGATTTGGCGCAAGCGAAAAAGAAATTACAAGCAAAATTGAAAGATATGCAAGTTGGGCGCATGCAAAAAGTGAGTGGCGGTCCGGAAATTGTAGTAAAAGGTGGTGGGAAGGGTGGTGCTGGTAGCAGTGGAGCAGGTGATGGAAAGGGTGCCAGGCGGAAGAAGGGAAAATAGAAAAAAAAAATATCACTCAACTGTTAATATTTAAAAAATCGGAATAATTAAAAAAAATCATCTAAAAAATTAATAAAGTTGAATTATCATTATAACCATAACCAACAACTTTGTATCCTTCCTATGATGCAAAAGTCTAATATCGAAGAAAACTTAGCTCAAATTAAGCTTTATGCAGATATGGTCATAGTGCTGAGAATTGAAGTTTAAAGGGCTCCGCAGGCTGGCTCAAGCTATGGTAATGGATATAGTAGCTCCGACCCAAGTTTTGAAATCGACATCCGAATTGGGCGCCAGAGAAAGGCAGAGGGATCAAAAAAAAAACTGTTGGAGGATGAGTGCAACTCCCTTTAGTTTTTCAAGTGTCAGTTATATGTAGCTAAAAAGGAACAGGTCGACAAAAACCAATTTCTACACCAGTCAGGTCTCGTCCTGGAATGGATCGGGGTTTCCCCCGACTAAGAACTAAATTTCGATGCGACTCTGCCTAACGTGTCGCTATTTTCTCTAAAATTATCATGAGCAGCTCCTTGCAGCAGGGCTGCTCTCTCATGGTCTAATCGAATAGTTTTGTTGCTCTAGCGTAATAATCGAGTCTAGTCATGGAGAATTCAAACCATCAAAAAGGCGGGACATACACAGTTTTTTAAAATAGTTTTAGATACTTTGAAAATTTTTGTGGACTTTTGACCTGTCGAATAATTTTTATCAAATTATTCTTCTGAGTTTTTTGGCGAAAACAAGTTGAAAAATGCTACATACAATACCAACTACGATGATTGCAATTTCGATCTTGTTGAAGGATCTTGTCAAACCGCTTTGTATTGTTGCTTTTAGAAATTTCAGCATCACCCTTTTACTGGTCATCGAACCAAGGAGATTAGGAATTTTCTAAAAACCGCAGTGTGTAATCATTACACCAAACCCTGCTTAGAGTGCCTGCAGGCAAATTGCAACTATATTCTCGCACATTTTTTTGTTGTTATTTTATTTAACAATGTTATTTCTTACCTAAAGCACATACCCAAAGCGACATTCTGTTGCTATTAAGTTTGGCTTAGGATTTTTGTTGCCCTTGGTTCGATGACCAGTAAAAGGGTGATGCTGAAATTTCTAAAAGCAACAATACAAAGCGGTTTGACAAGATCCTTCAACAAGATCGAAATTGCAATCATCGTAGTTGGTATTGTATGTAGCATTTTTCAACTTGTTTTCGCCAAAAAACTCAGAAGAATAATTTGATAAAAATTATTCGACAGGTCAAAAGTCCACAAAAATTTTCAAAGTTCAGAATATAATGACCAATAATAACAACTAAATTATAGTTTTAGATACTTTTTATTAAAAAATCAATTAATAATATCCTTAAATAACTTATCAACTTTTTGCTCTTTGTTCGCATTCAAGCTAGCCTTCCACTGCGTAGCCGAAAGCATAAAAGTTTCCACGCGAAATTTATTATACAATAAACGTCCAAAAGGTGAACCCTTCAGCATGTTAACTTTATCCGCCAACTCTTTAACGATGCGCGCCTTTAGTGATTCATGCGCCACACCGTAACAGCTATCAACGACACGTGAACCAAACTTAGTAATTGACAAATCCACATAGAAACCCTCCAAGTAACGTATAAGCTTTTCCCGTGACTTCTCGCCAATATATTTACTCTGCATAAAGGCATCAGCGATATGCGAACCATTAGGTGTATTCAAAATGGCAGCTAATTGCTCGACAGGTGTATCTAATATACAATTCACCAAAAAGATTGGTTTATTAAAGCCTAAAATATGTTGTACTATTAGTGAGCCATGTAAATGTACAAAATTGCTAGTATCAGTTTGTAGCACCTCATACGGTTTTAGTTTCGTTAGACAATGAAAGAAACTTTTCGCTTTTTCTTTATCACTCGCTGGCGTGTGGAGCGCAGTTTGTAGTGAAACTATGCATTGAGCTTGTTTGGTGCTAAGGCGCAGACAGGCTGATGTGAGCGCCTCTACTACGCCTGTGTACCCGATTTTCAACAACTCCTCTATTTGGTTTACCAATTCTTGGAAAGCATTTTCAAAATCCTCTTTTACTTTAATATTTTGTAAAAGTTTTTGTACTGCAAAGTTTGTTAGCTGTTCGCGTGCAAGTAGCGCTAAGCGTCCGACGAAGAGCATAGCATAGAGTTGGGTGTATAGTTTCGGTCCAGCGACTGTGAGTAGTGTCTCAAGCAAGATGACTGCAGGTTGATATTCGAATACCATTGGCAGTTTAATATTACTTGGTGGCGTTTCTGCTGTGCCTTCTTTTTTTCCCTTCTCTTCAGACTCGCCATTTCCCACTCCTTCTTCATTATCATCATCATCTAAAATTTCTATCTTCTTCTCTTTCTCATCTTCACTTTGCTCCACTTTGAGAAATGCATCCATTAGTATTTTTTTACCAAAATGTTTCAAAAGTTGTTTGTCCGTTGCGCGTAACGCAATACATATCGCTCCTAGCAATGCTGAGGAATGTTCTTGATAGGGAAAGTCAGCAAATTGCGGCCACATTTCCAAACGTTGCGGAAACTCTTTCAACACTTCCACCCATTCCTCGGGCACATTATATAATTTTCGATTTTTTGCTATATCGGCGCCACCTTTTTCGAATGCAACTTTTGGCACATGCACGCCGGCCAAAATTAGTATACTTGTGCGCATTATATGACTAGCACATGAGTCCCATACGAAATCCTCCAAGTTATTGAGTAAAAATTTACTCACGCGCAACACAAATTGACTGCAATTATTGCGATGTTCCTCACTAAATTCGGTCTCAAGATTGTACGCTTCTTCGTTGATTGTTGTACTATTGGGTTTGGCGCGTTTTGCTAAAGGTGCATCTGTGCTCTCAGCTGCATTATCTTCCTCATTAGCAGCATTTCGTAATTTATCTTTTCCCAGCGCGCGTAAAAATGCGATTTCTATCATTTTTTGCAGCACGTGAGAAGCAAAACGATCCGAACAGATGGGTCGAAAGTTATCAGCGAAGGCCATAAAGTAACGCTCCAAGTACTCGGCATCTACGAAGCCCATAAGCGTCTCAAGCACTTTGCACACAATTTGATTTGACGCCAAATGTACTTCCTGTTCGTTGGTTTGCTCAAACACATTGTTGGCCATGTTAACTAAAAATTCGCTTGCTATTTATATTTTTTTATTCAGTTAATGAAATATCTTTATACCTTTTTCTTCTGCATCGTCAAAACCTTTCTTCATAGCATCCAGTATGTTGATGAAGTAGTTGTATTGATCATCATCGATGTGTGTACCGCGTCCATAGATTCCCTGCTTGGCAAAACCTTTTGCGTTGCGAAGAAATCTGCTGTTCTTCTTCTTTTTCTTTGGACGCCTTTTATATTGATCCACTAAAGCTTCGACAATTTCGGTTTCCATTATTAGATTGTATTATTTTTAGAGATTTGTGCGCTCAGAAATCCTTTTCACAGGAACGTGTTTTTACACCAGGAATTGTCAAAATTGGTAGCAAAACAAAAACCAGAAACGTGCACACCAGCCAATGCTGCCAAGTTGAAGCGCTGAAAAGGGCTGCCACTGTTAACCGAAACATAACGCAAAACCATGCACCCTAAATTGCCCAGCAGGAACCTTAATGGGTAAGGGTGATGGCCCAAGTGCACGCTTGCTTTGCTGGCTTTGCCTCGAGGAATGTAAAAATTCTTTTGAACTCTACTGAAATATATGACAGTTGGCCCAGTGGCAGCCTTATAGTACATTTACACCGCACCAAAATTGGTAAATTTGGCGAAAAATTGCAAATTTGGCGCTTTTTTCCATACAAATCTCATTTTCCAAATTTGGAATTCCATCATATTTGGACTCATTCGCCGAACAATACAATCCACAGTTCTGCAAAATAGCAACCCTGCCTGTGTTCCATATTTAGAATTTCCCAGCAAGAACCATAATGGGTAGTTAACGTGTGAAAACTTTTGCATTATGAACAACTGTAAATAACAATTTCAACTAGTTTTTTTTTAAGAAATTGGACCAATTCTACCGAGAAAATACAGACACTAGACTCTTCATTTATTATTACTCTACAGGTGTTTAAAACATCACGGTGGTGCATTTTCTTTCGGTGGTTTTGTGTTCTGGTAGAAGATTCTTTCAGGGAAGCTGAAGCCAACTGCAAATTTGCCAGTGTAAACAGGTTCGAAATGGTACATTCAAATTCGCCAAATTTGGTGCAGTATAAAGCTACATTTACATTGCACCAAATGCGTCGCATTTGGCGAAGTTATTTCAAGAATGTTTGTCCGCAGATAGAATTTGTTTGCGAAATTAGATGAATTGGTACATTTACACTGCACCAAATGCATCGCATTTGGCGAAGTTATTTCGAGAATGTTTGTCCGCAGAATGAATTTGTTTGCCAAATTAGATGAATTTAATTTAATTTGACCTAATTTGGTGATCAAATTCAATCTGCGGATGAACGGTCGCGAAGAAACTTGGCCAAAAGTGACGCATTTGGTGCAGTGTAAACGTAGCTTAAATGTACTTTGCTTGCTTGAAGCGCTTCAAACCATCGAATAGCCCAAATCTCTATTTGACAGCGCCTTATTTTTGACAACTTTTGTAGCTTTTAGTGGGCCATAGAAGCTTTAAAAGGAAAGCAAGGTAAGCCCAGGTAAGCAGGTCAAGCAAAGCAAGCGTACATTGGGTCATCAGCTCAATTGACATGTGATAACTTGTGCATTATGCACAGCTGTAAATAACAATTTCAACTACTTTTTTTTTAGAAAATGGGCCAATTCTACCAGGAAAAGACAAAAGCCTTCTTCACTCTTCTTTTTGTATTACTCTACAGGTGTTTAAATCATCACGGTAATGCATTTTCTTTCGGTGGATTTTTGTCCTGGTAGAAGGTTCTTGCAGGGCAGGTAAAGCCAAATGCAAATTTGCCAGTGTAAACAGTGTCAAACTGGTTCATTTGAATTCGCCAAATTTGGTGCAGTGTAGATGTACTATTATAGTAGATTTGACGCGCAATAGATTTCCTGTAGGGATTTTTGATAGCATAATAAAACGGTCTGGCAACTTGACTGCCGGCAATTTGTTTTGTTTCCCGTGAAAATTTTTTGGAGGACAGCAGCTTTTGTTTTGGTATAAAATTAATTAATTTTTT
The DNA here is from genome assembly GCA_964058755.1 of Campiglossa producta. Lineage (NCBI taxonomy): Eukaryota > Metazoa > Arthropoda > Insecta > Diptera > Tephritidae > Campiglossa > Campiglossa producta. The sequence goes on along the minus strand of CAXKVI010000004.1, from coordinate 20,437,339 downwards.
TGCATATTTATCTATTAAATTTGAGTTTCGTTTTATTTCCATAGTATTCCACAACAAACGCGCATTTAGAGCAACATGTTTTCACTTTGCAAACAAGCGCATCCAGCCACTGGTGTGGAGTTTGCCATTTGCTGTCATTTCTTCAACAATTCTGAGGAGAATCTCGTCGTTGCAGGAGCAAACATACTTAAAGTATATCGGATTTTTCCACATTTAGATGCAGCACAACGACAAAAACTATTAAATATCAATGAATTGCGTCTGCCACCGAAGATGCGCCTCGAATGTCTTGCCACCTACACCCTCTATGGCAATGTGATGTCACTACAAAGTGTGTCGCTGGCTGGCTCATTACGCGATGCGCTACTCATAAGTTTCAAAGATGCTAAGCTATCGGTGTTGCAACATGATCCCGATACATTTGCACTGAAAACGCTATCATTGCATTTTTTTGAGGAGGACGATGTGCGTGGTGGTTGGACTGGACGTTATTTTGTGCCCATGGTGCGCGTAGATCCAGATTCACGCTGTGCAGTTATGTTAGTTTATGGCAAACAATTGGTAGTGCTACCATTTCGCAAGGACAACAGTTTGGATGAAATCGAATTGCCGGATGTGAAGCCAATCAAGAAGACACCAACTGCATTGGTAGCGCGCACTCCTATACTTGCTTCATATTTAATAGCATTGCGCGAGCTTGATGAGAAAATCGACAATGTATTGGATTTACAATTTCTGCATGGTTATTATGAACCAACGTTGCTAATACTGTACGAGCCGGTGCGTACATTTGCTGGTCGTGTTTACGTGCGCTCCGACACGTGTGTACTTGTAGCCATCTCGTTGAATATACAACAACGTGTGCATCCAGTCATTTGGACTGTACAAGGTTTACCTTTCGATTGTCTACAAGTTTTTCCAATACAAAAACCCATTGGTGGTTGTTTGGTCACAACTGTGAACTCCATAATTTATTTGAATCAGAGTGTGCCACCATATGGCGTGAGTCTGAATAGTTCTGCTGATCATAGTACAAGTTTTCCACTTAAACCGCAAGATGGTGTACGCATATCATTGGATGCAGCTACGCTCACTTTTATTGACACTGACAAATTGGTTATATCGCTAAAAGGCGGTGAACTTTATGTACTAACGCTGTGCGTTGATTCTATGCGTACGGTGCGCAATTTCCATTTTCATAAGGCCGCAGCTAGTGTGCTCACCAGTTGCATGTGTGTGTGTCAAGCGGAATATCTGTTTCTCGGTTCACGTTTGGGTAACTCGTTGCTACTGCACTTCACCGAAGAGGACCACAGCACTGTCATCACTTTGGACGAGGTGGAAACAAATGAAATGACTGCAGCTAACGATGAATCAGTGCCGAGGGCGCGTAGAATAGAGGATGAGGAGTTGGAGGTGAGTAAAAATCAATAATGATAAAGATCATTATAATGGAAAACTAGCCTTCAGTTAAAAGGTTAAGCGATGCGCACTAAAGTGGATATTTTTTTGGGTCTGGTACGATATGTCGAAAAAAAAGAAGTCGAAACTAAAAATGTCGAAAAAAAAAATGTCGAAAAAAAATTTGTCGAAAACACAAAAGGTCGAAAAAAAAATGTCTCGAAAAAAAATGTCGAATGAAAAAATGTCGAAAAAAAATATATAAGATGTAGAAACAATGTAATGAATGATGTGTAAAATTCGCGCGAATTTAACACATCATTCATTACATTGTTTCTACATCTTATATATTAATGTTGAGTATTATTTTTCTAGTGTTTTGCAATAGCTCTTGCAAGCAAATATAAAACCTGACGGTAAAGTTATAAGCACAAACTCTTAAGCTCTTCTCAATATAATTCACAACAACCTCTCAGAAACGAATCTCCGGTTTAAAGATGTCAGAAAAATTTTGATTTTTGGCGACTTTTATAGTCACGTAAATATTTGATGTATCGATGTTTCTATAAAAATTGCGAAATTTTGAACGTTTAAACGTTATTTCGGTTTCTCACTTGTCAAAAAACAAAAGTAAATTGGACCAACATCTTTTCCTTGTTCAAAAATATGCACGTAATTAGAAAATTATATACACATATTACAAAACTAACCAAGTCGAAGCATCGATATACATATATAGCGAAACAAATGTACATAGATTTCGCATCAAAGACACATCGATTTATTTTTGCCATTGGTGACTCCAGCATAGTTTAGCTCAATAACATAATATAGTACAAATCATAAGTCATTCTCAATCTTAATTTTTACATGTGCAGTTTGTAGCCCGAAAGTGTCTGAGAATATTTCTGTTGTTACCTCTAACAAGGGGAAAATTTGAATAGACTTTGTATTGGAAAAAGGTTGAAAAGTTCTTGGTAAGAGGTAAGGAAGTGATAAATAATTGTATACTGTCATAAAACACGTTGTTAAACTCAAATTTCCGAAGTTTTACATTAAGCATCCAAATTTCGACCTTTTTCGGTCATTTGCATTTTTTCGACATTTTTTTTTCGGTCAAAAATCTCTTCGGTATTTTCAAATTTTTTTAAATTCGGTCTTGGAAATTCGACATTTTTTTTTTCGACATATCGTACGGGACCCTTTTTTATAATGACTCGGCCAAGAGCAATACACCCCGAAGTGACCCTGTCTAACGTGTCACGATTCCCCCATACCAACACTAGGAAAGTCAGTTCCGGGACCCTGGCATATGGAAACATTTCGACATATTGGGGACCATTGCCGATTTTTTTCGGACTTTTATATAATTTGCTAATATTTTTGTGGCAATTGTTTTAGGTCTTATTTCGAGATCTGGGTACCATTTTGTAATTTTTTAGGACCGTTTGGTAGTTTTTTCCGGACTTACAGGGCCATTTCCAGATTGGTTTTGGGACTTTCTCAATAGCAATTCCGGATTTTTGGGATTATTCTTATTTTTTTAGGACCTTTTCTCGACCTTTTCGACAGCTTTCAAAACCATTTCGGAATAATTTTCGGGATCCGTTTCGTGACTAATCCTGATCATCGGATTTTGTACGATGATTCCGGAATTTTTCGCGACTGTTTTCAGATTGTTTTTGGTCTTTTTCAATATTATTTTTATATCATTTCCGGGATCATTCGGGGCCATTTCCAGAGTGTTTTTGGGGCGTTTTCGATAACAATTTCGGATTTTTTTGGGATTACTTCTTTTTTTAGGTATTATTTTGGAATTTTTTTCAGAAATTTTTCGGTACCATTTTTCTCGACCATTTCGACAGCTTCCAAGACCATTTCGGAATAGTTTTCGGGTCCCTTCTCAAAACCTTTCCTGGTCCTATCCGGTTTTTACGGGATCATTTCGACACTCTTCGAGGCCATTTCGAAATAATTTTCGGGAGCCGAGTCACGAAATCAACCAGATCATATCCGAATTTTGTACGGGATAGTTTTGAGATTTTTCGGGACAGTTCCCAGATTATTTTTAGACCTCTTTCAATACTATTTCGATATCATTTCTATGATCATTTCTCGCTTTCCAGGTATCATTTCGGAATTGTTTTCAGGACCCTTTTTGGATATTTCGACACTTCTCGAAATCATTTAGGAATTATTTTCGGGGCCCTTTTTAAGACCATCTCCCGACTTTTTCAGACTCATTTTGGTACTTTAAGGCGCCGTTTGGGACCTTTTCGATACAATTTCGATAACGTTTCGGAATGGTTTCGTGATCATTTTTTTAGTTATCTTTCGGGATTGTTTTTTTGAGTTTTTCTGGACCATTTTAGAATTATAAAGGCCGTTTTAAATGGTTTTCTGGACCCTTTGAATTGTTTTCAGAATTTCTTTTTGAAACTAGTTGGACACATTTCAACACCATTTTTTGGGGACTTCCTTCGAGACCATTTCGTGATCACTTCCGGTTTGTTTGGCGATCATTTTTGATTTTTTTTATCATTTCGATACAACTCGGCAATTTTTTTCGAAGCCATTTCAGCACTTTTCGGGACCATTCCGATTCTTGGGAAATTTGAACCATAAACTTAACTCCAAATTAATTCGTCCTCCTAAATGGGACACTTGACGTCTAGAAGAATATTTGCCTTTTTAATTTGTACTCATAGAGAATTGGCAGTCTTTAAAACTAAAAGATCCAATTCTTAAATGCAATGAACCAGCGGAGTTTCAAAGATGATCCCATTATTTTACTTGGTTCTTGTTTTTTAATATTTTAGGTATACGGTACCGGCGCTAAAACGTCCGTTCAATTGCGCAAATACATCTTCGAAGTATGTGACAGTCTGTTGAACGTAGGTCCCATTAACTTTATGTGCGCTGGCGAACGCGTTGAGTTCGAAGAAGATGGCGTTACTTTGCGACCACATGTAGAGAATCTAAGTCAACTAAAAATTGAAGTTGTAGCTTCGAGTGGACACAGCAAGAATGGTGCTCTATGCGTTTTCGTCAATGCCATTACACCACAAGTGATTACCAGTTTCGAGCTTGACGGCTGCTTGGATGTATGGACTGTATATGATGATGCTAGTAAGAAGACGGCACGTCATGATCATCACGATTTCATGATACTCTCACAACGTTCAACATCGTTGGTGCTACAAACTGGCGATGAGATCAATGAAGTAGAACATACGGGCTTTAGTTGTCAGCAGCCAACTATTTTTGTGGGTAATCTAGGACAAAATCGTTTCATAATACAAGCCACAACACGAAATGTGCGTCTACTGCAAGGTATACGTCTCATACAAAATGTGCCCATTGATGTGGGTTCGCCGGTGGTGCAGGTGTCAATTGCCGATCCCTACGTTTGCCTGCGTGTGCTGAATGGACAAGTGATAACGTTGGCACTGCGTGAAACTAAAGGTTCACCACGTCTGGCTATTAATAAGAACACCATAAGTAGTATGCCAGCAGTGATTTCTATTTCGGCGTATAAAGATTTGTCTGGTCTCTTTACGGCGAAATCGGATGATGTCCTCAATTTGACTGGTAGTGGCGGTAATACTTTATATGCTGGTTTGGGTTATATGAAAGCGGAACCGCATATGAAAATTGAAGATGAGGAAGATTTGCTATACGGTGATGCGGGCAGCGCATTCAAGATGAACAGCTTGGCTGAATTGGCAAAACAATCGAGACAGCGTAATACGGATTGGTGGCGTCGTCTGCTACCGCAAGTCAAACCCACCTATTGGCTGATAACAGCGCGTGAATCCGGCACTTTAGAAATCTATTCAATGCCCGATATGAAGCTAATGTATTTAGTGAATGACGTTGGCAATGGCGGTATGGTGTTGAGCGATTCAATGGAGTTTGTGCCAGTGCCACTTAGCAATCAGGAGAACAGTAAGGCGGGTATACTTTTAAATTGTATGCCGCAACATGCTAATTCACCATTGGCTTTGGAAATCAACATGGTGGGTTTGGGTAATCAAGGCATGCGTCCGCTACTCTTAATACGCACACGCTTGGAATTACTTATCTATCAAGTATTTCGCTATCCCAAAGGACATTTGAAGATACGATTCCGCAAGCTGGATGCGCTCAATATGCTGGATGTGTTACCCACAAAAATGGAAGTCGATGATTTGGACAATGAGTTGGAATCGTATAATTTGCAAGAGCGTTATGTTTCAAAACTGCGCTATTTCGCTAATATAGGCGGCCATAATGGCGTCATGGTTTGTGGCGTTAATCCACATTTTCTCTTTCTCACCAGCAAAGGTGAGCTGCGCATACATAAATTTTTTGGACATGGCATTGTGCGCAGCTTTGCGCCCTTCAACAATGTCAATTGCCCTTATGGATTTTTGTATTTCGATCATACAGCCGAATTGAAAATTTCAGTTTTGCCCACTTATCTCTCATACGATTCAATATGGCCTGTGCGCAAAGTGCCGCTACGTTGTACGCCACGTCAAATTGTTTATCATCGCGAAAATCGTGTTTACTGTTTGATAACGCAAACGGAAGAGCCCAGCAATACCTACTATCGTTTCAATGGTGAAGATAAAGAGCTGACCGAGGAAAATAAGGGCGAACGTTTTATATATCCGAGTATTGCTAAATTTTCTATGGTGCTCGTGAGTCCGGAAACATGGGAAATCGTGCCAGATGCTTCAATTGAATTTGAAGAGTGGGAGCATGTAACCGCTTTTCAAATTGTCAAACTCTCGTATGAGGGTACACGTTCTGGTCTCAAGGAATATCTTTGCATTGGCACAAATTTCAATTATAGCGAAGATATAACATCGCGCGGCAATATACACTTGTACGATATCATAGAAGTAGTGCCGGAGCCAGGCAAACCTTTAACAAAATTCAAATTAAAAGAGCTGCTCAAGAAGGAGCAGAAAGGTCCCGTTTCCGCCATCTCTGATGTACTCGGCTTTCTTGTTACAGCGCTTGGTCAAAAGATCTATCTATGGCAGCTGCAGGATGACGATCTCTCGGGCGTCGCTTTTATCGATACAAACATCTATGTGCATCAAATAATCTCAGTGAAATCACTCATACTCATCGCTGATGTTTATAAATCTGTTAGTTTGCTACGTTTTCAAGAGGAATTTCGTACGCTTTCGCTTGCTTCGCGCGATTATAACCACCTACAAGTCTATAACATTGAATTTATGGTGGATAATAATAATTTGGGTTTCCTAGTCACAGATGCCGACAAGAATCTTATAGTTTATATGTATCAGCCGGAGTCGCGTGAGTCGATTGGCGGTCAAAAGCTTATACGCAAAGCCGACTATCATCTTGGTCAAGCCGTGAATACCATGTTTCGTGTGCAGTGCCATCAGCGCGGTCTATTTCAGCGTCAAACATTCCTCTATGAAAATAAGCATCTCGTCTTTTTTGGTACACTAGATGGCGCGCTGGGCTATTGCCTGCCATTGCCTGAGAAGGTGTATCGTCGCTTTTTGATGTTACAAAATGTTCTATTCTCCTATCAAGAGCATTTGGGTGGTTTGAATCCAAAGGAATTTCGTACAGTGAAATGTTCGAAAAAGCTGTCATTGAATCCTAGCCGTTGCATACTCGATGGTGATTTGATTTGGTCGTACACTATGATGTCTACCGCGGAGAAAAATGAGGTAGCGAAAAAGATTGGCACACGTACAGAGGAAATCTTAGCCGATCTACTAGAGATTGAGCATATCACGGCAGTATTTTAAGTTTTTTTTAAATTGGATGTTTCAAAATACAAATATGTTATACATAATATAATACATAGTTTAATTATTAAGTATTTCAAGAGACAAGTTGTATGCTCCTATGACACTGTATGATTCTTGCAAATTAAGTAAACTTATGGAGATCAATAAACTTACTTGAGAAATAACGGCCTTTTATTTTAATGGCGCGGTTGGTTGTTTTACACATTTTTTTTTTTTCCGCCAAATGGAAACAGCACGAGATCACAAATCGGTGAGGACTTGGCGGTTCCATCCTAGTGGTAGTCTCCCACTTCCTAGGCCGGAGCATCTTCATCACATGCGCTTTTTGATTTCGCTGAACTGTGTATAACGATGTCTGCGTTCCGAGTTCTAAATACATGGTTAGTGAAATGTCTGCGTAGAGCCCATGTAGATCATCATTAAATCGTCAGACACGTCGTGATGATGCCTACCACCTCTCGTTACCCATCTTCTCCTTCCTCACGGGTGGAGGGGTGACATGACCTAGAAGGCTTCACTGGTCATACTAAATAGCTACCACGACAGTTGGGCAGTACCGCAAGGGAGTACCGCAAAGTAACGGGGTTTTTTCCTTGACCTCTGAGGCAGTGATGACAATGGGCGTGTTTTGGTTTTTGTATTTACGCGCCTGTCGCATGGTTCTACGTTTAGCTCTATCGGGCGGGGAATGTAGTAAAAATTGTTTACAGAAGGAGTTCGCACATCCCCTAGGGTCCTTCTTCACCCTGTCGCCGAAAGTAATATCTACTTTATCCTTGTGTTGCGTTGGATTGGATAGAGCTTTGACCGTAGTCCATAATTTGCCAACACCATCAGAGAGGTTGCATTGCTCTAGGTGTTGTTTCCATTTGGCCAGTTTATGTTTATCGACCAACCTGCGAATTTCCGCGTTGAGATCCCTTATGCGGGGGTCTGCGGGATTGAGATTTCGCACTTCATCTCTTTCTCTAGCCGTGGCCGCTGCCTCCGCGGGGAAATTTGGTCTTATTTGGCATATTCGACCCGCAGGAATGAAGCGTTTAGAGGCCGAGTCAATGATGTTGCGGAAGTCTCGTTCGCCTTTGCGTACGTCCGTAGGAATGGGTAGAGCAGCCAAGGATTCGTCCGTATATGTCTGAAAACTGTCCCAGTCCGCCTTGATAAAGTTAATGTATGTACCATGCTCAGGTGTAATAAAGTCCGTCGGTCGTTCGATGGTAATGACTATTGGGAGATGGTCAGACGCCAACGTGAGTATGGGTCGCCAATTTGTGTTGTTCAGTAGTCCTGCGCTTACGATAGAAATATCTGGCGAACTATAGCAATTACCCGATACTCTCGTTGGGGCGTCTCCGTTCAGTGTACAGAAAGCCGTATCATCTATTTATTCTGCAAGTGCATGCCCCCTATTGTCTGCTGGCAGGTTTGAGTGCCACATGTCGTGGTGCGCATTGAAGTCGCCCAGGATCACGCAGTTATCTCCTCGTAGTAGCAAGCTAATGTCGGGGTGATAACCGGTGGGGCAACTTGAGACAGGGGGTATGTAGATGTTAATGATTTGCAGGTCGACATCTCCTGTACGGATGGTTATACCTTTGCTTTCTAAGATATCATCCGTTCCTTCGATGTCGGTATAAAGTAGATCATACTATACAGAGTTGTGTGTTATGAACGCTAGACCACCTCCCAGACCTCCTGTTACTCTATGACGATCTTTCCGATGGATGTTATATCCGCCATAGGTAATGAGGTCCGACCTAGGACTGAGCTTGGTTTCTTGGACTGCGGCAAGACTTATGTCATATTGCGTCATCAAATTAGTTATCTCTGCGATCTTATCAGTTAATCCGTTACAGTTGTGCTGTAAGATTTGGAAGTGCGCCGGTGGGGTCGATGTCGAGTTAACCATAGGCGTGAGAGACGGATGTGTTCGCCCAGGTGTTGGTAGCCTAAGACCTAAGCTGTGGACCTGGTGTAACCGGGTTGGCTGGCGTTGTAGGTTGAGGCGTGTTACAGCATGGTGCGATGGACGCATCCGTCCAAAGGTTCCTGTTTGCGGACCCAGAGCATAGATGTACGTGGCATTGGCCTAAGCAGTTATTGCATTTGACCGATGACGCGAGCGTGTATAATCTTTGCCGACAAACAGTACACGTAGAGACAGGTGCGAGAAGATGTTGATCCTGACTCACGTGTGAATTTAAACGGGAGGGGGGTGTGATGGAGAAACAGAGAGAGACTGGTGCTCGGCATTGCTCATGTCTAAACTGCTCCGGTGGGAGCGAGAGTGTTGAGCTGCTGCGCGTGATGTTGACGCCATAAGGCACGAGCTACAGTCTGGAATTTCTGTGGCGGGTATAGCAGAAGTGCTGCTAGTCGCTAAGACATTGTTATTATTATTATTAGTATTGCTACTAGAAAGCGGCGGTAGGGGTGCGCTTGATCGGCGCTTACCGCGGGACGCCCGAGGGCGCAAACAACAAGGGGCCACGAAAGTACTAAAGAAAGTACGGGGTCTGTGGATGTTAAGGTTAAGCCCTGAACATCCAGATTTATGGAGCCATCTCTTACACGAGAAGCATTGCACAGAATGCGACCGTTTAATATATATCTTCTTGCAACAGACACTGCATATCCATTCTCTTGGTCCGGGGTTCGGCTCAACGCCTGCTCGTAACAATAGAATATCTTACAGCCCCGCTGCAAGGGGGGAGGATGATAGTTTCGGAATGGGACGAAACATACTAAACAGGGTTGCTTTGAAAGTGACAGTCCTTGGCCGAGGTAAAACCCCGGGTGATTCCACTGCGCAGAGATCCATGGCGATGTCCTGGGGTTTCTGCTCTGAGAAGTGACTGTACATAAGGGAACCTTTTGATACCTCTCCCGACCTTTCTGGATGGTATCTAGAATAATCCTGGAGCCCCGGGACTGTCATTTTAAAATACCGAAATCGCAGGATTGCTATAAACCTTCGGGATTCGACGCCCTAATGGAAACTAAAATGAGCAAATAGTTTAATAACCAATTACCTTAGTCTACTAAAACCACCAGAAAGCGTATCTGAAAAGTTCTTTATTTAAATTAAAAGAAAAAAAACTCACTCCGCATAAAGCTCAGCTCAGCGGTTAGAAGTATAAAAAGGCATGTCGTAAAACTGCCATATTTTCGAACGTTTTTTATCAGTCTCGTAACGGATGCAACGTTGACGGAATGTCCCCTTTTGATGCTCCTTACATCGCACAATCGGATAACCCAACTCGAAACATTTTCCGCGAGTACCAAAATAGACGCGTCCCAATAAACTTGCCATCATATCCTTTTGGTCTTGCAAACAATTTAGGAAAGTTTGTTCACAGGTGCACTTCAAACTGAAAGTATTTACATGAATAGGTATACGCTCCATTATCCCAAATTTTGCAAGTTCGTAAAAGTACTTACATCGGAAATAGACCGTTATTATTAAGACCATGTAAAGTTTGTCGCGACTCCAAGATCTCTTCGCAGTGATCGTGCGCACGACAGCACATATCCACGTCACGTTGTGTTCCTAAATCATCATAATTGTCTGCGGTATTTCCAGGACCACACCATTTTGTACCTGGTACGGTAATACCGGCATAAGGAACTGGTGGCAAAGCTTGATTGTAGATATCTTCTTCTTCGAATATGGAGTCATCTTCAAAGGTTCGCACTGTGGTGCAGAGCAGTAGTTGGATGATAAAAATTGATTGTATTATGGAATTCATACTTGGTACTTTGTGTGTTCTTAATAAACTAAATGTAATTATTGAAATGTTGACTACCTTAGCAGCTGTGCAAAACGCAGATTTTTGTGATAGCTTGAACTCAATGAGACTGATAAGCCCTGATGACGTTGACCTTATAACGAAATTTAAATGTAATGTTTTTATTACGGATAAGCCATGTTTTATATGGGATTATATAATACGTACATATTTGTTTTTACTTTATTAATAGCCACATGTACATACGTGCTCTCTATTTGTTCTTTGACAAAAATGTATATACATTTTATTCCATCAGACCCCGAATGCATGGTCGTCGCTAACTCTTCATCTGCCCCTGAATCCCCATCGCTCTCCCCGAGCTATTCCGAGGTTAGTCTTTTAGTACATTTCAACCCAAAATTATGTAAGATTGTACGACGAAGTGAAAGCCACGCTCATGCAAGATCTTCTTGAGACCCCTGATGGGTTAAAGAGGTGGACCGCTAATTATTTGAACGGATGGCAGGCGTCGGTAAACTTAAGAAACGCAACATCTAAGCCCAGACGTTTTAGACAGGGGGTGCCACAGGGTGGTGTCCTATCCCCGACACTGTTTAACTTCCATCTATCGAAGATGTCCCCACCACCAGAGGGCGTCACCATCGTTTCGTATGCCGACGACTGTACAATAATGGCGACGGAGAAGGGCCCCCATACTGATGAATTCTGTGCGAAAATTAACAGTTACCTCTGCGACCTTTCCAGGTTTTTCACCGAGCGAGATATGACAATATGACTGACTAAATCTACGGCGACACTCTTTACGACATGGACGCACCAAGTGAGAAACGAATTAGACATTTACGTTGGTGACACTAAGCTACCAACTGTCAGCCACCCGAACTTATTGGGGGTGACATTGGATAATACTTTCTCATTTGCTGGCCATGTGTCTGCAATGGTCTCAAAGGTACGCGGTCGCAACAAGATCATCTAGCCACTTTCCGGCAGAGGAAAAAGATAAAGAAACGTTGCTGACTACATATAAGGCCATTGGCCGACCAGTCTTTAACTAACCCATGAGGTCCGCTCCAAGAAACATAAGGAAACATCTCCATAAGCATTATGACAAGATCCGGCATCATATTATCTTGCCGTTTGATCTGCAGAATCATAAGCGGGCTCTAACCGACATCCACACTGAGTCGGTTGATACCTTTGTCGGCTCTCGGCCTGTGAACCCCATTTTTAACAATCTTCCACTCGATATTGCGGAAGAAGAACGCACCTTACCAAGGGAGACTAGAGTCACTATGGCTCAGCTTCGGTCTGGTTGTTGTTGTTGTAACGAGGTGTAGTCCTGCCCAACGCGTATTTTTCCTTAGCTTAAATTGTCATCAATATCTTCTAACGGGAGATGGGTGTTAGAAGACTGGGCTCCGTAGAGCAAGTGAATAAGTGGTTGGTATTATGGGGGGACGAGCCGCATGCCGGACATACATTCGGCACATCAGGGTTCAGTCTGGATATGTAGGAGTTTAATCTGCTACAATAACCCAAGCGTAATTGAGCCAGAGTGACCCTTGTCTCTCGAGAAAGATGACGCTCCTCTTCAGAAATGCGTAGTGTTGAGGCATGCAAGACAGTGTTCAGAGGACAGATACTGGATACTGTAACAGGTTAAACTATTACATATCCAGACTAAATGACACCATTTCAAACACATGCCCTGCATATGGTATGTCCCCCCATGACACTCTACATCTCTTTGCAGTTCACACATGTTCAATTGAACCCACTCTTCTAACCGCTTTGTCTCTCTGGTCCAACCCTTTTGAAACTGTACGTTTCCTTGGACTCCCGTTAGATGAGCTTCAAGTGGCTGCCGCAGAGGCACACTTGGGCCAGTTTTGAAAGGCCCGTTGTGATACCACCAACACTAGGAAAGTCAGTCCCGGGACCCGGCCATATGGAAAATCCCTGAGTTGTTGGGATTTTCCACATAGCAGAATCCCGGGGCTGACACGCCCAAACCGACACCGTTACTCTTCCTCGAACCAATTAGATGACTTTATGAAGGCCATCAAGTCATTTATGTCCAGTTCCGCGATCTGGCTTAGGCTATCCAGGAAGGGAACTTCCAAAAACCGCGTTATCGCGCCGCTTCAAGCCGGGCAGTTGCAGATGAGGTGCTTCACCGTTTCCTCTTCCTCGTCATCTTGGCCGCCTGGCTGTCGCTGAAAATAACGATGTCCTCGCCGATAGCGCGTTTACTTATCCAATTCGCAGCATTCAAGATTGCTGCGACTTCAGCCTGGAAGACGCTGCAGTGATCAGGTAGTCTGAAGGAGAGCTCAAGTTCCAGATCCCTTGAATAAACCGCTCCTCCAACTCTGTCGTCTAGCTTCGAGCCGTTAGTGTAAACAGAAATGCTGCCATTAGTAGCGCGGCAGCGATCCATCCTCTCCCATTCCTCCCTGCTGGGAATGCTCGTTTTGAAGCAGTTATTTTTTTTTAACTCACAAAGGTCTTCTGCACATAAATAACATGGATCACGCAAACCATTTGGAATCAGGCCTGGGTAATTTTTCGGCTTTTGACCATAACTTTTCACAACAAGAAAAAATTAAAAATGCGCTTCAGGATTCGTGATCCTGAGGCCAAAACCCGTCTTTTTAGCCCTCTCCCAAAATTTTACCTAATTTATTAGCAATTGACCCCTAAACAAATACCAAAAGCGCTTCCAGATTCGTGATCCTGAGGACAAAACATGTTTTTTGAGCCCTCTTCCATAATTTTAGCTAATTTATTAGGAAAGAAATACGGAAAAAAATACCGGTTGTTATATTAAAAAATTAAAAAAAAAAAATTTTGCAACAGTCTAATAAGCAAACACATTCTTGAATGTTAACAACATTTGCAACAGCCCTAATGCAAGTGCGCCGGTGGACGCAACAAAACAGCTGATTTTTGTTTTGATTTGATAACAACAGTTACTGCGCTTTTTCGTTTTTATTTGGACAAGTGACGAAATTGAAGCTTTGCAACAAGTGAACTAATTTTATTTTATTTATTTATTTTATATAGAATGTTGTTTAAACATTTAGTAAATTGTAGTAGAACTAAAGTGAATAATACAAATTTGAGTAAGAGTGTATTGAGTTGCAACAATCCCATGCGCAACATTAGCTATGTGCAAGGTCAAGAGCCAGAACCAAAAATACGTGAATATTTCTATTTCATAGATCATGAAGGAATGGTAAGATAGAGCATATTGCATCTTTTTTTTGCAAATTTATTTAGACAAGAATTAAATATAATGCTGAACACAGCTCTTTTTAGATGACGCCAAAATGAAGAATTTCACATCATGTTTTAAGGAAAAGAAATTTCTTAAATTTTTCTTCAGCCGTATTAAACTAAACGATACCAAGCGATATCGCGAAGATTTTCCATATCTGTCACTGTGTGGCCGTGAACGAAATTTTATACGTTGTGATGATACACCAATTGTGTTTACACATATCCTGCAAGATGAGAAGGGTAAATATTTACATGTATGTAGCTATACCTGCTAAACTGTATTTTACTTCTTAATTTCTATTATAGGAAACGATCGTTTGTCATACGCGCATGCCGGCGATGTACTTACCACCGATTTTCTACCACATCAAATTTATATGAATCCTGAAACGGGACGCGTTTATCACCCGGCCTGGTCTAAAGTGGGCGGCATTGCTTTGATACGTTCGAAATTAGCCATAGAACTGAGTCGTCATTTTGAATTTAACAACAGTGAAGAGAAACCACCCACACATTTTACGTGGCGCGATCTACGTATGCAATTAGAAAATGATTGGGTAGCGCATACGCGGCGTTACGGAATCTTTGAACAATAACAAGTAGGCAATTAAAATGTGGAGTAGTTAGTAGACTATTGTTGGAACCCCCAAAAATACGAAATGTTTTTATATTTTTTGTACATAAGAATATAATCCAAACCAGTGGAACAGTGGAGATCACCCAAATTCGAAATATTTTTCAAAATCACCCAATTTAATAATTTTTTCACCCAAGAATTAAGTTGGACTGCCGGGACAGGCATATTATAAACCCCTCCGATTCAAATATGCCATAGGTTTATCAGCTGAAAATGTCTTGAATTTTCGTTAATTCTAATAGGACGTTTTAGAATCTCATTCTGAGGTAGGACAGATTTTAGAGTGGAAGATCACCCCATTTAAAGCTTTTTTTATTCAAAAAATCCCATCTCCGACTTTGTTACAAGAACGCTCTATTTCAGTTTTTTATCAATAACGCCCCACCGAAATTCGGTTGAAGAACGTCCTAAGTCAAGCTGAATTTCAAAAACGATTGCCCGATATATGGACCACAATATTCTATTACAAATTTGTTTAGATTATGCAATGCATATTTTGGAATATTTCAAAAAATTACCTGACAACCCTAAAAACAGCCCCGAGGTCAAAATGTTCCCGGGATAGTGACCGCCATACGAAGGAATAAATAAAATAGGTGCCAACCCCTTCTGAAAATATCTTCTTTGGTGTACGGTAGAAAATATCTTTTATTTGATACCCATATTGCCATGTCTTGTTCAATATTTAAAAAAGATTAAGATATATGGCAACCCTGTAAACCGCCCGAAGTGGAAACACCCAAATATTCAAATTGCTTCACCTATCCCCGAGATATTGGCCAATATACGAAGCAATGAACAAAATGGGGTTAGGAGGAAACCATGCCTAAAAATATCTTCGCTGGCCGAAGTTTGAATTACGAACAGTAGACATCTTTGGCACACTGCTGAATATTTTTGATTTTGTTTATGGTTAGGAAAACCTCACATTTTGATAGTGCTTCCTGAGGAAGGTGCAAAAATGCACCGAAACATGTAGAAGAGAAAAAGAAAAAAAAACATTGTTTTTTTTTTTTTCTTTATACAAACCGGCCGAAAAGCTCCAAACAATTACCCAAAAAAATACCTTTAATTTAATACGGCACATCTTGATAGGTGGCAACCCTCTAAACCGCCGGAAGTGGCAACAGCCAAGTAGGCCCGGTTTATCACTGCACCTTGTTTCCAGGGTATCTGGCTTTGGAAAACACGCAGCCTCAAAATAAGATTGGGAAAGATATCTTCTGATTTTTTGCAACCTCTCGAAGTTTTTTGGGATGTGCTATTCTTTGGCCGAAAATAGATTCATGTAGTTCAAACCCACCTTTTTGTCTCCGATATAGCTCAAAATATGCATTATTTTCTTGAAATAGATCGTCTTTTCGGATTCACACTAATTTATGCTCCCTCAGTTCATTTTTCGTCTTTGATTTGAAGGAGACACTTTATTATATTTTAACTAAGCAGCAATACTAACAATATGTTAAATAAATTTAAAGAGTATCTATGTTATATTTCTTTTTGTAATAACTATATATGCAAATACGTCTATTGTAAAATCAACATAAAATATCAAACAATACCATCAATCAACACTTAGCGGTTTAAATTCACCTTCCTTCACCCACGAAAGCCCATTCGATGGCATACTGGGACTTTCAGGCAATTCCTTGCCTGAGAAAATACGCTCCCTCACAGGTCCATGTACGTCAGCAACGAATTTTTCAAATACTATATAATGTGGATCCTCTGTTGGTGGTTCGTCATAGATACGCTCCTTACTAGCCGTCGCACAATCTTTAACCCGTGCTATAAATTCTGCACGGTTTTGTGTAAGCAACTCTGTCGCCTCGGCATTATTATACTTTACACCTGTTGTTGTTGCGAGTCGTGTACATTCAATAGGATCAACAAATATAGCTTGTATATATTTAAGTAACTGCCAAATATGATCCTCGCCGCTACGCCAATATGGAAAAGCGCATGAAATATCCAAAGAGCCGGTGTAAGGACAAATTAAGGGATGCACAATTTCGTTTTGGAAGATGATGGTCTAGGAATGTAGTGAAAAAAGGTGCATATTTAAATGGAATACTTTAGAGGAATTTATAATTAGTTACCGGCAGCGTTTTATCGTCTGGAAATTTATCTGGTAAAAGTATTGTAAAACGAAACACTGCATCTACATAGAATCCCTGTCGCACAAAAATAACACCAAACCATACTGCAATTGCAGAGACGATATAAATATAAATGCTATATATGTGCTTTTAAGGCTACTTACATAGCGAGTTTCCATATGAGGGAATCACATAGACACCGCCTATTTTTTCGGACTCAATCATTTTGCTGTAAATATATTTGTTATTGTAACTGCATCTAATTTATCATTGGCCAAAAAGGTCTTCTACTTACTACTCTGCTAGAATTTTATATTCTTGTTGTATGGTAGTGAGTAATTTATCTTCTCCTTTATGTGCGTCTAGCGTCATTTTGGTGTATTATATTTAAAATGTAAATTATATTTAATTTACCAAATGAGTATTAACAAAAAACAAAACCATTCACAAAACAAAATAAAAATATAAATCAGCTGTTAAGGTGTGTTTCATAACGCCAAGGTCCTTGGTGCTACAGATTATACGTTTTTTGAAATGAGTTATACTTACTTATCGCTAATGCCATACACATAACGCTAATCACCTGTTCCAACCAAACGAGGAGTTTGAGAATCCGAAAGCGGAAATTAACTTTTTTGGTATTTGTTTCCTTTAGGGGTCAACTGCTAATAAATTAGCTAAAATTATGTGATATAGCTCAAAAGACGGGGTTCGGCCTCAGGATCACGAATCCGGAAGCGCTTTTTTAATATTTTGCTTCTCTGCAGAGATATTTGCAATCAAAGTTTCAAGTTTTCATGTGGTTGTTGTAATTTTATTAGACTGTCCCTAAAAACGTGCAAAAAAAGTCGCGCCGTGGCGGTAGCCACGGTTATGTCACACGTCCGGACTTGGGATGGCGTAGCCCAGGGTTATTTTTTATAAGCGCGGCCGAAGGGTGCCAACTCAGAAAGGTGTTTCGCAGATAAATACCATGGATTCCGCCCCAGTTTTGGTATCGGACCCGGGTCATTTTTCGGTTTTTTGACCGTAACTTTTCACTAAAACAAAAAATTAAAAAAGCGATTCCGGATTCGTGATCCTGAGGCCAAAACCCGTCTCTCCCATGGTTTTAGCTAATTTATTAGCAGTGTACCCCTAAAGGAAACTAATACCGTACTTTTTTTTTTGGAACAAATGCGGAATAAAAAAAAAAAAAAATTGAGATCGATAGGTTTTCTTTGTAGTGAACATAACGGTATATTTGTTTTTTTTAGGGGCCAACGACGGTATTGATTTCCTTTATGCGCTTCCGGATTCGTGATCCTCAGGTCAAATCCCGTCTTTGAGCACTCCCCCATAATTTTAGCTAATTTATTAACAGTTGGGTGCTAAAGGAAACAAATGCCCAAACAACACAACAAAAGTCATTAAGGGTCAAAAGTCATTTAAAGCATTTTTTAAAATCAAAATGTCTTCAATATTATTGAACCGATTTCCAAAATATGCATTGGATAGGTAATCGAATTAACTTTCATTTGAGGTACCACTTCTGTGAAGGCAAAACCGCGTATGTGCAAAATTTAAAATTTTATTTTAAAACAACTTTGGGCTACGCCATGCCAAGTCAGATTGCGTAGTACACCCTTCTTCCTAGGCTGATCTTAAAAATTGCTTTAAATTTTGCACTTGAACGGGTTTGAACCTACAGCAGCATTTGAAAGGACTTTTATTCTATCCTTAAAAGATAAAAAGCCAAAGATAACTTTTATTGTTGGCGAGAAAAATTAAAGTCCGGGTTGACCGATTATTTTTGTCCGAATTAAAATATAGCTCCAGAAATTACTTTTTGCGTTATACTTTTATTTTAAAAGGAATAAAAGTCCGGGTCCCTGCCATAAACGCATCCTCAAGGAGTCATATAAGAAACTTTTCTGCATACATCTTAAAAGCACTTGGTTAGATGGGACGGAATGCACAGGTTTTGCTGCAGGTTTTGGTGTTGAAAACGAAAAAGAAACGCCAATTAAAAGAGAAAAAATTTATTTTTAGTTTTTTTATTTACACATTTTTTTATAAAAATCTGACAAATATTTACATAATCCCCCGATTCGTAAACAAACCTAGGGTTGTACAGAATTTAAATCATAATTATGATATAAATCATAAGTTGAACAAAATTCGGCTGGCTACCAACTTGTTGCATGCAATTTTGTAAGACCCGTTGGCACGAGTCAATTTTCAGAATCAACATGAAATTGAACGAAAAACTAGCAATGTAAACGGGACTTTTGTCATACAAAGAAGAACCTTTAGATGGTTGATCTACGGATATGATGCCTCTCACCTCTCATTACCCATCTTCTCCTACCTTACGGATGGAGGGATGACATGAACCGCTACGAGGTGCGTCCTTATGTCACCTATATCTCATATACATAATGAGGTGGAAATGCTTCCAGTTAGGGAGCATAATGAAATGCTAAACAAGCAGTACCTACTGAACTGCTGTAAACCACAGCATCCCGGTAGACAACTGCTTGAACTCATTCCGCCTCCTAGGACCATAAGGTCGCATCTACGTAAACATTTTGATGAGATCCGTCACTATATAACAACGCCGTTTGATCTACAGGTGCACAAACAGGCTTTGGGGCATATCCATACAACGTCTGTTGGCCATTACTCTGCGCTCTGTCCGCTTAACAATGTCTTACATGCCGCAACACCTGGCATTTCTGAAGAGGAGCGTCATCTTCCTCGAGAGACAAGGGTCACTCTGGCTCAATTACGCTCTGGATATTGTAGTAGGTTAAACTCCTACATATCTAGACTGAACCCTGATGTGCCGAATGTATGTCCGGCATGCGGCTCATCCCCCCACAATACCAATCACTTATTTTCTTGCTCATTTGAGCCCACTCTTCTAACACCCATCTCTCTTTGGTCCAATCCTATTGAAACTGCTAGTTTCCTTGGACTCCCGTTAGAAGATATTGATGACAATTAGGTTAAGGAAAAATACGCGTTGGGCAGGACTACACATCGTTACAACAACAACAACATGACCTAGAAGGTTCCAATGGTCATACTAAATCACTCCCGAGACAGTCGGGCAAGGACTCATTTTTGACATCACTCCCCAAAACCTTCGGGGAGTATTTTTGTCTTAATAACAACAACAACAAGAATTTTGGAATGTTCGGGCACAAATGGTGTGCAATGTCATCAGAAATGTGAGTTCGAATCCAAATTTGTTAAAACAAAAACAAATCAATTAATTTGAGGGAGGAAAAATGATTTTTTTAAATCTACCACTGAAAGTGGTTGAAATAATGGCGGAATCGGGCTTAAATGTGTCTAGATAACTTGTATGAAGACACCACCAGAAAATAAATTCCACGGGCGCATAGGTTGAAAAATCTGTTTCGGTCTTTACGGTACGGTTCGGTTGAAACAAGTTTCTTTCGCGCTTTTATGAATCGGGGGAGCAAACGAACAAATCTATTGTCAGTTGTCAACATTGCTCATTAAACACAGCCCATTCGTATGTTTTTGACAATAGCAAAAATAAAAATAAATAGTGAAGGTGTTATTTTTTATGCATAAAAAAGTTGTTTGCCCAGTTGCTGGTTGAAGGTATTGCTCATTTCATATTAAACACTTATAATTGAATTAGTGACGAATATTAAACAAAGAAATTTTTGCCAGTGAATTGTATGTAGCAAAAGTTTTCTATTATCTGCAGATAGTACGTTATTAAACTTCTGGATGAGGAAACTGGAATTGAAGGCCAACAAAATTCCGAGTAAAACACATGACAACCACACGACTGCGATTACGTAGCAGAAGCAGTAACAATTCAAGTATACGCTAATTTATGGATTAATAGTTGACAACCTAGCCAAAGATTGCATAGGGTTTATATGAGTAATATACACAAACACACAGTAATTAGCAGTCGTGTTTAAAAAAAACGTCAAACAAAAATGGGTGCATCAATCATTGCTAATTTGTGTGTTTACATACTTACGTGGAATGTGGGTACACATCATCCCGATGATATATCTATGACAGGCGCACTATCGCTAAATGGAACTTCATCATGCCCCAATCAACAGTTGCCGGATATTTATGTTGTGGGATTGCAAGAAGTTAGTACACATGCGAAAAATCAACTATTCAACATATTCCACGATGATCCATGGACATTTAAAGTGAGTGAATATCTCATACCATATGATTATATAAAACTGAGCACTGAACAGCTACAAGGCATACTCGTTATGATGTTTGTACTACCTAAACATGAGCCACACATAAAAGACGTCGAAGTACAAAATACGCGCACCGGTTTAGGTGGTCTGTGGGGCAACAAGGGAGCGGTAAGCATACGTATGAGTCTCTACGGTACGGGTGTAACTTTCGTTGGCTCACATTTAGCAGCACACGACAACAAGTTAGCTGAACGTATTGAAGATTATAATCAAATTGTGAATAATCATCATTATAAGACACCAAAATATCACAGCATATTCGATCATGATTACGTTTTTTGGTTTGGTGATCTCAATTTCCGTTTAACAGGCACAGATTCGGCATGGGATGTACGCTCATTGGTGGAGCAGGGTAAATTAGAAGAATTAGTTGAACGTGATCAACTTTTATTGGTGCGCACGACAGGCAACGCATTCGCCTTACTCAACGAACCGCTACCCACATTCCCACCCACATTTAAATTCATTGAAGGCACGTCCGAGTATGATTTAAAACGCCGTCCAGCATGGTGTGATCGTATTTTACATCGTGTACAAGAATTGCGTTATCCTGATATCATATTAAATATAACACAACTATCATATAAATCACATCCGGACTATATACTCTCGGATCATAAACCTGTCTCAGCTGAATTTCTCTACAAAATTGAAGCTCAAACGCAAACCGATGAAGAGTTGTATGAGTTGACGCATGGCGGTGGATCTACAGAAGCGCCTTTAGCTAGTGTAACTATCTTATTTGTTATAGGTTTATTGTTGTTCTACTAAATTGACACAACGCAACCTTGTTTTTATTTTCCTTGTTTTTTGTCTATCTGCAGTTTGATAGCGAAAATGCGCGGCTCGCGCCAATTTATTAAAAAAGAAGCACTAACATTCAAACATACTTAAAACAAGAAATTAAATATAAACAACAAGTCTGATAAGAAGATCCATTTCTTAGAGAGAGAGAGAGAGAAGGAGCGCATGTTAAAAAGTGCCAAAGTGCCCAGCAAACGAAATATAAGCCAGCATAAGATTAATTTTTTCTCTTTAAATGTTAACGCAATTTATTTTTATTTTCTTTATCGCAATTATGGTTGTAATATCATTCTAATATGTCTCTGTAAATATATGTGTAATATTGTCCTTTACTTAGCATAATTGTATATTAATTCTGTTTCGTTTGTAACTAATAAGTCAATTGTTGAAATTTTACTTATGAAAAATTTTATTATTTTTTAGTGCGGAGTACTGAAAGGTCGATTGAGTGGAGTCGCGCCCTAACTAAGTAGTTTTTTCAAATCCGGCCTGCTGTTTAAGAATTCCAAATTTTGTTGATAACAATCTATGACATAGATTCTGTCTTGAATTTCTATATTGAGGTAGTGCTTTTACGAATCAGCAGGTGAATTACGTTGATCATCCACTCAGTCGTCGATATGTACTCCTGTGTGTGTATAGGGGACATTCCATAACTAAGCAATTAATGATAACAATCGTCTATTTTACCTTTGAGCTTGTTTTTAGAAAAAAAAAATGTTTATTTAAAAAAAAAATATTTTCAAATTGTAAAAAATATAAACCAATACAAACCGCAACTATGGATAAGCGAAATCTAAATTCGTCGACTTCCACAATTAAATAATTTGATACTGAATGACCCCTATAATATTGTTTAAAATATATCTGATGCTTAATACTTATATTTTATCTATTAACAATAGTACTAACAGTAATTTATTAATAATCTTTAAACTATGTCTTTATAATCTATGTACTATATATTTATAAACTACTTTTACTACTTATATTAACTACTCGAATCAAATTATGATAGTCGATAAAACCAAATTTCGCCACACCAGCGTTTGATTTTTCGATACACTTTAAATAAGTTTTTTCTTAGTCCAGTCTAATACTTAATGCAATTCGCTTATGTAACTCACACTTGTAACTCTAGCAATGCTCCGTTTTTTTTTTTTAAGTTTAAATATACGTAGCATTTTAACTAAGTAGTTATGTAACCAAATCAAAGAAGTTGCCTTTGTATACCAAAATAAAGCTGTTCACATATCAAATATCGTTAAAATGTAAATTTTTAGATAGTAGAAACTGTATACTATAGGGCGACATAGCGCTGTGTTTTTTGATATACAATTCTGTACTCGTAAATCTTCCGAATATTAAGTGAACCAAATTGTATAATGTAGACTTTTAATAAATATATACACACCTATGTGAATAAAACTAAAGATACAAATAACTAACAATATAAATTAAACTTTCTTTTTACTATATATTAAATTATCTACTCCCTGTGTCGCTATAAGAACATCGTCTAAGGGAATTGTCCGGCGTGGGGCGCAAGCATTAAAGCGTTCAGCAGAATCAGTCCGTCAGTACGTTGAAACAACTGACAGCTAAGTAGACTGCGGTTGTTTGTATGCGTAACGTCAGATACGGCGGATACGTCAAAATAGAATTTACTTGAAATTAGACGGCAAAGTTGGAGGAGGGGTTTATTCGAAGGACCTTGTCCCAAACTCTCCTTTAGACTACCTGATCATTGCAGCGGGTTCCAGGCTGAAGTCTCAGCAATCATGGACGCCACGGTTTGGATGTTGTTGTTGTTGTTGTTAACAGCAAAAACACTCCCCGAAGGTTTTTGGGGAGTGATGCCAAAATGGACAGTCCTTGGCCGGATATGAACCCGGTACGCTGCGGTACTGCCCGACTATCCTGGTAGCGATTTGGTATGACCAGTGGAACCTTCTAGGTCATGTCATCCCTCCATCCGTGAGGAAGGAGAAGATGGGTAATGAGAGGTGAGAGGCATCATATCCGTAGATCAACCATCGAGTTAGCACGTCATTACCTATGCATATTAGTCGCTTCTTACGACCGGTGAGAGAAACTGTAGGGTGGACGAACTTGTTAGGCACGGCACGACCAAACGGGTTCTTCGGTATAAATAACGCTTAGGTATGCCCTTTGCCACATACAAATTAATACTGAAGAAGCACTCCGTCAAGCCAACACAATATGGCTACAATCCCCAGGGTGCCGGATATCCAGGCAAACCTGGCCAAAATAAGATCCTAAAAGATTTAGGGGTTTTCCGGGGGATTGAATTTCCTGGTGTTAGTGGTATGTTGTCCTGGTGTCTGCGGCAGCCACTTAAATCTAACCGAATTTGAATATCTCAACTGGTTTTGGAGATACCTTCTAAGATTTGAGACGAAAAAACAAAATTTGGACGGGATAACGTCTGCCAGGTATGCTAGCAATGAAAACAAAAATTTATCCATTATTCCGAATTTGAAATTTGAATTGAAGGAATTTTTCCGAGCGAATAGTAAAATCCGAGGGGAAAAAATCCTTGAAGATGGATTTTCACAGTTCGATTTCCTGGTTGGTTTTCTGGTCGATTCTATGTAAATCAGCCTTGACAAATATTAGGAAATGGCCTGATGTTGTTGTTGTTGTTGTTAACAGCAAAACACTCCCCGAAGGTTTTGAGGAGTGATGCCGAAGTTGACAGTCCTTGGCCGGATATGACCCCGGTACGCTGCGGTACTCCCTTGCGGTACTGCCCGACTGTCGTGGTAGCGATTTGGTATGACCAGTGGAACCTTCTAGGTCATGTCATCCCTCCATCCGTGAGGAAGGAGAAGATGGTTAATGAGAGGTGAGAGGCATCATATCCGTAGATCAACCATCGAGTTAGCACGTCATTACCTATGTGCATATTAGTCGCCTCTTACGACCGGTATACCTACCTCGGGCATATTCTAAACCCCTAACCTCCATTTAAGCTCTTTGAACTCGTGTGCCATCTAGCGATGAGATTAACTTACTGGTATATTTCGTTTGCTGGAGATAGTGCTTTGAATTTGAGCGAAATTAAATCCTCAACCCAGCGATATCTAAATCTAAATTTTGACATTACGAGCTCAACTACTCAAGCTCTTACCGTACACAAACCTGTCCCAAGCAGCACCCCCCTGAAAAACGATAATATTATCTTGATATGGTCAGGGAATACCCTCGTTATTCATGCGCCTTTTTTGTTAATTGCTATTATTGAGGGTATAACAAACAAAATGTACAGTTACTTTATATTAATTTTTGAGTTTTGCGTTCCACTTAACCACCAAATCGAATGGGCTGATTACTTACTTAAGGGCAATAAAATCGATTACTGTATACAATAAATAGGCCATGGGGATCCACCGCAGTTAATGAGTTTTGGCAAGTGGTATTCAATATGAAATATGACAAATATGTAGTTCGCACGAAAATTGATAAAGTGGTGATGTTTTTTAGTTCTTGTGAGTCTTTGAAACACCTAGCTAAAAACAATAACCAAAAACCCTCCTCAATGACCTCAGCCAGTGCCAATAAAATAAAAATAGACTGCAATAAATTATACTCACATAGAGCCAATAAGTCTGTGAACCTCCCCAAAGCAAAATACCTATAAAAAGCAAAACATAGATAAAAATCCACAGTCGCTGGCGCGTAGGCGGTGCTTTTTACCAAGAACTTTAACCTACGTGCGATACGCCCACGACCAGAACCACATTTTATATATGTACTAGCTGCATGTTTCTCTAACCCGATTCCTATATCTATCTCAATCCCTATCACTACCGTCAGATTCTGAAAGGCAATATGAAAAAACTGATGGGTGCTATAATTCATGTCTAGCAGGGTTTTAGTTAAAAAATAGTGTCTTGTGTCCTATTGTGACCGGACTATGAGTTTTTCAAGTTTGAATGAAAGAAATCGAGCCAGCTGTTTAGCTTTTACAAAATTTCGAAGAATTTCGAGAATTTTATATATATAGTATAGATATAGATATAGATGATATCTTCGCCTAGAGTAGGTGTTATCGATTTTAGGTATTAAGCAAAAAGAAAAATCATTTTTTTAGTTTTTGAGTCTCCAGAGGGCAATCTGAACTTTGATCCAAGCGGGATAAAAATTGATATGCGATATATCTAACCGTGGCCCAACGGATTTAGAAAGTGAAACTGGAAAAACTTATACATTTGGTTATAAGGACCACCCTAATGTATGAATATAAATATTTTCTTCTATATTTTGGGGGTTCACAAAGGCTGAACGTCACATAGAATGTATGGACATACATATGTACATATGTAAACACATTTGTTTGTGTTAATAATCAACTTCTCGCTTCTTATTCCCCAAATAGGGAAACCCAAAATTTTCAAATTTTTCGGTAATTCAGGCAGGTTCTGCAATTCACTTCACTAAATTACAAAAGAATCTTGAAATTTTCACAAATTGTATTCGGAAGTGATTTGCCAGAACCTGTCTGATTATTTCACATATTTTTCGGTTTTCCAGAAACGAGTTTCAAAATAAAACATCCGCCAAGATTTACAGTTTTTTTAATAATATTTTCTCTGAAATATTTTAAACTCACTTCAGAGCTCAAATTATTTTTGAAAAATGCCCTATTTAAAAATTTTGTTTCTGAAACGCCTTATTTTAGATAAAAATTAAATTCGGTTGAAACTGCACATTGAAGTCCCTGCTGTAGGTGTGAGTACGTTCGAAACACTTTCTCCCATTTCTACTAGTTGTACTCTGCAAAACCATGATATGGCTTGCAAAAAAACTCTAAAACCGTTAACCGCCTAGGCAATTCTGGCTGTCCAACATATTTCGTCAGTCGGTTCGTTGTCGAATCAACTGACGCCCATTGGAGACACCTCGTGATCGTAGATCTGCCTCCACCTGGTCCTTCCATCGGACTGGTAGTCTCCCTCTTCCTCTACTTCCACGGACGGGTGCCTATAAGAATACCTTCTAGGCCGGAGCATCTTCGTACATTCGCACAAGGTGTCCTAGCAAGCGAAGCCGGTTGAAAATATTTGTACATATGTGGGCTGTTGATGACTAACTTAATATAGCTAGCAAATTTTACCAGGGTTTTTATACTCTTTTTATGACACAAACTTTAAAATGTGGACGTTGCAGACAGGGTTGCCACTTTGAAAAATTTTTTCCTACCAAAACCCAACTAAAAACCTACCAAAATGGCCGTCATCCTACCAACATTTTTTCACGGCATCAAAACTTTTCTCATGAGTTTTTGGTAATTGTATAGATCCTACGTCAACTCGAAAAACACGTCGGAAAATGTTGGGAACGGTTGCAAAAATTACCTAGGTCCGATCCTATTTAGGGGGCTGGGTCCATTATATTTATAAGCAGAGACCCTTTCTGAGTTGGGATTCTTCGGGCGCATTTCAAAAAAGTAACCCTGAGGCGGCCTAACACCGGCTTCGCGATCATCAGTTTTCCTGCGTAGAACACACTTTTGCACTTTTGGCAACACCTAAAATTTGTCATTACAGGAACTACATGAAATTAACAGAATATGTTCAACTAGGTATGATTGTAAATATCTTGTAAACCACTGAAGATATTACTTTTCGCTTTCGGATTCTTATTCCAGGGACAGATTTGGTACCTCTACTGACATTTTCTAACGTGTTTTTCGAGTTGATGTAGGATCTATACAATTAGCGAGTTTTTTCTTGTACCCAGGTCTCATACCCGGGTTTCATCAAATTATGTTAAAGACTCCAAGACAATTGTGACATTATCAATTTGCCAGGGTTTATTCGTTAAAGCGAATTAAAATCTTGACTCACTATTAACGCATGTATCAAAATTATCATGGCAAAATACTGACTTCAAAGGTCCAAAGAATGCGGCGGAGCGTTGCAGTATCTAAAAAAATCACTCCTGAATTCGTCCTTGATCAAGTACTCAGATTTAAAAAAAAAAAAAAAAATTTGCATCACTACTGACCCTAACAAGCCAGACGGTGAAAAACAATCAACATCTATACACTAACTATGCAATAACTTCCTAAGTAAAACCAGTCATTTGTGATACGAATTTCCAGAGCAAAAGTGATCATACATATTTGCTATGAAAGCCACTTCTTCCAAACACAGAAGAATGAGACTTGACTTTGAATAATTTGACTTTCAGAAAGAAAGTGATGTTACTCGAAGGAAGGTAAAAACCTACCAAAATTCAAATTGTCCTCCCATCCTACCAACAGAAAAAAAACCTACCAGTTTTGGTAGGAAAAGCCCCATTATCACATCCCTGGTTGCAGAACAGTAAGGTTACTCATACGCACTGGTGGACAATTTCTTTTTAAGACTTATAAAACGCGTTTTTGTGTTTTTTTATCAAAACTCTTATTTCTCGGATTTCTATTTCGCCTTTAATTTTAAAGTTCAATATAAATGCACCAGTCACTTTATGATGTGGCCGGTAAATTTATAGTGAATTTTAAAATTAAAAGTTAGATGAAAAACTGGCACTAAAGGCTGATTTACACGAGCCGATTTTTGTCGTTCAACCATCAAATACGGGTTGTCGTTCGGTGAAACGACAAAAATAGATTTGTGTAAATCAGCCAAGGCCCGGTTTTTTAAGGGGAAAATTTTAACCATACTGCCAGTTTAAACTTATTTTGGTAAACTCTAGTCAACTTTGTCTGTGGTTTAAATTTGCACGGAAACCCCGTACCTTTGAGGAGCTAATTTGGTACTACATATTTAACCTAAACCTTATTTACAAGAATAAGTGCCATACTAAGGTCCAGGTTTTCAGTGCAAGTTTAATCTTCAGTGCTGGTTTAAACTTAGTTTAAGCGCGCAATTTGTATTGGATAAACTCTTGGCAACTTTGTCTTTGGTTTAAACCTTCACTGAAAAACCGGGCCTTAGGAAATGAACTTGGCACAATTTTGATATCTTGAAAGCCATTGAACAATGTGTAAATACAATTATTAGTATAAATTATTAATATTTATGTACATTAGGGTGATTCAAATAAAAAAAAATTGTGCACACTTCAAAGAGTCCACTTTAAGAATACATATGCTAAGTTTTTCTGGAAAAGTTTCAAAAATAATTCAAAATTTCACTTTGAAAAAAGTTAAATTTTTTCCCAACAAAATATATGGAAAAGGGCGAAAAAAAAATTGCGACCTCTAAGGGTAAAGTTACAGCGCTAAATTTTTGCAAGGCTTATTTTCTCATCAATTACTAACTTTTTAGGGGATGAGGCCAAATCGACATTTTTTTAATCACCATAATGTACATACATATACGTATAGTTACATACAAAGTATATTAAACAAAGTAATAGTGAACTTGACAGTTCTCTCTTATCTGTAGGAGTTTTCCCGTCAAATGAAAAAAAGTATTAACCCGTTCTGTTTAAGATTTTTAATTTTTTTCAATAGTGTGAAGAAATATCAAATTGTTTCATATAAATACAATACCGCTTGCCTCCGTTCCTTCCACGTTTAAATAGAGTTTAGAGTTCAGATTAGCTAGACTCTAGCACATTTTAGCTAAGATGGATGGTCTAATTTTTTTTCAACGGGATCTTAGACTGAAAACGAAAATGTAAGCGATTAATAACCCCTGCGGGTTAGGGGTTTAGAATGGAATGGAATGTCTGCCGCAAGGGGCGACTAAAATCTATTTCGACCACGGTCACGGGGTTGATGAAACAAGGGTTCGGCACCTGTGAGATCATAGACTCAATAGCGTACAGCTTCGTCACGTCCCTCTTACAACAGCAACAGTGAAGTCGATTAATTTCTCGAAACCGAAAACTTTTTTGTAAATTGATTACGTCATTTCTCGGACACATATTTTCCTTCATAAGACGGTACCCTGGTTTTGACTTCAGTATAAAAAAAACTCTAATCTGCGATACTCTGGCGACAAACTTCTTGTGGTGCCATCGGCGGAAATCGACAAATATTCAATACTCGCCATTTTTATAATGCAAAGGTTCGAAAAGAGGTAGATTCCAAAGTGGCCAAAGTTATTCCGTTACTGTTAATGCTAACCCAATATTTCGCAATATTGATAACTTTTTGGCCTGAGCAAATGCTATCTAATTTTTCAGTAAAACCATTGTATGGGACATAAAAACTGTGCTTGGTTGACAAAGGGTTAATACGCTTGTTTACATTTTTTTGAAGGAAAAACTCCTACAAAAACAAAATGTTTCAGTTGTCAATTCTACGTTGTTGAATTTGCCTTGGTTACATACATATTGTAAACGAAGTGGTAATAAAAAACAAGGTCTGAAACCGATTAAAATAACGTTCCGGTTTCGGTTTCGATTTTGCAACGTGTTTCGGTTTCGGTTCCGGTTTCGTTCTTCAACATTTATTTCGGTTTCGGTTTCGTTCCGGTTTCGGTTTCCAAATAAAAACACGAACAAAACAAAATTTTACTACTAAAATAATCAAGTACCTATGTAGCTTCGAAATAGGTCTGTATTGTCAAACTTTTCTCCTGCGGCCATGATGCAATTTCTCCAATATAATAATACATTTTATTAACGCTATGTATGGATGAAATTTCTGCAAAACGAATTCCTACAATTAACTCTACTGTTTTATAAGAAAAATATTAGAATGGAAGCTAAATTAAATGTTAAAATCGTCAAAAACATTAATATGAGTGGTGCTTTCTGAGGCAAGTATGACATTTTTTTTTTCGGATCTCGTAAACTTTTTTCGATTGCTTCATTCAACTATAGTTTCAGAATTTTTATACTGAGGTCAAAACGTGTCTTTGTAACCTTGCGCGACAATCTTCCATGAAAGTTTTCAGGGTACCTATTTGTAAAAGAAAATACCTATGTGCCCAGTAAAAAAAGTGGTACATTAAAAAAATTCAAAACCGTTTGGAACCGGTTCCGGCTTTTGAAACGGTTTCGGTTTCGTTCTTCTTCAGATCAAAATAACGGTTTCGGTTTCGGTTTTGAAAAATGAAACGGTTTTAATCGGTTACGGTTACGGTTTCGGTTTCGGTTTCAGTCCTTGATAAAAAAACACACTCTCTTAACTTTCTTCAGAAGTGATTTTGCGCTACTCAAAAATCACGGGATTTATTGTGTACCTAATTACACTTTCAGTCAATGGCATCAAACACGAGTATTAGATGTCATTTATGTAATATATGCATGAATGCAAACAGGTTTGTATATACATATTATATATTCATATACACTTACAGAAAAAAGTATTGGCACACTTTCGCCATCTTTATCCTAGTGTCCAACCACGTTTCCATACTCCTCTTCATCATCCTCTTTTCTTCAGCTCCACAAACCTATGCTCACGTCAAAAAAATTGGCCCAAAAAAACCTGAGCTCTTAGGGGAAAAAATGTCCATATTTGTAGAAAATTTCCAGGTCTACAAATTGGTCTCAGGTAATTTTTGGAAAAAACTTACCGTTTTCGAGAAAAGTCCCAAAAACCCAAAATTTTGACCTTTGATCCCGAATAACTGATAAAAATTTAATGGGCTAAAAAAATGAAAAAAAAATTCCAAAAAAAAAATTTAAGAATTCTATCCACTATTTTTAAAGTAAAATTTATAGTTTTTGTATAGGACCTTGAAATAGGTATTTAAATAAAAACTCTTGTCTGTGCCGATACTTTTTTTCCGTAAGTGTATGTATTTCTATATAAACTTTATTATCTGTCTTTTAATGAGTTATTAAATTGATATTAGCAATGATCTCAAGCTTATACCTTAATTTGCATGCATGAACATTAGACAGTTTCAGAAAAATATTTTTTTTAATTCGATGACTCAGAAAAAAAGTAGAATAAAATAAAATAAAAAATAATAATGAAATTAAAAAAAAAATAAAACAAAAAAAATAAAAAAAAAAAAATAAAAAAAATTAAAAAAAATTAAATTTTAAGAAAATAACAAAAAACCAAGTAAAAAAATTAAATCAAATGAAATAAAATTAAATTAAAAAAATTAAAATAAAGAAAATATTAAAAAAAAAAAACAAAATAAAACAAAAAAAATTTAAAAAAATACAAAAAATAAAAAAAAATTAATAAATTAATAAAATATATAAAATAAATAAAAAATAAATAAAACAAAAAAAAAATAAAAAAAATAAAAACAAAAAAAGTATTTTCGTTTACGAATGGCCAAAAACTGCGCAATAGTTAAATGTTTCGCGAAGGAAATTCGAATAAAAAGTGATTTCCAAAAAATTAGGCCTGGGGTAGAGCAGCTTGAAAAAAAGTAGAATAAAATAAAATTAAAAAAAAATAATAATACTCTCCAGCTCTAGGCCTAGAGCTAGTAAATAAAGTTATTTCGCATAATTTAAGGCCGTAAACAACAAAAATAATAATAATATTAAAAAAAAATTAAATAAAAAGAAAATAATAAAAAACAAATAAAATTAAAAAAATTAAAAAATAAAATAAAATTTAAAAAAATTAGAAAAAATTTAACTTTAAGAAAATAACAAAAAAAAAAAACAAAGTAAAAGAATGAAATCAAATAAAATAAAATAAGAAATGAAAAAATAAAATAAAATTAAAAATAAATAAAAATAAAGAAAATAAAATAAAATAAAATAATAAAAAATTAAATAAAATAAAAAATAAAACAAAATAAAAAAATTAAATATAATAAAATAAAACAAAAAATTAAAACAAAAAAAAAAAAAAAAAAAAAAAAGTATTTTCGTTTTCGAATGGTCAAAAACTGGGCAATAGCTAAATTTTGCGCGAAGTAAATTCGAATAACAACTGATTCCCCAAAAATTAGGCATCGGGTAGAGCAGCTTGAAAAATCGTAAGCAAATGCTACCTAAAAATAGCAAATGCTTCATTTAATCATTTGAAGTTTACCATTACTTATAGAAATAAGGAAATGCTGAATGAAAATAGCAATTGCTTTTAGAAATAGCAAATGCTTATAATAAAAGCAATTGCTTGGATTTTTATTCAATGAGATTTCATTGAGACGTCAAGAGAAGATGAGATGGCCTTTGGAGTATTTGAGAGAAAAGTTCTCCGGAAGATTTATGGTGCTTCCCGTGATGCCAACGGCGAGTATAGAAGCAAATTTAACGATGAGCTGTACGAGCTTTACGCAGACCTGACCATAGTTCAGCGGATTAAAGCCCAAAGGCTCCGCTGGCTGGGTCATGCTATGCGAATGGAAAAAGAACCTCCAGCACAGAAAGTTTTCCTATCGACACCTGAATACGGCAGCACAGGAAGGGGGAGGCCTCGACTGAGATGGAAACAACAGGTGGAGGATGACTTGAACTCCCTTGGGGTTTCCAATTGGCGTCAGTTATCGCTAAAAAGGAATGAGTGGCGTGCTTTAATACGAAACGGCCAAAATCGACTAGGCGGTTAAGCGTCATTATGACGCAAGCCAAGATTACATTAGAGATTTAAGGAGAAAAATAAGATAATTTTTATTTGAGAAAATGTTGCAGTGTAGTTCTAAGTGTTATTCGATTGTCAAAACAAGAGATTACAAATTCGTCACAGAAAACTTGAAATAATATAAAATATAATTGAGATAACGAATATTTTTCGTAAGAACCTTTAATAATTAAAAAAAAAAACAACACACAGGAGAAAATTAATGTCTTTCTTATTATGGTAATTTCTTATATTGTTTTTATCAAAGACCTTCTTAATTTTTAAATTTCGCTATAACATACAGCTAAGTATGAATTTAAATATGTACTAATTAACTCAATTTTGTTGTTCAATGTTTTTTGTTAACTTTGTAAATAAAACTGTAAACAAATAGCAAGTATGTTTGTATAGATAAATAGAATGAAAGGGTATCCCCATGTTAGATATTTACAAACCTAGATATAAAAGCACATAGTAAATTAATAGAGCGTAAGTAATAACAAAACATTAATAATGAAAGTAACCTTCAAACTACGTAGTCTAGTGCTTCCTGTGTTGAAAATATTATAGTAGGGCGTATAACTTTCAGTACCTGGGTGACCGAGCTTGCTCGGTGCAATCAATTTAGCGCTAACTTTACCTACCCAAAATGACCTTAAAATAATCCCAAAATGGTCCCAAAACGACCCTTAAATGTTCCCAAAATGATCCGAAAAGGAAACCCAAACGATCAAAAAATGATTCCAAAAAGACCCTAAAATGTACCCAAAATGGCCCCAAAATGATCTGAAAATGATCAAAAAATGACCCTAAAATAATTCCAAAATAGTACCAAAACTACAGCAAAAAGACCCTAAAATGTACCCAAAATGATCTGAAAATGATCAAACAATGACCCTAAAATAATTCCAAAATAGTACCAAAACTACCGCAGAAAGACCCTCAAATGTTCCCAAAATGATCCAAAATTGAACCCAAAATGATCCTAAAATAATCCAACATTGAACCAAAAATGATCTCAAAATAGCCCCAAAGTGACCCCTAAATGATCTCAAAATGATCCTAAAATAATCCAAATATGATCCCAAAAATATACAATACAAATACAATACGGTAAAATGGTAACCCTGGCGGCAACCGTACTTGAAAATATTTTCATGACACCACCTGGATCTGGGCTGTATAGTTGATTCCTTGCTGCAGCAAACAAGGGTAGACTCCATCCGGTTCTTCGATTCGAGGGAGCTGAAAGCAGATAAAGTCCGTTGCACTTTCTCAAAATCATAATGTAAAACTGGTCCATAATAGATTTATCGGGTGAAGCCGTGAGTGTAAGTCTTACAATTGATAGGTCCCTTTATCTAGAAAGATTATTTCGCAAATGGCATTTACGTCAATCGCTGTCAATGACGAAATCTTATCAATCAGCTGATTCAGTCATCAATATCAATTCATTCCTGATTTGCATGCATAGTTTTTTTCATTTAGCTACTTTGTGTTGATTGTTTTTGTAATTACGAATTGTCTGGCGGCGCTAAACACGTGTTCTTAATGTCTCATCCCGATGCACCCGAAAGCCGTTTAAATGATTTAAATATTTGTTGCTCAATGAATATCATTTGATCGGGGTGATTTACACAGAAAACTGGATCGATTGATTGTTATGTATATCTTAACATATTTTATGCATGCTTTAATTTTAGCAAAGCTATTGTTATGTTATTTATATTTATACATACATATGCAAGTGTGTTTAGCATGTGAATTTAAATGAGGAAACCAAAAAATTTAATTTTAAACTAAGGGTTCTCATTAGAACCAGTTTTAAAAAGCGTCAATGACTTGACGTTCACTTCGTATATTTACATATGTCTGTTTGTATGTTCGTATATAATTTCTTTCAGGGGCTGGTTCTATGACGAATTAAGTTTTTTAAACAATTTGCATCAAAAGATTGTTAACATGCACATTAGGGTGGGCCAAAAAAAATCTTGTTTTCCTGACGACGAGGAAAAAAATTCGTATGGAAGAAAGGTGGTTTAAAATATATGATATAGTTCGAAAGGTATCTTCCTTCGTCGAATGTACATTAGGGTGGGCTAGAAAAAATCGATTTGCGTTTTGTTCGAAGGGTATACAGAAATTCGATTTCCTAACCATAAATGGAGTATAATGAACAAATATGATTTTTTTATGTGACCATTAAAAAGTTGTTCGAGGTCGAAAATTTACAAATTTCTGAAACCCATAAGGTTTTTCAAAAAGTTTTGAGGCTCAAAAACAGTTATTTAGATAGCAAATTTAACGCTCTATAAAAAAGGTTTAATCCACTTTTTTCATTAATTCAACTATGTATTAAAAACATATTCGACTTCCAAAAATAGAATACTTAAAAACGCCAACAAAAGTTGGGTGAGAAGATATATTCATTTACATGGAAGATTTTCACGAAAACAAAAAGCGGCCATGAGGAACATAACATAAATTCAAATTTCTGTATACCCTTCGAAAAAAAAAACGAAAATCGATTTTTTTTTGCCCAACCTAATGTACATTCGACGAAGGAAGGCGCCTTTCGAACGATTTCATAACCTGTCTTTTTTCCACAAAAATTATTTACTTCGTCGTCAAGAAAAGACGGTTTTTTTCGTCGTGAAAAAAAAAATAAAACATCGTTTTGTCGACTTTAGTTCTACACCTTTTCCAGCTGTATTTGAGAAAAGGTCACATGTATTTGAGAAACGCGCAAATCTATTTGAGAAAAGTAAAATGTATTTGAGAAAAGTGAAAATGTATTTGAGAAATGGGGAAATCTATATGAGAAATGGGTAAATGTATTTGAGAAAGGGAAAATGTATTTGAGAAAAGGGAAAATGTATTTGATAAATGGGCAAATGTATTTAAGAAAAGGTAAAAAATATTTAAAAAACGGTGTAATTCAATATACATATAATTTTGATGTATTGAAGTACACAGTTTTTTTTAGTATATTTTCAAGTTTTTCTGAAATACAATTGCCCATTTCTCAAATACATTTTCCCTTTTCTCAAATACATTTTCCTTTTCTCAAATACATTTAACCGTTTCTCAAACACATTTTCCACTTTCTAAAATACATTTTCCTTTTCTCAAATACAATTACCCATTTCTCAAATAGATTTGCCCGTTTCTCAAATACATTTGACCTTTTCTCAAATACAGTTGAAAAAGGTGTAGAAGGCGCATTGCCGAAACCGAATTATCTCAAACTCAGAATTGACGAAGGATGGCGGAAAATCGTTTCAAAATAATTCATATACACATACATATTTTGGGGTGGGTAAAATTTTTTACAACAAAAGCAAAGTGCTATTTGGTTATTTGGGTCATTTCAAGCACTTTTGCTCAAAAAACCATAGTTCTAAAACGAATTTCAAGCCAGCGATTTTTGCAATTTAGTTTTTTTTTTTTTTAAATTAGCTGTATCGATAACTTAAAAAATCATTTATTCAAAAATGTGAAAATGGATATTTGTAGGCATTTGGCATTTTTTTTGAACCGCTAGAGGGCGCTTTCGTGCTTTTTTGGACTTAAACGCATTTTTCCGATAATTTACCACATTGTTGCGAAAATCTACAAAACTTTATTTTCTCAAAACGTTCCAAATTTATGAAATTGCATTTTAAGAAACCCAAATTTGGTGGATTTTCGTAAAAGGGCGCAAAAAAAGGTCGAAAGCGCTCTTTTGGTGGCCCTTAAAAGATAAAAATCTCTACATACATATAATATTATTGTAAAAGGTCGATGTCTGTACATGGCAGATATAAACAAAAAATTGATTGGCGGAAGCATTATTAAGCGATTAGAATCCAAATCAACCATTTTAAAAATTTTTGTGTGTCTGTCTGTCCGTATGTTTGTGGCCGTATCACTCTGAATGTAATGAATGGAATTGAATGAAACGTTTTTCGTTGGATTGCTCGACGCTCAACTTAAAATTTAAGATATTACCTTTTTCGATATCTCAACCGGTTTTGGAGTTATCGCCCAATATGTGGACCATGTCTGTCTGTATGTTTGTGGTCGTAACACTCTAAAAGTACTGAATGGAATTGAATCGTTGCATTGCTAGACCCTCAACTTAAACTTAAGGATATTATTTTTTGCGATATCTCAACGGGTTTTGGGCTTATCGCCCAATATGTCGACCAGGGGTGACCAAAAATGTCTTAGTACAAAATGGGTGTCAAACGAAAGGTGTCAATGAGTGCTATAATATGCGATGTGATTCATTGAAATGACTGAAATGGTTTGGGAGATATCTTGAAATTTCGATAGCTCGACCGGTTTCGGAGGTATTAACGAATATTTCCACAAAAATGTGTTAGTATATTATGGGTATTAAGTGCTGAACTCCAGTCTTTTTGTTGGATTTTATTCTTTGCTAACCCACGAAAAAAAAACAGAAATTATACGCATACGAAGTCGCGCGCACCAGGTAGTAGATAAATAAAAATAGATAAAAAGATAGAAATGTATTGATTTACCCCCAGATACACAGCTGTTCCAACTGATAAGTCACTTTTTGAAAAAAAAAAACTCCCTAAGTTCCTTACAGAGCTATGGTTTCTGTGCCCCCACCCCTATATACGCGCCTAAAGATAATAGTTAGTAATAAGAGCCTACGGCCCGAGTTTTAAGTTCAATAACGACAATTTGAAAGCTACACGCCCCTTAAAAATTGCATACTCATCTACAACAGATTTTATCAGCCCAGCAACGGAAATAATTCGCGGGTTAGTTAATAAATGGCCCTTCGTCATAGCGTCCTCAAAATTTAATCACTTCTAAATAGATACTATAAACAATTTCATAGCTAAAATATTAGTTTAACAACCGCAATCAACTTTTAAAACTCTGTAAATTCTCACAATTCTCATCACTGATAATAATTACTATCGCTTACTGGTGCGCGTGAGGGTAAACTACCCAGTTTTCTTCACGTGCAATTTCATGCCGCAGATTTTGCAAAATTCTTAATTGATTTTTGTCCATTTTTGTTTACCAATATATAGATAATTGAGTCACAAAAAAAGTTTAAAAATTATCTTTTTATTTGTGTGATAAAATTTAGGGGAATTTTTAGCTAGGTATTCAATACCGAAATCGCATGATCGGGCATTGAAAGTAGAGATACAGAAGAATCGATTGTACATTTTGTTACTCGGTGCTCAAAATTTCGAGCCGAGCAGCTTAATTTCTTTCAATAGGTCCAAGGAATATTCGACTTTGCCAACCATCCAATATTTTTAAATAACAATAAATTTAAAAAATGTTTTTTAATTTATGTTTTATTTATTGTTTATTGGGTAGTGTCAAGTTCATAAACCTAAACGAAATAATTTCGGTGATTTACATTTACTTTCTTTATCGATATATCGACTTAATATTGCCAATTAAATTTAATCAGAAAAAGTCGCTAGCAGGTGTTGACTACTGAAAGATTAAAAACACGACTAATTGATATTTGTAACTGATATTTAAAAAAATGTATTATAAAAAACTAGTTTTCAGCAGTATATTTCTTTTTAAAATGGGAACAATAAAAATATTACGAATATGTACTTTATTTTGATACACCAGACATAATTCTCCATAATAACCACAGATCCTGAGTAAAAATATTAATTTTTGGAAACGCTAGCAACGATTTTGGAATTTTAATTCCTGTCATCCTTAACTTCGTTATCGCTAACGCCATGGCCATAACTTTTCCAACCACCCTTTGAAAATCAATGTGAACGGGTTAGTGTTATGTTATGGCAAGTATAATCGATTACATTAGGGGTATTCGCTCTTAAGTGTATGTGAAGTTACAAGGGTCTAGAAAGTACACAAAATACAATTGCAATAACAAATCACTCAGAAATTAATTTTACACTATTATCACAACCCTACAACATTTGCAGATGATTGTAGAAATCAAGTGGTGTAAGTGTAAGATCAGTGTAAGCTTCTAAGTTACACTTACAATTGTACATTGCATACACTAAAGAGCGAATACCACTATTGATTTCCATAAGTTTGGTTGGAACAGCTGATTAGCGTTATGGGTATGGCGTTAGCGATAAGGAAGTATAATTGTCGCTTTAGTGACACTCACCGTAATATTTACTAGATCGCCAACTACATGCGACCGAAGGAATCTTTTTTTGGTATTATGATCCAGGGTTCAAATAAAAAAGCATTAAAAAAATAGAAAATTTTTTATCTACTACCTATATCTATACTATATACATTAGGGTGATTCAAATAAATATAATTTGGTTCTTTTTTCGGTCTTACCCCCTGACGAGAAAATAAGCCTTGCAAAAAATTAGCGCTCTAACTTAACCCTTAGGGGTGGCTATTTTTTTCGCCCTTTCCCATACATTTTGTATGGGGGAAAAATGGCATTTTTTTTCAAAGTGAATTTTCTTTCAATTTTTGAAACTTTTTTCAAAATATTTTTACATACTCTTAAAGTTGAAGCTTTGAAGCTTCCAAAATGGTATGCCATGTGCGGTTATTTTAACTATTAAAATAATTACGAAAAAAAATAGCCACCCTTAAGGGTTAAGTTAGAGCGCTAATTTTTTGCAAGGCTTATTTTCTCATCAATACCTAACTTTTTAGGGGGTAAGGCCAAGTCGACATTTTTTTTGAATCACCCTAATATATGTACATATATAAAACTGCAGACTTTTAGGCGTAGGCGATTTTCACCACGATGTTTAGCTGTGTAAATCAAAGAGGTGGCGAAATTCTAGGATCTAGCTAACATTGCACAAATTGTAATAGTTAGGCCGAGCAGAATTCATGGGTGTTGCCACTTATGGCGATTTACAGGGTTGCCACCTATCCCAATTTTTTTAAATGTAGAGCTACATATGCCAATATAGGCATCAAATAAAAAGTATTTTCGACCATATTCCAAATAAGATAATTTCAAGAAGGGTTTCCGCTTAGGGTTACACATTTTCCGGGGAATCTGCATGATGCACCAATAGCACCTGCAACAAACCTGGCAGTAAATATACCCATCACTGAGGAAAGAGTAAGGTGGGCAGTTAAGAGGTTTGAACCGTATAAGGCTGCCGGGCCGGACGGGATTATCCCCGCGCAACTTATAAACACGTTGGAGACATCAGCTAAATGGCTGGTATTTCTCTTCACAGCCTGCCTGGCTCTCAACCACATTCCGGGCTCCTGGAGAAGCGCCACGGTAGTGTTTATCCCTAAGGCTGGGAAGGCATCCCACTACGAGCCAAAAGACTACAGACCGATCAGTCTCTCGTCCTTTGTACTAAAAACCTTTGAGAGGATACTAAGCGACTACCTCTTAACAACTATTGATAGCAACCTTATCTCTAGCTTTCAGCATGCATACACCAAGGGTAAATCAACAGAAACCGCTCTGCACAGCCTAGTGTCTGTCATTGAGAAATCGCTGTGTGAAAAGGACTACTGTCTCGTGGCCCTCCTAGACATTGAGGGGGCTTTCAACAATATAAGCCCGGAGGCTATCAACTCCGCTCTAACTAATCTGGGCGTAGATAGACCTCTAACTGATTTAATTGACCAACTTTTAAGGGGAAGGAAAATAGCTTCTTCACTTGGTACGGTTGAGTTATCACGTTATGTCACAAGGGGAACACCCCAGGGTGGTGTTCTTTCCCCGCTTTTATGGAACCTCACAGTCAACTCGTTGCTACGTGACACAAGCTGGGGGGGCGGGAAGATAGTGGCATACGCAGACGATTTAGCTATTGCATTCCGAGGCAAGTTCCCACAAACTCTGTGTGACCTGATGCAAGTAGCACTGCGAGAAGTTTCGACGTGGTCCTCTCGCTGCGGACTTAGTATCAACCCAGGGAAGGTGGAACTTGTCCTCTTCACCAACCGGTACAAAATACCGCCACTAAGCCTACCAGAACTAGATGGCACGCGCCTGGGCTTGTCGGATAAGGCCAAGTTTCTAGGCATAGTTCTGGACAGGAAATTGAATTGGAAGGCGAATGTTCTTCAGCGCCAGAAGAAAGCTTGCATCGCTCTTTACACATGCAAAAGAGCCATTGGCAAAAAATGGGGGCTCAGCCCTACAGTATGCAGTTGGATCTACACGGCCATCATTCGCCCAATCATGCTTTATGGAGTCGTCGTATGGTGGCCTGCGCTGAGCAAGGCAACATACCTGAATCTGTTGCGGAAAGTCCATAGATCCAATATGATCTGTATAAGCGGTGCGCTAAGGACAACGCCCAACGAAGCCCTCCAGGTCATTCTGGGCATTTTGCCACTTGATCTGGAAGGGTTTCGGTCAGCGGCGGCATCAGCTCTGCGCCTAAGAGAAACCTCCAGTTGGGCTGCGGGTACTATTGGACACTCCAGTATTCTGGAATCTTACAGCTTTCTCCCTCTAAGCACAGATCGTTGTGCGACTACTACAGTCGGGGATAGCTGTTTCAAAATAAACATTCCCAGCAGAGAAGACTGGGAGAGGACGGATTGGTGTCCCGAAACAAATGGTGGCACTTCCATATACACCGACGGCTCGAAGTTGGACGGCAGAGTTGGAGGAGGAGTTTATTCAAGGGATTTGGACCTTGAGCTCTCCTTCAGACTACCTGATCATTGTAGCGTCTTCCAGGCGGAAGTCTCGGCAATCCTGGACGCCGCGGCCTGGTTAAGCAAACGTGTTATCGGAGAAGATATCGCTATTTTCAGCGATAGCCAAGCGGCCATCAAATCCCTTGGCTCATACACGTTCAACTCTGAACTGACGCTCAGCTGTCGTCGATCTCTTCAGGAGATGGCCCAACAGAACCGCGTAAACCTCATATGGGTCCCGGGACATAGGGACATTGAGGGAAACTGTAAGGCAGACGAGCTTGCCAGGCAGGGCACGACCAAGCAGGTTCTTCAGGATAAAGAGCGCTTAGGTATGGCGTTTGCCACATGCAAACTAATGCTGAAGGAGCACACACTCCGTCAAGCCAACGAAAGATGGCTGCTATCCCCAGGGTGTCGCATATCGAAACAAACCTGGCCAAAATGGGATCTTAAAAGGTCTAGACGCATTTATGCCCTAACTAGGAGGGAAATCTGCATATTGATAGGGGTATTAACCGGTCACTGCCTCATTGGTAGGCATGCAGAAAGGCTAGGTGTGCCCTACCGACGATGCTGCAGGAGTTGCAAAGATGATGAGGAGGAGGAAACAGTGGAGCACCTCATCTGCAACTGTCCGGCTTTAAGCGGCGCGAGAACGCGCTTTTTGGGAGTTCCGTTCCTGGATAGCCTAAGCCAGATCGCGGAAATGGACATAAAGGACTTGATGGGCTTCATAAAGTCATCTAAGTGGTTCGAGGAGGAGTAACGGTGTCGGTTTAGGAGTGTCAGTTCCGGGATTCTGCTATGTGGAAAATCCCAACAACTCAGGGATTTTCCATATGGCTGGGTCCCGGGACTGACTTTCCTTGTGTTGGTGGTATCACAACGGGCCTTTCAAAACTGGCCTAAGTGTGCCTCTGCGGCAGCCACTTGAACCTAACCTAACCTAGGGTTGCCACCTAACCGCAATTTATTTATAGAGCTAGATAAGCCAATATGGGTATCAAATGATAGGTATTTTCGGCCGTATTTCAAATATTACAATTTATCGCAGGGTTGTTACTTAGGGTTGCCACCTAACCGCAATTTACAACCCCTATTACAACTCTTCTTCCTATCTTCGCCTTCACACTATCTGCCTCCTTTTTCTCTTCATTCCCCCCTTTCCTTCTACCACGCCCCTCTTCCTCTATATCCCATTCGTATTGGCGCCTGTTAATTTAGGCATAATTCTACCCACGTACCGAATTTGAAGTAAAACACACCATTTGTAAGATATTTTCGAATTGATCGGTTCCATGGTCCACTTTCCAGAGGTAAAAAATTGTGAACCTAAACTCTTCTCGAATATACCTTATTCAAGTTTCGTTATTTCTGAATTTAAGAAGTTAACTTCTTTCACGTTTACGGGCTTTAGGGTCGTGAATTTTAGTCGCCTCTTAAAATAACTTATTGCAATTATATTCGAAGCCTCTCATCGGCTGAGGAGTGTAAACTCTGTAACGACGCGTACGGGTGTACAACAGAACATAATGAAAAAGGCTGGGAGATTTAGTTTGCCTTATAATTGTTATATATATCCAAGACCCAAGTTTTCTTGGCGAAAAGTAATATTTCCCCTGAAAAGTCCAACATACATGAAACCATAAACCGGGGGTTGATTGAAATCAGTCTGAATAAAAAATGTCCGAAGTCCGGAGGGGCTCATTCATTAGGTTAAAAAATGTCTCAGCTCTATTTAATTCAAGATGTCTTTCAATGCAGATCCAATTCAAAAAGTTTCATTATATAAATATACTCGATTGGTATGCCGGAACATTGATTAGTTTTAATTTTATTTGACCCGGAACATTCGTGAGCCCCGGATATAATCAACTGACTGAGTGGCCAATTATGATGATAACGAATACCTTTCAAATTGGAAAAACCGCCTAAACCTGTGCGATAAAATTTGAAAGCTCGCACATGTAAAACTTATTTTGTGAATTTCTAATACAAAGCCCTCATAAACGCTATTATCGACAATCTATAAACGCCATTTCCATAGATAGACCACGTACGTCACTAAAATTTACCGTGCAATAAAAGGGGATTCAATATTACGACAACCATAAAAAAAACATATCGAAGGTCAGTAGGGCATAATCAAATTTTGAGTTGATTTTGCTCTATCGAATATTATCGGATTTGTACATGCTTACGGATGGAATCTGTTCCTTCCCTCCGAGGGGCATACGGAAACTAAATTCTTTCAACTCGTT
Source organism: Campiglossa producta (assembly GCA_964058755.1). Lineage (NCBI taxonomy): Eukaryota > Metazoa > Arthropoda > Insecta > Diptera > Tephritidae > Campiglossa > Campiglossa producta. The sequence goes on along the minus strand of CAXKVI010000004.1, from coordinate 20,392,966 downwards.
CTCAAGCGGTTGCGGTTCGAACAGTTATAAGGTCGCTTCACTAGTTCTCAAACGACTTCATTGAGTATATTATTGGTATTTTTGATTAGGTGACCCAAGCCCAGAGGTGGAAGAGAAAGGGGAGAGGCTTTCCCATAACAGCAGCTTTTAGGTACTGAAATGGTTCGGATTTACCCAACCAAGGGCTGTTATGTCAGTAGTTCCATATAATCCTCATTTATTCGTCGAAAAGTGGAAGAAGTTACCAGAAAACGATTTCATGAATGGCCCTGTACACTAACAGGGTGGATCACTGAACTACAACAACAGCGACAACACAAAAAAGGTTTCCGGGTAAAGTAGAGAGAGGGCGATGGGAAGCTAAATTAGGTATAGAAAGAAGCAGACGATTACGTGTTGAGCCTCCAGAGGCTTATGGAGCTTAGAATTTACCCGTGGAAAGACATACAGGCGACTCAAATTTGCGATCCAAAGGTTTTAGGGAGTAAAACAAATCGTAGCCCGCAACCGTTGGACCTGTTTTAGAAAGTACTATGATTGATGCAGGAAAGTAATTTTTTGGGGTAGACAACGTCTCTAGTATATTTATAAAGCCGCGGCGCTAAATATTAATTGTGTACCTCGTTCATTCCACCACTAAACTTTCCAATCTCTAGCATGGCCTTTGTTTTTGGATCCTGAATATACAATCATATTTAGCTTTCAAGTTATTGTATCGCATGTCGCCTAGAACCCTAAACTTGTCTCTGGATTACCGAAAAACTTTATTCCCAAACAACTGGCCTAGGAACATACATATATCGCCGCTCGCTTGTCAGAGACATGAATGTGAAAACTTTCCAGATTTTAGTGATTAGGTTCAATCTCTCGCCTCTCTATACGATTCACGAAAATCCTGGGTTTCCAAAGTACAGGGAACCCCCGGAAATTTGCAATGCCATTTTCATGAATGTGTAGTCTCTGAAAATTGTGCACCCATGTTTCTGGCGGAACGAAAATGTTAAAAATTTGAATTTCAAAATTTTTTAAAATTTTCGTTGAGCCAGAAACACGAATGTGTAGCAAAATTGTTGCGTATACGCCATGGTGTCTGTGGTTCAGTGCAATACATTCTTGCATTTTCGTTGGGGAGAATTATTCAAAAATCATTAACTAATCATTTCATAATTTTTGATATCGATTTTTATCAAATAATACTCACCTGCGGCAAGTTCATATATTACATTTTGATAGCATATGCTATATAACGGTATGCATACACACATGCAAAATATTTAAGATCAATCAAACAATAGGTAGGTGATCAAAGTGCTCAGATAGAAATTCAAAAAAAAACTCCCGCCACAAAAGCTATTCACCATATGGCAAACAATACAAATTGTTATTGTTATGTGAGCCACATATAAAAGCGGCAGCACATGAGGAGCGAGAAATCATTGCTAAACGAGCGATCGGCATGTAAAGTACGAATTTGGACGTTACCGCGGTTTCGGCAAACGAATAAAAAACAACAATAGATAATGATTTATCAAAGGAATACATACATACATACATAAATAAATAGTTGTGTGAAATAAATGCGTATCTACTCGGAAGTTGTTCGGTTGTATTAGTAAATATATGCATCATTTGTTTTGGCACGCGAAGGTGATTCCCCAATGTGACGATAAAAGTGAATAACAATTTAAATTCGCCAAACACACATACCTACTTACATACATACTTGAATAAAGCAATAAAATAAACTGTCGGATGATAATAAAAGCAAAGCAAAGCGGAACATTTAGTTTAATGTGCAAGCACCTTTTTAAACATAATTAAGTGTGTGGAGTTAATAACTGAATACCTAAATAATACATTTTTAATGTGCACAATATTAAAATTTAAAATTTTTTAAATTATGCTAAGTTAACGCATTTAATATTATTAAAAACATTTGAAAATTTGTGACAAAAAGAAGGAGCTAATTGATCAGCGTGATAAATAACAATAAAATTTTAATCGAAAAAATTAATAGAAGCTAGTATTGAGCAAGTTCTAAATTAAGAGTTGATAAAAAATTATAAAGTGAAAACCGTACCCCAGCAACAACAACAAAATGGGTATACGAGTAATAGATGCCGAAGATCCTGCAGGTTACAATTGCAGCTATACACAACACAACAAAAACAATAACACACCTGCATGTCATTGTATGTGCAGTTGGTGTAATAGCAGCAGCAGAGGCTGTAACAGTAGCTGCAATAATAGTGAGAGTACCAACAGCAACACCAACAGCGGATTCAATGCTAATAGCAGCATTAACAGCGACTCTAACACAAACATCAGCTTTAACACAAGCAGCAGCTTTAACACCAGCAGCAGCACCACCACCACCACTTGCACATGTAAAAATGCAATTCACGGCCATAAACCTGCTAAACTCACACTCAGCTTCGCAAACAACAACAAAAACAACTGCATTAGCAACACAAACTTACACAACTATCACTATTGTAAAACGGAAATGCAAAACACGCCATTCAACCAAGCAACAACAACACCAATACACACACAAACAACCAAAGATTTAGTTGGTAATTGCAAAGAATATCGTATTGAGAATAATAATTGTGATTTACGTATAATTGGTAATGGCAATCGGATACGTATTGGTTGTAATCATGCGAATTTACAAATTATTGGCAATAGTACAAGACTGAAAATAACAAATAATGCTGGTAAATTACGTTATACGGGCAATGAAGGACGTATTTGTTTGGGTAGCGATTCAACACAACAGACAGTCGATTATATAGGCAACAATGGCAAGTTGAAGGTAGTCAAAGCAGCTGAATTGTTGAGTGAAAAATGTAAAAATCACAAACAAAAAATCCCCCAAGAAGAAACGACTGCTACTGAGACGAATACTAGCACGACGGAGGCGGAAGTGGCGACTGGTACGAAGATTTTGCCTGGCATGACAACAGCGAGTATAGAAAATTCAACATCGTGCTCAACGCCACCTAAAAAGTTGAAAGTGAAGTCAGCTTCTTTTGCTGGCGATTACAGCAAAAAATGGCAACAGTTTGATGAATTGTTTCAGCGTAATTATGACAGTGGTGCTTCAATGCCGAATTTGAAAATTGGTGGTGGCGAAAAGGCTGAAAAAAATACTAAAACTGGAATTGGTAGCAAAAAAAGTAGTAATTGTTGTAGAATCGATAATAATATTATTATAACTAATACTTATGGTAATATTTCTATTAAAAATGCTGTTAATGTTAGTATGTAAATGAGTTGAGATTTAGCTTAAGTTAATTCAACCTTGGTATTATAATTTTAAAATATCCAATTTTAGGTAAGCTTAAAAACCCTTTAAAAATGGTTAATTTAAAGAAGTGAATGATACATGCCTTTTATATGTAGTGTCAATATCTCCATATTTATCTAAACCGTTAACCGGTTTGTCATTTTACAAGTCATCGCCCGGATAAATGACTGTCAAATATTAATGTGGCTTTCATATAACATATGTACGTTAATCATTTATCCGGGTACAAAGTGACGAATAGCTAAATTATTCGTTGATATGTCAATAAGTTCCGGTAAAGTTCTTAACTGAGTAATGAGTGTAGAAAAAAATGAATAATGAAAGAATGAATAAATCGAAAATGATGGATCTGGTGAGTCTTCGGGGAAAAAAATTGTATGCAAAAATGAAAAAATTAAGTTCTCTAAGTCAAAATCTTGTCAGCGACCTATTAGTTATAGATATTAATGCTTGTAATAAATTGCCAAACTAGTTAATGTAAGGTTTAAGAGAAGAATAAAGCAGCTTAGAAATAAGGCAAAGAAAGAAGAGAAAAAATAAAAAATGTTTCAAGTATTAAACACGCTCTCTAAAAAATCAATATGTATATAAAAACATGACTAAAAGAAATATCATTAAGCACCTGTTAGCATGTAAGGCAAAATCAATGTTTTTATTTTTGACCAGGGACCGTATTGATTATAAGTTTTATCAAAAAATTAAAAAACTAATTATTGAAAAAAAAAAAAAATATGTAAAATAATAATAATTTCACCATAGGTATCACCTAGGGAGAAATTTTCATTCAAATTTGCATGCACTTGACGTTTTTTTTTTTCATAAATTTTGTATAAATATTTTTTCGTTTTATTAATTCATAGAACACGAATTGGGTTTATGAAAACTCACATAAGGTCTGTTTACTGAACAAAAAAGTTCAGAGCAGTTTAGAGCAGAGCAGAGAAGGGCAGCTGTCAAGAAATAGAGCAACTTAGAGCAGGAATGCCATGAAACGCTTGAATTTCGATAGCTTCTATTTATTTCGTTTTTTTTTTTTTAAATCCTCAAAATTAATGCAAATGACGGTATACTAAAATGTTGCTTTTCTTGCAAGCTAGTTTCTTGACTGACAATTGCTTCTCTGCTCTAACTTACTCCAAAAAAAAAAATATGGCAGAAATTTGTGATCTGGATTACTCTAGTTTTGTTTTGAGCATACTCATGAAACAAAAGATAGAGCAACCTAGAGCAAGAAAAGTGTTCATGAAACACAATTTTGTGAAATATCTCAACCTGGTGTAAGCTAGAGTAGCTCAAAAAAAAAGGGTATAAAATTGTATTTAAATTTTTATTTTTCCAGAGCCAAAGGAAATTTTCTTATCTGGATTATTCTCTGTGTCTAACCTTTGTAGAAAGCATAAAAAATATCCTTAATTTTCTAGACCAAATTTACAACACTCAGTGAACAAATTATATTAGGAGTATTCTCTCTAAATTTTCTCATAAAAAACACAAGAAAAATGTTTTCATGCAACATAGCGTGTTAATTCTTGTGTTTTTTAAGAAAAAATTTATAGAGAATACCCCTATTCTTTCGCAATTTTGTTGATTTTTTAGTTGAAACATTTTTTCAACATTCAGGACAAAATTGTACATTTATTTTTAAATTTTACATATATTTGGGTTTGGATTATTTATAAATCGAAAAAAATAATTCAAATGCGTATTTTGTTTTTGCGGGTGGAAAAATTTTGACAGTAATGTATGACATTTCAAAGGTTTCTACGAAAATTGACTTTTTTCTGTTTCTTTGGGCCTAACTGTTTAAATATAATAGTAAATCTATTCAATGCTTATCCTCCATTACTGATAATAGATTTACACAGTGAAAAAACTATCGATTTTTATTTAAATTAATTTAAATTATTTTATTCAGACATCGATTATAATCAAATTTGTTTCGTTCTCTGGTTTCGACTGTATGTAATCTTGCCTATTATTTAAGAGTTTGTTTTATTAAGAAATGTTTGTTTGTAAATCAATTTTGTTGAGGGGATTAACAAAAATGGTGGATAGCTATGGAAGAAAAAAATTTGTATTAGGGGTATTCGCTCTTAAGTGTATGTGAAGTTACAAGGGTCTAGAAAGTACACAAATTACAATTGCAATAACAAATCACTCAGAAATTGATGTTACACTATTATCACAACCCTACAACATTTGCAGATGATTGTAGAAATCAAGTGGTGTAAGTGTAAGATCATTGTAAGCTTTTGACAGTTGAATTTGAGGTTATGTTTCTCTTGATTTTTTGTTTGTACATATCGCAACTACTCTTTTCTGTGCTTCTTGGCATTTTACGTGCGCAGTTTTTTTTTATCAAAATAAAAATCAGCTGATTGTTGTAACCCCATGATAAAAAGGTGCGCTAACGCTCATCTAAGTTACACTTACAATTGTACATTGCATACACTAAAGAGCGAATACCACTATTGTAAATTTCTATTACTGAGGGTGTTCGAGGCCATATGTGGCCGGTGATGATGATTATGATTAAGGGTATTCACAAAAATAGTAAAGGATTTAAACGAAAAAATGCTAGATTTGTAAAGCATTCCTAATTTTAAAGTTAATTTAAACATGCAGGTATTTTAACTTCCTTAATAATTTTAAATTATTTATTACATAAACTACATAGACAACTAAGAAAATAAATAAGAATACCTCAAAAACTAGTAAAAAATTTGTCAACTTACCAACTGTTCCTAACTATTTTAGTCAAGCGTCCAACATTAAAGCTAAATATAAATTGTTTATGTAATAATACGCTTTATAAAAGAAGTAATTTTACATTAGAATAATTTCAATCCAAGACCACTTAAGTATTTAAAATGCTTTCAACAAAAGAAAAATTAGTTTTACTAAAAATTCTTATCATAGTCATCATAAAATTTATTTTAAGGCCAAACTATTTATAATTAAAATATTTAAAAGTAAGCTGATAAACTAATTTGTCATTCTATGAATGATGTATAATAAATGCATTAATGTATTCCTCAACTTTTAACTACTTATTCTTCTTATATGCTCAGTGACAGCTGACAGATATAGACGTTATTTATACATAACCGCTATTTCTAGGGTACCTTTAATGAATTCCCTGTACACGGCAGTAATTTGGTCAAAGACCTTACCAATTTCTCAATTGAAAAAATTAAAATATCAAAAACAAAAAAAGTTTGAAAATTTTCTAACTTTTTGCCGATTTGACATGGAATCATGAAATGCTTCATCTTTTTGAATTCCGCGAATTTTGATTTGACTTTTATGTGCACTTCAGTTTTTTTTTTTTTTTTGTAAAAACAAATTAATCATTCAAAGTGATTTACCGGCCTTTACAACATTCCTGACCTACATACATACAAACTCATAAAATATCAGTTTCCATTGAAAACAAGCGGCTATACCCTACTATGTGTCTGCAAAAAAGTACACCAAATTAATGGAAGGTCAAGTGAGTCCAGTCGTTTATTTTTTTCCATACTTGAATGAGCGTGCGAGTGTGGATTTTTGTTTGTACATAATAGGGGAATGGGATTTATTTTTCTTTGCTTTAAACTTTTGCTAAAAGTATCCACCATAAGCGCGACTGTGGTAATTATTGTGTGTATAGCAACACACAGATCGCACAGTGGGATATTATGACTATTGATTATCTAAGAAAATTTGTTAGTCTCTATTTGACCAACTGTTTTGTATATATTTTTTTTAGGTCAGACTTTAGGTAGGACTAAAAGCAAAATGTAAAACCCAAATGTATGCTATACAGCACACATACATGAGAATGTCACTCATACGCAGTGTGGCACCGCACACAGGACAGCCGTTCCAGTGGCCCGATTTTTTTCATTCAAATTTTAAAATATCATAATCAGGCCACAATAGGACACAAGACACATTTTTTAATCAAAATCCTGCTAGACATGAACTGCAGCACCCATCAGTTTTTTCATATTGCCTTTCAGAACTTGATGGTAGTAAAAGGGATAGGGATGGGGATAGAATAGATATAGGAGAAACATGCAGGGAATATATTTGTGGCGTGTGCCGGGTCAGCTAGTAATCACATAAATTAATACTCACTTAGCCAAAGAGTTGAACCGCTTATGATCATCTCTACATATTCGTATAAAATTTTTGACTCAGACTAACATGACATCTCCCACTGTCCAACGTCGATGTCAGAAAACTTTGTTTTTAAACAAAAAATTTCGGGGATTTTATTTTGCTGACTTTATATATTTAAAATATGTATGTATGTTTGCTGAATAAATGTATGTACACACTGCAGTGTGTATGTAATTATGTACTCTAGGGTGATCCTTATAATCTGTACCTAAATGTATAGCATATACATTTTGATTCCGTTTGCAGACGGTTAAAGGGTGTGGCATGGATTCAAAATGTTAAATAAAAAATTTTTTTCAGCCTCCATAGCGCAATCTGAACTCTGACCCCCATGCGGCACGCCTAAACCATCTTCAATCGGGATACAAATTTATGTGCGATATAGTTGACCGTGGCGCAATCTTTCTGTGGGGTGAGACTTGAAAAAATTGTACATTTGATTATAAGGACCACCCTAATGTACATATGGGACGAAATTTGTCAACCGGACCACTTTGAATGAAATATGGCGAAAGTGATCTGCCATGTAAAAAAAAATATCACTAAAGGTCGCGTATAAATATTGGATGTTTACCGAGGTTTGAATCCGCAATTTTTTTTCGTGTAGGCAAGCATTTTTTCTTAAAATTAGAAGCCATGTAATTGACGTGCTAAAAAGGAACATGGAAACCCTTTTTTTAAAGTATTTTTTCTGTTCTTTTCGAATATAAATTAAAAAAAAAAAATTTTGTTGAGAAATTTTAGTAAAAATTTTATAAAAAAAATTATAAATTTTTTCCAAATTTGGACATTTTCAATTTTTTTTTTTTATTTAAATTTAAAGCTTAATATTTTTTCTTAAAAATGATACCTCGAAAATTTCTTTAATGAATTGTTATCTTAATTAAAAAAAGCACCACATAAAAATGCAATTAAGTTTTATTTTTCATCATGAAATCATGTGTAAGGGGTGAATTTTAGCTGTAAATTTTTAACAAACAAATCGGACACAATATTGAATGGGAAATTAAAAAAAATAAATTAAATTAATTAATTGCGTTTTATGGTGAATTTTATATGCTTCTTTTGTTTAAGATAAGAATTCCTTCAAGAAATTTTTGAGATCCATTACAAAAAAGTATCATTTTAAAATAAAAAGATTAAGCTTTAAATTAAAATTAAAAAAAAAAAAATATTAAAAATTCCAAATTTGAAAAAAATTAATATAATTTTTTTTTATAAAATTTTTCAAAACATTTTTCTTTTTTTAAATTTATATTCAAAAAGAACGGAAAAAATACTTTAGAAACCGATTTCCATGTTCCTCTTAGCACGTCAATTACATGAATTTTAATTTAAAGACCAAAGTCATTGAATTTTGCCCACATAACTCTTGTGAGCGGCATAGCTCAGAGGTACCTAAAGCAATCAACTGTCCTTCAGAGCGCCTCGGCTCGAGTCCTGCTAACTGATAATTTTTTTTATTCTATTTTTAAAATTTTTTGGTTTAAAATTTAAACTTTTCGGTTTAATTTTTTTTGTCGTTTTCATTTATTTTAAAAATTTTTTTCAAGTAATTTCGCCCAGAACATTTATATGTGCGATGTAGGTCAGTGGTATAGCAGTGGGGTATGAGTCTTGGGCCTGGATTCTATAACTGTGAGTTTTGAAATTAACACTTTTCTCCCATACATTTTAAATGGTGAACGCCTTGGTTCGAATCTCTGCCAACGAAAAAAAAAAATAAAAAACTGTTTCTTTAAAAATCTGGTTGTACATTTCTCGTTTCAAATTTAAACCCTTTTTATTTTACCCCTTTTCTTGTAAACTGGTCTAGCTTGAATATGAAACCAAATTTGGTTTGGTCATATATGTATGTAGCCCAAAAAAGTTTAAAATTAAGGCTCAAAGTTTCAGCCGTGTGACTTCATGGCGCATAAGGTAGAATGAAAGAGGGACCTAAATAATCACTGGCAGAGAGGTTGCAGTATACACAAACGGCTCCAAAATAGTACATAGAACGGAGGCTGGACTATAGCAACTCTCAGCGGGTCATATCGACTCCTTAACGAAGCCCTGCGTTAGGGTCTTAGAAACCCTGTTGAAACTGCGCGTTTCCTTGGACTCCCGTTAGAAGAGCTTTATGAAGATCTTCGGAATGATCACACACTCTAGGCAGGGCGATGCATTGTTAACAACAACAACAACAACAACAGGGGCTTAGAATATACCCGAAGTGGGTTTGCCTGCCGTGAGAATATCACCTTGAGGTATTAGCCGGAATTCCGTGGGACCTATTTGGTTACCCCCTAACTGGGTTCGACGTAGATTTTAGTCGGCTTCTCTTGCGCCGGGAGGGCATATTCTAAACCCCTAATCCGATTCGACGGTATCCAGACAAGACTACTCAGATTTATGGGAACCCGTTTTTCCGACAGTCTAACAGAGTAGGTAGTGGATCTTACGATCCCTCTTAAGTTCATATGGGAACGTAGGTGGTTTAAAAGGAAATAAGTGGGAAATAACTGATTGGACCAATATGACCTCGAATGTAGAGTAATGTCATCGACGTGTTTGTCTTAAATTCATTTCATCTTTGCTTCCATGACGTAAATAGAGTCGATACAGAGCTTAACATACGCCACCACTTGGTCGGTTTGTGTTCGTCAACCCATATTCGGTTTTCGGGGATCTGCCAGAGCCATACTTGGTCACATTATTTCGCTTGGGCTGCTGCTTCCAAGGGAAACTTTGAACATATTTCGGTTATTATTTCAGCAGCAATGAAGCGACCGGAGGCCGATTCGATAACCTTAAGTGGTTTTTGTTGTTGTTGTTAACAATGTCTACAGTGTATGATCATTCCTGGATAAGCAAACGTGTTATCGGAGAAGATATCGCTATTTTCAGCGATAGCCAAGCGGCCATCAAATCCCTTGGCTCATACACGTTCAACTCTGAACTGACGCTCAGCTGTCGTCGATCTCTTCAGGAGATGGCCCAACAGAACCGCGTAAACCTCATCTGGGTCCCGGGACATTGAGGGAAACTGTAAGGCAGGCGAGCTTGCCAGGCAGGTCACGACCAAGCAGGTTCTTCAGGATAAAGAGTGCTTAGGTATGCCGTTTGCCACATGCAAACTTATGCTGAAGGAGCCAACACTCCGTCAAGCCAACGAAAGATGGGTGCAATCCCCAGGGTGCCGGATATCGAAACAAACCTGGCCAAAATGGGATCTTAAAAGGTCTAGACGCATTTATGCCCTAACTAGGAGGGAAATCTCCATATTGATAGGGGTATTAACCAGTCACTGCCTCATTGGTAGGCATGCAGAAAGGCTAGGTGTGCCCTACCGACGATGCTGCGGGAGTTGCAAAGATGATGAGGAGGAGGAAACAGTGGAGCACCTCATCTGCAACTGCCCGGCTCTAAGCGGCGCGAGAACGCGCTTTTTGGGAGTTCCCTTCCTGGATAGCCTAAGCCAGATCGCGGAACTGGAAGTAAAGGAATTGATGGCCTTCATAAAGTCATCTAAGTGGTTCGAGGAGGAGTAACGGTATCGGTTTAGGAGTGTCAGTCCCGGGATTCTGCTATGTGGAAAATCCCAACAACTCAGGGATTTTCCATATGGCTGGGTCCTGGGACTGACTTTCCTTGTGTTGGTGGTATCACAACGGGCCTTTCAAAACTAGCCTAAGTGTGCCTCTGCGGCAGCCACTTGAACCTAACCTAACCTATGATCATTCCGAAGATCTTTATCAAGCTTATGTGGTTCTTGTTCATATATGTATCAAAAATTAGATACCAAGGAGCTGTTTGTAAATGAAGGATACTTTGTGTTGTTCTTCTAAAGATGCATAACCCTGTCCAAACATAAACGCTTCTTAACCTAAATTGTCATCAATCTCTTCTAAAGGGAGTCCCTGGAACAAGTCGTTTCAACAGACCAGTGTGAGAGTGTTCTGGATAATTAAGAGTTTAACCTATTACAGAACCCAGATTCGAGTGACTCTGGTCTCCCTCATGAGACCGCGCTCCACTGTAGCACTGTTCTGCTAGCCCCGGGGTTTAGACTATGTATGTCCGAGCTGTGTATGCCTATCAAGGACAACAACAACAATATCAACATCGTAAGAGGCGACTGGAATCCACAAAAGGCAACTTGATTGATGATCTACGGATTTGATGACTCTTCCGTCTCCTTACCATCCATCTTCCTTACAAAAAGAAGGTGTGAGAAGATCTTTACGTTTCCATTGGTCATACCAAAGCCCTCGGAGGCAGAATTGATAACCTTACGCATTTCGCTTTAGCCTTGAAATGTGTAAGTCCTCGCGGGTCCCGGTGCCTGATCGCTTCATGTTATTGAAACGATATCTAAATTTCGCTTTGCTTTATAAAACTTGTATAAAAATAAAACAATTGCATTCAACAATACAACACATAAATTGTAATTTTATTACAATTCATAGTTCACTTTTTCTCATCTATTCAATTTCGATTTTAGGAAGTTTTGCATTCTTACGCTGTTTAGAATTCAATTCATCACTATTACTCTCAATAATAACTTCAGCGCTACGTAAATTCTTAACATTACCACCAACATTAGTATTTGAAATGGTTTGATAAACACTCAGTGCCTGCGTGACCAATGACGTAACATCACCAGGATTGGATGGCAATATAAGCGTATTATTTGTTTTCGCTAAATTTCTAAAGGCGTCAATATATTGTTCCGCTAATGTAAGTGAGGCAGCATTTTTACCATCTAAATCCTGCAATGCCTTGCCAACAGTTTGTAAGCCGCGTGCACGCGCATCAGCGACAGCCAACATTGCAGCCGCTTCACCACTCGCCTTATTAATCTGTTCCTGTCTTTCGGCTTCTGAAGCAAGTATACGTGATTTCCTTTTACCTTCAGCTATATTGATTTCTGCCTCACGACTACCCTCAGATTCTAGAATTGCTGCTCGTTTACGTCTTTCAGCTTCCACTTGCATTTGCATCGCTTCGTGGACACGTGTTGGTAAACGTATATCGCGTATTTCGTAACGTAAGCATGCAATACCCCATGCCTCACTCGCCTTATTGATCGATTCCACTATGCTTATGTTGAGTGATTCACGTTCACGAAATATTTTATCCAACGACATTTTGCCCAACTCCGAACGCATAGTAGTTTGCGCAAGTTGCGTTATTGCGAATTCGGGATCTTCCACACCATACGAAGCGTGATATGGATCTATAATGCGCAAGTACAAAACGCCATCTATGCTAAGTGTTACATTGTCTGAAGTGATGGCGCTCTGTTTGGGCACATCAATGGCAATTTCCTTCAAACTTTGTACATATTTGATTTTATCAATAAAGGGCAACAGTATATTAAGACCCGGCTCCATTATTCTGTGAAAACGTCCCATCCGCTCTACAATCCACGCTTCCTGCTGTGGTACAAACATAATTATTGTATTCATGGGCGTGGATGCTTTGGTACGTTTCTGTTGTATTAGTTGCCGTCCATTTCTTAGCAACAAAGATTGTTGGTATTGCTGCTGTGATAGGTGACGTCCAGCGCTGGTTACAATGGTACGCAACATCATTGCCAAAAACACTCTTTGATTTGATTACGACGTAAGCAAAGCGGCAAGATACTGTAAAGGTAAAATTGTTAAACGAAAAGTTTATGTTTGTAATGATAATGTAACTGTAAATTGCATAAAATACAGTAATTTTTACCTTGATACCACTAATATTTCGTTTATTATTTAATTTTGTATGTTTTTCGTGAAATATGCTCCGTTCACCGAATGACATTTGACACTTGCTTTCGATGCCGATTTTCGGGCTGTCACTTATAAAGGAGTGCAAACAAATAGATGCCAGCCAGGCGTATTGGATGTGTGCCAATCGAAAACACTTTATAGTACATTTGCACCGCACCAAATTTGGCGAATTTAAATGAGCCAGTTCCAGACCATCAAATTTGCATTTGGCTTCACCTTCCCTGCAAGAATCTTCTACCAGAACACAAAGCCACCGAAATTGAGGAACTGTGGATTGTAATGTTCGGCGAATGAGGCCAAATGTGATGGAATTCCAAATTTGGAATATGAGATTTGTATGGGAAAAAACGCCAAATTTGGTGCGGTGTAAATGTACTATAAAGTAGACAATTACCGAAATTTTCTGTACACCATAGGAAATTTAAATTAAACAATTGTTCACCTCATTTTACTCTCACCAGAAAAGTTACCGATTGACACAGCCTGATTAAAGAAGATTTATTGGAGATAATCTCCGAGTGTGTATCCATGGCATTTTAAAAGAATAGATGCACAATGCACTCACAAAAAGCGTCATCCGGCAACGCTAAATAATTTGACAGCCGGGCGACTATGCGCTTTTTTGTTCAATTTCGAAACATTGCGCTAATGTGGAAATTTGGCAAGAAAATAATAAAATAAACTAGCTCCAGTGGTAACAAACCTTAAATAATAGTGTATGTATAAAGATTTTTTTTCAAAAATAAGATTGTGGTCGAACCAAGTACCAGCAAACCAACACATACGCATCTTTCCTTGGCCGCCAATTGGTTTTGTAAATACATAGCGTCGATATGTTTGGGCAACAACAAACACTGGGAGCGGCCACGGCCACACCATCTACAAATCGTATGAATGATTTTGAAGTAACAATGCCACCGGATGATTCTATAACAGCAATGGAATTCAGTCCAAGCACCATACCGCAAAATTTTCTTATAGCCGGTAGTTGGGATAGCAGCGTACGCTGTTGGGAGGTTGAACAAACAGGCAAAACAGTGCCCAAATCAATGAAAACTATGGGTGGGCCAGTGCTAGACGTATGTTGGTCTGATGATGGCACAAAAGTCTATATGGCATCCTGTGACAAGCAAGTAAAAATGTGGGATTTAGCTTCTGATCAAGTGGTGCAAGTGGCGGCACACGACGCACCTGTCATAACGTGTCATTGGATAAAGGGTTCGAATTATAGCTGTTTGATGACTGGCTCATGGGATAAGACATTGAAGGTGAGCGCAAAGTTATAAGCAGAAGTAAGCTACTTACATATATTATAACTAACCTTTTTTATTTTTTTTCCAGTTTTGGGACACGCGTTCGCCGAATCCTCTTATGGCAATTAACTTGCCAGAACGTTGTTATTGTGCGGATGTTGATTATCCAATGGCTGTAGTGGGCACGGCGAATCGTGGTTTAATTGTGTATTCACTAGAAAATACACCGACTGAATTTAAGCGTCAAGACAGTCCGCTAAAATATCAACACCGTACTATAGCCATTTTTAAAGATAAGAAAAAAACACCAACGGGTATGTCTGCCTCTAGCTTTATTTAATTGGTGCAATAATCGTAATTTGTTTTCAATCTTAAGGTTATGCGCTTGGCAGCATTGAGGGCCGCGTAGCAATCCAGTATGTAAATCCAGTGAATCCGAAAGATAATTTTACCTTTAAATGTCATCGTACGACTGGCACAGCCGGTTATCAGGACATATATGCCGTAAATGATATAGCTTTTCATCCAGTACATGGTACTTTGGTGACGGTGGGCTCGGATGGCACTTTCAGTTTTTGGGATAAAGATGCGCGTACTAAACTTAAATCTTCAGAGACCATGGATCAGCCGATTACGAAATGTGCATTCAATCAAAATGGTCAAATTTTCGCTTATGCTGTGGGCTATGATTGGTCCAAGGTAAGTTTGATATTTCGTTGCCTGAGTGGAATAATATTCTAAATAATGCTTGTTTTGCAACAGTACCTTGTTGTTGTTGTTGTTGTTGTTGTTGTTGTTGTTGTTGTTGTTGTAACGAGGTGTAGTCCTGCCCAACGCGTATTTTTCCTTAACCTAAATTGTCATCAATATCTTCTAACGGGAGTCCAAGGAAACTAGCAGTTGCAATAGGGTTGGACCAAACAGAGATGGGTGTTAGATGAGTGGGCTCAGAAGAGCAAGAAAATAAGTGATTGGTATTGTAGGGGGACGAGCCGTATGCCGGACATACATTCGGCACATCAGGGTTCAGTCTGGATATGTAGGAGTTTAACCTGCTACAATATCCAGAGCGTAATTGAGCCAGAGTTACCCTTGTCTCTCGAGGAAGATGACGCTCCTCTTCAGAAATGCCTGGTGTTGCGGCATATAATACATTGTTATATAATGACGGATCTCATTAAAATGTTTACGTAAACCTCGCACTGCTTGGTCTATGTACATATCTATGGAATGAGGTGACGTACCAAACATGGCTGTACTGATATTGTCAGTTTTTGTCGGATATGAACCCTTTGTGGTACTAACCCGACTGTCGTGGGTTGGACTAAAGCGACATTGGTATAAGAAGAGAATATTAGCTAAGAGTTGAACCTGATGCAATATTCAGATTGATTAAAAGGAGGCTCTTGTTGTTGTTGTAGCGAGGTGTAGCCCTGCCTAAATGTCAGACAGGGTCACCCCGAGTGTATTTCTCTTGGCCGGGTCGATATAAGAAAACGGCCCGGGTCGTTTCGGCACGATGGGTACAGCAAAGTACTGTACCGTTCTCGTAGAACCGGCAATACAAGAAACTAGCCGTGTAGGCTATGTAGGTCATTTAGCGTTACCCAGGGTGTACCAACTGGGAGGCGACCTACTTTTACACTCTCTTCTTCAGCTATTTCAGTTGGTTGCATGTTAATAAAGGGATTTACGGGAAACAGAATCAGTCCGACAATACGCCAGTTGCGTGACGTACGTCAATTTTAGAACAAATTCTCGTTTGACGTATCCGTAGTATCTGTTGTTACGGATACAAACGTCGGCAGTCTACTTTGCTGTCAGTTATTTCGGCGTACTAGCGGACTGATTTTGTTTCACGCTTTACAGAGGGATTGGATAGAAACACTGTTTGAATCTTCAAATGAGTATTGTCGACAGTGACAGTACTTTGCCGTATATGGGCAGTACGATCCGACACTTAACCTTCCGGTACTTACCCAATAGTCGGGGAGCGACTTGGTATGGCTATTGGAACCTTCTAGGGTATCTCGCTCAATCTTTCCAAACGGAAGAAGAAAGTTGGTAGTGAGGTGTTAAGCATCGGGAGCGGATAGATGGGACTACCGGCTTGGCGTGGATGTCGTTTAGAGCCTGAAAAAATGACTCGGTTTATGAGGTTGTAACTTCCCAGCCAACTAAAAGAGTTCATAGGGCGTTCAGTTAGGAATCCCTAAGGGTCAAATTATCCGTACGAGCTCCTCTTTTCAATGAGATCCTTAAAAGCTTCCAGGCGGTGCTCTTTAGAACTCCATTTTCGTTCCTTATCCACTTTCTTTTCTTCAAGTTAGCTAACACTTTTAACTCCGAACATGGCTCGAAGTTAGACGGCAGAGTTGGAGGAGAGGTTTATTCAAAGGATCTGAACCTTGAGCTCTCCTTCAGACTACCTGATCACTGCAGTGGCTTCCAGGCTGAAGTTTCAGCAATCAGGCACGCCGCGGCTTGGATAGGCCAACACACTAACGGACAGGACATTTTTATATTCAGCGACAGCCAGGCGGCCATCAAATCCCTTGGCTCTTATTCGTTCAACTCTGAACTGACGCTCAGCTGTCGTCGATGTTTACAAGAGATGGCCCAACAGAATCGCGTGAACCTCACATGGGTCCCGGGGCATAGGGAAATTGTAGGGCAGACGAACTTGCGAGGCAGGGCACGACCAAGCAGGTTCTTCGGGATAAAGAGCGCTTAGGTATGCTGAAGGGGTACACACTCCGCCAAGGCAACGAAAGATGGCTGCAATCTCCAGGATGCCGGATATCCAAAGAAACCTGGCCGAAATGGGATCATAAAAAATCAAAACAAATTTATGCCCTAAGGAGAAGAGAAATCTCCATATTAATAGGTGTATTAACTGGGCACTGCCTCATTGGTAGGCACGCAGAAAGACTAGGTGTGCCCTACCGACGATGCTGTAGGAGTTGTAACGATGATGAGGAGGAGGAAACGGTGGAGCACCTCATCTGCAACTGCCCGGCTTTAAGTGGCGCGAGAATGCGCTTTTTGGGAGTTCCCTTCCTGGTTAGCCTAAGCCAGGTAACGGAGCTGGACATTAAGGACCTGATGGCCTTCATCAAGTCATCTAAATGGTTCGAGGAGGAGTAACGGTGTCGGTATAGGAACGTCAGTCCCGGGATTCTGCTATGTGGAGAATTCCGTTAATACCGGGATTTTCCATATGACAGGGTCCCGGAACTAACTTTCCTAATGTTGGTGGTATCACAACGGGCCTTTTAATACTGGCCTAGATGTGCCTCTGCGGCAGCCACTTGAAGCTAACCTAACCTAACTCCGAACATCTTTAGAACAGATGGACACGCGTGAGTCAAGCCGAAGGTTTGACAATGTTAGCAAATTATTCCAGTGTCAGTTGGGCTGGTATCGGTATTAGTGTCCATTTCTAACAGAAGTGTCTCCAAAATTAGTCAAAAATTATGAGATGATCTAAGCGGCCAACGCTCCTCTTAAAATAGTTCTATAATACGTATCATTTTCTTCTATTTACAGGGTCACGAGTTCTTCAATCCAGGCAAAAAGCCTCAAATATTCCTGCGTTCTTGCTACGATGAACTGAAACCACGTATTGCATAAACCCTTAAGATTAACCTTACCTCACTAGTTAACAATAGACCAAAATATGTAATATCAGCACTGTCTCTATAAATATCAATAATTTCGATTTTGAAACCAATGCATTTCAGCAATCAAAGAAAATAATAAAACAAACTTTAAATTTATCCTAAGTGTGTTGTTTATTAATGAATCCACAAAGCTACTGACAGCTACAATTGAATAACAAAGTAAAAGATCAGATCTCAATGATGACCATCCTTCTCATCTTCACCATGTCCATGACCGTGTCCATCTTTCGAAGCAAAGGCATACTCGAGGCCAATGTGTACGGCTGCAGCAATGGTACCCCACAACATACCACGCAAAAAGAAAGCGCGTGCACGACTTGCTTGTGTGCCCATGGTGCTTGGTTCATATCGCCACACTTCGTTTCTAAATGAAGAAGGAAAGAAAATGAATAGGAATTGCATTTTTATGCAAAAATAGAGTGCTTACCTCAACCACGGGTCCTTCAATCCTTGACGTGCTAATGCTTCTTTAACTTCAACCAGTTTGGGTATGGTTTCCACTTTGTAGATGGATGGATGTGGTATCTTGTAAGGTTCACCGTGTCCGTGTCCGCCCATGTTGTTAAAATCTGTTGATAAAAATTAAATGTCTGTTGAAAGCGTCTGGCCGTAGTGAATGCACTAGCGTGGTTATATAATTTGCTGTTTTTTTTTTGTACGCTGTTTGTGAAGTGCTTTCGAAAATAAAGCGTGTAGCTTGATATGCTGTAGTTTACCTGATTTGCTTCCGAAAACTCTAAATTCGTTTGATGATAAGTGTTTTCCAATTTTTCCCAAGTACTTTTTCTTTGGAATATGATTTTCGATGTTTTGCAGAAATTTGACTTTTGCACCAGGCGAATAGCAGTGCGAAATAGACTGTCAAAATGTGACAAAAGAAAAACAGCTGTTGTATGAGGTTGCCACACTGGCACAAAGTGATTTAAATCTGAATGAATGTCAGTTAATAGTACATTTATACAGCACCAAATTTGGCGAATTTGAATGTGTCATTTCGAACCTGTTTACACTGGCAAATTTGCATTTGGCTTCACCTTTCCTGCAAGAATCTTCTACCAGAATACAAAGCCACTGAAAGAAAATGCACCACCTTGATGTTTTAAACACATGTAGAGTAATAATAAATGAAGAATCAAGAAGGCTTATCTCTTTTCTTAGTGGAACTGGTCCAATATGATAAAAAAAATAGTTGAAATTGTTATTTAGAACTGTGCATAATGCAAAAGTTTTCACACGTTAAAGCGGGCTACTCACCTGCCAAGAAATGTCAAACTTCATATAAAAAAACGTTCAAGAAATGGTCAAGAACTGTTTTCACACGTCAAATTTTCTTGAGCCAATACTCAGCTCATAAGAAAAAATACCACACTTTTCGATAGTTGGCAACGCCGGTTTACCTCAAGAAATAAATATGCTCTTATATATTTCTTGAGGTAAACGTGCAGATTCACAGCACAGGTGAGTACATATTGCGCCACACATGTTTTATACATTTTTGTAAGAGTAATTTGCAAAAAAATGGAAATTTTGGTAAACGTCAAAATTTCTTGACCAGGCACAAGAAATATATGCTCGTTTTTTTCTTGAGGCATTTCTTGGCAGGTGGGTAGCCCGCTTAAGGGTCGAATACATAAAGCTTTGTTAACCTCGCCTGACATTTTCTACCTCAAAACTTTGCGTCCAACTTTAGAGGTATGTTACAACGAACGCCTTGACTCTTCTCTTTTATACATTTGTTTTCGTTATTTATTTCTTTGAATTCATAGTGATTTGGTTAATTTGTTAATTTAATAGAGAAAAAATTAATTAATTATTATTTCCTCCAACTTTTTATTCTTTAATTAAAGCAAATTCATCAACATCTGATTGTCGAAGCAAGCAAAGCAAGCAAAATTTGAGAGTTTGCCAAATTTCAACCTCACTTCAACTTTGAGGTCTCCAATTTGCCATGCTTGGTTTAAATGCGTAAAAATAAATAAAAATAAAGCTTTATGTAACTGACCCTTATAGTACATTTACACAGCACCAAATTTGGCAAATTTGGCGAAAAAATGTGGTGCGGTGTAAATGTACTATTAAAGCGGGCTATTCACCTGCCAAGAAATGCCTCAAGAAAAATACGAGCATATATTTCTTGTGCTTGGCCGAGACGTTTACCAAATTTTCCATTTCTTTGCAAATTACTCTTATAAAAATGTATAAAACATATTAAGCGAAATATGTACTCATCTTTGCCGTGGATCTGCACGTTTACCTCAAGAAATATATACGAGCTTAATTATTTCTTGAGGTAAACCGGCGTTGCCAAATATCGAAAAGTGCTGTATTTTTGGCTTATGAACTGAGTATTGGCTTAAGAAAATTTGACGTGTGAAAACGTTTCTTGACCATTTCTTGAGCGTTTTTTATATGGAGTTTGACATTTCTTGGCAGGTGAGTAGCCCGCTTAAGTTTCTTGAGGTAAACGTGCAGATTCACTGCAAAGAATATGCAATTTCTATAATAGTTATTTGCAATAAAATTGAAAATGCCGTAAACGTCGAAAGTTCTTGACCAGGCATATGCTCGTTGTTTTCTTGAGCCATTTCTTTCACTTTATGAGTAGAAAATAAAAACAGACTGATTTTGTAATATACATATTTTTCTTTATTTATTTCAGTATTTTTAAAATCATTTATATTATGCGTTATTTAATATATATTTATTGCATTTATAATTTTAATCAATTATAGATTATTTTCTTAACATATATGTAGTTTAGATGAAAATGAAATTATTAGAAATTTAGTATAAGAAAAAAGGGGAAAACGTTAGATAATAAACGTCACATATAATATACATACATACAAAGTAGGGTAAAGACTTATAAATTTGGAAATGGTATTAATATTAAGATAAATAAGGCTGCGTTGTAAAGTTTATAAAATCAAGTTAAAGTTAGAATTTATGACTTTTTTGTACAATCTTTAGAACGGTTCTTTATATTGCTTAATTTTTTTTTTGGAAAATGATTAAAGCAAAGTTATTTAAACAAATGACGAAACGATAAAAATTCATTATAATTGTAGTTGATATTTTTAGAATGTAAACATAGTGGAAGTTAGTTAATAAATGAACTCTATAGAAACAGTTTGTAGGTATAAAATGCTAAATAGAAATTAGCATTTTTTTTTTCAAATGGTTGAACGTTGTGCGGAAGTGTAACAAAAAAAAATACGTATAATAAAATCATTTCTTACAGAATGTCATTTGTTACTTTTACATGACGCCGCTTTTTTTTAACATACTGCATTAGCGGTGTTCACGCAGAGTTCATCATTGTCAAGGTGCGTTAAGAGCAAAGTCTCCATGTTCTCTTGATTTATATTTTGACGTCTATGACACTTGTCATTATAACTTATATTTTGCAACTTGTTCGTTCTACCCACACAACGCTCGGTTAAAAGTCTATAACTACTCGCTAAAGATTAGAGCATCTTTTCTTTATGAAACTTATACAACTTTTTAGCTTAATTATTTTACTTTGCAACAACAATTGTGTTTTTTGTGTGTGTTATTTTTAAGTTAATTATACAAAATTATTATAATAAGAGTGTGGCATACTTTTTGTATTTTTTTGTTCATAAAAAGTTTTGCGGATTTTTTTTTTAAATTTTTTTTTTCAAGTTTGTTTTGTTATGAACTGCTTTTATAAATTAGCTTATACAGCTATTACATCTGAGTATAGTATACAAATTTTAGATATATATTTTTTTTAATAAAGGTCTACTTTTATAAGGAAACTGTCAACTTAATGCATGTTTTTTTTTTTTTTTTATTTTACCATATATTTATATTTTTTTATACTTTTTTTTTTTGGCAGACACTGCTGATGCACTAAAGAAGTTAATGGTTGAAATTGTAAAAAAAAAATTGTTTAATGTACCCTGCAAAATACGTTGAATTATGTGTTCCAATTTTTTTATATTGGAGTACTCCAATAGTAAACCTTTGTATACCTTATCGGACCACCTTCAGCTTTTTGAAAGCCGATCATTGCTCCTTATTGGCGAAAATGTGGTCCAAACCTAGGACGTCGTAATTGGAGCACAATTGTTATATGAAAAAGGATTACATTTGGAGTACTCTGATGCTCCAATTGGAGTATTTTTTGAAGAGGAAATAGAGTATTCTATTTGTTTAGTGCGTCAACAACATCTTATCTATTTAACTTACATTTTTTGGTCACACTTAAATATTTAAAATAATAAAAATCACGTTACAATTTTATTTATCAAGCGCTAAACGCTTACTTCTAATTATAATTTCTAATTATTTTGCTTTACAAAAAAATTTCAAAGTTTGTTTTAAGCAAAAATACTGTGCTGTTTAGGAAGGTCTATACAATACACATTTTTTTTTTACATATCGCAGTGCTGCCAAGAATTGGTTATAATTAAGTTTCAATTACATAAAACATTATTTCGACTTTACCTCGGACTTTGATTTTGACATATCTCAAATTTTGCTCAATTTGACAATCAACTGTCAATCCAACGCAAAGAAATAATTAACCAAAACAAATGTATAAAAGAGAACCATCAAAGCGTTCATTGTAACATACCTCTGAAGTTGCGCGCAAAGTTTTGAAGTTTCAAATGTCAGGCTAACAAAGTTTTATGTAATTGACGCTTTACAGCTACGTGTTTTCATCTTGCTTTCGGTGACAGATTTTAAGCAGCAGAATCACTTGTTTTGCCTGGAAATTAAGATAGTGTACATGGCGTAAAGCAGCAGCCGCAAATCATCAATAAGATTTTTTTTTTAAATTAGTAATACATTTTTTTTTTTTTTAAGTTTTTAACTTTCATTTTGTGGCTCTTAGTAAACATTTATTTTTTTATATTTTTATTTTATTTATATATAATTATTTTGAGAGCAATTATTTTGATTATAGATTTGATGATAGGTTTTTATATTTTATATAAATATTGGAATTCATGTTTTTTATTATGTTTTGTTAATTGATTTATGGTTTTTAGTAAAATTTATCGACAGGGTTCATTACTATTAAGGGTACTCATGTAATCGTGTATACAGCACATAAAGCTCGTAAACGTATAAATTTACCAAATGCGTAAATGAACTGTCAAAATTTGTATGGAACGAAGTTTACACAAACGTCGAAAATTTATTAACTGATTTCGGTGCGTAAATACTCGTAAACTTAAGGCTGTAAAAAAATGCATAGGACTGTTCGTTGAAAAACAAATAAGCAAAACGTTTTCGCTTGCAACTGTTCTAAAGTGTATGGTGACATGTTTCAACGCACGCTTCACAGCTAAAGTTATTACTCATTTTGCCTTCAGTGAACGCAACCAAACGCTGCTGAACGACAAGTTTACGAGGCTATTCAGAGCCCTGTTAGACAGTGCGTGATGGGAAATCGTGATGTAAACATAAAACAGCTGATATTTACATCACGATTTTCTATCCCGTTTTCAAAGGCAACATTACACAGCTGACTTATTTTCATAGCACTGTCTAGCAGGGAGGTTCGTTCATATAACGGGGTGTGTAAACGTTTAAAAATACACATTTCGCTAACTTTTACGATTAGATGAATACCCCTGTTCTTTAAGCTTTCGGCAGAATCAGTCCGTCACGTACGTGCCGGAAAAGGAAGAAACTGAGAGCCGAGTAGGATGTGTGTATTTTGCATGTAAAACGCTACATTGACAAAGTATCAGTCAACGGATCCGGTATCCTTCGCCAATTTTCTACTTTGACGGAACGTCAGCTGCGTGACAAATGTCAAAATCAATTTTACCGCCAATTTGACAACGGGATTGTGAAAATTGTGACTATAACAAGTATTACTTGAATATTTTCCATGTTTTTAACCGAAATTTTGCTTTTGTTATGTTTTTTTTAATAATTTTCGTTTTGCGCCAATTACTTTGTTGACATATCTGTGTACTTCAACATGACGTACGTCAATCGCTATGTGCCATCCCTGTACGGCACGTACGTTTTGTCACGACGTACGTCACGTACGTGACGTATTGACGGACTGATTCTGCCGAAAGCTTTAGGTTGTTATCTTTCATTTTGTTATATTTGGTTAGTTTGCGGTGATAGGTATAAGCAGGGCGAATTCATATAGGTGAGTTCGAGCGAATTTAGATCTACACGCACGCAAACACTCCTTGTAACTGGAAATGTCATACAAAGCAACAACAAAAGCAATTTGACAGCTATGATTCGATTTTCAAGGAAGAAGAAGAAAACATATGGTGGGAGGATGCCACCTGTAATGAATTCGCCTTGGGTATAAGCAGGTTTGCTTGGGCTACAATCAAAACCAGACCCATGACTTCCCCCGTTTGCTTACTTTTGACTCATGACATCAGCGACTGCACTGCTTACGCGTCAGCAGAATCAGTCCGTCGAAATAACTGACATCAAAGTAGACTGTGGGTGTTTGTATGCGTAACGCCAGATATAACGGATACGTCAAAATAGAATTTGCTCCAAAATTGACGTACGTCACGCAACTGACGTATTGGCGGACTGATTCTGTTTCCCACTTTAGCCGGCCATCTTGAATTCGTCCCTAGTTGCCCTCACAACACAGTTTTTTTGAATAACACCAGCGGTAAAAGTGGAGTTAGGTGGCAATAATTGGCGAATTCTTAAAAAGTTGTGGCAAGCGAATTCAGTTCTATACGCACGCACACACTCCTTGTATTTTGTTTTTGTTTCTCGCCTCGAAAATCTTAGACAAAGCAACAACATAAGCAATTTGACAGATTCGACGCGATAGTCAAGGAAGAAGAAGAAACCATATGGCGAGGAGATGCCACCTGTAATGAATTCGCAATCTTGTTTCGTTCATTCACGAATCAAAACAGTTGTGATACACGATACGCAAAGGCTAGAAAAAATCTTCTTGCCATACGTACCAGGCGAACCGCTGATAAATCAGATAAAATTTAAAAATACCCAGCCGCCTGATGTAGATTTCTAATTTTAACAAAATATAATAGCAAAATTTTTACAAATAGAAAAAATAATAGCTTCGTTTCTTTCCTGCTAATTATGAATAATTATTCCTGAAAAAGCGTTTCTTGAACAAAAATAGCAGCAAATTCAGCAGCTTTTTTACATTTAATTGAGAGAGAGAGCGCCAATTCGCTGCAAGTTATTGCTGGAGATTTCTCCTCCAGCAGAAACTAGCAAGCAGGAACAGCTGATCGGTGACATAGCAAAACAACAACAAAAAATGTAAATTCAAATTGTTAGCCAATCAGAAACGTAACCGCTGTTTTGTCTGCAAATTTCTACTGATTCCTGTTCGACGAAAAATTAGCTGAAATGAGATTTTGACAGCTTTTTACAGGACTCTCTTCTGCCGACAGTTCTTTGCTGGATTTTTCAAGAAACATACCTAATATCAAAAGAGCATCATTTTTTATTCATACACTTGACAATTGATTGATCGAGCCGAATTCAGTAGAACGTGATGGCGTAAGAACAGCTGATTGCGCAACTAGTTTTATGAATGATTTTACATATTTATTTTTTTCTTCTTTATTTAGCCAAGTTTCTTAGACAATTCAGTTGCAAAAGTGTATTTAAAATAATATTATATTTAATTTACACTCTATTAAGCATTTTAGTAGTTTTACTAGTCATACACGCGAGGAAGACAGTTGCTTAGCTTTATACTTGATGCTTAGCTCTATGTATGTATGTATATATTTTTTTGTACGCATAAATGATATATCTAAACAGTTAACTGCAATTTTCGTTTAGCGAATGTCTACCGCTAAATTCAAGTAAACAACAATGTTTACGTATATGTAATGTACTTTTATGCCGTAACGTCAAGATGGATTTTTGTTTTTTTGTCACGTTTCACCAAGCTGCGACAACTGTGAACACACCTTGCAGCATGCACATCACAATGGCTACAGGGTGATTCACATGTGCTTGTGATTTCGATTATAAATCTGTATGTGATCTTATTTGGACAGTTATTTAATTAAAAATTTTTTTTTTTGATTTTTTATTTTATTATTATTTATATTGCATGCCACTTTGTGCATATGGTAAAAATTTTGCTTCCTAAAATTTTCAATATTACATTTAAGTATTTTCTTCACATTTTTGCTTAAAACAAAATGTATTTAGAATTTTTTCTCTTTGTCGAATCTATGATTTCAAGAAATTCCATGTGCTCGTACAAAAGTATTTAGCTAGTTTGACGAGACATGTTTTCAATTGTTTA
This sequence comes from Campiglossa producta, assembly GCA_964058755.1. Lineage (NCBI taxonomy): Eukaryota > Metazoa > Arthropoda > Insecta > Diptera > Tephritidae > Campiglossa > Campiglossa producta. The sequence goes on along the minus strand of CAXKVI010000004.1, from coordinate 20,366,516 downwards.
CGATTTTATTTAATTTGATGTTGCTCTCATCATCCCCTCTGCCACATACAATTTTTACATTTATATAGTCCCATTTACACTTTAAAATATATTTATACATAGTATTAGCGTGTTTGTGTTAGCCGAAAAAGACACGCTGTAGTTTTTGCGCATTTTTTTTTTTTAATTTTGCCGCCAAACGATATGCGTCTCGTGTCAGTTTGCGCTCACGCTTTTCTTCTCTCTCGGTTGCACGGATGTACATTTCCAATTACTCTCTTTCCGTCTTTACCATATTTTGTTGTAATTAATTTTAGGTTACTAAAATCTATTTTATACTTAAATTTAATAGTTGTTCAAACGCTCCTACAGGCATTCAGTCAAACACACGCTTTGCAATTGTATTCACAATAAAATAGTACCATTTGCTTCATTCATGCTGCATACTCAGTCAATTGCAGTTTGTTTTTTTTTGGGTAGAGAAGTTGTTGATTGTTGTTGTCTAGGCAGAGAGCGGCGATGGCGCTTTTCCAAATATTTCTATATATATAGTTTGAACTTTTGTCGACTCACGACCTGCCAGTAGGTCTGCGCTTTTAAGCTTCCAGCGCTTTCTTGCACTTGCAGTAACTTCCTTGCACAAGCACTGCTGTACTGCGCTCACAATGCACTTGTAATGCTTTGTCTATCTTCTTGGTTTTGCATACGTCCTAGCATGCATGACACGCTTACATGCTGACCTCTTCCGTTAAAATGTCGTTGAGTAAAAGATTTAGGCTATCTAGTCCCCTAAGAAAGCCACCGTCTGGTCCATGGTGCACCGGAGTGCTTGTGACGACCTGCTGCAGCAGTCCACCACCGTTACGCGGCACAAAAGCTGTATGTGCAAAGTCAATAAGGCGCACATCAACCATGCAACGCGCATCTTCGTTGGCAGATGAAGCTTGGCAAGCGGCTATGTCCAAGGATTTGGATGCATGTTGTAGCGTTAGGCGCGCCGCATTAGCTTTTCTTTTGCTGATGCCGCTGCTAAGATTGTTTTTGTTGCTGTTATTACTATTCATGTTGTGTTGTGTTTCTTGTATGCCTGCGAGCAGTGTGCTTTTAATCTTATCCGCTGTGCACTCGCCGGCGGCACCTAATGTTGCAGCGGTGGGAGTCATCGTTGGTGTCTTTATTGGCGATGTGTTAACAGATGTTGGTGTTGAGGACGCCGGCGCTGCACTGCTACTACTACCCGCAATAACGCTGCTCAAACTTAGCGTTGTAGTTGATTTTTTCGCTTGTGAAGAAGTCAATATTGTATCCTTTTTATTATCGTTGGCATCTGCCTCATATTCATCGTCGGCATCTTTGCATCGCAAGCGTTTCACTGCACCACGCACCGACTTTAGTGATGATGCCGTCGATGAGGTGGGCGAAGAATTGGCAACAGAGGCAGGCAATTTACCAACACTGTTTAGTGGCAGCGTTGGTGTTGAGCAGTTGGATGAGGCGAGCATGTGTGGTAGACGTGACGCTGCTGATGATGTTGTTGTTGTAAGCGGTGAATCGTTATTTTGCGCTAATGGTGAAATATCAAAAGAATCTTGCTGCGACTTGTAACGTTTTAGCATGACTTCTGTTTGACCGATTATGCTGCTGTCATAATCTGAACTTGCCTCATCAGAGCTATTATCGCCAGTCTGCCGTCCGCTTGTGACTGCTTTGATTTGTTCCGACAGGCCGGAGAAATCATCGCTACTATTACTGCTATAGTTCATCCAAGAATCACCAGAGTGTGGCGAAGATGTCGACACACTTGGCAGTGGCGGCTCCGGATCGAGGAATACTGTTTCTTCAGAAATTGGAATGAATGGTGGATTATTGTGTGTGCTATTGGACACAGTCACATTACTATGATCCACACTAAGTGCTGCTGCTGCTGGTGGCGGCATAGAGATTTTATCAACATCGGCATTGACGGCAATTGCTGACGCAGACGCTGTATTTTTAAAACTGCACGCTGGCGCAATAGCTTCTGCGAAGCCGCTCGATCTATCCAATACAACATCCGCTAAGCCACGTTTACGACGCGAGGCAGGTTGATTGAAGCCCGTTGTATTTGTAGAATCATTCGAGGCATCGGCATCGTAACAGCAGGGTTCGCCACCAGTACTGCTGTTGGTCGCCGAGGCATTACCGCTATCAGCTGCAACCATATGCAAATCATCATCATTTTCATTCGGCTCTAACTCATCACCACCGTCATGTGCTGTATCATCATCTGCATCCACCACATCATCGTCTTCATCGATATCATCGTCGTCTATACTGTTATCGGGATGATAATCGAAAGTAGCGGATTTCGTAGCCGACTTGGGTGTGGTAGGTGTTAGCCACTGCTCAATATCCATCGGGTGACACTGTGGGTTATCCTCATAGCCTTCGTAGACGATTAACAACGAGCTATATATAAAGGGTAGATGTTATAGCAATTTGTATATATGTATGTGTAAAAATTTAGTTTTTAGAACAAAAGTGATATAAAATTTAAGCAAGAAATGTATCGAATGTAACTTAAAGTATTTGCACACTAGCGTTGAAATTACTTTGTTTTCAGCATGATTTGATGTGAAACATAGAATGAGGTCCAAATCAAGATAGTGAAATAAAATTAAAAGTAGCTAATATAAAATAAGATGAAAGATAATAATCCCAAAAGATGAAGTATGTACATAAAATAAAAATAAATGGAATTAAATTATTTTCTTCTCACTCACCATGAATAAAAACGATAGCTGGATTGTTTTTCTATGACGCGTCGCAGCTGTGACAGCCTCTGCACTATCTTTCTAATGACGCGTATACGCAAACGATAGCCATTGTAGAAGAAATCGTGTAGTGCCTGTTTAAAGCCATTCTCGTCCAACTCGCGACCCCAATACTTGTCACGCTTGGCGTATTGATCAAGGTGAGCCTGATAGGTCTGCATGCCACAGAGACGTACACCCAGCGAACCAGATGTGCTGGCCGCACACTTGGCCATTTGTTTAGTACGCTTTTCTGCAGAGGCATCATCCCCATGCTGACGTGTACCCATTTTTAAATCCAATACACATGGATTACGAAATTGCGATGTGATATTCTCGAGCATAAGAAAATCTGCAGAGACAAATTAAAAAAATATAAAAGAAAAAAAGGGAAAATGTTAATGAAGTTTTTTATTTGTATGGTTTTATTAAAGTAAATATAAAACACATATTCATCATGAGAAACAGAAGCACATGATGGAAATGTTTGTAATCAAAAGATGATACGTTCAAGCACGGCTGCATTGTGCTCAAGTTTACGCGACCGTTTAATGGAAACTCAGCTGACTGAAAGGTCAGAATTGGTTTAATTCAAACGTAGAATGCAAACCTAAGCAGTGAATTACTTGCTTTGTAGTAAAACGCAAACACGTTTTCGGCGATTTAACAGTTAAATTTAGAAACACTGTTGTTTAAACTTGTGCAGTAAGTGACGTTAGATTACACTTGGTATAATAATTTACACTCACTAATTTAAGGTTTTTTTCTACTAACATTTTCACATGTCACTAACTGTCTTAATGCGATTATTCATTGAGTCACGTTTCTATTGCACTTTTAATTCGTATTTTTTTTTTTATATGTGTAAGCTGAAAGAACTAGTGATTTATACGTGATTAAAATAAACCGTTAGTGCAGGATGAGCAAAGTACAACGTCTGTCAATTCAAGTATACAGAAAAGCTAAATAGCACTAAAACTTTGTACACACTGCAGTCTAAAGCACGTAGTTTTATATAAATCACTTCATATAAAACAATTGCGTTCGTACCTGAGATTCTTAATTGCACTTGACAGCGCTCTATCAACTCTGTGAAAGAAGAGTTCAATGTAACTGACCTATTCTGGGTTAACTTGTCATCTTCCTGACAGCTGCAACACCTATCTTCAACCCATGAACCAAGGAGAGAAGATTGTGCCAAAATCAATACTGTTAGAATGAATTTGCCTGCTTTGACAGAATCAGCTGATTGCTACGTCATAAGTTGCCACAGAATTGCCATCATACTCTACTTTTACGCTGGTGAGATTCAAAAAAACTGTGTTGTGGGGACAACCATGGACGAATTCAAGATGGCCGAAAACTGAGCAAATGGACCTTAGATCTGTCAAAATGGGAAACCGTTAAGAAAGTTGTCAAGTAATGATCTGTGGCATTACTTGGGTATAGAGCAGCGTCGGCCCGTGGACGAAGTTTTCATATGCATACACCTGAGCAGCGAGAAGACAGCGACGTCATCACCGCTTCGTACATACACTGTTGTAAATAATTCCACGCATACAGCGAGCACACTCTGCCGAAGCTGCCCAGCCCTGGTATAGAGGTAGAACTAGTACTATCGTCCAAAGGTTTGATGGGTTAGTTTTGACCTATTCGAATTTTTTTCGGTGATTTGAATATGTTAAGAAAAATGCAAAATCGCACCAAATACGGAATTCGTTTGAAATCTCAAGAAGATCTTCCAGTACAATCAAATGTAATGAAGAAATAGCAGCATGCTCCTACTAACATTGCCCCTCCGCATACAGTTGCTGCTGCACCGAATTACGTGCCATGTAGAAATCATATAAGACTAATGGCCGCGTCACAACCAAGTTTCGCAGGTACATGCATTTAACGCAAACTTAAGGTTGTTATACACGATATGTATTGTCATACGTATGTACCAGTCACGTTTTCGATCCATATGTACTCATATGTGTGTCAAATTCGCTTAATTTGCTTTGCGTTTACACGCTATGCCAGAAGACGTTTCTCTTTTGCTTTTACACGCTTTGAATTTGTATCCATACCAAAAAGTGACATATACATCTGACAAAGCATATCGTGTAATACCCACTTTATGCATTGAATCATCTGTCAATACATCTTGCTGCGGCAAGCATTGAATGTGACGCCGCTATAAGGAAATATCGATTGTGCACAGTATGTATAGAATTTTTAGATAACGGTACACAGTTATAGTTAGTACAGTAGTGGCTCAAATGTTAGAACCAAAATCGCTTTTCACTCGAAACTGATGGCACATATGTATGTACGAATGACGTTTATGTAGTTAGAAATTTTAAGCGAATTGAATGTGATAATAGCAAATTAATTGCTAAATTTGTGTGGTGTTTGCCACCACATCATTTACGGATACTAACATTGCTTATTTGTGTTGTCTAATTGCGAAATACTTTTTATAACATCGGCAGCATTTCCATTCTTATGAACTTTCATCCTGTAAAAAAAGAGAAGAAAAAGAGGCATTGTAGATATTAAGATATTTCATAAACAAATGCTTTGTTTTATTTTTTTAAATAGTTTATTTTTAATTATAACATTGCTTAATATCAATTCACATATAGAAAAATATACAAAGTATATACTAAATACCTATTTATTGTAGGAAAACAAAAAAAATGCATTCTTTATTTCTTCTTTGTTCTCAATATAAATAATAAAGATAACTTTAAAGTAATGTTTGCAAATGTATGCTTCCAGTTAAATAAATAAAAATATGCTAAATAAACATTTATTGAGCACATTTATAACGTTTTTGTTTATTTTATTTCTTTTTAATTATAAACGCGCTACAAATCACCTTAGGCTAGAATGTACATATGCTCTTGCGCTTGGCTCCCCGCTCATTGTCGGCAGCAGCGCGCGGCCATGCTTTATCGGCTATTCGGTCGGCGTTAGGCTACTGGCTGGCAAAGGAGTCAAGAGGCCTCTCGAAAGTGGCGCACGATTGTAGGCTCGCTCGCTCACTGGATTGTTTTGCTTGTAAGGGCCAATTCGTACATACTATACTTGTATAGTTTAAAAGAACAGTTGCGTTGAACGGTGTTGGTCGTCGTAAATGGCGGCCTAAAAGTAAATACAGGGGCATGGGAAAAACTGTTCATACGAATATATGATATATATTCAGTGTTTCAATATTCGTTATGAATTTATCACAACAATTATTTTATGACATATTTTGTAGTTTAAAAAATATGTTAAATAGCAAAAATATAAAATTTTGTTTTTTATTTCATACCCGCAAGTTAGCGTTTTCGTGGAGCTTGTATCACGTACACAATTCGTTTAATTTCTTAGTTTTGGAACGCGCGCACACGCAAACATAAATTCAAAGCATATTTTTTTTTTTTTTTTGATCTAAAATAAAAGCAAAGATTCATGGCCATTTTTGGTATTTTTCTTTGTGTTAATGTGTACAAGTATTTATATGTATATGTGTCTTCTCTAATATAATGATGTAATTGTTTTGTTCATTAAGTAAGTTAAGTTACCTTAAGACATCATCACGCTTCCGTTTTGTGGTGCTCATCTTGCGCGCAGGTTCATCACGAAAACTGGGCGAATAACGTTTTTCTAATTTGGCGCCGCCCATTGTGGTAGCTTGCATCACTCCTACAAAATAAATTGAGATACGCAATTTCACGGTTAACAACGAAGTTCAAGAAGTTTCAAATCTTATTTTTTTATAGTATAAAATAGCTTTATGGACTACATATCTGCCTTAAGTTAAAAATGGCACTAACTTTATATTTATTTATATGATTTATGATTTTATGATGTTTCATATTAGTTAATATTAGGTTGGAAATTATGCTGAGATGTAGCAAAATCACAAATATGAAGGCATGAAGACGAGTTGAAGTATTATGCTATAAACATACACACAATACACTGGAATAGAGATGTTTTTTTTCAGAGAACTAAAAAATATTTTTAAATTAATCTACATTTTTCATTAAAAAAAAATGAAAATACTTATTTGATAGGTTTTCAACATTGGCATCTAGAAATCTCTGCACAATTTTTAGTTTGAACTACATATCGCCGGTTCCAAAGTAAACAGATGTATTTACTTTTTTAAATTTTTGGGAAAACAGCATTTCACACTTTTTTTTTTTCATAGAACTCCATTGTAAAAATGAAATTTTGAATGCCGTTTCAAAAACAATTCAAATTTTGAAATACTTCTGTTCACTTTGGAACCGGCGATATATTTAAAAAGTTATTGAAAAATTCATAAAGAAATTTGCAGGCAGAAAATTTGCGAAAATGAAGTAAAAATTACTAGATAGACACTTTAAAATTTTCCTAATCGAAATCTTAACCTTTCTTCATATAGCGAAGTCTCTACACAATAATTTTTTCATCGTGTATACCCCCCTTAAGGCGTATGAGATCGATGCTATCGATATCGCCACACAGCTTACATCATGTACACACTTTAGCTGAAAATACGTAAGGTACTGTCGTATCTAATTTAATTTTAGATGAGTGATTACGGGAATAAATGTTGCGTTAAATTTTCTAATCCATCAGAATCAGTCCGCCAGTACGTTGAAACAACTGACAGCAAAGTAGACTGAGGGTGTTTGTATGCGTAACGCCAGATACGATGGATACGTAAAAATAGAATTTGCTCTAAAATTGACGTACGTCACGCAACTGACGTATCGGCGGATTGATTCTGTTTAAGCTATAAAGTATTAATTGAGGCCTTCCGTGCAATAATGAACTAAGTAGTTGGGAGTTTTAGTTCATTGAAGTGGTCAGAGATTTCGAACTAGCTTACCAAAATGAACTAGTTTATGTAATTCGTGTTTAGTTCAATTATTTGCATTTGTTTCACTTAGGAAATAAATGCTAAAAACACGTCTAAAAATGTTGGGACGGATGTCTTTTGGTCTCGGTATCAATATTTAATCCAGAGGCGCGTCTTTCTCCTACACTTTTCAATGTCTTTTTACAGTTGAAAACAAATGAAACAATGTGTCTAAAGTACAAACCCTGCTAACCAGCAGCGGATAAAATCGTAGGAAATTACTGGGTCGAGCTTACCAAAAAAGAGGGTAAAAAAGTGGGCAATTTTGTTCAGCAAGGTTCTTTTTCTACCCATGCTGGAGTTGTTAATTCGTGTCGAAAATTATGGAATTATGCTTTGTTTTTTCGATGCACAGCAATGGCTGGCTCTGGTTGGCAGGGACTCTACTTTAGCACGGTATTTTATAATTCTCAATAAATAAATCCTATGAATTTGACGAAAATTTTACATATGCAGTTCAAATAGTTTATTTGAAATTTAGAACAAGTTCCATTATCTAGATCAATGAACTAATTAGTTCATGAACTACCCAAGTTTAGAACTGAGTCCATTAAATTGAGATAACTGGAAAATAAAAATGCCTCTTTTTTTGTATGTAAAGGTTTGAAATTCAGGACGATTAAGGTGCCTCTTTATGTTTTATACTTACTATTTTTGTCATTAGTTGAGAAATGTTAACTTTGTGGGATAGTCCGTTATTGCAGGGACGGCCTGAATTTTGTGAAAATACCCTTTCCGATTATTATAGAAAAAGCATAAAATCGAAACTGATTTTCTTCTGGTTTTCGGATAGATTTTACAAGACAAAATGACTTGCTTTCAACATGTTTTTTCTCCAAAATAAGCATGGGAACCAAATTAAAATAGTGTATACGTAGTGCAAGATCGGCCAAAGGTGGCAATAGCATTGATATTAAAGTGTATCACAAATGTTGTGATAACTTAGCAGTTATGTAATTTAATTGAAATTGAAACAATATAAGTTAAAACAAAAATAAATTAACTCAAATAGAAATAATTTTTAAAATTATTTTTGTAAAAGGTAGGGAACAGAGTCCATTCAAATACTTTCTCAAACGAATAAAAAAAAAAAACAATTTGAGATGACTAGACTCCAACTATGAAAAAGATTTTGACAATTGTGTGCTAAAAATTGGCCATCAAATTCTTATGTACCATAGAAAAAAAGTGCGTATACCTATATATCCTTAAAATACATTAATCACTGTAATTAATCGATACACGTATTAATAAACGTTTTAAAGATCGACATAAAATCTTTATACAAACCCTTCCATAATGATATCGTGATACCCGACGCCAACGTCATCGTCTTAGTCGTCGATTTATTGCATAATAAGCAACAGAACGATTAGAGTCAGACTGAATTTTTTTTTCAAGGCAGACGAGTATGTATGTATGCAGTTGAATAGTTTCAGTTTCATTTCAAGTTTTTGTGGGGTTGGCGAAATCGTTCCTCATTTTATATATTTTTTGGGAGATAACACAACGCGGCCGACGACGACATGCTTTCACTGAATTTTAATATATATAAAAAAAGAAAAAACACAACAACTTTGGTTTGCTCTTTGATAGAAAAATCAAAACAAGTTTGAGGATATTACGCTAACTGCGAGTTTTCCAAGCCCCCAGTGGTTCCGGATGCGCAAACCAAATGCATTCGTGCGCTCGTACGTATTCCGTTAGTACTGTTTATGTTCAATAGTGGCAGCCGCGCATTTTCAACGTATCTTCGAGCCATGCAACGAGGCTACACAGGTACGGGAAGTAAAAGCAGACCAAAAAAATCATTTCATCTTAGATCCTCGTGTGCTGCACAAGAATATCTCGCATATATATATTTTTTTTTTTATTAAATTGTAATTTTTTTTTTTAGTTTACGAGGATTTTGCAAGCACACAAGGATTTTATAATAATAGAATAGGTAGATGTTTGTATGTGAAAGGCGATAATGTTTACAGTTAACTACTTACATAAATAAAATAACTGTAAAAAACTTATTTAAAAAAATTATTTAATAATTTATTACATTTAATGGACCGGAGTCATTGTCGAATTAAAGTAGGCACTAAAGACAGTGTCAGCATTTTTGACCGAAAGGCCGTTAGAAATGGTGTCAAAAAGCTGACACTAACTTTAGTGCCTACTTTATTTCGACTATGAATATGCGCCAACTTTTTTAAGTATTCATGACTATAAATGAGCTCAAGGCAAAAAAAATTATGTTTACGAAAAACATTGGGGCATATTCATAGACGAAATAAAGTAGCTACTAAAAATGGCGTCGCCTTTTTTGACAGATAGGCCGGCTAACTTTAATACCTACTTTATTTCGACTATGAATATGGCCCATTGTTTTTATTTTATCATTACATTTTTTGAATTATTTTAAATAAGTTTTGTACACTTCTACACGTTAAAACACTGCACTTATTCAATACTTAAATTTTAAACTTACCCTTGAACCATTTTTGACTTAAACTAATTACGCTTTACTACTCAGAAATGCATTAACTTGCACCAAACTTATTTTACAGACATTTTTTGCAGCTGTAAATAGAAATACAAAAACAATTTTATGCTAATTGTTATAAAATTGTAGTTGTACGATTTACACACTGTCTACATAAATGTTATGCAAAGATATTTAGGGCCGCTTGCATAAAATCCGATAACGACTAATCGGAGTTTAATTGACGTATTTTGTATGGTTAGCTGTCCAGTTAATCACCGATTAGTCGTTAACGGTTTTTATGCAAGCGGCCCTTAATGTAACAGGGTTTAATACGCGCCTTTGAGTAATTGTATGCCTTTCGAATTTCATTGTGATTGCAATTATAGTGTGAACCCTGGTTAATTAATTGGTGAGATTGTGCAGGCAAAACAATCTCTAGTAATCGATTTTCGATACTTTCTCTTACATACCTTACATCCATATTGAACACCTATGGATCGTGATGCATACTGATTGATGGACCGCAAATTGAGAGTACACGTTCAATATAGAAATACAAGTGATTTTTATGCAAATCTGTATGCTTTTTGGCATAAAATGTTTAATTAAATGAAACCAAAAAATTCAAAACAGGCATATAACTATCTTTTTTATTCAAAAATATTAAATCGAAGCTGCTGAAAAAATTATATATTATTATCTTTTTGAATAAAAAATATGTAAAGAGAAGAGAAAAAGTAGTAGCAAATACACAAATTGGTGCTAAACGTTCAATACGGATGTAACATCCAGATTTCAAAACTTCTAAATAAGAATTTTTCCTGCTAAACGTTCAGTATGGATGTAACATCCATGAATCGTGTCAGTATGGATGTATAGTGTGACATCACTCAAACACGGATTTGAGGTTTTAGTCAAGGCGAATTCATTACAGGTGGCATCCTCCCACCATATGGTTTCTTCTTCTTCCTTGAAAATCGAATCCTAGCTGTCAAATTGCTTATGTTGTTGCTTTATCTGACATTTTTGGTAGATCTGAGTTCGCTAAAACACACCTGTACCAATTCGCCTTGGTTTTACTCCAATTTTTTTTTTAATTAATGCACATGACTTGGAAATCAATCAAAAGTTATACAAAGATTTTTTTTTTAATTGCACTAAAACCCTGTGTATTTTTACAATATGAAAAAAATGTCTCTAAAATACAGGATGTTCTCGAATGTAGTATATATGTAAATTAAAATTTAGAATTATAAATTTAAAAATGTATTGTATTACATTTTTATAATTGTAAAAGTATTAACCCATTAAGGACAAAACGCTCAAAGTTTAACTAAGGGCCCTATTACGGTTCGCGTGTCGCTTGAAAGTTTCGAGTCGCCTTTTTTTGGCTAGTTGCCTGCCTCGAAGTTTTACGGATAGCGCACAAACCAGTTCGCCTAAAACATTTTGTTGCCAGTTTTGAAAAAAGAAAGCGCGAACATCAAATGTTAAAAAAACACTTCAAATTAAAACAATTTGAAGCTAGTTTAATAGTGATAATAATGAATGGTATTTGAGTCGTGAGAACTTCTCTGGTTGGCTGAGCTATTTTTTAGCCCAAGCAAAGCCACTGCTTGCGAACTATTCCGTAGTACAAAGATTTCACCGATCGTTGCAAAGTTCCACGTTAGGCCTTGGCCATAAAGGGTCGAATACATAAAGCTTTGTTAACCTCGCCTGACATTTGCTACCTCAAAACTTTGCGTCCAACTTCAGAGGTATGCTACAATGAACGCCTTGACGCTTCTCTTTTATACATTTGTTTTCGTTATTTTTTTTTTTGCATTCGTATTGTTTTAGTTAATTTATTAATTTAATAGAGAAAAAATGAATTAATTATTATTTTCTCCAACATTTTATTTTTTAATTGAAGCAAAGTCATCAACATCTGATTGTCAAAGCAAGCAAAGCAAACAAAATTTGAGAGTTTGCCAAATTTCAACCTCGCTTCAACTTTGAGGTCTCCAATTTGCCATGCTTGGTTTAAATACGTATACTGAACTTTTCTGTCAAAGTCAAAGTTTGAGGTAAAGCCAAAATAAAGTTTTATGTAACTGACCCTTAACGATTGTATACGTTTTGAGTAGCTCAATTCCTCCGGTTGGTTCGTCCAAATATCCTATGCGAATCCCCTGCTCACCGGTTTCAGTCACCGCATCACCTTTGTCACCTTTCTCATTCCATTATGGCAAACAGTAATCGACTAATTTTTTACATTCGCTTAATTTGGAAGTTTGAGGCGAATGTTAACGGGCGACTAGGTAATACAAATGTTGGCGAGTCGCTCACATTTTTAAGCAACACGCAAACCATAAAAGGGGCCTTAAAAGTTTAAACTGATATCACGTAATATCGTCACGTTGGTCCTGAATGGGTTAAGCCTTAGAATAAACATAGATAATTTACTAGCGATTCGAGCTAGGCGTAAAACCCCATTCACATGGATCTCTTCAACTATGTATATACTTTTGTCATACATTTTTTATTTTTTTTTTCTAAATAATATTTTTTTTAATATTTTATTAAAATTACTACTAAAAATTATCATAGCGTAAATTACTAAAATTATTTATTTATGTATATATTCAACATAAAACATCTATCATTTAAAATGCTTAATAAGTTTAACTAAAACGAACAGAAAAAAGCCAACACAAAAAAACACGTAGATGAAAAGACGAGCGAAGATTTCTTGGTGAAATACATAATTTTTTTTTTTTTTTTTTAATTTATTTATTTATCTGATGTATTTATTTAACTGATGTACTCAAGTACATGTTGAAGATAGCTCTTGATAGAATGTATGAAGTGCTGGAAGAAGTTAACACGAGCAAGACAAACATACGAGTTTATGCAAAACTACTTAATGGCATATTGTTATAAATGAGATCTTAAGATAATCAAATATCATTTCATGTAGAATACTTCACTGTTAAGGGTACAATGCATAAAAAATGTACGCGTAAAGGCTCATTTACACGGGTCGATTTTCTGGTCGATTTTTATCGAACCACTTGTGTTCAACCCTTAAATACAAGGTGAAGATCGATCGGATTGCACGGTAGATTGAAAGAAAAAAAGTTAGAAAAATCGACCTGTGTAAATCATCCTAAAGGTAAGTAGACAAATATTAGTTTACTATTTGTACAAAAGTATGTAATTGCAAATTTTATGAAAAAAAATTGTAAACTAGAGCTGGTCTAACTTATAGCATACATTATTCACTTTTCTTTTAATTTTCAGTACCAGTATTTCGATAAAATTTTCAAAAATATACAAACAGATTTTTAGTTTTATTTGCGTCTATTTTTATCATTGTGTATCAATACCAAGTGTGAACTCTTCTTTTGACAACACACATTAAAATGTCGGTTTGTTTACATCCTGCACATTTTAAAATGTCGCCAGCACAGAATAACAGAAAAGCAAATGGCGTTGTTTAACATCCTGCACACATCAACATGGCGGTCTCCTATCTTTTACCTAATGGTAGAAAGAGATGGGAAGATGGAAATAAGTGAGACAAAAAAGGAAATTAAAAACAGGTGACTAAACTCACTTTGAAGTTTTCACGACTATTTCTATGATATCACACTTGTTATCAACCACAATCTCAAACAGGTGTTAAACTCATTTTGGAATTTTGACGTCTATTCAGAAGAGTTTACACTTGGTATTGATACACAATGATTTTTATTACCTATTCAACAATGCAACAACTGGCAAATGATTTAAATGCATGTTTTATTGAAATGTTGTGAAAATTTACCTTATGTACTTAAATTTATATTCTTAATTTTCCTAATTTATCTTATTTGCGTATATTCAACTAATAAATAGCCGTCTGCTTACCTTTATATTTGGGCACAAACTTCTGTACATCGTGCGGAATGTTTTGATAAAAGTCCAATTCACGCAAATTCAATGGTTTTATGACAGTCGATTGATTTAGCAATAGAAGGCGCGTATGACCTCCGACCTAAAAGTTTAGATAAAAGAAAGTATGGTTAAAATTACTGTTTGGTTATTGTTTTTCTTATATATATTGGCTATCAAACTCTGGAGATATTTTCTTGCGTCACTCCTATCTAGTTCACTATTTTTTCCTAACACCCTCAAAAACTATGTCCATACTACAGTACAAAACAGAACGAAATTAAACAATGAAGATTGCGAAACGACGACATTTGACAAGGTGTGACGGAAAATTGTTCCAATAAACTCATTATTTCCCTGTTCAAAGTACAGCAGAGATCGGTGACCCATTTAAAAAAAAGAGAGTAAATATTTATATATATCAACAATATACGAATTAATGTGTGCGCTCTCGTTTTTTGTTTGTTTTTTTTTGACTGCTTAAATATTCCGCATTCTTTAATATGTGGGAAATGGAAAATGCTTCAACTTCAAAGGCGGCAACGCAATAAAATAATCGATAATTGCAAACATTGTATTGTTATTGCAAATATGTTTTTGAAATACAAAATTTTAAAGCCATACCTTTGTTGTAGGTAAAATTTAAAAATATCACGTTTTGCTTGACGTAAATTGCGACACAAAAACGTAAATATTTTCTCTATTGAAATATAAGCAATAATTAATTATTGGCATTTCTTCAACGGTCAAAATTAATGTTTTAAAAATAGATATATTCGTTTTTTTTTTTTTGCAAATGTTCTATTTTTGAAAGCGTTTCTACAGCTGAGTGGAAAATCAACTTATTTCAAAATATTTGTAAGCCACAGATTAACGCGACAATACGTTTTTAGGGGCTGTATTAAGAGAAAGAACCTCCTGAGTAGTAGACTTGGATAGTTCATGAACTAATTAGTTTAGATATTGAACTAGAAAATGTAAGTGATCGCGGGTACTAGTTCCAAATTTCAAAAGAACTACTTATTTTACATAGTTAAATTTTAGTCAAAATCAAATTAAATCAAATTCTGACGTTCATATTCAACACGATAACCGTCAGAATTTACCATAGCTCTGTGAAAATTTGCGATTTTTTGATCATTTGGCACACAGCCCTACAGTAAAGTTATACCGAAGAAATTTGCCAGTTGTACTTATTTCACTGAAACCAAAGTAGATAAAAAAAGGTAGAAGCATACGCAAAAAAAAAAAAAAAAATTTTTTAATTTTTACGCTGTTTTTTTTTTTTTTAAGAAAACAGGCCAATTCTACCAGAAAAAGACTCTTCACTCTTAGGGCCACTTGCATAAAAGCCGATAACGACTAATCGGTGATTAACTTGACAGCTAACCATACAAAATACGTCAATTTAACTTCGATTAGTCGTTATCGGCTCTTATGCAAGCGGCCCTTAAAGTGTAAGAGTAGGTCGCCTCCCCGTTGGTGCACCCTGGGTAACGCTAAATCACCTACATGGCCTACATGGCTAATTTCTTGTATTGCCAATTCTACGAGAACGGTATCAGTACTTGTGCTGTACCCATCGTGCCGAAACGACCCGGGCCGTTTTCTTATATCGACCCGGCCAAGAGCAATACACTCGGGGTGACCCTGTCTGGCATTTAGGCAGGGCTACATTCGCTACAACAACAACAACAACAATTTTTCTATTATTTTATTATACAGTTGTTTAAAACATCATAAAAAAAAAACTAATGGCGGCGATATACCAACAGGTTATCATAACCTCTAACGAGATTTTTAACCGAGCTTCTCTTTCCAACTTGTGGTGTGTTGCTTTTGAGTTTTTCCTACAAGTTGGCGGGACCTACAGTTTTTTGCCGACTCCGAACGGCACTTGCAAAGCAAATGAATTTTTTGCTGAGAAGCTTCTCATGGCAGAAATACACCCGGAGAGTTTGCCAAACTACTGCCGAGGGGCGACCCCGTTTTAGAAAAATTCTTTTTCTAAATAATTGTTGATGTTACTTTTGCCGGGCATCGAACCGCCACGACTTGGTGTAGAAGGCCGAACACTTAACCGCTACACCACGGCGATGGTAGTGGATTTTCTTTCGATCACTTTGTGTCCTGGCAGAGGATTCTCGCAGGGAAGGGTTTGAAATGACTCATTCAAATTCACATTCAAATCTTGTGCAGTGTAAATGTAGTATACGGGAAAAATACAAATAATTGAACTAACAACGAACTAGTTCATTTTCGTGAGCTAGTTCGAAATCTCTGATCACTTCAATGAACTAAAATTCCCAACTCTACTGAGTAGTTAGTAAGTAATCGATTTTACTTTCTAAATATCTGTTATCACTACATTTAATCGCTTTGTTCTTTTGCCAATATGAGGCTGTCCGCGGTTACCACTAGATTTATATTTTTGTTCTTTTTCACTTGATATTTGAATTGATTAAAGTCATAAGCTTTCGAACTTAGAGCTTTACTATTCACTCTTACCCTGAACTAGCATACATATCTACATGGCTATACTTTTTCTCTAATTTTTAAACGCTCACCTGATTGGAGAGCGGTTGCAGTGCAACTTCGTCCTCACTTTCCAAAAGATCCTTACTCAACTGAGGCTGCAGGAAATTTGTTGCCGCTGATGTTTTGCCATTATTGTTATTGTTGCCATGTTCCCCTGCCGGTATCGTCGTAGCATTTGTACAACTACCAACATTACCTGCACACGAATCAGAACGTTGACGACCCAAATACTGATGTAGAGCAGCTGTTGCTGAGGCAAGCGGATGTGCTTGTGCAATTTGTGTGTTTTGTGATTGCTGATGGTGTAGTTGATATTGTAGTGGCTGATAAGCGTTATTATCGCTACTGTCGATCACTTCTGTTTTATTGGGTGTAGTACACTGACTGCTGCTATTGCTTACAGAGAGCTGTTGCAAATTTGCGGTAACCAATGAACTGCTAGCAACATGTTGCGGCGAAGTTGTCAATAAATGTGACTGTTGTTGTTGTACCGATGTTAGTGTGTTACCAAGCAGTGTTGTTGCATTTGTAGTGGTGCTGCCGACTAATTGTAGCGGCGTCAATTGTCCTATAGTAGATGTGATTTCTGCAAGGTTTTGTTGTTGCTGCTGTTGTAATTGCAGTTGCAGTTCAAGTTGTTGCTGCTCATTTTGCTGCTGATGATGGCTGTGGGCATGCAAACTTGTCTGTTGTATTGTTGGAACATGTTGATGATATGACGTACAGTCAGAATCTCCCATGCCCCAATCCCCCAAGAAATATACCATTCCCTTCGGCGTAAAACAGTTTTATATTTCAGCTACTCCGACGAAAATCGTAGCAAAGTCGGATTTGGTTTTAATTTGGAAATTGCCAAAAGATTTTTGGGGTTTTTGATATCCTTATGGTGAGTTTTATCCCAGTTTAAATCGAAATTGTATTTTAATCTAGAAAGGAGAGAAAAAAGATTCTCCATATTATTATTAATGTTGACACAAATTTAATATATAATAGTTTTCTATATTGAATTAATATAAGCTAAAAAAAATAGGTTATGTCCTATATTAAAGAATAAATTCCAGTCATGAACCAAAGAGAGAAGATTGTGCCAAAAGCGATACCGTTAAAATGAATTTGCCTGTTTTGACAGAATCAGGAGATTGCTACGCCATAAGTTGCCCGAGAATTGCCACTATACTCTACTTTTATCGCTGGTGTGATTTAAAAAAAAAACTGTGATGTGGCGGCAACCATGGACGAATTCAAGATGGCCGACTGAGCAGCGCAGTCGTGACGTCATAGGCTAGCTGGGGAAGTCATGGGCCTGAATTCCAGAGCTGTCGAAAAAGCTGTTCGAACGTATTTACTTTGGTATTACGACGCTCTTTAGAACAAAACAAAAATAAAACATACAACTTTTAACTTTCAAACCACGTCGAAAAATATCTGTAGAGGTGTTGTTGTTGTTGTAACGAGGTGTAGTCCTGCCCAACGCGTATTTTTCCTTAGCCTAAATTGTCATCAATATCTTCTAACGGGAGTCCAAGGAAACTAGCAGTTTCAATAGGGTTCGACCAAATGGAGATGGGTGTTAGAAGAGTGGACTCAGTAGAGCAAGAAAATAAGTGATTGGTATTATGGCGAGGCGAGCCGCATGCCGGACATACATTCGGCACATCAGGGCTCAGTCGTGATATATAGGAGTTTAACCTGCTACAATAACCAGAGCGTAATTGAGCCAGAGTGACCCTTGTCTCTCGAGGAAGATGACGCTCCTCTTCAGAAATGCCTGGTGTTGCGGCATGTAAGACATTGCTCAGCGGACAGAGCGCGGCCTGTTGGCCAACTCAATTTGTTTGGATATGCTCCAAGGCCTGCTTATGCACTTCTAGATCAAACGGCGTTGTTATATAATGCCGGATCTCACCAAAATGTTTACGCAAATGCGTCCTTATGGTCCTAGGAGGCGGAGTGAGTTCAAACAGTTGCCTATTGGGGTGCTGTGGTGTACAACAATTCAAAAGGTACTGCTTGTTTAGCATTTCATTATGCTCCCTAACTGGAAGCATTTCCGCCTCATTGTGTATATGAGTTATAGGAGACACAAGGACGCACTCCGTAGCGGTTCTGAGCGCGGTGTTTTGACAGGCCTGCAGCTGACTCCAATGAACGTCTGCAAGCCCCGGCGACCATATCGGCGACGCATAGTTCAGAATCGGCCGACCAATTGCCTTGTACGTTACCAACAACGTTTCTTTGTCTTTACCCCAAGTACTGCCGGCTAGTGACTTAAGGATTTTGTTGCGGCTCTGTAATTTTGAGACAATTGCAGCTGAATGGGCAGCGAAAGTGTGCATGGTGTCGAAAGTCACTCCTAAAAATTTTGGGTGAGCGACAGTAGGTATTTTTTGACCACCTATATAAATTTCTAATTCCATACCAACCTGCGCCGTCCACGTCGTGAATAAGGTCGCCGAGGACTTTGTTCGCGACAATGTCAAGCTTCGGGCGGTGAAGAACTCGACAAGAGAGGGGAGATAGCCATTTATTTTCGAGCACAGCTCATCAACGGAAGTACCTGTTGCCAATATCGTGCAATCGTCTGCGTAAGAAACAATCGTAACTTCTTCTGGTGGAGGAGGAAGCTTCGAAATATAGAAGTTAAACAATAACGGGGAAGGGACACCACCCTGTGGTACCCCATGTTTGATCTTCCTGGCTTTGGATTTTTTGTTTCTGGACACAACAGATGACCGACCACTGAGATAATTTGCGGTCCACCGCTTAAGACAGGGGGGGAGTGACGAGTCTTCCAGATCGGACGAAAGCTGCCCCTGATTTACTGTGTCAAAAGCTTGACTCAAATCGAGTGCAACTAGAACCGTCCTGTCATTAGATCTGTTTTGATTTAGAGCATCAGTTATCTGAGTGTTTATGACATATAGAGCAGATGTTTTGCTCCTACCTTTACTGAAACCATGTTAAAAGATGCTACTAATAGTTTTCCGCGAATAATACGTTTCGTCCACAGTCGGCTACAATTGATCCTAACTAAGTCTGGTATGCTCGTATGGGAAGCATTACCCAATTTTAATTGGTGTAGCATACTTATAGGTACTGATGCAAACTTGTGCGACTTTACCCGCAAGGGAGCAAAGGGGCTCCGTGCCGCAATACCCGTTTGAGATTAGAACTTGCATGGGTCGCATGCTCCTTTGCGACTCACCGCTGATTGATCCTAGACTAATTGCATTTTTAGCAAGGTCTAGCTGGGCTTCCGGCCTTATAACAAGTACATACGCAGCACAAGCTTTTAGCATAACAAGAACAGCTTAAGGGAAATTCACAATTGACAGTTGAATGCATTTAACAGTTTTCAAGGTTTTTTCTCAGTGCACGTGTACTTTAACGAAATGACCTTGCTACTATGCCTCTATAGCAGACTGCCAATAAATGCAACAATAACAAATATGTGCAATGAAAGTTCGTCCTCGACAACACGTACATGCACTTATTAAATATGCATCAGGGATATGTAAAATACTGCATCCACCAGCATTCAGAGATAAGCGAAAATGATAAGTTATGTTGTTGGTAAACTTTAATTACATTATAATGATGCGAATTTTCAGTAAAATTCAGTAAAAAAGGTTTTAGCTCCTTTGGCGTTTTGGCGGTAAAAACGAAAATCAAAGCGTAAACGAAACCAATACTTTGGCCCGTAGTCATAGTCAAAGTTAAACATGACTTTAAGTTAGTTAAAACTTTTTGACAGAGCCTTAAATGGGCTATCTGTCAAAAATGCTTCAACTAACTTAAAATCGTGTTTAATTTTGACAGTTGGTAATTTCCCCATGTGAACACCTCCCAATGTTTATGTTTGAGCTGTTCCTTTTGCCGTCCGAAGTAGCCCAAAATGGTGAGCTTGCTTTTCCTGCTAAAAAAAAGCACACTCAAATATCGTACAGCCTCGACCAGGCAAATATAGCCACGCTTCAATGATATCGAACCTATCAGCGTTCTTAACAATTTTTTATTTGCAAAAACTCTTAAAAATTACACACATATAGCTAAAAAAAAAAATTCTGACAAAAAAATTTGTATTAAATTTCATTATTCAACCATCATAAAGAACAAAAGCACAAATGGCATTTTATTGAAATTTTTATGGAAAAATACTCGTATCTTTGTGTAGAATGATGCAAGACAAAAAAAATTTACTACCATGAAAATAATGATTTGTTCTACAACTTGGATGTGCGCATGAAATACTTCTAATACACAAATGTGTATAGATTTTTTTTGTTTAGTGATGACTTCATAGCATGAGTAATATTTAAAAGTAATAGGAGTTTGAACAAGAGTAAGCACAAGCAGGGCCGGCGGAACGCGTTCAGCCCGAGTGGGTAGTGAAAAATATGATATATGGCCCTGAGCACAAGTAGGGCGAAGGCAGGAAATCTGGTTTCGTTGAAAAAAAAAACATTTTCTTTTCATTGCAACTCTGCGCTCTATGGGAAAAAATGCCAGATTCATAAACGTAAAAAATGCCAGATTCATTAAAGTAAAATGGAACTAGTAAATTAATTAAGTTATAGAGAATGCACGGTTTCCATTAAGGTTACGTAATATATGTGAATGTAAATATAAAGTGAATTCAGCGGACATTCATTTAAATTAAATGAAATTATCTAGCACATCAGGTTCTAAGACTCCCCCTTCCCCTTCCAACTAAGAACATCGTTTTTGAAAGAGTTTAGATTAAAAAGTCAGAAGTAACAGTAAATAAATTAGGTAAAATTCACAGAGCAATTAGTCGCATACCTGCCATCATCGAGAGTACTCCAAATGTAATCCTTTTCATATAAAAAGTGTGCTCCAATTAACATTGCGATGTCCTAGGACTGGACCACCTACTCCAACCTTCGCTTTGTTTCTGTTACTCCATAGAGTACTCCAATGTTGTTACTCCTTGGTATATCTACCTATTGTTACTAATTTTCTGTTTTCCTTTTTAATTTAATAACAAGTAATTTGGCTCATGGCAACTCTGCACAACAGCGATCTTGTCGTGGTTTTTGTCGATAAGGCACGAGCAATGATCGGCTTTCAAAAAGCTGAAGGTGGCCCGCGGAGGATTACTATTGGAGTACTCAAATATCAAAAATTTGGAACACATGATCCAACGATTTCTGCAGGGATCTTACAATTCAAATGGGAAAATTTCTACGAGATAAACTTAACCAAGTTTCAAGAGCACCTATTTGCCGTTGGGAAATAAAAACACTTGCGCAATTCGCTGGCAGAAGGTTCACAAATAGTCGGTTTATTTAACAACATTGACAACTTATCAAGGACAAAATCGGGTGGATTGTATTATATTGGAACTTAGGTTTAAATATAATTTACTCAATGCCAGTATAATTATATCCATTAAGTTATGTGAAAAAGTT
This sequence comes from Campiglossa producta, assembly GCA_964058755.1. Lineage (NCBI taxonomy): Eukaryota > Metazoa > Arthropoda > Insecta > Diptera > Tephritidae > Campiglossa > Campiglossa producta. The sequence continues at coordinate 20,344,496 of CAXKVI010000004.1, read as the reverse complement.
CTGCTTCAGAAAAAAATTGTCGTGATTTTTCTGCGGCGGTGTGAACATGTCATAATTAGTGCGCTCACATTCACTGCGCATTTATCGGGTTTCGAACTTCCTAGTCCATCGCTAATATTTCACGTAAATACATAGTTATCGACTTTCGATATTATTCCCACGCTTCGCTCATTGAGTATTAAGCTATGTTCACATTATATCTAAAAACATATGATTTCGTAAAAACTACAGCATATGAAATCAGTGCATTCATATCTGTCATTTAAGATCACTTGTCAGCGATCAATCAAACCAAGAAGAGCAAATATGCGTTTCTGTTAAATAAATATTAACAATCAGAAGAAAAAAAATGTGGTCAATTATTGAAAATTCTGCAAATTATTTGTTTTAATTGCAAAAACGGCGTTCCATAATGATAACAATAAAAAAATCACAAAGAATCGTTTACTTTCTTCGAATTTAAAAATTACTTTTTAAAAAATTACTTTTAAATTATTTGTTTGCCCTCTTTAAATTATAATGCGCATTTTTTTATGTTATTCGAGTTGAAACCGTTTAAGAATTTAATCAACCCTGTGCATAGCGAAGTCTATTTGAAGCGCGTGTTTAACCTCTGCTACTTAAATGAATATAATTATTGAGTTATATAGACAAGTTGATAATTTTTTTTTGTTTGTTTAGGTCATTATCACACTATCAACAGTAGATAACCTTTATATAAGGGCATAGTTTATCGATTGCAATTATTTCGCATTACGCCAAATCTCCCTCTGAAACACGCTCTCCCGTCAGGTTTGACAGAAAACGCATCACACTTGTACTGGTATAATGCGGACAAACGTTAATGGAACGAATTCTATGGATAAAATATCAAATGAGGGGAATAAAACAGCTGTCAGTGATTTCATAGGAAGTGAAGCGTATAATAAACATATTCTGTGGAATAAAAAAACCATGTGGGAAATAAGATATAAAAAAGTAAGATAAAACGAAAGGAAAAAACGTAATTAAAATTACATAAAAGGGAAACATTGTGTACTAAAAGAAAAAGTTAAAACTATAAACCGAAATATTTGTTTATTGTGTGATCTTAATTAAGTAGGCAATTAACTTTCAAGCATTCTTGCGCAATCTGCAAGGAGAAACGTCGACCACAAATTGATTTCTTAAAAAAAAAAGACTGACATCAAAGCACATGTGTACAAAAAAAGCCGGTGACAGTTTCAGATTAGAGATGGGCGCGTGCATGATTTTTGCTGCACGACACGACATGGTCACGAAACAGCATTTCGAAAGTAGGCACTAGGTTAGGTTAGGTTCAAGTGGCTGCTGCAGAGGCACACCTAGACCAACACTAACAACAACCAACACAAATCCCGGTATTATCGGGATTCTCCACATAGCAGAATCCCGGGACTGACGTTCCTAAACCGCCACCGTTACTCTTCCTCGAACCATTTAGATGACTTGATGAAGGCCATCAGGTCCTTTATGTCCAGCTCCGTGACCTGGCGTAGGCTAACCAGGAATGGCACTCCCAAAAAGCGCATTCTCGCTCCACTTAAAGCCGGGCATTCGCAGATGAGGTGCTCCACCGTTTCCTCCTCCTCATCATCCTTGCAACTCCTACAGCATCGTCGGTATGGCAGACCTAGTAGTAGGCACTGGTTAATATTCACGGGAAAAAATAATGAAATACGACACGAAAGCAAAAACTCTTCAAAAGATTCTGTAAAAGATTTTGCACACTGGACATTTTTCGGATTTTTCACTCCCCTACAAATCAAACCCCTCTAATATATTTCAGAATTTTTTCCAGCAACGCTCTATATGAAAATTTGGTTCAAAAACAACTCATCTGAGCTAAAAATGTATCGAATTTTCGTGTTTATTTTTTTGATTTCAGACCCAGCACGATCACGATACGAGATCGCATTTTCAGATACGACCACATGGACACACGCGTGCGTGTTTCGTGTTACGGTCAAAAACCCGCACGACGCCCATCTCTATTTCAGACCTTATTATTAATCTCAAGAGGTCTATCGCCGTAACCGGTTTGTCATAACACCAACATTGACAAGGAATGACGGAAAGTCCATTAGACTGAATGAAGTCACATATTTATGTAGGTACAAATTTATAAATATACGAAACACACTCCTCTTTTCAGGACAAAAACAATATAGATATGTAGGTATACAAACAGAAAGTCAATACATATGTATGTATGTACAAATGCAACGTAAATATGTTTAATAATTGCTAACCTGCAAATAACCAGGTCAACACATATACACGTAGGAACACTCCGCTACACTTGATTAACCCTACTTTCAGTTCAACGGCTGTCTTTTTATCTGACATTCATAGGTGTAAATAAGAAATGTTCAGTATGGTACACAGGTTTGCGGCAGAGACAACCTTTGAAACATTTTTTTTTTTTTTTTCGAATCAATCAGCCAGACAGAGCAGTCTTAAGGCCGAAATACATAAAACTTTGTGAAAATTTGACAGAAGCGCACTTCATTTTTGCATATGGCACAAAATTTTACTTCGCTTTACGTTAACACAAACTTCGTATGCAAGAGGATCCTTTAAAGTTCTATGTAATTCGGCCGAAAAATTGTCAGTAGTGACGATGACAATCCGCCTCAGAATAGGGCATCCTCCTTTAACACAACCTAAACCTTGCTTCCGTCCGTGTAGCCATTGTGTTTAATCTTCTGCATAGACATCAAAATTTCAACGTGAGTTTAGTCACCTGTTTTTAATTTCGTTTTTTGTCTCAATTCTTTCCATCTCTTACTACCATTCGGTAAAAGATAATGTGGTGAATGTTATCAAAAATCGCTCATCTTCCAGCACTAGTGTATTTCCACCACTAGCGTCACTACCACAACTATAGCTGTTTACATACATGACGTGAGAGCGAGAGAGGGAGAGGTAGCTCACGTGTTTGCGAATGTGGCACAAAGAGGAGATGACGATAGATAAACGCTTCGAGAACACTGTTGCGCGAATGGCCCAGAGGTGTGTAGACGTTTCTAGGTAATGAAGCTGCTGTCTGCTGGGGTATATAAGCCGCGCCAAGACGGCGCACTTCAATCAGTTTATTTTGAAGTGTTGTACAGTGAAATAACTACTGAACAGTAAATTAACCCGCGATATTGTACTACGGTTTTTAGTACTGAATAAAGCGTACTACTTATTAAACAGAATCGGAGTATTTTATTTAACGTACAGTGATCGAACTCAGGGAAAATAATCAAGGAATCATCGGATTCGTCACAATAAATAGGAGACCGCCATGTTTATGTGTGCAGGATGTTAAGCAGCGCCATTGTTTTTCTGTTATTCGGTTCTGGCGACATTTTAAGTTGTGATCCCTTACTTTTCTGACCAAAACTAGTAGAACTGTCGAAATATAGAAATTTGCTATCAATGAGAGAGCAACACCAAAAAGCACGGGATTGCTTTGAAGTAGCAGATATCGACAATCATGTATCCCACAAGCAGAACCAGCCATAAACTGTAATCTCTAGAAGCTGAATTAATCTTCCATAACGCTAGCCGTAACATAACCATAAAAATCAGCTGATCCAACCACCTTGTTGAAAACAATGTATTCAGCTGATCCAACAACCTTGTTGAAAACAATGTATTCGATATGGCCTTATGTCTCGATTACATTGATTTGCATAAGGTTGATTGGATCAGCTGTTTTATCTTGTTATGCTGGCTTTATGGTTATGGAAGATCTACAAAGGAAAATCTTCAAACACTGTTAATATAAAGGCGAAAACGAATACAGCGTTATTGCGTTGCTTGACATTTACAACTTTGACAAAACCGCGCAAGCCCGAAAAAAGTATACCACAATGAAAGCGGAAATATATATATATCAGCTGTTTATGTCATCGCTCGCAAAATGATAGAACTTGATTAAAAAGCGGTTATGAGACAGGTTGCATTGAACTATCTAATTTTATCTCAGCTGTCAAAAATGAAATGTCACGCAACGCGACACTAAAGTCGTTTCTGTTTTCAGCTTAAGTGTAATCAAGTGACGCAAAGTGTAAACATATCTAGATCTAAACAGGTTAGATAGTTTGTAGGCTGATTGTTTGGCTTGTTTGCTTAACAACACAGACAAAAGAAAAAGTAATAGCAAGTAACAGCGCGACGTGCCACTGCAACTCATTGACCAGGTTTATAAAGTAGGTTAATAGAATAAGGTAGCTAAATACAAATACAAATATTATAGGCCTTCCCTCGTTATTGCTGAAACTGGATAAGTAGTAGTTAAAGTAAAATGAGGTGATAAATGAGAAAATGTGGATGATTTAGCAATTAACTAATGGATGCCGAAACGCTAACCTTAACAAAATCATATAAATCAGCTGATCCAACATTTTCAATGAAAGATATAGTATAAGCGACGAATTTTCGATATCAATTATACTACAGCTCGTGTTTTTATTGGGAAGACAAAGAATCAAGGGGCCTATTAGCAATTTCGTCGGAGCAGGAAACTCGACTGAAATCACGAAATTTGTCGAAATTGTCTGCTGAATTCCGATAAATATAGTAATTTCTATCGAGTTTCGAGTTCCGACGGAAGTGTTAATATGCCCTCAAGTCAGCTAGATACAAAATAAATAAACAAACACAGCTGTTTTCGCCATATGCAACACTTAAAGCACGCAATATAGGCAATAAGTGGACTTTGAAGACCAACGCAGACAAAAACCAAAAAAATATTGATATATAGGTATATAGCCAAGAGGACAGACAGGCATAAACACAAGTGTCAATAAATTAAAGATAAGCGATTTGCACAATTTATACAATTTGCAAATAACGAAACAAAGTGCGAAAAAATAAGCAAAAATAACAAAGCTAAATGAACAGACAACATTAAAAGACAAATATGGCAAAACATGAGAAATGATGAAGCAACAAACGAGTGTCGCAGCTTTGATTTTAAAATTAAATAATTCTATATCAATACGTGACAAGTAGACTAGACTAGACTAGACTACTACTCAAAAGAGGAGAGGCAGGAAGTAAAAGCGGGATGGAAAAGTACATTTATATGTAAAATAAATGCGATTTAATACGTGTGTTGGGTAGAAATCAGCTGATGATTGTGTAAAGTCGCAAGTATTACATGTAATAAAAAAATTACAGAATAGTGAGGAAAAATTGCGTTTGTTGTTGTTGTTAACAGCAAAACACTCCCTTTTGCGTAAACTACGAGAATAGGGTATAACTGATATCGATATATATACCTAACCACCGAAATTGTTTCGGAAACTAACGTTATGTTTTCGTTTAAAATCTCTTATGGTGATTTCGTTTCATCAAAAAAATGCGCATTTTTGTTACACTCTTCAATTTTCCGTTTTCGTTTGTAAAATGAAAGTAAAACGTCAAACATTATATGATTTCGTTTCCTAAAAATGTACACTTCCGTAGTGTAAAAAACTCATACTTTTTACCCTCTGAAGCTTTGACAGGGTAGCTGGTTGCACTGATAATCAGGTGTCGAAAATTTTTTTTGACAGATAAATTTGGTGAAATAAATTGGGTTTTACGATAACAAGTAAATATGGATGAAAAGCGAAACCTAATTATTCAAGCACACAGTGTAGCAAACGGGGCAATGTTTTTTGTTCGTTTTATCGAAAGCAGGTACACGTAGAACGGGTACACTTTTATCACACTTTTATAGTGTTCTGTGCAAGAGTGTAAACATGTTCAACGTGCAAGTGTACATTTTTTTCGATGAAACGAAATCAGCATTACTTCCTGTTCTGTGTTAGATCATCCCGAATAACTACATTTTCAAAATATAAACAAAACTAAAAACGCAGACAGATCATGTACTAAAAAAAATCGCTAGAACAATCTAATTGAAATTTTTTATACCAGAATAAAATAGAAGACAATGTAATTTATAAATTGGCAATGTATCAATTGAACACGCTTTGAAACAATGCACATTTGTGGTAATTGCGTAAAACAAGATATCGCATTCGAGAACATCCTTACGAGTAATTCAAATAAAAAAATGTGCCGGAAAACGAAAGCAATGTAGCACTTAAAAAATTAAACCGACAGTGAAAGTAAGTATATATACAAAGAGAGGGGAACACAATAAAAAATAACACACTAAGTGCGTATATAATAAAAGAATACTCTAGCAGTGGTTATTCAATTCTCGTAAAAAAAAAATATGTGAAAGGAAATTGGTTTAAATTAGGTCATGATCTGTTTCGATAAATGAAAAAGGGTGACCTATGTGCGAGCAACCCTACCTTTAGACTGTGTAAACATGACGGATAACACGAATTTAATCATCGACGCAGCAAACGTCATAGAACTTATGAATTCTCCATTATTATCGAGTCGAGAAAAGCATTAGAGAACTTCACTAGTAATCGAATCGATGAATAAAGAACTATAGTTATATAATTAAAATTCAATTGACATTCAATTAAATGTGTATAAAATTAAAAATAAGTAATGTCATTCGATTGAAGAACTTCCTCGATTTGATGATAAGTTAGATCCAATTTAGTTAGATAACACTACCTCCAATCAGTGTTTAAAAAGTCTTCTCTCACGTTAGACATCGAAAAAAGGCGGATTGATAATCTTACTCTAAACGATTTCTTACTTATGGCGTTTTCTTTTCTAGAAAAAGTGTTGCCCTGTAGATTTTTCTCAGCTCTCTCTAAGACTTATAGGTTCATTTCACAAAAAAATACCTTATAAGTAGGCAGAGGGACACCACTATCTACAAATTAAGCCATTTTGATAGGCGCCAAATTGCCGAGGACAAAAGTTACAGTTTAAGAGGGCAACATTAGGGCAACATTTTGTCGAGAAAAGAAAACGCCATTAATAGTACATTTACGCTGCACCAAATTTGGCGCTTTTTTTTCCATACAAATCTCATTTTCCAAATTTTGAATTCCATCACATTTGACTTCATTTGCCGAACAATACAATTTACAGTTCCTCAAAATAGCAACCCTGCGCGTGTTCCACATAAAGGATTGCCCAGCAAGAACGTTAATGGGTATTTGACGTGTGATAACTTTTGCACTATGCATCATCACGGTAATGAATTTTCCTTCGGTGGCTTTTTGTTCTGGTAGAAGATCCCTGCAGGGAAGGTGAAGCCAAATGCAAATTTGCCAGCGTAAGCAGTGTCGAACTGGCTTATTTGTATTCGCTAAATTTGGTACAGTGTAAATGTACTATAAGGGCCTATTTCATAAATGCCGATTGACGATTGACCGGGTGTTAATGCATATATTTTGTATTGTTAGTTGTCAAAGGAATCATCGATAATTAAAACCTAGTTTCTCTCTCTTGTGAAACAGTCGTCAAATCTTAATAAGTACATATGTGCATAAGAACGTTAATTGAAAATTTCCCCGAATCTAATCTGAGATCATCAAAATATCATTCAGAAAGACGCAAATCGCTAAACAAAAATATGTAATTAGATATTAATAGAGCTGGGAACAGGAATGCTAATTAGCTTATTTTTGATGTTCTTGATTTACTTGAAAAATATATATTTTCTATTTTTTAAATGTTTTTAAAAAAAATTATTAGTCAATTAAAAAACACAAATTTTATTACTTTCAATTGCTACACACAGAATAATTTTTGTCAACATGAACCATGTTAAACTAACAAGAAAGATCCTGTTAAATTTGCATGAGATATTGAGGCAGATAGTGTTGTTTTAACAGGAATTCATGTTAATTTAACAGGAGTTCATGTTAATTTAACAGGAAGTCATGTTAATTTAACAGGAAGGCATGTTAATTTAACACGAATTCATGTGAATTTAACACGAAGTCAAGTTTTTCAACATGAACTTCATGTTCATTTAACAGGAAGTCATGTTAATTTAACACGAAGTGAAGTTATTCAACATGAGCTTCATGTTAAAATAACATGATCGATAGTGTTGAAAAATAATAACATGAAAAAGTGTTAAAAAAGTGTTGATTTTACATGAAAATTTTTCTGTGTGTACAAAAATTGTATTTGAGTGAAACTAATTATATTTTATTGCATTTTTATTACAACACAAAAAAACATATCTAATAGTGAAAAAAGAGCGCTTAACAACAACCAACGTCATTATTTGAGAAATGATCTGCATCGCTATAACATCACAAAGTGGATCTAATGCAGCAATGTAACTTGATAATTTAGTTTTCTTTCCGCTTTTTATCACATTACATTTGCTGTGTAACTTACATACAGAAATTGCAAATTACACAAGTACATATTAGGCTGGGATAAAAAAAAAAAAAAAAAAAAAAAAAAAAAAAAAAAAAATTTCAAAGTTTTTGTTTCAAAAATTTAAAACTTTTTAAGTTTCAGTTTGTATTTTTAGGACTGATTTAATTTTAATTTTACAGATTAAAAAAAAAAACATGTGAATGTGAAAAAATTATAAACACAAATGATTAAAGGATATTTACACTCTTATTTAGATAATTACACTTTAAAAAGTCTACAAAAGCAACATATGTAGCTATTAATTCATATAAATATTCAATATCGCTTACGAGAAACAGCAAACGAGAAGTGATGGTTGTTGAAGATATCGTATTACTTGCTTGCGAGCAACATCTTCATATCGATAGTAGAGGAATCGATCATTAACAAGCCTAAGGCAGGTGTCACATGTTCAATACTTATCCAGATCCAAATTGATGGCCGACTTCCACAGCACGAAAAGAAGTTGCCTATATGCCACTACGTCGAAACTAAACGAGGTGATCCCCTATCGTGCGATTTCTTTAGTCTACAGCCCGTTTCTGTAAAAACAAATTCTCGATTTTAATGTCGTCACACTCGACTCGATTCAAAATTGAAAAAAAAAAAAAAAAAAATGTCACTACCTTAAAAGCAAGTGAGAAAATGAATCGAAAAAATAAATTTTTTTTACAGAAACAAAAAATATGAGTGTGACGTCAATATGACGTCAAATCGACTATTTCACTCGAGACGATCGATCGAATTGAGATACAGAAACGCAGTACAGATGTTAGAGAAAATAGTAACAGCTGTAGAACTTAACCGCGTTGGAACAATATATTACAAGAGCATACAACAGCGGCTTCGTTGGCTAGGACACGTTGTGCGAATGAACGAAGACGCTCCGGCCCAGAAGGTATTCTTATCGGCAGCCGCCGGTGGAAGTAGAGGAAGAGGGAGGCCACCACTCCGAATGGCAGCACCGAAACATGTTAGACGGCCAAAGTCGACAAGGCGGTTAAAGGCTATTTTAAGTAAGTAAGTAAGTAAATATGTTTTCTGTGAATTGATTTAGGTGAAACAGTTAGTTTCTGTATTTATTACTTGTACCTATTAAAGTGAGTACATAAAAGTAAATCCGAGTGGAATAATTTAAGATTACACGTTTATACAAATTTAGAAATTTAATAAAATATCTGTTAGTAATTGTAAATGTTACAGTTGTTCTACTAGATGTTTCACCTCTCATTTCTCTAATGCTTCTTCCGTGATTCATACTACCTTAAATTTTCTACGCACAAGTAAACTTCATATTTGGTTGTCATAAAACACCAGTTTTATATGCTTTTAGCATAACTAATGACTCACATCTACACACGTTGGTTTACCCTGCGGGTTAGGGGTTTAGAATATGCCCGAGGTAGGCATACCGGTCGTAAGAGGCGACTAATATGCACATAGGTAATTGACGTGCTAACTCGATGGTTGATCTACGGATATGATGCCTCTCACCTCTCATTACCCATCTTCTCCTTCCTCATGGATGGAGGGATGCCATGACCTAGAAGGTTCCACTGGTCATACCAAATCGCTACCACGACAGTCGGGCAGTACCGCAAGGGAGCACCGCAGCGTACCGGGGTCATATCCGGCCAAGGACTGTCAACTTCGGCATCACTCCCCAAAACCTTCGGGGAGTGTTTTGTTGTTAACAACAACAACAACAACACACGTTGGTAATGACGTCCATGGGAAGCCACGCAAAACTAATTAACTAAAGTAAACCACTTGACTCTATTATTAAACATAACATTACATTTTAAGTAAAACAAAAAGTTGTTACCAGGCATACTAAATCAAAACTCTCAACGTTAAAACTTGAAAAAAAAACAAAAAAACAATAAGGTCATGAATGTAAATATGTTATATACTTTAATTGATTAAGCTAAACACAAAGGTAAGTACGACGACAAGCTTCCTGTTGCTATTTTGCGCCAAGACAACCAGTTGTTTTGACGTACATTAATTGGTGTTTACAAAAAAACTACATCCCTATATGACGTTAGTGTTAGTTATGTCAATATTTTTTTGTTTACCTTTTGACTAACTATTTCTAAAAATGATAAAAAATGCGTCATTCTTTTGTTTCCAAACAAATTTTTAGTGTTTTTTGGAAATGATGGGATATTTTCGGGAACCTATCAATAGTAGCTTAACGACTACTTGACAGCTCTAATTTGCATCAATACCATTCCTGTCTAGAGAGCGCTAATTTTCTGCTAACCTTTAATCTTGGCTTGCGTCATTTATTAACGCTTAACCGCCTAGGCGATTTTGGCCGTTTCGTATCAAAGCACACTAGTCATTCGTTTTTAGCGATAACTGACGCCAATTGGAAACCCCAAGGAAGTCATCCTACACTTGTTGTTTCCATCTCAGTCGAGGCCTCCCCCTTCCTCTGCTGCCGAATTCGGGTGTCGATAGGAAAACGTTCTGTGCTGGAGCTTCTTTGCCCATTCGCATAACATGACCCAACCAGCGGAGCCTTTGGGCTTTAATCCGCTGAACTATGGTCAGGTCGTACTGCTCATCGTTAAATTTCCTTCGATACTCGCCGTTGGCATCACGGGAAGGACCATAAATCTTCCGGAGAACTTTTCTCTCAAATACTCCATGGGCCATCTCATCTTCTCTTGGCACTGTCTATGATTCCAAGCCGTACATCAGGACTGGTGAGATGAGATGATGAGAGACTTATAGTGCTTGATCTTTGTTTGTGGAGAGTGGACTTTACTTCTCAATTGCCTACTTAGTCCAGAGTAACACTTGTTGGCAGGAGTGATTCTCCGTTGGATTTCTAGATTGATATTGTTTTCGGTGTTAATGCTGGTTCCCAAGTAGACGAAGTCCCTCACAGTTTCAAATTTGTAGCTATCAACGGTGACTTGGCTGCCAAGGCGCAGGTGTGCCGATTCTTTCTTTGATGACAGCAGATACTTCGTCTTGTCCTCTTTGACCGCAAGACCCACTTTTATCACTTCCTTATCCAGTCCAGAGAAGCAACGCTTACGGCGCGGTTGTTAAGGCCAATGATATCAATATCATCGGCATACGCCAGCAATTGCGCGCTCTGCTAACCAGAAGTGGATAAAATCTTGGGAAATTACGGGTCGCGTTACCCAAAAAGGAGGATAAAAAAGTGGGTAATTTTGTTTAGCGAGGAGCCTTTCTATCCATGTTGAAGTGCTAATTAGTGTTGAAAATTTTCGAGTCATCGACTTATACCGCATTACGCGTTGGTAGTTCGGTGCATACCTTTGCCACGTAATCTTTGGCATTGCACAGCTCTAATTTCTGATTTTGTTTTCACAATGGCTAGCTCTGGTTGGCAGGGTATCTATAGTAGCTTATCGATGTTTAGAGAACGCTTATTGTAAACCCAATGCAGAGCAGTAACAAAACAATTCCAGACGAAAAAAATCAATTTCTAAATATCAAAAGTGCAACACTCCTACAGGAAACATACTAAAACTAAGCTAAAAAATGCGTCGAAGAAGCAATAAAAGGTAATATCACAAACACAAGTCCCCAAGTAGGGTCACGTATGTATGCATGCGCGAATGTGCGCCGAATATATAATTTTGATAATTATTTGTTTTGCTGGAATTTCAGCTTTCTGCTTTTGCGACTCTAATATCAACATTTGCAGAAACAAATACGAAAAAGTTGAAGGGGTCTGAAGCACACAAAAAAATATCAAAAGTTGACGAGCACAAGCGACGAAAAAAATGGAAATAAAAAGAAACAACTCTCAGAAGGAAAACCAAACGAGTAAGCATACAAAGATGTTAAAAAGTTTAAATCGATCGAAGTGCTGACAAATGTATTTCTAAAAGAATGAGCATTTGTATACATACTATATGAAGCTATGTACCTACATACATATAATTATAGTTTTGGTTTTGTTTTTGCAATTGCCACACTTATAGAAAAATCGAAAATGCTTAATTATAGCAATAAAACTAACGCCAAAGTAACACATCTATGTAGAATATATAGTACAAGAAAAAGGCGTATAAAGAAAGCCCGCAGACTAAAAAGATAATTGAACAACTGGCACAGCAACAACTTATACTATGAACAAATTAGTTTTGTTTCAATTTTATTGACCCGGCGATAATGTGTGTTTGTTTTAATAGATATAGATACATTACGTCCGGGTGCTGCATTGGAATTGGAAATCATCTAATTCAGAAGTGGAAAAGACATATTGGAGTCTATCAGCTATTCCGGCGGAGCTTCCCGTTGGGAATAATTCGTGAAAATCAATAGATATTCCATCGACTTAATCGAAATCCTCTACCAAACTTCGATGAGTTATCTATCAACTCTCCCGAATTATTCCCAACGCGAAGCTCATTCGGAATAGCTGATAGATCCCATTTTTCGGCTAGGAAAATTGAGAATATTTTAATTTTGAAGTGGAATAATTGAGTAAACACGATTCCCAGCTAGGGAAATTGATCATCTTTTAATTCGCAAGTGGAATAACTGAGTAAGCATGTTAGTTGCATTAAAATCGGTATCTTCAATTCAGAAGTGGAATTACTGGACACATTTTTCCTTCTAGGGAATAACATATAAAGAAGTATCGTGGCACAACACTTGCCGAACAATAATTCGGCATGTCGGGCTTTGGTATAAAATATTAAGGATTTAGTCTATTGCAGTATCCAAAGCGAAGTTGAGCCAGAATTGACTGACCGGTTTCAAACGGCTTGTTATGTGAAGCTAGATTTCGTAGTAACGCTGTCGGTTAGCGCTCCTTATTTCTCGTGGAGGTTGATCGTTCAACCATGCTTTGCACCAGGAGCATTTTTGCTTCACTATGTTAATTTTTTTCCGTCGTCATCAGACGACATCAGCCCTGAGTGCGGTGTTGTGGCAGGCGTGCAACTTCTTCCATTGTGCGTTTGCTAGATCCGTCGAGTATACAATGGCAATACTTAGCTCAGAACCGATCGAACATTTGTCTTATATATCGGAAACGGTGTTTCTTAACCTTTTCCTCGGTTAATAACATTTTTTGAGCTCAGTTCATTGATGCAACGACCTGGCCCCGGCGGGTTAGGGGTTTAGAATATGCCCGAGGTAGGCATACCGGTCATAATAGGCGACTAATATGCACATACATAGGTAATGACGTGCTAACTCGCGCCTTTCACTTATCATTACAAATCTTCTCCTTCCTCACGGATGGAGGGATGGCATGACCTAGAAGGTAATACCAAAACGCTACCACGACAGTCGGGCAGTGCCGCAGCGTACCGGGTTCATATCCGGCCAAGTACTATCATATTCGGCATCCCTTTCCAAAATCTTCGGGAAGTGTTTTTGCTGTCAACAACAAAAACAATAACAACAACAACAACAACAAAGACTCAACGGCCTGTTGTAGGTACATAATTATTTTTAAGTGGCATAGGATACTATTAATACGCCAAGAGACAAGCTAGTGACAAGTCTAGCGCTACTAACAGTGTCCTTTTAATGGCGCTCATTGGGGTGATGGTACAATTCCCAATATCCCAATTTTAGGATATCCAGGATAGAAATGCCTCTCACAATCGCGTTCCTTGGCCAAAAACTCGACGGGAAAATTCCATGATTCAACCTGTCAGGATGTACCGACCCGGTGACGAATCAATGATCTGGGGAGCACTCGCTCCCCTTCTCGTACAACGGACGGATATCAATGATAAAGCTACGTTAGCTCGCGGCATCCGGCCAAATCATCTTTGCTAAGGTTGATGCAAACATGGTTTTCCGAGGCGAAGAAGTCGTTAGCGCGATCGATAAAAGGGATAATAAGTGACGCAACCTCGGTGCCAATATCTGCCTTCTCGGACACGTTGTGCTTCTGCCTTCTCGACGCTGACGCGACGCTGTTTGGTTTGTTTTGATTTGTTTCTTCTAATTTTTAATGTTCTTTTTCACTGCTGGAATCACACACACACACACATACACCCATATTTATTTGAAAATCAATGCAAGGAAAATCGAGAAAATAGTCAAATAAAGTCAAAGCAGCGCTGCCAACATTAAAGTCAACGTCGTTTAACTACCGCATTTGAAAAGGTACAAAACCTGTTTCGAATCGGAAAAAAAAACAGATTATAACAATACGGTGACGTGTAGTTGTGACGATATTGAGCGCCATTTGTCGTACGCTGACTTCGTCTGCTGCTCGTTAACTTTGTGTGTTGTGTGAATGCCTGCTGCCTAATAAACTGGCTGGTTAAGGTGGCTGTGGTGCTGCCTGTTTGACTGGCAGCTTGCCTGACTGGCTGTTGGTTGGCTGTGTGTAGTAAGTCTGTGCTGTGTTAGCAATGTTTGTTTGCCTTGTAGCGTGTTATGTGCAGACTTGTTTCGGGCTTTTTTTTATTGACTTGGATAGATTTTTTTTCGTTTTAATTTCCCACAGCGCTCCTTTACCAGAAATACAAATTTTCACACGCTTCTTGGCGTTACACTGTGGTGCGATTTTTTTTTTTTTTTTTTGTGGTGTGTTCGATTTTTTAGTTTGTTCGTTTCTGAGACTTCTTACTTCATAGAGCGATGCACATTCACGGACTTGAAAAGTTGAGCAATTTTGTGGACAACTCTTTGCAATATACGCAAACTCTGCATGTCGTTTGAATTTTGTAATACAAAATATTTTTTTTTTTTTATTAAATTATAATTTTATACCTAATGCTACTTTTTTTATTTTTTACTCACTTATACATATATTTACACGCTCTTCTTATACACTAAATTTTTTATTTTATTTTTTATATCCAGCATTAAAAATGATTTACAAAAACAAAAAAATAATAACATTTTTTACAAAATTTAGTAGTACTTCACCTTTTTGCCACTTTTGCACTTCTTTCTATATCTGCTTCGTCGTTGTTTAGCACGAGCAATTCTTCAATTCTAAACTTTGTTGGCTGTTCGACCGTTCGTCATACAAAGACTCTCCGCAATCACACACACACACACACGCTGCGTATGTGTTAGTATTTTTTCAGATTTGATTTTGTATGTATAATAATTTTGCGAAATTTCACTATTTTTGATATATTCTTTTGGTAAAACTTCAATTTTTGCTGCTTAAATGAATGCAATTTGTTGTAAAACTTTTCAGCACACTTTATTAGTTTTTTTTATATTTAATTTGTAAAAAATTAAAATTTTCACTTTACAGCAATTTTTTTTATATCTGCACACTCACACACACACTGGTTTTGCTGCTGCCAGATATATTAATTTTTTTTTTAGCCACTTGACAGTGTTAGCTGTAGGTAAATCTTTTTTCACACGATTTATTTTTCTTCAGAAAAAATTAAAATATATATATACTTCTATATGTACAAGCATATACATATAAAGCAAAAAAAAAAAACACAATCACTTTGTAACTTTAACTTTTTAGTAATATTTTACTGTTTTTTCCGTTGCTGACATCCGTTTCAAACGAGTTACGATGCTAGACTGAGCGCTATACGAGCGCGCTGAGTTTTACTTGTAGTACGGTGCCTGCTGGGTTGTGAGCGAACACATCATTGTCAGCAGTTTAACATATGGTCTTTTGGGGAGCATTTAAAATTGGCGAACAGCAAAGCGCAGCTGTGGGGAGCGCAAAGACCGCGTGTTTGTGTGAAGTTGGGGCACACAAGTGCCTCTCAGCGGTGAGGCGCTCAAGTATACACTATGTAAAATAAGTCTACTTTAATTTTTTGTTGTTGCGATTTTTACCAATTTTGGCTTTAATAAAATTATTTTAAACTTACCAAAACTGCAGCGGAACCTAGTTGTTTGCAACTGACTTTTCAATTACCACTGCAAAAATCGTTGGATTATGTCTTCCAATTGTTTCATATTGGAGTACTCCAATAGTAATCCTTTGTATACCTCATCGGACCACGTTCAGCTTTTTGAAAGTCGATCATTGCCTCGTGCCTTATCGACGAAAATCACGACACTATCGCTCTGACAGTATATACTCCCAGGAGTAACAACATTGGAGTACATTGTACAAAGTACTCTCACTGTAGGTACTCCATGGAGTAGCAGAAACAAAGCGAAGGTTGGAGTAGGTGGTTCAGTCCTAGGACATCGCAATGTTAATTGGAGCACAATTTTTATATGAAAAAGGATTACATTTGGAGTAGTCTGATGCTCCAATTGGAGTACAAAAAGGAACAAAATCGGATCATAAACACGGACTTGACACTAGCTCCATCTAGCGAAAAAATATACCCTATGTCGGGAGGACTTATCCAAAGAATAAGCTGAAAATATTTTTGTCAAAAAAAAAAAAAGATTAATTTGACAGCTATCGTACAAAACACGTGCATTAAGCCCTGGGTTGCCTAACCCGGACATTGTGGAGACGGCTCTTAATATGATAATGTGTAAATCTTCGTTAAAAATTTTGCTTATTTTTCGAAATTTTTTTATTTTTTCTGTAGACTTGTCAACTTTATTCTATGCAAATTTCTGAACTTAATTTTTTATATATAAAAAATATTAAGCTCGTACAAATTGTTATAAAAAATTTGTTAAAATAATTTGACTATAGCTGAAATTGTTAAAAATTGCATAGAAAAATTCTTGAACGCAGACTTATTCGGTCTAGTGTAGCCCATTCGTTTTGAAAAGTGCTCTAGTCAGCATATACTCGCTCTGAATAGCTCTCTCTGGTACTGTTTTATTCATCACACATTTTAAAGAGAGAATTGTGAGCTACATTTATTTTGTGTGGCTCTTTGGTTGACCAAACGTTCACTTGCAAGTTTAAGTTGTTGAAAAAATATTGCAAAAATTTCTAAAATTTTATTCGCGCCATATTTGCTTAAAGCTCTACGTTTAGCACCAATTTGTGATCCATCTGCGATCCATCAGTGTGGTTTGTATTTTCGGCAGAGCGGATATATTATTTGCTACTCCATTGCCTTCTCTTTACTTATTTTTTATTCAAAAAGGTAATAATATATCATTTTTTGTACATAAATCATGCAAATAACAGATAAAAAATACTGAAATCTGGATGTTACATCCATGGATGTATCAATCCATATTGAACGTTTAGCACTAATTTGTGATCCATCCGTGATCAATCTTTTTCGATAATATTTTCTCCTCCAGTAGCTTTGATTTAATGTTTTTGAATAAAAAGAAAGTAATATGCCCTGTTTTGAATTTTTTTTGTTTCATTTATTTAAACATTTTAAGCCATAATGCATAAAAATTAGCATACAAATCACTTACATCCATATTTGACGTGTAGCATCAATTTCCGATCCATAAATCCATCAGTATGGATGGCGATCCATGGATGTTCAAATGGATGTAAAGTGTGCCACCACTCTATAAATCACACTGGACTGATTGGAAACGATGTGAAGTAGGCTGCCACTTGGCCAGCTTTCATGCATTCAATATAGTACATTTACACCGCACCAAATTTGGCGAAAAATTGCTATTCTGGCGCTTTTTTCCATACAAATCTCATTTTCCAAATTTGGAATTCCATCACATTTCATCACAATCCACAGTTCCTCAAAATAAAGTCAATATATAAATTTTTTTTAATTTAACTTAAATAGGTTTTATTTTAACACCAAAATAAGTAAACAAATAAAAAAATTATTTTTCAGAGTTCTTATATTGTTACTTCAGCGAGAGTCGAACACAGGTAAAATAAGAAAATCTTGAACCTATTTTAATGTTGTATATTGTAAAACTGCATGGACTGCAAAAGATTTTGAATTGAAAGGGTGAATGAGATAATAAACATGTTCTCTTTGCGTCCCTTGAAGGACATTCGAAACAAAAATGCTGAGGCGGTTAAATAGAGAGATAGAGAGAGAGAGAATATTTGCTTAGAGAACTAGGAGACAATGAATGAATTAACATACTACAATCAAAGCATCTATCTAACTTAAATGTTCAGCTTGGGAAAAATTGGATATTTTTAGGGACTTCTGTGACTGCAAAGAATATTGAAACGCACTTGTGTGAAAGTCAAATTTACATTTTTTACACACGTGTTTACAATTTGAGTAAATAAAGGCTGAATTGACAATCGATACTACCGCTGACTTGTTTTTTTTTTTTTTGGTATCGTATATATGTATAAGAATCATATAAGTATCAGCTAGCTTGGGAACCACTTTTATTTAATAAAACAATATACTGAGCCAAAATTTTTTTTTTTTTTTTTGCAAATTAAATTGATATTCTTTTTTAGAATAGCGAAAAGAAATATTGTAAAAGTTTCAGAACTTAACATTAACTTTTATAGCTCTATTATTGTTAGCTTAGATTTTTTAGGACTGATGCGAATTTCGCCTTAAAACTACCAAACCATGGAAGAATTCTATTAGCCTAGTATGAAGAGCTCAAGTTTAATCACTCCCATTTTACTTAGGTGTTTGTCTATGGTGAATTTAAAAGAAACTCCATTTTTTTTTAATCAGTCTACTTTTCATCTATATTTGCTGATGATATCAGCTGACAAGTGTGTCGTGAAGTCGCATATATCAAATTAGCTAAATGCCAATAAACAAAAAAAAAAAAACAAAAAAAAAAAAAAAACAAGCGAAAATTACGGCATGTACATGTGAAGTAATATAAAAATGGCAATTAAAAAAATGTATGGAAATTTACAGCAATATAGAAGACAACGGATAATACGATGAAAAAAATAAAGTCAAGTACAACAATACAAAAATCAGTCAGTTACCAATCACCGCTTAGGTTTTGAATATACAAAAATGTATTTATATTATTTTTATAAAACTGTTTTTACTGTTTACTTTTTTTTCCTGGAACAACAAAAAGTAAAAAATGCCCCGCGTCAAATGCTGAAACAAACATTCCCTAGACTTTGATTAAACAAAAGAGCACTTTAGATAATAGAATTGTACGATAAAGATTATAAACATTTATTGCTAGCAACATAAAGACGCGTGTCTTAAAAAATAAAAATTAAAGCTATTTTTTCTAACTACTTTTATTAATAAAAATTGAATTGAATTTAATAAAAATCCTTTTTTAATCATCTCCCTTTTCCTATGGCTTCCATATGTTCTGGCATTGTCGTCCCTTTCTGAATCAGATTGCCCAGCATTACTCTTTTCCCTACATATATGTTGCAATGTCATCTGTCGGACGGGGCACCATTTTGAGTTTCAAAAAAACATTTCAATATTAGAGAAGTTCATTCAAGTTCAATCTTCCAATAGGTAACTATGAAGGGAGTTTTCAAAATATCTATATCCGTGCGGCAATAATCGCAACTCCTATAAAGGTGGTAAGAAGAAAGCTATCACCTCTTGTCTATACCATATACATATATAAAATTCTAACTCGAAATTTTGTTAAAGCTGAACAGCCAATCCACTAGCCCAATTTTTTTCATTCAAACTTTACAATATCATAATCCGGACACAATAGGACACCGACAACCTTTTTTCAAATTAAAACAATGCTAGACATGAATGACAGCACCCATCAGTTTTTTCATATTGCTCTTAAGAAAGTTATGGTAAATCCTGATGTAAATATAAATCAGGTTATATTTACATCAGGATTTACCATATCGTTCTTGGGTTGAGGTTGGCACTGGGGAGAGGGTTAGGGTAAGGAATAGGGATACAACGTCTGCCGGGTCAGCTAGTAAAATATATAATGATTGCCAGAGTGGTTTTTCCAGATATGTTCCATTGTTTTGGTTTAATTTTGATATAATAAATCTGATGATGACGTTAATAAAGTGTGAGATTAAGGCACTAGGATCAAAAGCGAATGCATACAAAGAGCTGTTTATGACATCTTTATAGCGCTATAAACAAAAGTTAAGGCGTGATGTCGCGTCGTAGTAAAATATTTTTGACTAGGGTTGCCACCTTATTTATTTCTATGTTTATGTGTTTGCAGATTCAGCCTGATAATAGGTAAAAAGATATTGCGTTACCCTTTGTTGCTTTTTGACTTGAAGTCTATCGCTGTAAATACCGACGGTATTTACAAGCAATTTTTGGGATTGTATGAAAAATGTGTTTTTTGAGAAAATTTTTTTTTTTTTCTTTTCTGCACGAAAATAAAAACAGTATACAAATCATTTTAGCTTCCTTCAGGGGTTATTTTGGGTTAATTTCGAGGTCAGTTTGGGTACATTTCGGGACCATTTTGGAATCATTTTGGGGTTATCTTGGCATCATTTTGGAATAAATATTTCATTTTTTAAAAACTAAAGGAAATGAAATGATTTCGATTAAGTCGATAAAATATATATCGACTTTCACGAATTATTCTCAACGGGAAGCTCCGTCGGAGTAGCTGGTGGACCCCATTATGTATTTATGTATATCCAACTAGTTCAACAAAATATTTGTGATACTAATTTCTAAAATTTGTTCTACGTATCGTTTGATCTCAGCGAAACATTTGTGAAGGGTTGCCACCTTTTTTTAGTTATTAAAACATGCCCAAAAAATATATAATTTTTATTATCATCATAGAGGGGTTTTTTAAGGGGTTTTTAAGGTTTAGAAATTCCTAATCTCCTCTCCTTGGTTCGATGACCAGTAAAAGGTGATGAAAAAACTTCTAAGCAACAATACAAAGCGGTTTGACAAGATGGAAAATGCAATCATGTTGTTGTTGTTGTAACGAGGTGTAGTCCTGCCTAAATGTCAGACAGGGTCACCCCGGGCCCGGGTCGTTTCGGCACGATGGGTACAGCACAAGTACTGGTACCGTTCTCGTAGAACCGGCAATACGAGAAACTAGCCGTGTAGGCCATGTAAGTCATTTAGCGTTACCCAGGGTGCACCAACGGGGAAGCGACCTACTCTTACACCCCGTCATCATCTTACCCCCTTAGGCAATCATCGTAGGTGGTATTGTTTGTAGCATTGTTCAACTTGTTTTCGCCAAAACTCAAAAATAATAATTTGATAAATTATTCGACTGGTCAAAAGTCCACAAAATTTTCAAAGAGTTGCCGCCTGTTTTTAATATCAAAAAAATCACAAATTTATTGTTTTAAAGCTGCGGTCAAGTTAAACCTAGAACCCTGTATTGAAAAAAATATGCTTACACACCTAATACGATTGTACCTATAACGAGAGTTTAAACTGCACCACACACCGATCTAAACTTTATCAAAAC
Organism: Campiglossa producta; assembly: GCA_964058755.1. Lineage (NCBI taxonomy): Eukaryota > Metazoa > Arthropoda > Insecta > Diptera > Tephritidae > Campiglossa > Campiglossa producta. The sequence continues at coordinate 20,322,974 of CAXKVI010000004.1, read as the reverse complement.
AAAAAGTAAAAGCAACACGCGTGTATTTGATTATTATCAAGCATGTGGTTGTTGTAAAACATATAGCCACTTACATATGTCTTGATAAACATCTTTGTCAGCAAAATTGTTATTTTTTCAAAGTCGCTATATCGAATTGCAAATTACGTATGAATAGCTGAAAAAAGAGAAGTAAAAAACAAACAAAACATTTGCACTAGAAATTAGAGCAGTCAAAGTACGAAAAAGTAATAACAAATACATTAAACTATTTGTATGTAAATAAATAATTTAACTTTGTTTATGATTTTTAACAACGCAAGCATATTTAATAAGCAACAATCAGCGATAAGCGCTTTGCAAAATATTCCATTCCAATAACGCCTCTTTTAATGAATGAGATTTCACTGTCGTCAGAAAGGTCTTGATATGCAAAAATCTTCTCTGATAACAGTATTAATGAGTTTAGCCACGGCGCATTAATATTCATGGTGTTGTTGTTAGTAAAACCGGTTGTAAAAAAATCTTCGGAATTTATTAAATTGTTTTCTTTGTGAAAGTTAAAGATTTTGGAAATAAAATTAGATGCAAGCTATAGTGCGAGATTTCGCCATGCCATAAAATTTGTTTCTATATTACCAGAGAGATATTCAGCAATACTTCCGTGAAGAAATCATTCAATTCCATGCAGGAATTATTTAGTGATGCGACTACAAACATGTTTACATACAGACAGGCAGACAGGAAGAGATTCAAATTTATTTATTTTGCTTCTGATGTTTACATCATTATTATCACATATCTAATCAAAACAATTATAAAATCTTAGCCCACAGCTCTTTGTAGGTACAACAGACATATGTATGTAGGTAGATAGTTTGCAAAACGTTCGATTACTTTCCAACGATCACTCAATCACCTTGTTGATCGTTCGGTTAGTTTCAATATTTGAACGATCGATGATAATTATTTTGTAAATTAAAACGAGTTGCAGCTAGCGTTAAGTGGTGCCTGCTCAATAATATCAGCTATGACTGATATATTTCTTTATAAGTCAGGAACTGAGACAAGCGATAACGGGTATATACATAGCTCTATGCACAGTTAAGTACATAACAAGGAATGAAATCCGGAACTGATTGGAACTGGTACCGAAAAAGTATTGAGAAATGAAACTTAGTTCGGAGCCGAAACCAATTTTAGGGATTCAATTGAAACCGAAAGTAATTTTGAGAAATGCAAATGAATTCGGAACCGGAACAAATTGTAAGGAATAAAGTAGAAACAGGAAACGACGCTAATTTCAATAAATGAAACTGAAACTGAAACCGGAACTAACTTAAGGATTGGGACCGGCTCCAAAGCTAATTTTAAGGAAAAACCAATTTTAGGGATTAGGAAAAATTAAATGAAATTGGAACTGGAAACGAAACTGGTTTATGGAACGAAGCAGGAATCGAAACTAATCTTGAAGAATGAAACAGAATCTGAAACTTATTTAAAACCGGAACTGTAGATAATAATAAAAAAAAAACTAAAACCGTTATCGAAACAAAGTTACCCGAACAAACTTGAAAGCGAAACTCATTTTGAGGAACGAAACAGAATTTGTAATCGAAACATGTTTTGTGAAAGGAAAGAGTGACAGGAGCCGCAACTTATTAAAAGGAAAGAAACAGGAACTGAAACAAACAAACCTGCAACCGAAACTTATTTTGCGGAACGAAACAAAAACTGGAACCAAAAATTATTATTATTATTATGTGGAACGGAACAAAAAATGGAATTTCAAGGAAAGAAACAAAAACCGGAACAAACCTTCAACCGAAACTTTTATCGAGAAACGAAGCTGAATCTCAAACTTATTTTGGGGAACAAAACAAAAAACCAGAAAAACCCTGAAACCTATACCTAAATTAAGTAACGACGCAGAATCTGGAATCTAATTTTTAGGAACGAAACAAAATCTGGAACCGAAAGGAAACAGATATAGGAAGAAAACTTAAACGTAAACTGGTTTGGAGGAAGGAAACAACCCTGAAACCGAAACCTATATCGGGGAACGAAGTTAATCTGGAACCGAAACTCATTATGTGCAACGAAGCAAAAATTGGGGCCGATACTAATTTTAAGGAAAGAAATAGCAACTGGAACAAACCTTCAACCGAAACTTATTTTGAGGATCGAAACAGAACCCCTACAACCAATACCTACATATGTATATTAAGGAGCGAAACAGAATCTGGAGCCGAAACTAATTTTGATGAGCGAAGCAGAAGCCGGAACACAATGAAACTGAAACTTGTATCCAGGAACGAAACAGAATCTAAAGTTGAAACTTAATCTGAAATCGAACGAAGCGAACCCGGAACTGAAACTATTTTAGAAGTTTTCTTGTTCAAACCGCAAAAATCCTTGCCTACATTTGATGAAGAGACCCGAAACCAAAGCCGACATTCATATTGAAGAAAGAAATGGAAACAAAAAATGAAACCTATTTTGAAAAAAATCCGTTACCGGAACTGAGTATAATTTTGAAGAACAAAATAAAAAAACTCTAGAAAAGATACTGAAACAAAACCGAAAGTGAAACGCCTTGCAAACCGGTAACGGAAAACGGAGTCGGCTTCTTTCCCTGATGTATATGTAGTTTTATACACACTCACCTTGATAACTGATTAGGAATGTCTGATCAGTAAAATGTTAACCTCAATTGAAGTGTGTGTAGTCTGTACATATGTGTATGTATGTATAGCTTTATTAATTTTTTTATTAGAAGTTCTTATGGCGACTGGCTGTCTGCCTTTACGTCGACATTGCAGTGTGCCATACATATATGTATGTATTTACATAAGAACAAAAGTATGAACTGTGCCGTTATCGGTTTATTCAAATCATTTTATACCAAGTGCTAATGAATAATTTATGAATTCATCTTATATGCATATTTACTGTGCCACGCCCAGTATTTATAAAAATAAGACCGTTTTAAATAATTTGCAAGGAAGTGGGAAATCAAAGGCATACATATATCTCTTTAGCTCTCCCGGTATCGCCATCTCATTCCTTCAAGTGGTCAAGCTGATCTTTATATATGCGGTATTGCTCTTATGGAGAGCACTCGACGCCTTACCAACAGCTCCGTCGATGGGACCAAAGGAAACCGGAAATAGAAACTGACAAAACCCTGAACCGAACCTAATTTTTAAGAACGAAACAAAGAGCGGAACAAGCCTGAAACCGAAACTTATTTTGAGGAGGCAAACAGAAATCGGCACAAATCTGACAACGAAAACTATTTCAGGGAACGGAACAGAAACCGAAAATTTATTCAAGAACGAAACTTAATCGGGGAAAGAAACTTATGTATATTCAGGAACGAAACAGATTCCGGGACCGAATCCTGTTTTGTGGAACGAAACAAAATCCGGAACCTAGACATTTCAAAAACTGGAACCGAATTTAATTTTGAGGAACGGAACAGAAACCAAAACTTATAATAAGGAACGAAACTTAATCTGGAAAAGAAACTTATATATATTCAGGAACGAAACAGAACATAGGACCGAATCCTATTGTGCGGAACGAAACAAAAACCGGAACCTAGAATATTTTTGAAGAACGAAACAAACACTGAACCGAATTCAATTTTGAGGAACGAAACAGAAACTCGAACCCACCTCAAACCGAGGGGTGAACAGAAAGCGAAAAAAACCTAAACTTATATTGAGGAATGAAATAAAATCTGAAACCGAAACTTATTTATGAAACGAACCGAAACCGGAACCAAAACTAACAATTAAGTCTAAAAAAGTCAGAAACGAAACTAACTCCCCTATTCTATTTTAAAAATTCGCCGGAGAATGTACACATCTTGCCAACTAGTGCTACTTTCAGAGAGACCTCAGACTGAGTCGGCAAGTAGAAGTTATGTCCTCCACGACGAACAAAGATCACGCTCTGTTAATCGTTCATCATAGCTGCTCTAATGTACGTCTTAGAATCATGGACAGTTAGGAAAGAAGATGAGATTGCCCGTGAAGTAATTGAGAGAAAGGTTCTCCGGAAAACTTACGGCCCTTCCCTTGATGAGTCGCCGAAGGAAATTTAATGATAAGCTGTACGCACTTTTAGCAGATATGGTCATAGTGTAGCAAACTAAAGCCTAAATAATCCTGTGGATGAGATGGAACAAAGCAATTTGAGATAACTTGTACTCCGTTAGGTGTTTTGAATAGGTGCTTGTTATCGATAAAAGGGATGACTAGAGGAAAGGGCTCGCAAAAAGCTTTATGGTGTCGAAAATTATTCAGTTCTTTTTTTCTCCGTATTGAGTTCCTATTACGGCCTTATTTTAAATGATTTCCCTCTTATGCAAATACTCGCAGCAAGTGAGCGAAAAAACCCCAAAACCAGTCAATAAATTAAGCAAAAAACCAAAACCCAACAAACGTCAAAAAAACTCTCCATGCACAACAGAGCAAATGAGGTCGTAGCTTGCGATTCAAAGAAACACAGTGAGCACAGGGAAGGCGCAATATAAATCGTTCAAATGCAAAAGGACTACCGACCCAAAAAATGCCAGCTGGTTTTAATGCGCAAATAAATTGTGAGAAAATGTCAGCACAAAGCATTTTCATTCAACCAAATAGCTAAAATAAATAGAAACAGAAGACAAAAGAGAAAAAAGGAAATAAACAAGGTAAAAAGAGAAAGTAGAAGCAAAGCTAAGCGAACGCAAACACTGAGACAATTTTAAGAATGCTGCCATTAGCAATTTTGGAGTGGGCTACAAAGGATACTGGCACTTGTTATGGGCTGCTGTAAGCAAGGAACTGCGTCATAGGCAAGTACTTCAAATTTAATAAGCGCATATAGGTGGCGTAATAGAGCTTTGCGGTGTGCGACATGTGCGTCACAGTGTCAAAGGGCACTAAAGACGAAACATTTTTAGTTGCTTCAAGTACGAAAAAGATGTATGGGAAAACACTGTGATTCACACGTTTAAAGTGTGTTGTGCGGTTTCATGTGAAGAATATCAACTGCATATACGAAAGGATGACGATGGCTGAGAGTCGTTAGTATAAGATACTCATTCCTATCAAAGCACCAAGACCAAGTACTCCTCCACCTCTTTTTCTACTTGGGTGTGGATAAGAAACCCTTCTCGACTAGAGCTTCTTTGTCTAAGTTAGGACTTTAATTCGCTGGACTATGGTCATCTCGCCGTGAAGCTTTCGTAAAGAATTTCTTCGATACTCGCCTTTGTCACTGGAGTAACCAGAAATCATCCAGAGAACTTTTCTTTTGAATGCTCGAGCCTCGAGTGGTACATCAGGACAGAGAGCGTGATCTTTGTTAGTTAAGATAGGACTTTACTCCTCGGCTGCCGACTCAATTTAAGTTAAAATTCTTTCTCAAAGTAGCAATTGTTGGCAAGAATGATTCCTCAGCGAATTTCTTAGCTGACACTTTTTATGATACTAGCCGGGGGGTTCCCAAACAGACGGTTTCAAATTCATATCTCTCAACACTTACTTAATGCCAAGCAGGAGATGGAAGAGAAAACCTTCGCTTGATTTTCGCTCGGAGAGGCCGTTCCCAATCCTAAAGGACAACTTGATGCTTTCCTTTCTGGAATGCGATTTATAAGAACGGGTTTTAAAGTGAATAGGGGACGAAAATGAACAGGGGACGAAAATGAAAACTTTTGGATGTTGCAACAGCCATTTGGGAAAAAATCTTTTGTACATCCACTACTACTCGGAAACGGCTGAAGCGAATTGGACCAAATTTGGCATATAGATGGTTTGCTTCAATAAGATCATAAAAGATCTTGACACATTTACGTCCTAAGTAGGATGGAAGTCTCCAAATTAATAGGGGTATTTTGCATAAAATTTGGCATATACATATTTAGATAGTATGCTTCATTCTACTTGCTACTTTGGCGTTGACACTTGAAGCGATTGACAGGGTTGCCATCTGTAATATTTTTTGTTGATATTTAAGTCATGCCAATATGGGTATAAGATGGAAGGGTGGCCAAAGTATGGATATCATTATCTAAATAAATTTTGTTCGGTATATCGAGCACTACAGGTTTTTTTTTTTTTTTTTTTTTTTATCAGCTAAGGCGGGAGTCGAAAACTATCACTGCTAAATTGATTTTGAATCCCGGTTCCTACTGCTCACCTCTAGTGTTCACCTATACGTGAACAATATAGTCGAATAAGGTGGCGTAAAATAGGGAAAGTTAGCGTTGTAAAACGTAGGAAAAGCATTTTATTGCTAACACGAGCGCTTTAACAAGAAAACTTTTTTATAAATATATATTTAAAATGAGGGTAGTTAAGTTCATAAATTAAGCGAAGCAATTTGCAAAAAAATTCAATTTATAAACAACGACATTGTGCTACAGTAAATTTCACCTGTGAATAAAAGGTACGGGCCGGGCCGTTTACTTTCCAGCAGAACCACCGTGACCAAAAGTCCAATACACTAACAGTTCTTGGGCTGTGATCAACACACTCGCATTTTAGGGGAAAAGAAAAGGGTGACGCCAGGGCCATGACAGCCCCAGTTAGCGTATGACGTCACGACTGCGCTGCTCAGTCGGCCATCTTGAATTCGTCCATGGTTGCCCCGCAACACAGTTTTTTTCATTTTCACAAGCTGTAAAAGTCAAGTATGGTGTCAATTCTGTGGCAACTTATGACGTAGCAATCAGCTGATTCTGTCAAAGCAGGCAAATGCGTTCTAACGGCATCGCTTTTGGAATCATCTTCTTTCCTTGGTTCAAAAAACTTTCATGAGTATTCTTGATTTGCTATTATTGTGGTGATTGGAGCGCGAGCCGTAAACATAGGGCATCCGTGACTGGCACGTATCTAGTCATGTGACCGTAACCGTTCTTGCTGGTTTAACTTCTAATCACGCGGCTGCACAACTTGACGTGGCCGAAAGCTGGCCCAAGTGGAAAAAAATATATACCAGACATATACCTGACAGAAAATACACAGAGAAAAATGAGCTGGGAATGGATAAGAATTGACCGTGATTTTGGTTAAATCAACCCATATTTTGGTTGAATCAACAGATATTTTGTTGATATAACTATAATTTGGTTGATATGACCAAAACACTGTCAATTCTTATCGATCACCAACTCAATTTTCTCTGTGTGTATGATAAGTAGCCAACGTTTTTCCCTTGTATTTCATTTTCATAGAAATTTTTTTAGAATAGTAATGGCTAAAATAATTTTCCGAAAGATGTAGTTGTATTTATTAAGTATGTATGATTGGTTATAATGACTCGCGATAGCGCCTAATTGGCGGCTAATAACAATTCGGATCGTGAGATTTTTCGAACGGTTGGCCATACCAAATAATAGCAAATATTTAAGATGGAACATAAATTTATATTGATTTAAAATATTCGATTCGCATCAAAAAGCGTAAAAATAGATATAAAATTTTGGCAAATTCACGCATTGTGAACGTGAACGCGTGCCAGAATAAAAGCTTTTCAAGCGTAAAATAATTAAGAATTTCCAAAGGTGTGAAAATTTCTGTTGTTTTGTTGTTCACCACTTAATAATGGGGAAATTTTCATAATCATTCAAGTGTTAAAGCAAAATTAATAATTATTGTATGAATCATTTACTACGCATGTTTAAAAAATTATACGACATTACTTTACTCAATATCGAGCTCAATTTGAATCGATTAATATGCATACGTCTTGAAAGCTTAAGTGTAAACTTTAATGATTACGAATTGAGGCCAATAAAACAATCAGAATAATTGTCTTTTGTTCTTTGATTACGGTACGGATTGACTATGACAAATATGCGGACCGCAATAAGCTTATATTCAAGTGAGAAATAATTTATCGATGAGCTTATCATTAATGGATTTGAAAGGTTTTTTTTTAGAATTTTAAACTTAATCGATATTTTTATTGAAAGTCTTTTATTGTTTGATTCATTGGTTGGATTTTCTTCAAATTTTTGTAGGCATTGTCTAATACATTTTATTTCATTAATATTTAAAAAGTTTAACAACTCACAGGCAACGAAGGAATGCAGGAAAGGTAGGTTAAGAGAGCCAAGAAATTATTTTTTTAAGAGAGGCTCGTTGAATCGATTTCAAAAGAAAACGTCTAAAAAATAACGTCTAAATATCACTTTGGTGTGTGGCTCTGCCTCCCTACTCCTTTCTTACCCCTTTACCACAACTTTCTCTTTAACACGATGTACCAGAACAACAAAGTCATTGTAAGTATACAAATATTTTGAGCTCACTTTAATTGCTACCACTGTGTACACTGTAAACTAGGGTGGATCGACAAAAAAAGTTTTTTCCAGCCCACCCCTAGGATTAAAGATATTTTGAAGGCGATTCCAAAAAAAGTTTGTTTAAAAAGCTTGCATCAGCTCTTATGCAGAATATGGTCAGACGAGTGCATGCCTCCAGATTGGAATTTAAGTGTGCTCTGCACCAACTACCGCGGAATCAGTCTAGCGTATTGTACGTATTGTAACACGTGTTAAAGAATGAAGCCCATTGTAGACAAACTGATTGGACCTTATCAGTGTGGCTTTAGACCTGGTAAGTCTACCGTCGACCAGATTTTCACGATACGCCAAATCCTGGAGAAGACCCACGATAGAAGAATCGAAACACACCATCTCTTTATCGATTTCAAAGCCGCTTTTGATAGCGCAAAAAGGAGGAGCCTGTATGCCGCCATGTCTGAATTTGACTTCCCTGCAAAGCTTATACGGCTTTGCCAAATGACGTTGAGCAATACCAACAGCTCCGTCAGAATCGGGAAGGACCTCTCTGAGCCATTTGAAACCAAACGAGGTTTCAGACAGGTCGACTCCCTTTCGTGCAATTTCTTCAACCTGATGCTGGAGAAGATAATTCGAGCAGCAGAGCTAAATCGCAACGGTATAATCTATTACAAGAGCGTGCAATTGCTGGCGTATGCCGATGATATTGATATCATTGGCCTTAACAACCGCGCCGTAAGCGCTGCGTTCTCTGGTTTGCATAAAGAAGCGAAAAAAGTGGGTCTTGCGGTAAACGAGGACAAGACGAAGTAACTGCTGTCATCAAAGAAAGAATCGGCGCACCTGCGCCTTGGCCGCCAAGTCCCGTTGATAGCGACAAGTTTGAAACGGTGAGGTACTTCGTCTATCTGGGAACCAGCATTAACACCGAAAATAATGTCAGTCTAGAAATCCAACGGAAAATCACTCTTGTCAACAAGTGTTACTTTGGACTAAGTAGGCAATTGAGAAGTAAAGTCCTCTCTCGACAAACGAAGATCACGCTCTATAAGTCTCTCATCATACCAGTCCTGATGTACGGCTCGGAATCATGGACAGTGTCAGAGATGAGATGGCCCTTGGAGTATTTGAGAGAAAAGTTCTCCGGAAGATATATGGTCCTTCCCGTGATGCCAACGGCGCGTATCGAAGGAAATTTAACCATGAGATGTACGAGCTTTACGCAGACCTGACCATAGTGCAGCGAATTAAAGCCCAGAGGCTTTGCTGGCTGGGTCATGTTATGCGAATGGACAAGGAGGCTCCAGCAAAGAAGGTTTTCCTATCGACACCCGAATTCGGCAACAGAGGAAAGGGGAGCCCTCGACTGAGATGGAAACAACAGGTGGAGGCTGACTTGAACTCCCTTGAGGTTTCCAATTGGCGTCAGTTATTGCTAAAAAAGAATGACTGGCGTGCTTTGATACGAAACGGCCAAAATAGCCTAGGCCAATAAATGACGCAAGCCAAGATTAGATTTGAAAACCAAAAAAATTTATGGACGAAAAAGATGAACTCTCCTATACTGTAGGGAATTTAATTACGAAAAACACAAGCCCACCAATACAAAATTCTGATGTGCCCTTCGCTTTATAAACCATCTTATATTTGCAAAATATCAACCCCAGCGCCATCTGGAAAAATATAGCCTGTCTTTATTCAGGTTTTAAGATGGTTAAATCTGAAATTTTGAACGTTTTTTCGGCAAAGTAGCCAAACTAATGTATGGGGAATGAAATGCGAACAAAACTTGTGAAAGCAAATCAGAGTAAAAAAAGAAATTTAACTGCAAAAACCTAACGGCGAATTTCCCTGATGCTGTCCCAAGAAATTTTTTTCGATGTGCGTACATTTAACCGTCAAAATCTCTTTCACTGTAATTTATGTTTAAAATTATTTCTTTTGAGAGTTTTTTCAATTGAATGTAAATAGAAACGATTTTTTTAAGCAACAGCAAGAGAGTCCACAAAAATGTGCTTTATAATCACTGTAAATATGCTCAAAAAGTTTAGAGTTAATATAGTAATCTATAATATATGTATATATAAAATTCTATAACCTTTTTTTTAAATCAACACAATGCTAGACATGAATGACAGCACCAATCAGTTTTTTCATATTGCCCTTAAGAAAGTGATGGTAAATCCTGATGTAAATAAAAAGCAGGTTATATTTACATCATGATTTACCATCACGTTCTTGGGTTGGCACTGGAGAGAGGGATAGGGTGAGGGGTAGGGATACATACAGGCAAATAAATTTTTGGCTGGACAACGTCTGCCGGCTCAGATCGTGTCTTTATAAAGCATATCTGCAAAGCACATCAGCTGTAGCTGGCGTGACATGTCACATTCTATTTTGTAAAGAATTTATGAGATTTGTAAGCACTCAATGCAAGTGATTCTATTTTAATTATTATTTTTTATGCAAATGTAATACGCTAATTAAGATTTCCGTCGAGCAAGTGATGTGTAAATATTACAGAAAAAAATATACTCAATATTGCCAGCGGGAACAGCTGTCACTGTCTCTAAGCATCTTCCTGAGTAATGATCGATTGTAAGTTTATTTATTATTTGTTGTTTATTCATAATATTTTTGTTTTGACTTATATTTTGGGTATGCAATTCATATACATATATTTTTTGGAAATATTTACGATTCACCGCAGCGAAATTTCTTTTTCAAAATGCTGTTTGACAGCTTTTTAGTAGTAATTGCGCCGAAATAATAAATACAATTATTTCGACTTGAACATTTAATATTCGTGAGAATGTTTATTCTTAATTTTTATTTATTTTTGTAATTTTTGAATGACTTTTGAGTTGACAGATAATTAACGAGCCTCATTTCAGCTGTCACTTTGCTGAGTAACAGAATGGATGTGTTTATTAAGCACAAATCTCATATAATTTCTGTCAACTTTTATATAAGTCTGTTGAGAATTCTTGGAGTGCTATAAACGAATGAAAATATACATATTTTATGTTTTGTTAATTTCATATACTCACGAGTCTGCTTATGACATACCTGCAAAGATAAGTTTAAAATAAAAATTATTAAACTGTTAATTCAAAAATTTCTGGATTAAAATAATTTTTTCTTAAAACAGCAAACAATCTCCCCTGACAATAGATGGCACTGTTCTTGATCAAAATGACCATCTGTCTTTGCATAAAAACTTAACCCTTCTCGACTTAATTCCTATTTTTAAAGACACTAACAAATTCTGCAAATTCGTGTGTGTGGAGTTTTCGTTCTCTTCTTTCTAATCCTTTTTTAGTGTGGAAAAAGTCACACCCAGAACTAGTTAGATTGCTTTCGTATTCTTAGAATTTTGTACCCCCAGAAAAGGGATTTACGTGGAACGAAAAAAAATCGCGATTCAATAGAAATTCGTTGACAAATTAATGCGTCTGACTGAATCGCGTGCAAATATATTAATTTATCATTGCGTGTTGGCTTAGATAAAATGAAATGGTAAAACTAAGGGCTGGTTGGTACAAGGTGGTGCAAAACTATGCAGAGAAGGTTGAGCTGACAGTTTCAAAATTGGTTGTGCATTTAAATGAGCACATGAAAGAAATCGATAAACTCAACCCATAACCAGTCGATCGAATCAAAGAGTAATGAGGGAAACCGCCTGGGAGCCAAATATATTTTTCGTTGGTTTTTAGTAATAATCATAATTTGGTGCGATATACCCGCCAGGAAATGCCGATTTTCTCTTCTGCTGCTTCTTGCTGTGGGCCCTTCAGATAAATCTTTGCTGAAAAGCTTTTCCAAGGAAGGAACCATATAGCCATCCCATCAGTTGAACCTTGGAACACTCGGTATTGTAGGCCAGATTCTGTCGGAACTTTGGTTTCCTTACTTGTGATACTTTACGGCTTGTAATTTGCTGCCCTAGAAAGTTTACTATCTTCCCTTTTCATATTTTCCTTTTACTTCTCATTCCTCCTCTAAACCGTCCTTTGCCTTTAACTTATTCCACTTCTATTCCCAGCTCTATACCTATTTCTGTTCCCTAATTCCTCTTCCCATCTCTCTCTCTCTCTCTCTCTCTTCTCTCGGCAATTTATGTTTTCTTAAAACTCATATCGATACTGGGGTTCGATAATCGAAATATGATATGACGAAACTATCAAGAAAATCATATCGTCATCGTTCGCCAAATTTACCGATATAGTATGTTGGGTAAGAATTTACGTAGGCTCCGGTTGTTGTTGTTGTAGCAGTACTTCGCCCTGCATTGTCGGAAGATCCACTTATAAAAAGTTAAATGACGGACCAGACAGGGTTGTACTGATGTTGACAGTCCTTTGCGGGATGTGAATCCGGTACGTGCCGGTGAATAGCAGCTTTTGATACTATCCCGACTGTCATGGGAACGATTTCGTTGGATTTTAGTCGCCTTTACGACAGGCATACCTACCTCGGGCCTCCTAACCCACAGGGGTTATCGGCGGATTCTTATATCGTAATCAAAAGTTGGGTTGCATTTTCTGTCGGTGAATGTCTATAGCAGCTTGTGTGACTGTTCAAAGCTCCTCACTGAATATTGGCATGTACTAATCGGACTGTTCTTGAACTAACTTTGAGAGCGGATGGGCTTTTGAAGGTGAGCCTGACCCAAGCTTAGCCCCAGTTGACTATAATGGACTTGTGGATTCGTTGTTGTCCAAGTCTATCCAAGTTGAGTCATGCAAAAAAGTTTTAAACATTTTTTTTTGGTCATAAACCTCGAGTACATTTCCTCAGCGAATATTTATATGCCTCTATCAGTCTCACTAAACACTGATTAGACCTTCAAAACCTCAGCGTACATACGAACATCTGTCAAGTGTCGACATAATTAATTAGGCAATCAATTAAAAATAGTTAATATCTCAAGACGATACTATCTGGAAAGTCTTAAATACATATGCACGAAATTATTACTGGACTTCATCATAGCCAATAAATCATCATTATCGATTCCGCCTTCTAATCAATTACCCATATTCAGACATATCGAAGTGCTGGTGCTGAGTTAATTCCAAATCAGTAATACTGTTAAGAGAGCGAGTGATGATTAGAATACTCGCACATGTATGTTAATATTTGAATGCATTAGGATTACTACGGAAGTGACTTTTATAGAAATCGGAACCGAAATAAAAATAGAAAGCAGGGTACAAGATATGTATCTAGTTAAATGAAAAATGGATTTCGAACAATATAAAGGAAATTAATTTTCAGCTCGGAATCTGATTTTCCAACCTACAACAATTTATCCGTTTAAAGCTAACTTAGAGAACCATTTAAGCTCATAACTGTAACAAAAAATTCTCAATCAATGATACACTCTTTATGGCAGGTCCTTTCTACTAAACGGCTTCCCTTATTACTCTGATTTCAAAAAGTCGAAGCCGAAATCGGATGTGGAAATCTAAATTAATCGGAGTTTCGAATTCAAAGCTCCGTAACATCCCTGGTATGCATATTTGTTGGACATATGATAAATATGTATGTATGTATGTATGTATGTATCTATTGATATTCAGCTGGCCTGCTTTCATAGTTTATACTTTGAAATAACGTGTAATTTTGACAGCTACAGTTAAATTGACAGCTGACAAAAGAAACACTTTTATATGTAACTGTTATAGCTGTCAGAAATTGTTTCAATTAATATCGATCGAGAACGAGAATAAATAAAATATGTAAATTTATGATTGAACTATTTAGGCGAAAATCAATTTTTTAAGTACGAGTTGCATGCGATTTTTGGACAACTTAGTATGATTTTGAATTTGATTTGTGAATGAGCAGTAGAAAGGGGAAGCGATTAAGAGTAGAGGAAGACAAAGTGTGGTAGTGATAGGAAAATCTAAATACGGGAAGTAGCATGGAGAACGAGTGGACAAGGTTTTGTTGCATTGCTGCAGAGTAGTGTTCCATATCTTTAATTTTTTTGAAATCCATTTATAGTTTCAATCAGATCTCGCGTTTTAATCCCATTCAACCAGGACTCCCTGTGCGGTGCGCTCACCCAGCTATGAAGGCTCTTAAATGCTCCCAAAGGAGCATAACCGACGTGGCACTTTTGGTAATGTATGAAAAAAGTGTTACTTTCGGTCTCCCAAAAGGTGCCTTTACAGAGTCCCAAAAGAAATCCGTGGACCCTAGAAAGATGACACACTCCCTCATATAATCTGGAAAGACTCCATGCGGGCTCCTTCTTTCATCCCATTATGGCGCCTTCAAGAGTGTTTTGACGGAGTCCGTTTTCGCTCCTTTTTGGAGCTATCTGTACTTTGTTGGCTTTGGTTCGTAAAGAATTTCCTTATATGTAGATCTCAATTTCCGTTTTTATTGTTGTAACAAAACGTAGCCCTACCCAGACGCAACGCTTATTGCCCTAAATGGCCATCAACGGGAGTCCAAGGAAACGGGCTGTTTCAATAGTGTTAGATTGCTGTTAAAATAGTATGCTCCGAGGAGAAGGTGAACAAAGAGTTATGTCGTGAGAATAATATCCGCATGCCGGGCAAACATTTGGCACTTCGGAGTCGAGTCTGAATAAGTAAGCAAGGCAAGGGAAAGAGTGTCTCTCGGAAGATCGCATTCCTCTGCAACAACCGGTGGTGCTTGTTGTTGCAGGACGGCATTCGTCGGACGGGAGCTGACAAAGGTTTTCACCGTCTGTGTGTAGATGCTGTCGGGGGCCTGTTTGTGAACACGTGGTTCAAATGGCGGTCAATGAAAACAGATTTTTTTTTTAAAATTTTTTGTAAATTATTTTTTAATGCTTATGGCAAAATAGCTTTCAAAAATTGATAAATGTAAACGGGTAGTCAATTACTTTTGGAATCAACTTTACATGCAACGAAAATTGATTTCAAAATTGAACAAGTAAGGAAAGCTGTCTTCGGCTGTGCCGAAGGCTATATACCTTTCATGAATAAGCGTCACGATTTTCACTGTTCGATCCCCAGTACAGCCTGTTTCAATTTAACTATATTTACTATACACATTACACATCTTTGTTATAATTTAAAAAAAACTTACACAATAATAGGATCCGAGTTATCGGAACAATCGATTGTATGGAGGCTATATATTATACGTGTTCAATTGTACTGACTTACACTATACACATTACATATGTAGAAAGTACTAAAGGTGCAATATTTTACGTTCCTAACTTTTTAAATGCGGAAGTATTGGCCAAAAAACCTTATATCGGAACAACCGGTTGTATGGGGCTAAATATATGTTATATTTACCCGATCTTCTTGATTTTCCTCTACACACTACATAAATTGAAAGTACTCAAGTTGCAAAATTGTATGTTCCTAACTTTTTAATTGCAGAAGTTTTGGCCAAAAAAACCTTATATCTGAACAATCGGTTGTATGGGGGCTATATGTTACATTTGCCCGATCTTGTTGATTTTCACTATATACACTACATAAATAGAAAGTACTCGAGTTTCAAAATTTTACGTTCCTAACTTTTAATTGCAGAAGTTTTGGGAAAAAAACCTTATATCTGAACAATCGGTTGTATGGGGGCTATATGTTACATTTGCCCGATCTTGTTGATTTTCACTTATACACTACATAAATAGAAAGTACTCGAGTTGCAAAATTTTACGTTCCTAACTTTTTAATTGCAGAAGTTTTGGCCAAAAAACCTTATATCTGAACAATCGGTTGTATGGGGGCTATATGTTATATTTGCCCGATCTGGTTGATTTTCACTATATACACTACATAAATAGAAAGTACTCGAGTTGCAAAATTTTACGTTCCTAACTTTTTAATTGCAGAAGTTTTGGCCAAAAAACCTTATATCTGAACAATCGGTTGTATGGGGGCTATATGTTATACTGGTCCGATCTTGTCAGTTCCGACAAATGATTCCTATATTACAAAATGGTGGCCACATACAAAATTTCAGCCAGATATCTCAAAAATTGAGGGACTAGTTGCGTTCAAACAGACAGACGGACAGACGGACATGGCTAAATCAACTCATCTCGTCATCCTGATCATTTCGGTATACTTATTGATGGGTCTATCTCTTCTTCTTCTCATATTTACAAACATCGGACCAAAGTTATAATACCATTTCATGTTCATGAAAGGTATAAAAATGTAAACGCAAGTTAAGTTGCAATTAGTTGGCCAATCGCTGCGTAGCGACAATGTAGCTCCGGATGAGGCGCACATCGAGCTTTGACACGTCTTCCGGAGACCTAGGATAGCTGCGTCTAGTACTAGCAAGAGCTGGACAGGTGAGCATGGAGTGATTCGATAATTCCACCTCGTCATTATCCGCGATGATAATATAATGTGAAGGAAAAAAATAAATCCTATAGGTGGCGGGTGGGTCGCTTATTAGTAAAAACCGCATTTATAGTCTGTTTTCGTTTTCGTTGCACTCATTTTTCAAATAACTTCCTGTTGAGTTAGGATCATGAATCTGTCATTAACGTTTAGGTTTCGACACTAAAGAAATATCCGAAAGGTGGCGCCGGGATCGCCTAGATTTGTTCTTTTCTTGGCGTAATGCCACTTCTCCACACTAAAGACAACGTCGATTTCGCAATACATTGTTTCAGAAGCCTTTCAATTCAATTCGTACTAGTTAGGTGCTTCGTCTTCAATATTTCTGGAAATAATCCCTTCCGGCGACCGCCATGGTGTAGCGGTAATGTGCTCGGGCTATCTCACCAAAGCTGTCGGCATCTCATTCCGACAAAAGTAAAATCAAAAATTTTTAAGTAAAAATATTTATAAACTGAGTCGCTCCTTGGCTGAAGAGAGAGAAAGAGAGCAGAAAATAAACTGCTATAAGAAGGGCGAGAAGAAGTTTGAGTTAGTGCCAAAATTTGTTGGTACCATACAAGAATTTTTACAAATCCGTTCGAAAAGCCTTTTAGCGGGTGTACTTATTTCTAACTATTCAACGTTTGTTAGTGATAGCGTGTTGATTGTGCATTATCATTTTTTACTTCTCTCCTCCTCCGCTTTGTGTCTACTTGAGTCTCGATATCATAAATTGCGCTGTTTTGCATGTAAATCGAAGGAGTTGCCGTCTAGGTGGAATTGACACGTGTTTTCTATCAAATATTTTGCAAAAGTGAAAAGCTTTAACCAAGGTATGAAACCGATTAAAATAACGTTCCGGTTTCGGTTTCGCACCGGTTTCGGTTTCCCAATAAAAACACGAACACAATAAATTTTGCTACTAAAAAACTTAAGTATCTTGCCAAGCAGAGCTGCTCATGGTGAAAACAAAAACAAGAAATTAGAGCTGTGCAATACCAAAAATGATTGTGGGCAAAAGTATGCATCGAAATACCAAAGCGATATAAATCTATAATTCGACGAATTTGCAACACTAATTAGCACCTTTAACATGGGTAGAAATGGAACCTCGCCGAACAAAGTTGCCCACTTTTTTACCCTTTTTTTTGGTAAGTGCGACCCAGTAATTTCACCAAGATTTTATCCGGTGCTGGTTAGCAGGGTATGCACATAGGTCTGAATTTTTTTCCTACGGCCACGATGGAATTTCTGCAAAACAAATTATAAAAATCAACCCTACTTACTTTCAGTATTAGTCAAAGAAAATACTTATGTGCCCACTAAAAGAAGAAAGATATTAAAAAAAGGCAAAACCGTTTGAAACCGGTTCCGGCTTTTGAAACGGTTTCGGTTTCGTTCTCTTTCATATCAAAATAACGGTTACGGTTTCGGTTTTGAAAAATGAATTGGTTTTAATCGGTTACGGTTACGGTTTCGGTTTCAGTCATTGGGCCTTAACTAAGGGATGATAAACTGTGAAAAGAACCAGTGGTACTTAAAGACCTACATACACAATTTAGACGAATTTAGAAATGTAAAACCTTTAACAAATTTACAACTACAGTTTCAAAAACCCGAACATCTCAGCTGAACTCTAACTCTCTTTTCCTACTCCCTTTTAAGAGCATTGCTTGAATTCGTATACATGCAGCCGCTCTCAATTACATAATTGCACATCCCCATACATGCATCCCACTACATACCGCTGTGGCAAACACTAGCTGACCTGACCCGCACTTGTATTAATTACAGTTACATTGCACTAACGAAGCACAGTCGCATGAGAAAGTACGAAGAATAGAAAAACATGCAAATTCTATGCAGGTACAAAGATGAATAGGCAAATGTCACATAGGTGGTGCATGGCGTATGAGCAACATTTATGTGCTGAAAGCGTAGGAAGTAGGTATTTTGAGTACCTACATAGTAGATGGTACTTAAGGTAACTAAATTTAAGCTCACGCCTGCATCTATTTATTTCCTGAATAAATGCATATATGTATAAAATAGTGCTCAAAGATACATAGAAAGTGTCAGCATTGAAATTTGTACAAATTTCTCATAATTTTACTTTAACACATTTCATTTTCCTTTCTCGTCTTAACCACTTTTCTCATTCATCAGTAGCGTTGATATTATTTATGGACAGCTCTTGGTAGCTTGTACTAAATTTGGAAAATGTCTGTATATTTCCATGTAGCTCAATTCATTAACTTTGGCGTGTTGTGTTGGCTTCTAATTGTAGTTGCTTGACTAACTGACGTTATCCATTTCAGTCGTTAATCAACGTCAGCTGTTGTGGTTAGGAAGCACTTGTTTTTATTTTTTTGTGAGTGTGTTTGTATGTTGTCATTTGATATATTCAGCGAACAAGTATCGAGCCCTTAACTTTATCATAAATCAATGTCGTTCGTTTGTCAACAAAACTCATCGCTCTTCTGCGATAGACATTTTTTTTGAGTGTCAATTGAAGTTGGTATGAGGGTGACGTTTCAGACATGAATACTGTTTTGAATAAATAAGGAATGAAATGGAAAGGAATGAAATGGAAAGGTAAGGAAAGGAAAGGAAAGGAAAGGAAAGGAAAGGAAAGGAAAGGAAAGGAAAGGAAAGAAAGGATAGGAAGGAAAGGAAAGGAAAGGGAAGGAAAGGAAAGCAAAGGAAAGGAAAGGAAAGGAAAGGAAAAGAAAGGAAAGGAAAGGAAAGGAAATGAAAGGAAATGAAATGAAAGGAAAGGAAAGGAAAGGAAAGGAAAGGAAAGGAAAGGAAAGGAAAGGAAAGGAAAGGAAAGGAAAGGAAAGGAAAGGAAAGTAGAGAAAAGGAAAGGAAAGGGAAGGGAAAGGAAATGAAAGGAAAGGTAAGGAAAGGAAAGGAAAGGTAAGCAATAAAGGAAAGAAAAGGAAACGAGATGAATGGAAAGTGAAGCAGAGGAAGGAAATAAAGGCTAACCAAAGAAAATTAAAGCAATTATAACCAGAAAACGACGCTGTAATTGTCAACAAAATTGGAATCGAAACAGCAACAAGAACCCGGGAACGAGCAAGAACCGAAATACGGACAAGTAAAGAAACTGGAACAAGAATAGAATCGCGGAGATGAACTGAAATCAAGCTGGATCAAGAATAGAAGATGGAACAAGAACAGAATCTCTGGATTAAGAACAGAATCTGGAAGAAGAATAGAAACAGGAACAAGAACAAACACTGGAACTAGAACAGAATTCGAAAGAAGAACTGAAACTAAAATCGAAAAGAAAATTGGAGCCAAGCCCGAAAAAAGAACAAACACGGAAGAAAAACAGAACCTGGAACCAGAACAAACTCGAATAGAAGAACAGAAATTGGAAGATGAAAACGGAACAAGAACGAGAAGTGAAACAAGAACAGAACCTGGAACAGAAACAGAACCTTGAACAAAACCCGAAACTGAAACAGAACAGAAGGCGGAATACAATCAAAACACGAAACAAGAACTGGCACAGTCGGCATAGGAACAAAAGGCGGCACAGGAACAAACACCGGAGCAAGAAACAAAGCTGGAAGAGGATTTTTCTTTTTACCGATATATTAGTCGAGGTCCATCTCGAAATATAAATTTGCCGTTTGCTGCTGTGTATTTTTCATTTGGGGGGCGGAACAAGAAACCACTTACAACCGCGAAGTGAAATTCATTGAAATTTTTGAGCATCCAACAGCTATAAACAGCAAATTAAAATGAAATCAATTAAGCGATGTAAAATATTAAATTGCATTACCAATCAAATTTATTAACATATTTTCAACCGACTCTCATTTAGCTTGACCTTGTTGCTAAATTCTTTCAAAATGCTTAACATTCCAGCCATAAATAGTAGGATTTTTAAATTTGAAAATATGAAAAAAAAGTATTGCATTGCATGATAAATACAAAATTCTATAACATTTATCGCGATTAGAAATCACAATATTGCATGTCTACATATTTACACGCGCGCAACTAACTACACAACCAGAATAATTCGACTGTGGACAAACTAGTCCAAAAAGCACCAAAAATTTTAACCCACAAAGTTTCAAAGTTTAGAGGAATACTGTAGTGTTAACAGTTTTTAATCGTAGCATTGTCGGCAACAACCAGAGTTCAAATCCATGACTACATTTCCATATGTTTCGAGTACTTATCCTCTATACCCCACGGCAGTCTTTGTTCTTGTTCCGCTTTCTATTATTGTTCTGACTTCAGTTCATTTTTCGTGTTTTGTTATTGCTTCGTCTTTGTTATTGATCCAGTTTTTTTCAGTTTCTGGGTTTGTGCCAGTCTCTGAAACAAAAACCAGTTTTTGTTATTCTAATTTCTGTTCTTGTTCGAGTTCTGTTCCAATTCAGTTGTATTTTTGGTATTCTGTTCTTGTTCCATTTTCTGTTCTTGTTCTAGTTTCTCTTCTTTTTCGGGGTTTCGTTGGAGTTATTCTGTCGCAATTTCCGTTTTATGTTCCAGTTTCTGTTCTTGTTCCAGTGTCTGTTCTAGTTCCAGTATCTGTTCTTGTTCCAGTGTCTGTTCTTGTTCCAGTGTCTATTCTAGTTCCAGTGTCTGTTCTTGTTCCAGTGTCTATCCTAGTTCCAGTGTCTGTTCTTGTTCTAGTTTGTGCTCTTGTTTCAGCGTCTATTCTAGTTCTAGTGTCTGTTCTTGTTCCAGTGTCTATTCTAGATCTAGTGTCTGTTCTTGTTCCAGTGTCTATTCTAGATCTAGTGTCTGTTCTTGTTCCAGTGTCTGTTCTTGTTCCAGTGTCTATTCTAGATCTAGTGTCTGTTCTTGTTCCAGTGTCTGTTCTTGTTCCAGTGTCTATTCTAGTTCCAGTGTCTGTTCTTGTTCCAGTGTCTATCCTAGTTCCAGTGTCTGTTCTTGTTCCAGTTTGTGCTCTTGTTTCAGCGTCTATTCTAGTTCTAGTGTCTGTTCTTGTTCCAGTGTCTATTCTAGTTCCAGTGTCTGTTCTTGTTCCAGTGTCTATTCTAGTTCCCAGACAGTGTCTGTTCTGGTTCCAGTTTCTGTTCTTGTTCCATTTTCTAATTTGGTTCCATTTTTAATTCTTCCTCCAGTTTCTGGTATCTTCTACTTTCTGTTCTTGTTCGAGTTACGTTACAATTTTTTTCGAATTTGGTTTCAGTTCTTTTTGGGGAATTCTTTTCTTTTTCCATTTTCTATTCTATTTATTATTAAACTAAGATTTTTGAGTATAATTTAAACTAGTTTGAGCCTAGTACATTTCTATCCGAGCCATACAAACTAAAAACAGAGAAGTTCCTAATATTTAAGAAGAAAAAATACAAGTGCATTTTAGTTATTTTGACTGCATGGTTAGTATGTCGTTTTGAAAACAATGCTGCAACATGTAAAATATCATTCCAACTTGACCATGAAATTTAGTTTAAAGTGCCGATTATTGTGCTGGGCTGAAAAATAAGCAACAGCAAGTACAGAAAAATAACAGAACAAAAGGGCAACACATCATCGTACAGCAAAATACTGTAGACAAACAGTCTACTGTATAGTAAGCTTCGAACACACAGGAAATTAAAATCGATAAAAAAATTAACTAGAAATTATGACAGCAATCACGAAGGATTTTGTTTTAGCAATGTCAATGTCAATGTGTTGACATACGATATTGTAGTTTGTTGGCCAAGTGGCACAACTTATGATGAGCCTTGGCGTCAGCATTGGCAAAATGTGAATGTAGATTTTTGCCATAATTTTTGTATGACTTGACTGTTCCATTAGATTTACTGATTTCTATGCGAATAGTGTTTATGAGTTGTAGAAATTGATGGTATATAAATACCGCGAGCCTGACAGCCAGCCATGTTGTCTCCAAATTACTTATGAGCCGATTCGGGTTCTAGTTTCGACTGTTAGCTTTGTTACAGTTACTTTTCTTCTTCAGGTTTTGTTTCGTGCCCGCGGTGTTTGTTTGTTCTTGTTCCGACTTTTGTCTTTATTCCGACTTTCATTCGCCTTGTTGCGGTTTCGATTTCCGTTTTTAATTCGGTTCTACCAGTTTCTGTTCTCGTTTTGCTTTTAGTTCCTTTTCGTTTTTTGTTTTTGTTACGCCTCCAGTTCTTGTTGTTTTTCTATGTTTGTGTAAATTATGGAACAAGAACCAATTGCTGTTCTTCAAACTTTTTTTCTTGTTCCGACTTTCTATCCAATTAACTTCTCGATGCCAGTGTCTGCTGTGTTCGGAATTCGGATTCTGTTTCGATTTCGGTTCGATAATAAAAACTTAATTGTTCCAGTTTTTGTTCCTGTTCCAGTTTTTGTTCCGGTTCCAGTTTTTGTCCTGTTCCAGTTTTTGTCCTGTTCCAGTTTTTGTTCGTGTTCCTGTTACAGTTTTTGTTCCTGTTACAGTTTTTGTTCCTGTTCCAGTTTTTGTTCCTGCTACAGTTTTGTTCCTGTTCCATTTTCTATTCTTGTTCCTGTTCCATTTTCTATTCTTGTTCCTGTTCCAGTTTTTGTTCCTGTTCCATTTTCTATTCTTGTTCCTGTTCCATTTTCTATTCTTGTTCCTGTTCCATTTTCTATTCTTGTTCCAGTTCCGGATTCTGTTCCTGTTCCAGTTTTAGTTCTTGTTCCAGTTCCTGATTCTGTTCATATTCCTGTCCCAGTTTTAGTTCTTGTTCTAGTTCCGGATTCTGTTCCTTTTCCTGTTACAGTTTTATTTCTTGTCCCGATTTCGTTCTAGTTCCGGATTCTGCTCCTTTTCCTGTTCCAGTTTTATTTCTTGTCCCGATTTCGTTCTTGTTCCATTTTCTATTCTCGTACCAGTTCCGGATTCTGTTCCTGTTCAAGTTTTAGTTCTTGTTCTAGTTCCGGATTCTGTTCCTATTCCTGTTCCAGTTCCGGATTCTTTTCCTATTCCTGTTCCAGTTCCGGATTCGGTTCCTGTTCCAGTTTTAGTTCTTGTTCCAGTTCCGGATTCTGTTTCTATTCCTGTTCCAGTTTTAGTTCTTGTCCCGATTTCGTTTCTTAGTACAGTCTCTATTCTTTTTCGGTTTCAGTTCTTCTTCTTCCTTATTCTGTTTCTTTTCCAGTTTTGCTTCTTCTTCTCACCCGGGTTCTTGTTGTTGTTTCGGTTCCAATTTTGCTTATAATTACAGCGTCAGATGAGTTTTCTGGTTCTAGTTCCATTACTTTTATTTGGTTTGTTTTCCTCTTCCTTCCTTTATTTTCCTTTCCACTCTATTTCTTAATTGTTGCCACTTATAATATTTTTACAGGGTTGCCACTTTTTTTTAATTTGAACAAACTAAGAGGTATTCCATACAGTCAATGTCGAAAGAAAGTGTACACCACAAATTTTAAATTTCCAGTAAAAAAATTACTTCTTTTTGAATAATTTCGCTGGTTTCTTATGAAAGTATACCTAAAAATACTGCAAAAATTCATGGAAATTTCAGTAAAACTTAAAACTTTTTGAAGAGAGTTTTTAGATCTTTTTGAGCACCTTCACAGTTTTCACAGTGATTTTTGACGGTTTTTTTGATTGTTTTTTTTTTTCTTCTGCATTTTTTTAACTCAGCCCACACGTAAATATCACTCATACGCCTGGGTATCAATGACGTCAATGCACATGCTGCACCACTTAAGATATTTACATCAACACTTCAACTACTAAATAACTGTTGTATAATAAAATGTAATTTGTAGGTGTAAACAGTTGTGAGCTAAACAAATCTTTTTCTATGTAAACGAAAGAACAAGAACAATTTATTTTAATTCAATTTTTGTTTGCATTGCACTCAATAGGTACAAGTTGTGTTTTATAGAGAAAATTCGTTTAAATTGCATAAAGATTTACGGTGTCACCGTCTAGCAAGTGTTGTTGTTGTGGTGTGCATGCGTCTTTCACACGTCCTATCAATTGCAGTCTAAATCTACGTAATGAAATTGCATGAACAATCAAGAGTAAACGCACTTTTTATTATGCTTTGGAACGGTAAAAGAGGAAGAGAAAAAAAAAAACTATCATAGCAACAACAAATAAAAGTCACTGTCAGGGCCGAGTAAAAAAAAAGTTTGCTTAGTGCAATTGGTACTTGGCTGTCATTTATTTGAAGATGGGGGGATGGTATGTGATAGCAAATTTTTTGTGTTTTGCCTTTTTTTCTTTTAGTTCATTTATTTTTAATCTTTTTGCAGCAGCACATGTGAGGGCGTGGCACTATAAACAAATAATCTTAATTTAGGGCCGCCATTTGTCAGGACCGGCAAGACGGATATGATAACACAGCTCCTCCACAAAAAAAAAAAAAAAAAAAAAAAAAAAAAAAAATTGTTGCACTGGGATTTTTTTTTTTTTTTTTTTAATTTTTGAAATCACCAACAAGTAAACATTCGAACCAGGGGGGAACATTTTAAACATTTTTTTTGGCGATACACTCTAATGTATATATTTAATTGATAGAACGATATTTCTTAGCCACATTTAAGCACATGGGTGTGGTGCTTGATTGATTACACAGCTCTACAAAAAAAAAAAAATGTTGTTGCCCTGGATAGTTTTACGAATTCTTATGCCTTGGGGTACCCAAATAAAGACTACATTCAAAAAATTCCTGAAAGTCCTCTAGTTTTCAAAATAGGGGTCGAAAACCCATTTTTCCATAGGTTAGGGTATACATATATTGCTCCATAACTTTTTTTTCTGTTTGTCCTATTAACTTGATGTTGGTGTCGTTGAAAAGATGTTCGATTTTTTTATAAAAAAAACTTTTTTTTAACATAATTTTGACAATATCTCTGACATTCATCAAGACGCGTTGACAACTTGTTTACGTAGTTGAAGCGGTGAAATCACACCTTTTCACTGACACCAACATCATGTTGATAAGAATAACAGAAAAAAAGTTATGGAGAAATATATGCACTAACCTATGGAAAAGGGCGTTTTGACCTCATTTTAAAAACTAGAGGACTTCCAGGAATTTCTTGAATGTAGTCTTTATTTGGGTACCCCAAGGCATAAGAATTTGCAAAAATATCCAGGGCAACAAATTTTTTTTTTTTTTTTTGTAGAGCTGTGTAATCAATCAAGCACCACACCCATGTGCTCAAATGTGGCTAAGAAATATCGTTCTATCAATTAAATATATACATTAGAGTGTATCGCCAAAAAAAAAGTTTAAAATGTTCCCCCCCTGGTTCGAATGTTTACTTGTTGGAGATTTCAAAAATTAAAAAAAAAAAAAAAAAAAAAAAATCGGCACACTGTAAAACAGCGAAATTCGTTTTTTGCTTATAACTTCTCTATTTGGTCTTTGATTTCAACGAGCAATAAACGTTGTAAAGGTTTTAACCCGTGTCATATTTCGCCCATATAAGCCATTAACCTGCGACACCGACTTTAGCTTTTATTCGAATGTATTTAAAGCCAACACCCTGTATTAAAAAAAAATTTGAATAAAGTAAATATAGCCTTAGATTTTCTATGCCATTCTCAAAATACTGAGCGATTTCTTCACTTAGTAAATGATTCTTGTATAGAAGTTGCCGACGAGGAACGGCTAGGTTATATATTCGCTAAACTAATTAGCCGAAAACGTTACAGCAAATTATGAGTCAAGGAAAGATTTAGCATAAATGCATTACATTTATTTTCTCATTATATGCAGGTAAATATATTTTTTTTCTTAGTTTTCAGGAAACAATTTTTTTTTTCAAATACAGGGTGTTGGTTTTAGTAAAAATAGAATAACAGCTGAACTTGGCATGATGGGCTAAAAGTTTTTATGGATGAAATATTGCCTTGGTGAATACCTTTCTAAGACTGTATCACTTTTGAAAATCGAACGTAAAATACAGAAATTATAGAAAAAACAAATTTCGGTGTTTTTACAGGGTGGCAAAAAAAGTCAAACTTTTTTTTTTGAAATATAGAAATTATAAAAAAAACAAATTTTGCTGTTTTTACAGGGTGACAAAAAAATTCAAAATTTTTATAGAAAAAACTAATTTTGCTGTTTTTACAGGGCGACAAAAAATTCAAAATTGTTTTTTTTTTTTGAAATATAGAAATTATAGAAAAAACAAATTTTGCTGTTTTTACAGGGTGACAAAAAAATTCAAATTTTTATAGAAAAAACAAATTTTGCTGTTTTTACAGGGTGACAAAAAATTCAAAATTGTTTTTTTTTTTTGAAATATAGAAATTATAGAAAAAACAAATTTTGCTGTTTTTACAGGGTGACAAAAAATTAAAATTTTTTTTTTTTTTTTTTTAAACTTCATAAGGTAAGTGTTCAAACTGGGAGGGTGGAGGGGCGGGGGTACATTTTCAACTTGTTTTCCTCCTTATACCGTGATACGCTCTAAATGTACATAGTTATAGACCCTATGACTAAATTGTCGCTATCAATTAACGCCTTGGTCACTCTTCAATTTGGCGGATAATAAATTTTATTTAGTCTAAGCTTTTACTATAGAGTGTATCAATACTTGAAGATCTTTTGTATTCTCAGTATTGCCTAAACAGCCAATAAGCGATTCAACGTTGAGCTACACGGGGTTTTTAACATGAGTTCATGGGGTAGTCCGTTATTACTGCGTACAAAATTTACATAAAAATTTAACACCGCAATTTACATTAGCGTGATTGCAAAAAAAATTTGTTTGCTTTTTTCGATTTGTACTTAAAAAAAAAAAATGGACTCCTAGACACATTACGGAAATTCTGTCCCGATAGGAGTTTTTTTTTAGTAGTAAAGTGAATATTCCTTAATTTAAACACTTTTTTTCTCACTTTAAAGACTTTTTTCCTCAATTTATGGAGGAAAATCGAGGAAAAAAAGTCTTTAAATTAAGGAAGCCATGTCTTTGGAGCCAAATAAGGGAAATTTTTTCTTGAAATAAGGAAACTCTTTTTTGAGTGTACTAGTGAAAAAATTTATAACTAGCTCTCTATCAATATGTCCCCAAATTTATGTTTGCAGGAAAAAAAAAAAGTAAATATATTTTCGGATCCCCCATCCAATAAAGATTTTGAGGTTAAAGTTTGGCCGTTTTTGAAAAAAAATGATTTTTGTTTCTTCATGTTATCAAACAGGTTCCGAAATTCACTTGACAAGGGATGACGAAAAATCGTTCCAATATACATACATCTAGTATCCACTCTGTCGGAAAAACAAAAAACCAAATCAACTAAGTTTTTGTATCACCCTAATGTACATTTATTCAAGTATTTGCAAACTATACTATATAATTGCCAAAGTGCTAATGAAATGCTTAAATTCTTTCTTGTCATTAACTACCGACAGAATTTACAACAAACGAGGAAAGAACAAAACAATTAAATGCCGTAGAACAATGGGGCCAAAGAGAAAGATGATTATAACTGCCTCATTCCATGGTAATGGATAGAGAAAGTAAACAAATCTAAAATTTTTAGTATGTTGGTTATATAAACGAGTAGAGTGAGTAAATCGACAGCTGACTAGAAGATCATCCTATTTCGAAATATTTTTCAAAAAACGCTCTACCTCAAAATTTGGTACAATATTCTCAGAAAAGGCTAATTTAAATTAAAAATATAGGATGCTGTTGAGAAAAATTCTAAGTTGGAGCGTTCTTCAAACTGAATTCTAAAATTGTGTTTTTGAAAAAAAAAAAAATTCAACTTTTTTCGGATTTTGCCCCATTGTGCTTAGTTTCTATATCCATACATTGTATTTATCCACGATAGTTCAGCATGTCGCCATTTTTACAAGGAAGTAATTGCAAAGAAGCCTACTAAAGGCCTTGCCGCAACAATAGTTCACTGACTTTTTATGCTAATGTGTAAAGGCAATTGTTAGTAATGCAGGCATACAATTTCTTAGTTATTAAGTTACAGGAAAAAATTAGAATAAGAAATACGAACTTCGACTGTAACCTTTCCTTTTGCTTGTTTTGTGAAAATAATTTTTTTTTCAAGAGGGTGCTTAGAGGTATGAAATAAAGTACTGTGAAACAACAAAAATTCTCACAGAGCCAAGTTTTTGCATACAGCTTAGGTTCTCCTTCAGATAGCAAACCTCAAAAGTCCCCATCGATCCCATATGTGCTAAAAAAGTTATTCGGTATCAAAGGTCAACATTTTAGGTTTTTGGGACTTTTCCCGAAAACGGTAAGTTTTTTTTCGAAAAGTTGTAGACCCGGCCCGTGCGCAGAGGGGGGCTTTGGGTAGTTCAAACCTCTACAATACAAAACGGTTTGACAAAATCCTTAAACAAGATCGAAAATTGCAATCAAAGTAGTTGGTATTGTCTTTTACCATTTTATTTGTCACGAAATTCCCCATCGACAATGAAAACAGTTATTTTTGTAAAGCCTATATTTCTCGAGGTAGAGCCACCTTTTGCACCTAAACTTTAGTTTATCTTGTATAAAAAATATTCCCACAGAGCCAATTGTCGGGAGCTTACATAGGTTCACCCCCAGCAAGAAAACTGCAAAAGTCCCCATCGATCCCATTTGTGATAAAAAAAAAAGTTATTCGATAACAAGAGTCGAGAAAAATCCAGATTTGAGGTTTTTTTTTATTTTTCTTGATCTTTGTCCCCGAGTAACATGGGATTGATGGTGACTTTTGAAGTTTTCTTTTTGACGGCGAACCTAAACTCTCTACCAAAATTTGGCTCAGTGGGTATTAATTTTTTTAGACACTATTTTTATGTCTATTTTGACCGGACTATAAGAAATTTTTTTCACATTAAATTATGAGGTCAGCAATATAAATTGAAGATTTTTTTTGGAATTTTTAACATTTGTCTACCCAGCATACTAGTATTAGTGTGTTCATCAAGTGTATTATAATTTTGTCCACATAACGGTACTACGTAACGGCACAAAATAGTCGAGATAGATATAGAGTTCCATATATGAAAGTTCTGAGGTTGAAAAGAGGAGTTCATTAAGGTATGTTCGTCCGTCCGTGAACACGATAACTCTAAACAAATTTAGATATTTGCATAAAATTTGGTATACAGGTTACTTTGCGCCCCTTTTTTCGATATCGAAAATTTCGAAAATCAAAAAAAATGACATAACTTGAGTAAAAATTGAGATATTTGCATGAAATTTGGTATATAGGTTATTTTCTGGGACATGTAGCTTGCTGTTGAAAATGGGCGAAATCGGATAATAATCACGCCCACTTTTTCGATATCGAAAATTTCGAAAATCGAAAAAATTTAAATAAGTTGAGTAAAAATTGAGATATTTGGATGAAATTTTGTGTACAGGTTACCTTATGGGTCAGGTAAATTGCTATTGAAAATGGGCGAAATCGGATAATAACCACGCCTCCTTTTTCGATATCGAAAATTTGGAAAATCTCATAAATTTACATATCCGGTAGCTGAAATGGCTAAAATGATATATGTACTCTTAAAAAGGGTCATTCTATCAATGATTTTTAAGGGAGGCATTTTTTGAATTTTCACCGCGGCCGCCGTGGTGTAGCGGTTAAGTGTTCGGCCTTCTACACCAAGTCGTGGCGGTTCGATGCCCGGCAAAAGTAACATCAAAAATTATTTAGAAAAACGACGCGGTCGCTCCTCGGCAGTAGTTTGGCAAACTCTCCGGGTGTATTTCTGCCATGAGAAGCTTCTCAGCAAAAAATTCATTTTCTTTGCAAGTGCCGTTCGGAGTCGGCAAAAAACTGTAGGTCCCGCCAACTTGTAGGAAAAACTCAAAAGCAACACACCACAAGTTGGAAAGAGAAGCACGGCTAAAAATCTCGTTAGAGGTTATGATAACCTGTTGGTATATCGCCGCCATTATAATTTTTTTTTTTTTTTTTTTTTTTTTTTTGAAAATTGGGACTGGTCGTAACTTTTAAACTGATTACGATAGAAGGATAAAATTTGGCACAAAGCATACTAGTATCGTCGGGAGTATACATGATGAAATTGGATAAAATCACCCTCCAGTGGGCGTGGTCACTTTCGATATCGAAAATTTCGAAAAACAGATTTCTTGCAATAAGGGAAATCTGTTTGCGAATTTTGTTATGATATCTAATTTGCTTTGGATTTATGATCAATAATAATTTGACTTAGTTGAAAGTGGGCGATGCACCGCTCATTTTTAAAATTATATTGGATGCCACAATCATTTTTTTTTTCTTTTTTACAAAATATTCGATATACAAAAAAATGTGACTATCATCCGATTTAAACCATTCCGAAAAGCGAAAGAAGATATCTCTTGAAAAATCAATAGTTTATTTACCTTTTTGATATAACCTTTATGATCCTTAAATCAAATTATATCCACTAAGTAGCCTTATTGAGAGTTCATTTTTCCTTTTTTTAACTACGATTAAGATTAAATCGACTTATTCGCCTTCAACACTTTTTTTAACCAAATTCAAAACAACGCCAAAAAACTGTTTCTACCGATTAACAAAATCACGGCTAGTAAAATTGTGAAAGCTCAATCGCATGAAACGACTTTAGCAATCGATTAACTCCCGTTTTCTGCGTAAGTAGCTAAACACAACAGACAAGAATGCGACCCAAAGACCGACTGTTGCCATTTAAAAGCTGCGACGCACTAAAATCTTTATAAATGCAATTAAAAAGTCTACGAGCACACGGTCAACAAAGCCCAAATAATGACTTGCTCTTTTCTTTGCTTGGTGTTGTTGCAGTGCACTTGAAAAATGCACAAATCTTCCATAAAACAAATACGCTCGATTAAAGAATGCAAAGCGTTTTGCGGATGTAAATATGTACAAAGATGCAATGTGTTTGATAAATAAAAGCCATTCGATGGCGATCGCAGTGTTAGAAAGTGCAGTGCATCTCAGGTGCACCATTGCGTATGAGTATCAGACAAATTAATTTGCACATATTTCTCTCTCATAAAAGGCGCTTAGCTGCTTCTGGCATTTCATAAAAATTATATAAGGATTAGTAATGTATTTACACTTCATAGAATTGTTGTTGTTTTAGTAAAATTTTTCGCATCTAATAAAAGGTAGCGGTGAGGTGAGAGTGAGATATTTGTGTGGGCGTTAAGTCAACGACAAGGAGGTGGGGTGCATTTTAAGATTAATTGATTTTTTAATTTAAATAAATTTGTTTATCTTGAAATTTTGATGCTGCTATAGTGCCGTAAAGTTGGCCACTCTGTGCTTGTAATTTATTATGCAGCTTTGATCGCA
The DNA here is from genome assembly GCA_964058755.1 of Campiglossa producta. Lineage (NCBI taxonomy): Eukaryota > Metazoa > Arthropoda > Insecta > Diptera > Tephritidae > Campiglossa > Campiglossa producta. The sequence continues at coordinate 20,291,113 of CAXKVI010000004.1, read as the reverse complement.
AAAAAATATCGAGCATATTTAACGATTTGATAAATGCGCGAAGAGCAATTGACCTTAGCTAGGGAAGTGTCGGTGTCGCGGTGAGCATGAGTTATACACGGCTAAAAATTTGAGCCCAAATTTTAAACTTTTTTGGACTACATATACAAAACAAGCCAAATTTGGTTTCAAAATAAATCTAGTCTAAACCAGTTTTCAAGAAAATTGATTAAATGAATGAGGTTTCAATTTTAAACCAGAAATGTTTTAACAAATTTTTAAAGAAAACATAATTTTTTTGTCGGTTGGCTGGGATTTGAACCAAGACTCTCTTCATCATGCCCATCTGCTCTACCAATGAGCTACATCGCACACATAAATGTTTTTGGCAAAATTCAATCTTGAGTAAGGTTTCAAAAGTAAATGAAAACAAAATAAAAATTGTAGACCGAAATGGTTTTAATTTCAAACCGAAATGTTTTAATTTTAAAACCAAAAAATTTTAATTTTAAACCGAAATGTTTTAATTTTAAAACCAAACAGTTTTAATTTTAAACCGAAAAATTGTAAGAATAAAATAAAATTGAAAAAATTTGGCAGTTGGCAGGATTCGAACGAAAACGCTCAGGAGTCACAACCGACTGCTCTACCGCTGAGCTATGCCGCACATAGTGGGCAAAATTCAATTACATTCAAACAAACCAAAAAAAATTTATACTACTTTTTCATTTAGATCTTAAATCGAAACCAAAAAAATTAAAAAAGAAAAAAAAAAAAAAAAATTTAAATTCTTTTTAAATTCTAGGAAGGCTTAAAATATTCCAAAAAAAAAGGTTTAAAAAATCGCTTAAACTTTAGACGGGTTCCGTGTATAAATACACGTTTTTTTCGCATTAAAAAAAAAATTGTTCATTTCTTCCCGAGAGAGCAGAGACAATCTCGCTCAACTCCGATTTGGCATGCGGATCTTCTTCTCACGACACGACCCACCGCTATTGAAACTGCGCCCCTTTCCTTGAACTCCCTTTAGAAGAGCTTGAAATATAGACCTGGTCCAGCGGATATAAAATTATCGAGCACCCTGCCTGCGCAATGCTTTAGTTACCAATCAAAGCTAACGAAGTACGTAGCGCTCCCAAAAGAGAGCGGACACGGACGCCATCAAAACTCCCTTGGAGGAGTCCTAATGGGAGCGTCTACGGATTTAATTGAAAAGTTAGTACTGGGTCTTTCCTGATTATATGAAGCAGTATCTAAGAGAGTGTTTTGGGGCTCCATAAACGCACCTTTCAGGAGTCCCAAAGTAGCACTTTTTTCAAAAAAATTTTAAAGCCACTTTTTTCCGTTATATATGCTCCTTTAAGAGCCTTTTAGAAGCTTCCCTAGATGGGTGACGGATTACTCGGCGGATTCCGCGCAGCAGCCCTCACAGAACATCTTACGAACTCCTCTAGTTTTGCTAAGATGGAACGGCTAGATTTTGCTCTACGTTTTAGTATTTAACAAGGGAAAAAATGCCTAGGCCGATTCAAGGCAGTCAAACATATGTATACAATTTGATTTTCATATTTTATTTACAAAATTGTCAAAAGTCTGTCAAAAAATTTACGAATGTCAATTCGCAAACAAACGAACGGTTATACAAAAGTTGAGTGATAAGTTGAACAAAAGTCGGCTGGCAGCCAACTTTGTTGCATGCAATTTTGCAAAACCCGTTTACACGAATCAGTTTTCAGAATCAACAAGAAATTGAATGAAAAATCGATCAATGTAAACGCCCTTTTAGAAATAAGCTGCGAGCTAGTAGTGATGTGAATGAACATTCAGACACATGTGTCTGTTTAATCGATTTTCTAAAATATAAAATTTTTTTATCTCAAAATAGTTACCAAACGCAAATTAAAGTTACCTAACGGCGAAAAAAGTTACCACGTTTGGTAACTAATTACCAAATCCATATTTTTTTCTCTATTCTGAAATCAAATTATTTTTATCAAAATCGCCATATCTACACTGGGAACTAACGTTGTGTAGCCGTAATGTGTTCGGCCTACTACACCAAAAAGTCGGGTTCTTTCCTTTTATTTTCATTTTCAATACTCAGTTTTTCCACCAAAATTTATGTGCATATAAAAATGTTGAATGAAAAGCAAAATGTGCATCTACATATCTATACGCAGTAGCACAAAAATACACATTTGCCTCGTACATCAGTCGCATTTAATTGCATTTCACTGTTTGTTCCTTGCAACTGTTTGCAAAAGTTTTTATCTCAGCCATTCTTTGTAAGAGTTCGCCGCGCTTCTGCAATGCCTTCTACTTCAATGCTCCAGGCTATGATGTTAAACGCTGCTGGCGTCAGCCAAGGCCAAACGTTTGGTCGGAGCCAAAACCAGCCATAACTAAAGAGCATTGAGTTTTCATTCACTCTGTGAATCAATTTATTCGGTTTTGAACGTAAAAAATGCATTTTGCTTCTTGGAAAAATTAAATTTTCATCGTAAGAATAAATAGAGAATTTTGAATGAATATTTACTTTGCATGGAAACGTTTTAGTCAAAATAATTGCATGAACAATTCATAAATATTTTGCATAAAGTGATATCAGAAGTGAGAAAAATTTTATTTAAAAAAACTGCTTAGAAAAGTTTGTATACTACAGCGTGCTACACCTTCAAACTGTAATAAAATGAAAATTTGGAACAGTCTCTATCGATTCCACAACAAAATTGTTGCCCACATTTGCCCCCTTTTGATTTAGGCGCAGTTTTTCAGTGCAAGTTTAAACATCAGTGCGAGTTTAAACGGCCAATTTGTATGAGACAAACTCTAGTCAACTTTGTCGGGCCTTAATGACGAAAAGTCACCTCAAATTTTCATAAAAGTGACATGCCGTATACGTAACATTTTTTTTTTTTTTTGTTAACGAATGTGTAGACATAGAGTAACAAATTAATGATACTGTGATACTATCTATTAGCATTTCTACCAAAACATTTGTTCGACTTATATTAATTGCATCATCATTGTCCAAAGTAAGCAGCCTCTACCTGGGTTCCAGGCCACGACAAACAAATCTCCACACTTTGTGCACGATTTGAATTGCTCATACAACAACTTAATTTATGACAGCTTTTACATTTTATGTTTTACATATTTTTTTTACTATTTTTGTCGCACTTTAATCAGTTGAGTTTCCAAATGAATGCATTGTTTCGAGGTGGCGGTTGGTCTTTTGATATTATTTTGTTTGGCTCACAAAGATAATAAATAAAACAAGCTTAACGAAATGAACATTTACAATGAAGTAAACAAATAGTAGCTGGGTGAGTGAGCATGTTTGGGACAGGGTGACGTAATAAGGACATTTGAGATATTGTCAAAATAATGCAAAATATTAAGAGTGCACCTCCCAAACAAATCTGATTTTACAATCGTAATAGCTTTAAAAGTTTTCAAGATAGCGATCTGAAAATTAGTATAGAGAGAGATACGATATCAATAACATAGGTACTCACGGAAAGAAGTGGGAGTTATTGGCAAAGGTGAGTGGCAGCTCCCATACATACTAATTTTTTCGAACTGGAGATGGCGGAAAAAAAAGTGCACAGGCAGGGTTGCCACCTAACCCCATTTTATTTATTTCTTTCTCAGAAATGGCTGGAGCGATTTGGGTCAAATTTGGCATCAATGTATGTATATATAAATAAGCCGCATGAAAAACTTTAGGTACCTCCTGTGAGCGAACGGTGAGACCGATTAGAATGAAATATGCACCGATGGAAAGGAAATGGAAAAAAAACTGAGGTATATTTCCAGCGGCGTCGCCGAAATTCAAGGATGCGGAGTACGGGGCTAGCGACCCCTCCAGATTTTTTTTGGTCGAATTTTCGATCACAAGCGATACTAGTATATGTAGATAGTATGCTTCATTCTAAGACTTTCTACTTGGGTGTTGCCACTTCGGGCGCCTTACAGGGTTGCCAGCTATGTATCTCATTTGTTATTAATACGTTTGTATGTATTGAGTAAGATATTCCATTACGGCTATCAAATTAATAAGAATTTTCTGCCGTTTAACCCCGAAGATATATATTTTCAGGGTGAGTATTTTATTTCGATGTGCCATACGAAAACTAACATCAGAAATTGTGTGTGTGACGAAAACGTAACGCTTTCGGCCGTATATAAGCAAAGATATTTTCAGGCAGGGTTGCCACCTTTTATTTATTCACTCGTCAGCCCCTCCTTTTGCATACCCCTTTACCTACTACTCGCATACACTATAAGTTGACCAACTAAGCGTTTGTTTTTTGGTGCGACAAGCTGATATAGCTAATAGGGGGATTCATCAAAGCATATAAATAGATAAATTTATTTCGAAATTTTCATTAAAAAAATGTAATTTTTGACCCTTTTCTAAGCTTATTCTTCTATTTTTGTCTAGTGTGCATTGAGTGCATTAAAAACTCTTTTACACACCAAAATCGAAACGGAAGTTTATGGAATTTGGGTAAACTTCGTTCCATACAAATTTTGAGAGTTCATTAACATACTCAATAAATTTATACGTTTACACGCTTTATAAGGCGTTTATAAGGTTTGATGAATTCCCCTAATGTCATTGTTGTATTGAATGAAATCTTGAAACAATGGGCCATAAAGGCATGCAAATACTAGTTTTTTCTTTTAAATAAAACAAAAAAATATGAATGGATGAATAAAAATTTCGCACACATTTAGCGCACTTATAATCTGTTAGATCTTTTGAAAAAGCGAACGCCATTGTTTTATGGAGTCGAAAAGGTGTGCACCAACTGCAGTTGGCATGCATTTTGCAGCAAAAAAATTGAAAAAAAGCATATGTGTATGTATGAAAAATAAAAAAGATAAAAAATTAAAAAAAAAAAAAAAAACTACACCCTAGCTATTCTTTGAAAATTTTCCATTTTCCAATTTGTTTTGTCTACTTATTTCCTGGTCGCTGCCTTTGTTGGATTTGTCATTTGCTTTTATTTGTTTTTTTTTTTTTTTTTTTATAATTTTTTAAGCTATTATTTACAGTGAGACCCACGCGGTTTGTTTTGTTCAATAGTTTGTTTGCAAATTAATTTTACTTGCTCAGTTAAACCAGCTTATTTGATAATATAAAAAACTATTAGCTCTGGAATAACATTTATTTATTTACTGGGTATTTTTTGGTAATAATTAAATCTGTCTCTACATACGTCCCGGGCGTCACGGGAAGGGCCATAAATCTTCCGAATACTCCCAGAGCTATTCCATCTTCTTTCGGCACCGACCTTGACTCTGCTCCACATATTGGTCGATAACTATGAAACCGGTCGAGTTATCGAAATAAGGGATATGCTAAGTTTTAAGTTGAACGTCTACTAATACGATGGTGAAAGTTTCATTTGATTCCATTCAGCAGTTTTTAATTGATACGACCACAAACATACAAACAGACAGACAAAAATTCTAAAAACGTTTGATTTGGATTCTATTGGCTTAATAATGATTGACCATATCAGTTTTTTTTTTTAAATATCTGTAGTATTTAGTAGTAGAACACTTGAGTAGTTGGTCCCTTCTTGTATAACAAAGGTATTGACTTCACCGCCAAAGGCTAGCATTTTTACTGTCTTCTTCTTGTTTTGGTTAAAACCATGATTCCACCAAAGCTCGTTGAAAATAATGCGTTAGTTCGTTAAAGTTATTTTTGATTAGTTATATTTTGTTTATATTATTCACAGACCCAATATTAAGTTTCAGTAGTGAGGTGCATCTGTACTTACGAGTATTTTGTTGTAGACGACAATGTTCGGACTTCTATCAATTGAGTTGTAGTTAAGTAGTATATTACGAAAATATCATGTATCAAAAAAAATTCAAAAATTTGAAATTTGGGACGGTTTACATTGTTGCTACCTATCTCAATTTCTTTTAAATATTGAACAAGATATGCCAATATTGGTACCAAATGAAAGGTATTCTTGGCCGTATTCCGAATATGTAAATTTTAAGCAGGGTTGCCACCTTTCCGAATTTTATTTATTTTTCCTTATTTCTCTGAAACCGCTTAACCGATTGGGATGAAATTTGGCATACATATAGAATGTATGGTTCATTTTAAGATTATATACACGGGTGTTGCCACTTGAGGCGGTTTACAGGGTTGCCACCTATCTAATTTTTTTCCCAAATATTGAGCAAAATATGCCAATAAGGGTATCGAATAAAAGTTATTTTTGGCCGTATTCCCAATATGAGAATTTCAAGCAGTGTTGCCACTTAAACGCATTTTATCCATTTTCCCAGTATTTCAAGAAGCGCCAAGCGGTTTGGATAAAATTTGGCATATACATAGATAGTATGATTCATTCTATGGTTATATACGTGGGTGTTGCCACTTACGACGGTTCACATGGTTGCCACCTACATATCTATTTTTTTTTTTTTCAAATATTGAGCAAAATATGCCAATATGGGTATCGAATGAAAGGTATATTCGGCCGTATTTCAAATATGACAATTTCAAGTTATACCGCTTGCTCGGTCATCCAGGTACTATTTATAATGTACAGACAAGGACATGGTACAATTTTATTAAAAAGAATCAAAATCGACCACCTTTTTCTTCAATTTATTGCGTTTTTGGCATATCTGCCAGTTATTGAACCTTTCAAGTCCGATAACTGTTTATAATTTATTTTTGTCTCAAAAAATGTCTTCTATCCACAATTATAGCGGCTTTTCGGTTGTTTGCTTTGCTATTTGGTTATGTCAACAATATAGCCGGAAGAAAGGCTATTTTTATTTACAACAATAAAGGTGGATAAACATTGTTGGTATCGCATCACCGGTAAAACTAACTACCAAAACAAACTAGCAAAATATTTTTACGTAAAAATACCTTTTTAGATAGAAATCTTGATCGCTATATGGGCAAGTTTGGTTGCGTAGAAGTCATTGGGGATTGAAAGCATACCTGAAAAGATAAGAGAATAAGCAATTAGAACATTTGAACTAACCCAAACTCGCAAAAATTTTAAGTTCAAGCACATTTATTTTTAGTAAAAATGTATCATCAAAATTTCAGCAAACATAAACAATTCCATAAAACTATTTTAGCACAAAAAAAGTCTATCAAAGCACAATTTCGTTCGCTGACCTTGAATGACTAAGTATGTCAGTATGTTAAAAGAATATAACCTAAGTCAACAAACAACAGAAATTAAAATGCTCAACCCAAAAATAGAGGCGTTTGTTAACTCGCCGCTGGGAGATCGCCATTGAAGAAGGACAAGCGAAATTGTGAAATGAGCGAACGGTCGACCACTTGTTCAGTATGACAATTGACGTCAATGAGTGATATTTTGAAAAAATCAACTGCAATTATTATTTTGCGAACACGCTCATTTGATCCATAATATTTTTTGGACTATTTCAAAAAAAAAAAGAATTAATATCTCTTATAATTCTTAAAATTTCAGAGAAAAGAGTCCGCGTATATACAAATGAAGCCGGCACAGTGACTGATCATTGAATAACACACAAAAACCGGCAGATATTACGAAATGTTTTCGTATTTTAAAAAAAATCTGAACACAAAAATAAAAGCCTCGAAAAAAAAATTATTTTAAACGTTTCGCGCGCTCATTGGGCCAACACACCAAAAAACAGTGTGTTGCTATACGCCATAGGACGTGGAAAGAGGGCATGTTGCCAAACTTATTTTTTTTTTATTGATGAAAATATTTATATTTCATACATAGGTTTTCTAACTAATGATGGGGCAGAACATTTGTGATGAATAAAAAAAATTGTAAACAAAATTAATTCATTTTACGAAAAACAAACAGCTGCGTGCGGAGGATGAGTGACAAAATATGTGCTTATTTGGATAAAGCCAAATATTTTAATTTAGGAATAATAAACAATTATTCAATAATCTTCACATGACTCAATTGAAATAGCATAAAAGAAACGCCCCAAGGTCAATAGGTTCCCAAGATCGTGGTAGATATACGAAGGAATAAGTAATATAGGTGGCAACCCTGCCTGAAAACAATTTCGTTGGTATGTGGACAAAAATACCTTTCATGCGACATGGCTTGTGCAATATTAAAAAAAAAAAAAAAACAAGATAAGTGGCAACCCTATAAAACGCTTCAAGTGGCAACACCCAAGTAGAAAGTATTAAATTGAAGCATACCTACTATCCATGTGAAAATTTTATTCAAATTGCTTCAGCAATTCCCTAGATATTGGTCGAGATCGAGGTCCCGAGATACTGTTTAGGTGGCAACCCTGCCTGAAAGTATCTTCGTTTATATACGGCTGGAAATACCATTTATTCCATATCCATATTGACCTGTCTTGTGCAATATTTAAAAAAAATTAAGATAAGTGGCAACCATATGAATCGCCTCAAGTGACAACACCCAAAAAGAAAGTCTTAGAATGAAGCGTACTATCTATGTGTCAAATTTTAACCAAATCGCTTCACTAGTTCCCGAGATATTGGTCGATAAATGAAGTAATTGCTTAATATTAAAAAAATTGAGATAGGTGGCAACCCTCTAAACCGCCAACAACACAACAAGTAGAATGAAGTATGCTCTCTTATGTCAAATTTGATCCAAATATCTTTAGCCGTTCCCGAGATAGTTGTGGACAGAGGCGGATCCACGGGGGTGTTTGCAGGTTCAAACCGCCCCTTCAAAAAGTCATATTTTTTACATTAAAAAATATAGTGAAAATTGCACAAAAAATTTATTAGAAATTCAGCAAAAAATAAAGTATAAATATAGTTAAAAATACACAAAAAAAAACTGAGTAAAAATTACACCAAAAAATAAATAAAAATTACACAAAAAAGATTGTAAAATTTACACAAAATATATAGTAAAAATATAGCAAAAATTAGTCAAAATTACGCAAAAAATATAATAAAAATTACAAAAAAAATACAGTAAAATTTACACAAAAATACAATACACATTACGCAAAAAAATATAGTAAAAATTACAAAAAAATACAGTAAAAGTTACGCAAAAAATATAGTAAAAATTACACAAAAGAATACAGTAAAAGGTACTAAAAAATATACTAAAAATTTAAAAAAAATATAGTAAAATTTACACCAAAAATACAGTAAAAATTACGCAAAAAAATAGTAAAAAATATAATACAAATTGAACAAAAATACAGTAAAAAGTACTAAAAATTTAAAAAATTACGGAAAAAATTTAATAAAAAATATAATACAAACTGAACAAAAAATACAGTAAAAGGTACTAAGAAATATACTAAAAATTGAACAAAAAATATAGTAAAATTTACACCAAAAATACAGTAAAAATTACGCAAAAAATAAGTAAAAAATATAATACAAATTGAACAAAAATACAGTAAAAGGTACTAAAAAAAGTACTAAAAATTTAAAAAATATAGTAAACTTTACACAGAAAAAAGTAAAAAATTACGGAGAAAATTTAATAAAAAATATAATACAAACTGAACAAAAAATACAGTAAAAGGTACTAAAAAATATACTAAAAATTTAACAAAAAAATATACTAAAAATTTAACAAAAAAATATAGTAAACGTTACACAAAAATACAGTAAAAATCACGCAAAAAATGTAGTAAAAAACATAATACAAACTGAACAAAAAATACAGTAAAAGGTACTAAAATATATACTAAAAATTTAACAAAAAATATAGTCAACTTTACACAAAAAATACAGTAAAAATTGCACAAAAAATGTAGTAAAAAATACAATACAAATTGAACAAAAAATACAGTAAAAAGTACAAAAAATATGGTAAAAGCTACGTAAATACATAAAACAAAAGAAAGGAGAAGAAAGTAAAGGAAAGGAACTATTAGAAACAAAATGGGAAAAAAGTTAAGTAAATTTAAAACAATTTTTACAACTGTTTAGAGCAAACACATTTCAAAATCGCTATTATTAAAAATTTACTTCAAAAAAAATTTCTTAAAATAAAAAAAAACTATAGGTTTTAAAATTTGTTTGCATTTTTATAATTAAAAAACATGAGTCATTAGAATGTATTTTTTGTCGAATCAAATTTTGACACATATATTTTGTTGGCCAAATTTGGTGAGCAGTCACACGTTCAATACGCAATCAACGGTCAACAGCCTCGCGCGCCTCTTTTCAATTTAAACAACAAACAATTTTATTTTTTTTTTACTTTTTTTCATTTCAATTTATCATACGTATTTCAACTTTTTCCTCAGCATTTTTTCGTTGTATTGGGAGACATTTAAAAAGAATGCCATGCGAATTTATTTTTGGTTTTGCATTGACAAATGCGAATTTCACACGGGATTGTTGTTGTAGTTCGCGGGCGCGCCGATCGAAATCACAAATCAAGCGTTTATTTTTAAACGTTCGTTCGCTCTCTCTCACCCATTCATTAGTGTTGCTCCTCAGTGAGGAGTCCTCAGGTACTTTGTTGTTAAAATATTAATGACGTGGAGCTAACGTGACAGCAGTCATAAATTATATGAGACTTTTTAATGCTGGCTACTAATTTTGGGGATATTTTTGGTATCAAGATCAATGGTGTGAAATTTCGTAAAAAAGAGTAAGATTCAATTATGGATCCCGTTTGTTTAATTGTTACTTCTTTCCTTAATTTGCGCTAAAGCGTTTATTACTGCGTTGTGCAGAGGACTTGGAGCCTCTTTAGGTCAGAGTAAGTTTCATGGTTTTCCCACTTGAAGGCCAATTTTTTTTTATGATTCAGGTATTAATGAGCTTTACACTGGCGATATTCTGTGGGAATTTCCAAATACTGTGACGTTGTGACTTGAGGGAATCTCACATTTGGAGATTAAATAAATCTATCGTGGGATGTGTGAAGTAATAAAAAAAATCTTTTACTGGTAAGGGTATTCCCACGCTGAAGAAAACCCATCATAAAGTTCGGTACCCACTTAGAGAACAATTACTTGGTGAAGAGTAAAGGTGAATCCCACAAGTGAATCTGGGAGATTGACAGGGAGGAGAAAGAGGGACGAATCAGTGTGAGGCAATGAGCCACAGGAGAGGGTCAACTTTAGCGGGAAAACTCCGAAAAATCTACTCACCAGTTACTAAACTCCACCGATTTTGATGAAATATTTTGTGTGTTCAAGCCCCGGCAGCTGGTGGGACAATTGTCCGAAAATCTGAGAACGAAATTCACACAGATTGGCCTCTTGTTTCTGCGCTTGTGAGCAAAGCTATGATCGCACTGACCAATCAATGGATGTCGTTGGTTTAGCTCAGTCGCTGACTTGCCGGCAACGAGTCAACAACCTACGTTGTTGCTTAAGTGCTTGCTAATGAGCGACGGAGAAAACCACATAACATAATTGCATTGGTGCGATGACCGCTCTTTCAATAATACAACCTCACTTTCATTTTTGCCGGGCCCGGCCAATTCCGTATGACCAGTGGAACCTTCTAGGTCATGTCATCCCTTCATCCGTTATCATTACCTATGTGCATATTAGTCGCCTCTTACGACCGGTATGCCTACCTCGGGCATATTCTAAACCCCTAAACCGCAGGGGTGAAAATACACCCGGAGAGTTTGCCTAAAATGGGTGCCTCCATTATGATAGTGATAGGGATGGGAATGTGGTTTGGGTTATCCAATTAAAACCCTTCCTCTGCCTCGAATAGAGCCCCATAACATCGTTATCCCAGACTATTGAATTGTGGAATAGGGATAAGTATGAGATAGAGATATGGATAAGGATAGGGATAGGGATAGAACCACGTAATATTGTTAGCCCAGACTGTTGAATTATGGGATAGGGATATGGATGAGATCGAGATGTGGAGAAAGATTGGGATAGGGATAGAACCACGTAATATCGTTAGCCCAGACAGTTGAATTTTAGGAATAGGAAAAGGGGTCATTTCAACAATTTTATTGAAAACTGGTGCAATTATGAAACATAGAAGAATGCATCAGAGCAATAAAAATAATTGTCATGAAAAATTAACACTTATCTTGAATCGTAGCGGGTGACTCGCTATGCTACTAAATTTTACAAAATCTAAGGTATGTAGTGACGACACATTAATTACATACGCAAATTGCATTTTCGTATTTTCAAATAAAATTGTGCAAATAGATTGGCGTGGGTGTTTAAATTTGATGCATAATTGAATGTGACAAATATATGAAAAATATATTAACAGATGCCTAAACAAATATGTATATGTATCTAGTATTGAATGACATGCTGAGTAAACTAGCAAATCATAAGTTCAAATAACTCGTAGTACACGCGCTACAAATTCGTAGAACAAACATATCTATCTACATATATTAAATTTAAAAATAGTGTAGGGAAATTTTTAAAATGCGCGAGATAATACAATAGCTAGAAAACGTAAACGTAGGTATCACACTGGTGGCGAAAATTGTTGAACGCACCATTATTATTATTTGTTTCTTAATCTCATCCATCTAATTGTAATTGTATGAAAACCATTTGTACATATAGAAAATTTATAAAATAAACCTTGCCTCTTGATTCATTTATTTTACCCACCAGTGTAGACAAAAACATTTTTTTTGAATTTTGTTTTGACAGCTGCAGCTACAGTGCCATCAAAATGCAGCGCTGCTCGCTAACAGCCGCCTTAAAGCGGCGTGACCACCCGCTAGTGTGCAAATACGTTTTTAACATTGCTTGTTTTTGTACTGCAATAAATTTTGATTAAATTTGATTTAAATTAAATTGTACAAAATTTTTCATTAGTCACTTAAATGCAATGTAAATGCATGTGGCACTCACGTGGTTGCATAGGTACAAGGTACAGAAGAATATTAGCATTAGAAACACTTTTGTGCTAAAAATTAGCAGATTTTTTACTCTAGCCCTATCCATCGCTTTTCCTATCACTATCTATATGCCTATCTCTGTCTCTATCTCTATGATGAATGATGATCCCTATTTTAATCCGTATCCCTATCCCTATTTGAATCCCTATCCCTAGCTCATTTCTTTTTCCCATGATACCATCATTACATCATCTATCCCTAGCTCATTTCCTATCCCTATGATACAATCATTACTTCGTCAACCTTCCTCATTTTTTCTTGAGGTGTTATAGATTAATACCATTTAACTCCTTGCTTATTTTCAATATTCTATCCCACATCCTTATCCTTATCCCTATCCCCATTTCTATCCCTATCCCTATCTCTATTCTTTCTCTATCTCTATTCTTTCTCTATCTCTATTCTTTCTCTATCTCTATTCTTTCTCTATCTCTATTCTTTCTCTATCTCTATCCCTATCAGTATCCATATAATTATCTCTATCCCAATCTCCATCCCTATCCCTACTTCGATCCCAATCCCTATAATACCCTCAATACTTCAAGACCCTTTCTCCCTTTTTCCTTGAGATATTAAGAGATTATCTCATTAAACTCTTTACGCATTTTCAACATTTTACCATGATAACCCCGGAGATTTGCAGGAGGAAAATTCCATTTGTATGGGAGGTGCCAAGCCCCATCTCTCCTTTTTCTTAAGGTGTTTGAGATCAACCTCAATTCTCTACAAATTTTCAATATTCCACTGTGAGGGATAGGGATGGTACTCCCCATGATGCGAATATACGCCTCAAGGTATAACTACTTCCAGAGAGGTTCAATATATATTCTGAGTCTTATCCATACTTCAGTCTAATTGAGTCAACTATGGAAACTATCGAGCCTTTTCCCTTTTTTGCGCAAGTTCCATCAAAGAACCTCGTTACCTAGATCAAAATATACCAAAATGGCTTCAAACATTTCTCAACAAAAGTTACTTATTTTCCAAACATTACTGCATCGTACAAGTTTTTGGGTGCATGCAATCAGATTTGCCAAAAAGCTGCTAACAACCCGATTTTCAAACAAATAAATTAATCTTTTATTTTGCACCTCATCAAGAGACGTCAAATTATGTCATTCAAAAATTTTGATAGACATCAAGTCAAACAATGTATGCAGATGCACAGCTGTTGAAATGCCTGTACGAAGTTCAAGGCCATCGGCAGCAACGCTTTGCAGTATACGAAATTCATTCAAATAAATGGGATTTTAATATTTGAGAATAGTAGGGCGCGTGTGTTGTGCAAACATGTAAGTATATACCCTATAGTAAAACAAAAAACTAGTCAGAGAAAAATTGCCAGCTATGAGAAGTAGTTAATTGAAATCAGACTAGCTTGTAAAGTACAAATTTTTCATAATAATGAAATCAGCCCAGTTTTCCTGCCTACTTTCGGCACAATTTATCTCGCCTTATGTCATAAAATGAGAGAGACTCTCTTGAGGGTGCAACAACACAACTCCAAGATCGCAAATACTTGGTTGGCTAGATAAGTTTCGGATTCATACTAGTTGTAAGTTTAGGACTAGTTTGTAAGTCTATATAGGGTATGATCTGATTAAGGCATGTTGTGAACTTCTGTCAAAAGATGACATGGTGTGATTTTTTTGTTGTTGTTGTCGATGCTTGAAATTCTCTGCGTTGTACGTGCCTAAGTGCTGAAATTTGTTAAAAATTATTTCCCCAAAACTGCAGGTATTTTAATCACACTTTATAGAATTTCAACAGTTGCTTTTGCATTCATTGAGAAAAAAATTCTTGAAAATCTATTTGTGTTTCAGCTGACTGACATAAACAACCGGACGCAAGTTCTGTGGCGCCATGAACTGTTTTTATACCTTTCATGAACATGAAATGGGATTATAACTTTGGTCCGATGTTTGTAAATATGAGAAGAAGAAGAGATAGACCCATCAATAAGTATACCGAAATGATCAGGATGACGAGATGAGTTGATTTAGCCATGTCCGTCTGTCCGTCTGTCCGTCTGTCTGTTTGAACGCAAACTAGTCCCTCAATTTTTGAGATATCTGGCTGAAATTTTGTATGTGGCCACCATTTTGTAATATAGGAATCATTTGTCGGAACTGACAAGATCGGACCAGTATAACATATAGCCCCCATACAACCGATTGTTCAGATATAAGGTTTTTTGGCCAAAACTTCCGCAATTAAAAAGTTAGGAACGTAAAATTTTGCAACTCGAGTAATTTCTATTTATGTAGTGTATATAGTGAAAATCAACGAGATCGGGCAAATGTAACATATAGCCCCCATACAACCGATTGTTCAGATATAAGAATTTTGGCCAAAACTTCTGCAATTAAAAAGTTAGGAACGTAAAATTTTGCAACTCGAGTACGTTCTATTTATGTAGTGTATATAGTGAAAATCAACAAGATCGGGCAAATGTAACATATAGCCCCCATACAACCGATTGTTCAGATATAAGGTTTTTTGGCCAAAACTTCTGCAATTAAAAAGTTAGGACCGTAAAATTTTGCAACTCGAGTACTTTCTATTTATGTAGTGTATATAGTGAAAATCAACAAGATCGGGCAAATGTAACATATAGCCCCCATACAGCCGATTGTTCAGATATAAGGTTTTTTGACCAAAACTTCTGCAATTAAAAAGTTAGGAACGTAAAATTTTGCAACTGGAGTACTTTCTATTTATGTAGTGTATATAGTGAAAATCAACAAGATCGGGCAAATGTAACATATAGCCCCCATATAACCGATTGTTCAGATATAAGGTTTTTTGGCCAAAACTTCTGCAATTAAAAAGTTAGGACCGTAAAATTTTGCAACTCGAGTACTTTCTATTTATGTAGTGTATATAGTGAAAATCAACAAGATCGGGCAAATGTAACATATAGCCCCCATACAACCGATTGTTCAGATATAAGGTTTCTTGGCCAAAACTTCTGCAATTAAAAAGTTAGGAACATAAAATTTTGCAACTTGAGTACTTTCAATTTATGTAGTGTGTAGAGGAAAATCAAGAAGATCGGGTAAATATAACATATAGCCCCATACAACCGGTTGTTCCGATATAAGGTTTTTTGGCAATACTTCCGCATTTAAAAAGTTAGGAACGTAAAATATGGCACCTTTAGTACTTTCTACATATGTAATGTGTATAGTGTAAGTCAGTACAATTGAACACGTATAATATATAGCCTCCATACAATCGATTGTTCCGATAACTTGGATCCTATTATTTTGTAAGTTTTTTTAAATTATAACAAAGATGTGTAATGTGTATAGTAAATATAGTTAAATTGAAACAGGCTGTACTGGGGATCGAACAGTGAAAATCGTGACGCTTATTCATGAAAGGTATATAGCCTTCGGCACAGCCGAAGACAGCTTTCCTTACTTGTTTTAGTCATCAAAGCATGCAAAATCACACGCAATAAATAATATCTATATTATAATAAACATACCGATATCCCTATCCCTATCTCTATCCCTATCACGATTTCTATCCCTATCCCTTTCTCTCCCTCTCTCCCTTATCCTTATCTCTATCCCCATCCTTATCCGTATCCCTATCCCTATCCTTATCCCTATCTCTATCCCTATTCCTATTCCTATTCCTTTTCCCATTCCTATTCCTATCCCTATCCTTATCCTTATCCATTTCCCTAACCCTATTCCTATACATATCATCTATCTCTACCACTATCTCTGTCCTCATCCCTATCCTTTTTTCTCTGCATTTCTCGTTCTTCCTATCCTATCCATATCCCTATCCCCATACCTATCCCTATCCCTATCCCTCTCCCAATCCCTATCCATATGCCTTTCCCTATCCATATCCCTTTCTCTATCCTTATCCCTATCCATATCGCTATTACTATCCCCTGCCTATCCCTATCGCGGTTACTATCCCCACCCATTTCCTTATCCCTATCCCTCTCCCTATACTATTATGACTACTTCTAGAGATATGCTGAATGGCATGAAATAAAACTTTCACAATTGTATTAGTAGACGTTCAACTTCAAATTTGAGATGTCACTTATTTCGATAACTCGACTGGTTTCAGAGTTATCGACAAATCTGTTGACCACAGATGACCAAAACTGTTTTAGTACAATATGGGTATCAAATGAAAGCGACTAACGAGTGCTGTCACAAAAAAAAAAAAAAAAAAACTAATGACGGCGATATACCAACAGGTTATCATAACCTCAAACGAGATTTTAGCCGAGCTTCTCTTTCCAACTTGTGGTGTGTTGCTTTTGAGTTTTTCCTACAAGTTGGCGTTGCAAAGCAAATGAATTTTTTGCTGAGAAGCTTCTCATGGCAGAAATACACCCGGAGAGTTTGCCAAACTACTGCCGAGGGGCGACCGCGTTTAGAAAAATCGTTTTTCTAAATAATTTTTGATGTTACTTTTGCCGGGCATCGAACCGCCACGACTTGGTGTAGAAGGCCGAACCACTACACCACGGCGGCCGCCACAACCAATATAATTAATTAAAGTATCTCATCTGATTTTGGAGATATCTTCTAAAATGTGATATGAAAAACAGAAGGGTGGGATGTCGAGTAAGTCTAATTTTGGGAGGGATAACATCTGTCGGGTCTGCTAGCATACAAAAAAAATCTGGAAACCCAGAACGGTATCTCTAATACCTAGGCTCCAAACCATACTTGCATACGAGGCATAGGCGACGACTAACGAGGTCGTCATTAGAAGCAGATGATCTCATGACATGCTGCCCTATCGAAGAGGCATTTTATTTCCGCCAGAAGCTGGTTTGCAGTCGTACTGCACGTTAAACAGAAACGACATATTTCCGGCAAAAACCTTTAAGCCCAAAAAATATCTTATGTCTACAGTAAGTAGCCTCTTTGATAACTTAGTCCATTTCTTCATATTTACTTTGGCCAAACATAGCAACACAGAAAATAATCAATAGAGAACAACAACAACGCAAAAGCGGAACAAACAAATAAGTAAGCAATGTATTGCTACTGGCATACGCCACACATTAACCAACCAACCCCTCGGTAGACCGCGTCGTGCACCTACCAACATTTCTCACCCAACCAAAGTCGGTTAGGCAAACAAACAAGCTTATTTTATGGTTTTTTTCATTTGTGCGTAGCACAATTATTCTAGGAAATTTGGGGAAACGGAAAATTACGCGTTAGTCGCAACTGCTTTGGTGCATGTGTAGTGATTGCTTCCATTTTTGCACGGGTGCGAAGTTACAGGGGCAGGTTATTGATTTATGATACTTTCGTACTTAACCTTACAATTTCCAATTTTGATATAAACCATGTTTGAACTATCGAAGACATTGAATTAAAATTGGCAATGTTGATTTAAAAATGCATTTTTAATTCAAAGTTGCAGCGATCTTAATTCAAGGTTGTGCAATTTTGATTGACCATCAAACAATCTTAGATCAAGTATTATGCGCTTGATTTAATAATTCTACTTTTCCAAAGGAACCCCTTAAAACACGAGTGATGTAAGTTCACTTTTCTTGATCTGAGATTTTAAAGGTTTTGTGTTGGTTCCATAAGTTAGTGCTGCTATTTTTTCGGTTGATATGGGAGCTTTGGACTAAGTGGGCAGCTCAGAAGTAAAGTCCTCTCTCGACTTAAAAATATTAGGCTCCATCACTCTCTCATCATACCTTTTCTGAAGTATGGCTCGAAATCATGAACAAGAAAAGTGCTCCGTAAGATTTATGATCCTCCACATGATGGCCATGTAATATCCATTGGTGCTAAAATTCGAAACAGAAATGTCTAGAACTCACATAAAAATTCAATTACTTTTCGTCTTTTACTAGTAAAAATCCATTGTGATGGAGCATCCACAGTACATAAAAACCCCACCACTAAATCCGCCGTTGAACACTGACATGGACTGCCTTCGCCCTTTCACCACTTTGCTGCCTTGGCGCTTTACACATTTTATTTACAAAATTTACGCAACAGAATTACTTTGAAATAACTACAGATGGCCTTAGACTGGCCAGAATCAAAGATTGCGCCGAACTCAGGAATAACCAAAGACGCAATTGTAGATTTTCTAATGAAGAAAATTTATAGTAGATATGAAGCAGATGGAGTAAGATTCATTATAAGCAAGCATGTGTGTTGATGTAAATATTTATGACCAGAAAGCGCATGGACCCACAAGGGTGGTCCATATAGTGGTAGTCAGGTACGGTTGTCGTCTCATCATTTCTTACGAAGCTGTGAAAAGCTGATAAGCTTATCGGTTCAGCCCTTCGAATCGAATTTAGGGCGGGCTATTGTCATGATGTGCTAGAGCTCTTGGAAAAAATTACTTCTTCTTCGGCAGTCATCGGTTTTAGATAAATCCTTCGGAAAGCTTTACAGCTGAGCATGAAGTGCTCTTATCATTCCATCTCGCCATCCAGTCAAAATTTGTCCCTCAGAAGCGGTTTTTCTCCGTTTTACTTGGGGTGACGCTCATCTAGTCACAATTCCTGGGTATCTTTACAGATCATCCACGAGGGGATTTCGAAACTTCCGTCTGACCAGGATTGACAGTATCGTTTTCGGGGTTTTTTTTTTTATCTTATTGGGACTCTTTTGGAATTGTTCATTGTATTCTTCGATATCATTTCCGTCAAGATCATATCTTGACTTTTTTGGTATGGTGTTTGGTTCAATTTGGCCTTTTCCAGAGCCATTAAGGGTTCCTTTTTTTGGGACTTTTTAGCATCATTTCGGGCCTTTTCGGGTTGGAAGGCTATCGAACAAAAAGGGACCGAAAAAGGTCGTAATGACTTAGCTTTATTCGGAAACATGTACGGACCTCTTTGCATCCATTTGGGATTATTGGAGTAATTTTTTGGGATTTTTTTTTTTGATAATTTCGAAATTGTTGTCGAAACTTTTTGGGGATAACTTCGGTTCTTTTTGGCATCATATTAAGGGACTCTTCCGGTATCCTTTTGGAACTGACTTATTTCCTTTTTCGAAACTGTTTAAGAAATCTTTTTGGGATCATTTCGACACTTTTTCTGGTTTGCAGGGATATGTGAACCAAAAATATCTTACGGGACTACTCTGTCTTATCAGGCCCTTACATCTTTATGGGATCCTTTTGGAAATATTTCTTTAATTTATTGGCATTTAACGTCATCATGTTCCGGGTCTATTTTGGGATCATATTTGGATTTACTTCCAACTTTTCCAGGATCATTTCGAAATTGTTTTCTTGTATTTTTTTGGGATCATATCGGGATTGTTTTGGGACTTTTTCGTTATTATTTCGGAACATTTTCGGGATCATTTCGGAAATATTTATGGGCCTTGTTCGGTGTCGTTTTGGGCCTTTTTTCGGAATTGCTACAGGTTGTAAACATATCGACCGAATTGTGAACCAAAAGAGATCTTTTGTCAGTATTTCGAGACTTTTTGGGATAATTATCGCGGTCAGTTCGAAACTTTTTCAGGAAAATTTCACGATGGTTTTCGGCATTTTTTCAGAATCATTTCGGGACATATTAGACTTTGAAAAAAAAACGACTCTCGAGGAATTCTACAACGCAATCAGGCGTTCCAATAAAGGAAGTGAGAGATTGATTGGAGATACTCTGACCCAGAATACATTTACTTTCCCCAGAATTTCCAGCAGTCTCAAGCACAACTGAAACACCTCTTCAAGTGCACTTTCTACTGAGTCTACAGATAATTATTAAGTTAAGGCTTTCCTAGTATTTACGTAGTGATTATTGAGAATTAATTACTTATCGCTAGTAAGCCGTTTGTGAAATTTCCACCATAAATTGTATTGACTTCCCGTTACAACAAGTAAGACTATTTAGACACACTTAAAGCTGTTTTGTTTACTTGGGTATTTGAGGCACTTTTAGTAAAAACTAAGTAAGTCGACTTTTTGAAAAAAAATTGATGTTAATATTAGGAAAATATTTCCGATAGGAAACTTGTTTTGTTAATTTTATTTATACGATTTAAAAACTTAGTACGATTTTTTGTACAAATACATAATGTTGACTTTATTTACATTTGAGTGTGCACAATACTCGATTTGACTTGTTTATGGTTTAAGGCCCAATGACCAGGAAGCAGTTTCTGGGTATCCAGGGGATATTCTGCAAATATATCTGGTGAACCGAATCCAGTAAACTTGTTAGCCCAGGTAAAATGCAAACTGGTTACCTTATCGATAAGGTACAAAATTCAAAAATCCGGGCTACCTTCATTTGTAGAGGTATTTCTAACACTCTCTCACAGGGTTAAATACCTCGGGATGATTCTTGTCACTTAGCTGTCATAAGAACGCAATGTAGAGGAGGGAGTTAGAAAAATTCCGACCATTTTAGCGTATTTCAGGAGAATCCCGATGTCATTAACGACATTATCACTGCCACAGAGGTCAAGGAAGCCATCAGACAGGCTAAGCTCTCAAAATCCATCGGCCCCGACGGCATTGCCATGAAGATGCTGAAACATCTAGGCCAGGAGGGACACAAATACTTAGCGGCTCTATTCAGTCTTTCACTGAACACTTTCGTCATTCCTGAAATATGGAAAAAGGCGAGAGTGGTTCCACTACTAAAACCTAGAAAGCCGGCAAACATAGGCGATTCATATCGCCCTATATCACTTTTGTCGCCGGTAGTGAAGACGCTAGAGTCCATTTTGCTCCCGTATTATACTGCAAATCTGCACCTGGCTAGTCATCAACATGGCTTCCGTAAGCTTCACAGCACCACCACCGCACTCAATGCCATTACAACGCAAATAAATAGCGGCCTAAATCAAAACCAACCAAATCACAGGACTGTGTTAGTGGCACTTGACCTGTCGAAAACTTTTAACACAGTCAACCATGCCACTCTCATACAAGATCTGTTGGAAACACAGATACCTGATGGGTTAAAGAGATGGAACCCTAATTCTTTGAATGGACGGCAGGCGTCGGTCAACTTTAGAAACGCGACATCAAAACCTAGACGTATTAGACAGGGGGTGCCACAGGGTGGTGTCCTATCCCCGACACTGTTTAACTTCTATCTATCGAAGATGCCCCAACCACCAGAGGGCGTCACCGTCGTTTCATATGCCGATGACTGTACAATAATGGCGACGGGGAAGGGCCGCTATACTTATGAACTCCGTCCGAAAATCAACGGTTACCTCTGCGACCTTTCCAGGTTTTTCACTGAGCGAGATCTGACGATATCTCCTACTAAATCCACGGCGACGCTTTTCACGACATGGACGCACCAGGTGAGAATGAATTAGACATTTTCGTTGATGGCACTAAGCTACCAACTGTCAGCCACCCAAAGTTAATAGGGGTGACACTGGATAATACTTTCTCATCTGCTGGTCATGTGTCTGCAATGGTCTCAAAGGTACGTGGTCGCAACAAGATCCTCAAGTCACTTGCCGGCAGTACTTGGGGAAAGGAAAAAGAAACGTTGCTGACTACATATAAGGCCATTGTCCGACCAGTCTTTGACTATGCTGCACCCATATGGTCGCCTAATGTGCATAACACCAACTGAACGAAGTTACAAGTCTGCCACAATACTGCCATCAGAACTGCTACGGGATGTCTCCTCATGTCTTCCGAGTCTCACCTCCATCAGGAGGCAAAACTGCTCAATGTAAAAGAGCACGCCGAAATGCTGAGCAGGCAATTCCTTCTGCACATCCAAACCGTAATCTTTTGGACTCAGATCCGCCCCCGAGAGACATAAGGAAACATCTCCATAAGCATTATGATGAGATCCGGCATCATATTACCTTGTCGTTTGATCTGCAGAATCATAAGCGGGCTCTAAACGACATCCACACCGAGTCGGTAGACACTTTTGTCAGATTTCTACCTGTGAATCCTGTGCTGAACAGTCCTCCACCGGATATTGCTGAAGAAGAACGCACCTTACCAAGGGAGACAAGAGTTACCTTGGCACAGCTTAGGACTGGATACAGTGTAAGGTTAAACTCCTACTTATCCAGACTGAATGATACAATCTCAAACACATGCCCTGCATGTGGTAGGACCCCCTATGATACTCTACATCTCTTCAATTGTTCATCTGAACCTACTCTTCTAACCCCTCTGTACCTCTGGACAAACCCTGTTGAAACTGCACGTTTCCTTGGCCTCCCCTTAGAAGAGCTTGATGAAGATCTTCGGAATGATCATATACTCTAGACAGGGCAATGCATTGTTAACAAGAAAAACAACAACACCATGGGAGTTCCATCGGTTCCTGGATACAGGTGAATTTTGGACCAACTAAGCAATCGCCGGGTAGCACCTTTTTGACAGGTGTCGAGATCCTGGCAACTTTGTATAAGTGTTGATGGTAGTTGAAGCGATTCGGCTAGATATTTGGGATAATCCCTGCTGTGTGTGCTGCATGTGGGATGGCAGGGTAGAATCAACCAGTCAATTCAAGTTCAGCTGACCAGATTTGCAAGCAAAAGACGTTAATATCTTGAAGTGGATATTTTGAATCTCTGAAAGTTATATCGAGACACCGCCTACTTTAAGGAGTCGTCTGCCAAGGATATTGATGCAACATCTTTCAGCACAACGAAATAAAAACTCATTCGATCAACTATAGGATATCCTTATCACCACCTTCGCAATGAGAAAGGAGCCGAAAGATACACAGTTCACCAAACTGAACTTGTACCACTGAGCTTCATCTTTTCGAACTTTCAATTTCCGCGCGCCAAGCACAGTCTTCCCATTAACTTAACTTTAAATGTCAACACTGCGGTCAATGCACACGCAATTACAAAGTTTGCACATATTCGCCCAAGACTTGGTCCAGCAAATGTCAAGAAACTATCCAATAAACAAACAAAGCGAGGGCAGCTGGATTTGCACGAATCTTACATAAATAGTTTGTGCTCTTGAAAGGTGCGAATTGTGTGTGAATGTCAAGCACATATGTACATTGAACTGTGGGTTCAAGAGGAAGCTCTTACTATGGTACATGTGCTTATAGGGCATTGAAACTAGATGTATACTTTTGTGTTTTTATTCTTCCATGCCAGTGCTGGGACTTAAAAATAGTACGGAACTTGTATATATTTATCATGCGACTCAATGCACATTAGCGGGTGTTTGATTTGAATGCAGAGCCCTTTTTGTTGAGCTAAATAGCAAGTCTCTTGAAATGTTCGTTGCAAAGGTAATTGCATAACGTACCGAGTCCTTATCCGCCAAAAGCCACAACACTTTCCAAAACCTTCGGGGTAACCCTCTGTGCCGCAAATCTTCGCGAAAGGAAAAGAAAATCCCTTCATTTTCTTTTGAATTCAAAGTTGCTCGTTCTAATTAACTTGGTCAACCTGTTCTATTGTACACTTACTAATAACAGGCGATTGCAAAAAAAAATTCCAGAATGATCTCATACAATCACTCTGTATTATTCCACTTCTGAAATTTAGTAGGAACATGCTTTCAGCTGTAGGTAACAAAAGTAAATAGATATGGTAGACAAAAGTCAATACATTTCGCTTAATTAGATTTTACTGATTATACAGTTAATCACTGTTCCTTTAAAGTGACATGCTATCAATTAGTTAACTTACTGCTTTAGCTTGTGTGACAGCAAGTACTAGAGATGGCAGTCCCGAGCCCAAAATATATACCTATGCTGTATAAAACGATTAAATGTCAAGAAAAAAAGGTTTGGGAATTTTGCTTCACTGATGAAGACATCCGCGTTCAAATTTCCTTATATTTTTGATGTTTCATACAGGAAGTTTTCTTGATCAATAAATTCGGTTCTTTTTCATGAGTGAAAAGGAAATATACTGTAATCAGCACTCATTTAGATACGAGTATATATGTATGCATGAGTGAAAGATAATGGAATTTCTTCACATAAATAGCCATAAAACCATAAGTAAATTTAATGAGGGGCATTTTTTAATGAAAGCAGAATTTATTGCAAAAATTAAATAACGACAATAAATAGGAAAATTTCCGGCATAAGCTATGCGGAAGAGAACGTCAACAATCGAAGAGTTTTTGGGAGATTTATCTCCAGGAAGTGCGAAGCATGTAGAAGTACTACTTTTTTTTTTCAGTGGTGCCACTGGCACCGTTACTCCTCCTCCTCGAACGCTTTAGAGGGCTTCATGAAGGCTATCAGGTCCGTGGTGTCTTGGTCCACAAACTAGCGTAGACTGTTCTAGCTCTACTTTATGCCGGGCGTTCCACCGTTTTCCCTCTTTGCCATCTTTACAACTCCCAATAAGTCAGTACCCGGTTAGTAGCTTATTAATTTGGTTTTTTCCACCCTTATTTTGTGATCCCACTCTGACGGTTTTCCTATCGACACCCGAATTCGGCAGCAGAGCGGAGAGTGCATGAGATGAAAACAATAGGTAGAGGATGACTTGATTTCCCTTGGTGTTTCCAATTGGCGTCGGTCGTCGCTGAAATGAAATGACTGGCGTGCTTTGACGCGCTACGTCTAAAATGCCTATAGGCGGTTAGGCACAAATAAATTATGAACAGGCAATGGCCTGTTTTTCGGTTTGGTTGACTTTCTGATGGCTTGATTGCGGACTGAAGGGCAAGACCAAATATTAGATCGGTCAAACCACGCCCATGACTGTCAGTATGAAGTAATGTTGGTAAAAATAGTTTCTACCTACATTTTCCTGCAATTTCCATATCAAGGCTTTTGTTCTGTTTGGGACCAATGTGGACTGGGGGGTTATCATGTAAGCCTATCCGAAAGAAATTTATTTCGAATTTGAAAACAAAATTATGTGATTTAACAGCTTTCGAATCGCATTTCCTTTCGGATCGGCTTACATTATAAGGCCCCTGGTAGCTATAATCATAAAAAATACCAAGTTTCAAGCGTTTTTGTTAATATTCGTTGATGTATGTATGTACATATTTATTTGTTGCATTTTCACGTTTTCCCCGTCTCCTTACACTGCAATATTATTAATTTGCGTTATAAAGTGTTTGTAAATTTTAAAAATTATCATTTTATCCATTTTCTTTCAGTTTTTCTATTTGGTAAATACATACATACTTAAAATGTAAATGTATTAAACGCTATTAAAAATATTCCTACATATGTCTATATTAAATATTTAAAACTAACATTATTTCAATTTAGTTTTTGTTTTGAACAACTGAAAAATACTATTGCTAACATTTCCTTTTTCGTATAGGAAAACAATTAAATAATTTACAAGACAAGCCAGGTTGCAGTGGTGTGTATGAAATTGCTAGAGAGAGCATGAGCGAGCTTAAGACGGAGTTCAGTCTATCCACTTTGGAGTTGAAGGTATTCTAGACTTCACCACGGTTTAAGTCTATAACGCCTAAAATGCCCATATGGCTGGCCCTGGAGGTCTACATTTAGTGAGTTACCAACTTGTTAGCGTGTATGCAACTACCCTTGAGTAACCACAATTATTGTATTACCCGTCATATTACCATCCATGCAACCAGAACCATCTAAACTGCCACCTGCCGAGCCATCAACGCCACCACCACTACCCCCACCGCCATCATCACCATTGTCCAGGATAACATGCGCATCTGATTGCACATGGGCATGCAACATCTCAACATCATCAAAGTGCGCACCACATTCACCGCATTTGTAGCGTGGCTGCACATTCGAATGCTTATTTTCGACATGCGTGCGGCATGTTGAAGGCATTGAAAAAGTTTTACGGCAATTTTGTGCACCGCATGCATACGAACGCAACTGATGTGTCTGACGATGACGATAGAGTATCGCTTTTGATTTAAAACTTTTATTACAAATATTACAAGTGGGTTCACGCGCTGCCGATTGATGCGTTTTCATGTGCATTTTCAACATGCCCGGTCCCTTGAAGCTTTTGCCACAAATTTCACATTGTGGTTGCTTTTTACAATTGGCGCGTATCCAATTTGAATGTTGATGCATATGATTTTGTAATGCCTTAAATTGTTTAAATTCGTGACGACACAAATTACAAACATGACGTCCCGAGCTGAGCACACTGGTTTGTTGACTTATAAATTCTGCAATAAATTTCGGATCAATATCGGTATCATCACCCACACCCGCTGTCGCTATGGAGGAAGCGGTCGCGACAAGTTGGCGTGAATTGTTTACTGTCTTGGATGTGTTGGTTTTACGTTGCCGTTTAGGTGTTGATGTCGTTTGACTGGCCACAGAGGGCGCACTGCGTTGTTGTACACCACCACCGCCAGCACCAGCAGTTGTAACAGCACTTGCGCTGCTATTGATTGCTTGTTGGAAATCAACAATGGAGTTGTGCCTATTCGCTGCCTGTATTATTTCCTTCACATTTGTCTCAACGAGCTCATCATCTGTGTTCACCTCCATTACAGTGTAATGCACGGGATCACCATTCTCATTAACCAATTGCTGTTGACTACCATCCTCACTTAAAAATTCCGGGCCATCACCTTCTATTACATGCATCACATCGTTACCATCATCATCCTCAAGCAACTCCTCCTCCTCCAAATGTATCTCTTCGATAATATCTTCATCATCAGGTAATTGATGTATATGATGTTGTTGGCTTGCGTCACCATCACAATCGCTCAATTGTTGATATTGTTGTTGTTGATGGTACTGATGCTGGTGCTGGCTATGTTGATGTTGTGAATGTCCACCATTGCTTGTTGTCACTGTTACATCTTCCAAGTACTCCAATTCTTGTGTTTCGCTTTGGGATAAATTATCATCATCCACAATTGTATGATGACTGGCCGATAGCAACTGCTGATCCGTCAATTGATCATCTTCTACTACAATTGTCTCACATATCTGATCTTGCTCATCGTCATCTTCGAATTCAACTTCATCACCATCGATCAGTTGATGTTCATCGGGTGTTATTAGACCATCATCTTCCATGAGTGTACCGTTGTTATCTTCTGATGTAGTCAGCAGTACTGTGCCGGCTGTGCGTTGTGGCATCAACTGTACCAATTGCAGTGTTTGCTGTCCATTTGGCTGTTGAATCAAGTGTAGCGTTTGTCCGCTGGATGTTTGTATCAGCTGATGTGGTGTAAATTGTGGTTGCGTTGTTACTGTGTTAGTGTTCGCGTTGTGGTTGGCAGCTGTTGTTGCTTGCATCGTTGTTGTGCCATTGCCGGTGTTGATGATTTGCGCTATCTGTGGCGGTCCAGAGTGTGTCACAATTTGTGCTGTGGTGATTATTTGCCCATTCGGAAGTACAATTTGTTGTGGCAAGGCGGCTGTGGAGATTAATTGTTGTGGCTGAGGTGTGGTGTGTTGTTGTTGATGTGTTTGCGTATGCAACGTTTGTGTTGTTTGTGTGTGTAGTTGTTGTTGCTGTGTTACGTTGGTGGCCGATTGAAATTGGTGTGTACGTGTTGAGCTGGTTGCATTTGGCAGCGTGGTCTGTTGTGAGACCAGCTCAATAGTTTGTTGTTGGTGCTGGTGTGATGCACTTTGTTGTTGCTGCTTCTGTTGGACCTTTTTCGTTTGACGCTGTGCTTTGCGTGCTGTGTTGGCTGCTTTTCGTTTTGCCTGCTGTTGCTGTTGTAGTTGCAGCTGCAACTGTTGTTGCTGCTGCTGTTGTTGTAATTGCTGTTGCTGCTGCTGTTGTTCCCTCTGTTGCTGTTGCAGCTGTTGCTGCTGTTCCCTCTGCTGTTGCTGTTCTCTCTGCTGTTGTTCCCTCTGCTGTTGCTGTTCTCTCTGTTGTTGTTCCCTCTGCTGCTGCTGCTGCTGTTGTTGCAAGATCAGCTGCTGTTGAAGCTGTAATTGATTTTGTTGTTGCTGCTGCGTCTGCAATTGAAATTGCGTTTGCGGTTGTATTAATTGCAATTTAGGCGGTTTGCTTTGTTTGACAACTTTTGTTGGTGCTGGCGGCGCTTCCAGTTTCAACTCGTTTGTATCTTCTATAACCACACGTACCGTTAAACTTTTGATATATTCTCGCAATTCCTTATCGCTGCGTTCCACTTGCTTCTTGAAGGCATGACAACGCGACACGGCATGCACACATTGTATACAAATTTTATCCGGCCAACCTTCAGTGTTTTCAATATTGACTGCTGCGCACTCCATTAACATTTCGGCGACTTTTTCACTAAATAACGGACGCATATCTTTGCGTTCTGCTATGCAAACTCGACAGATTTTATCCAATTCTAGCACCTTTTTTCGTTCCATTTTTGTACGTGGTTTGTTGAGGTTTCGCTACCTCTGTTAAGTAGGTTTTTGTAGACTCTTAATAGATGCAACTAAAATGAAAAGTGTTCAAATAAGTAAGTATTGCAACGTTTTTTTAAATAATTAAAAGTATGGAATGTGCAAGAAAATTTGGATGCAACCTATGGTTGACTAAAAGCGTTGACTTGGAAAACAAATGAAGCACAACTTTGAGTCGGTCACAACAAACTAGTAGACAGGTAATCTGTCCCGCAAGTATTAGGACGGTTAATCCTCCTCACTTCAGCTATCACTCTGGCCTAACTTTGAGAGACAATTATATTAGTTTCACTACTAACCAAGTGATGATAGGATTGGATGCCGTTAAGCGACACACTAGTGTAAAACTATAAGGCCCATTTCGGTACCAAAAAATTCCGTTTAAACCCGCTCATCGGACCATCCGGAAAGTCTAATGAAGCACATTAGATCCGTAAAATCAGTTCTTGCCAGCTAACCAACGTAGTCTAAGGGAAATGCGTTGCATTGGTATCTTATTCTGCTAAGAGCCGGTCAATAACGAGAGGAATTGCTCCATCGACTGCTCCATCTCATCGTCCCTACAGTAGCTTCGGAACAGAACTAAACTTCGCCTGGAAAATACGGCAGTGATCTGGCAGAAAAACTGTAGCAGGTCTGTTGGTGTTTTCCCTTCAAGACACGGATGATATTGCTAGTACAAATCGAATGGCAAATTCGTTTTACGACCAGAACGGCGTTCAGCATCACCTTTCAGATGACTACTGAGGGTCAGTTATGTTGTTGGGCTGCCAGACTGTAACTCCGTACGTGAGGCGTTCAATAGCCTCAGATTTTCATGGGTTTGCAGGTCGGCATTTTTCTTCCTGAATACAATGGCCAGTTTGTTGTTGTTGTATTAAACGTGTTGTAGTATTAACTATGGGTAGCCCTACTTAAAGGTGAACTTTTCCTTAACCTAAATTGTCACCAATGTCTTCTAACGGAAGTCCAGGAAAACGAACACTTTCAAAGGGGTTGGAAAATTGTGATATTGGTGCTAGAAGAGTAGGCTCCGAGCAGGTGAATTAAAGATTGGCGTCGTGTGAGGACGAGAAGCATGCCGGACATTAATTTGGCAAGTCGGGGTTAGTAATATTTTAACCTGTTACAATATTCATAACATATAAAGTTAAGCTAGCGTGACCCTTGTCCTAGACGTTCCTCTTTAGCAACAAAGGGTGCTGGTATTTGCAATGTGGCTTTCCCAGGACCGGACTCGGCAAAGGAGCCTGCCAATACCGAGTGGTTGTGTTTGAGTCTGGGAACCTTTGGAGAAAAACGGCGATTTTACTAGATGCCGCATCTGCTAGAAGGCGACGCTAACTCAAGCAGTTGTCTGTTGCCGTGGGCCACGTCAAGAAACCTTTATACATCTACTGACTAATGCCCTGCAAAAATCCTTGGAATATGTGTTCCAATTTGTTGATATTGGATTTCCCCAATAGTACTCATTTGTATATCTCATCGGACCACCTTCAGCTTTTTGAAAGCCGATCATTGCTCGTGGCTTATCGACGAAAATCCCGATACTATCACTCTGACAGTATATACTTCAAAGAGTAATAACATTGGAGTAGATTGCAAGTTGCTCTGAAAGTAGATACTCCAAGGAGTAAAAACATCGGAGTACATTGCAAAGTACTCTGACTGGAAGTACTCCATGGAGTAGCAGAAACAAAGCGAAGGTTAGAGTAGATGGTCCAGTCCTAGGATATCGCAATGTTAAATGGAGCACAATTTGTATATGAAAAAGGATTACATTTGGAGTACTCTTTGGATATGAAATAGAGTAGGAACTATCCATTTTTGCAGGGTGATGACTTCGGTAAATGCAAATGTTCACTGGGTAGGACCAATCAGGCTATCAGCATGTTGTCGGGCACATGTTTATCGTCATGTTCTGGAACATTGTTGAGATAGGCACGGGAAACAATTCGAGTCACAACCAAAATGTTAACACATTTGATATGCTCGTCAATAACTTCCTTCACATAATATATTAAAGTGTACATTCTTGTGAAGAAATCAAGTCCAATTGATAAACAATGCACCTTTAAGAAAAAGATAAATAAAAAATTAAACACAAACAAAAATATGGCAAGAAAAATCAGGCGAGCGGGTGCACACTACATGCAGTGAAGAAAAAAAAATTTCAAAAAAGATGAAAACTATCGACGCGGCAGCTGCTTTTTCGCAAACACACGACACTTGCAAAAACGAGATAGCCAATGCCGCAGACATTACGAGTGACTGAAAAGGAAAAATTAACTGCTTCGACAAGACAAGACTCGTTTTTACTCTATCGCAAACCAATTGTCAAGAAAAAAAAAAGGATGCTATTTTTATAACACTGAAATGCAACCAATTTGATTACACCAACAAAAACGCATTTATGTACGGGCTAAGCTAATTATTTTAGCTGTTTTTTGTCCCATTTTAAAAAGTGAAAATCACTTTTTCTTGCACTTTCCAAATTACTTTTGCTTGTTTTAAGCAAAGCACCCAATTTACCTGTTTTACTCGTTCCTCGCAGCTCCGCACAATTCGTTGTTCAAGTCATCAGTAAATTCCGAATATTAATGTCACTTTTATCGCCAAATTTGCTTATTTGCTGACGATGAATTTTACTGATTGGACACTTTTTTTTCAATGTCCCATTTGAGCAATTCAAAGAAAAATTGTTTAATTGAAATTGCAACCGCCAAGTATTAATTTAACAATATAAACAGTTTTAAAAATATTTGAACAAATTAAGGAAACGAAATAACTAGATTTTCTGTCGTGTGAAAATTTTATGTTGAATATATAGCTGGAATTTCCTTTTTGTACAGCGCTCGCTTGCGTGAAATATACGTCCTTTTGTCTTCTTCTGTCGTCGGCAAATCACAATGGCCGCCGCTTGAATTTGCTGTATAGGCGATGGGTTCGTTTCGTTTCGTTCGTGCTATGTTTGCTTCGTTGAAAAAAGACGATTCGATGACAGTGACTAGGTTTTTTTCTTTTCACTAAACCGAGATGAGTATATAAATAAATACGGAATGCATGTGTTGTTAACGATATGTAAGAACGAAATGGTCTGATAGATTTTAATTTTGTTTGCTCGCAGCCGATGTTGCCGTTTTGGCTACATTTTACCAAATTTATTTTAAAGCAATTTTGGTCACCTTTGTACCACTTTTTCTTTATTACGTATTATGCCTACAAAAGTCATTGGATTGTGTTCCAATTTTTTGATATTGGAGTACTCCAATAGTAATCCTTTGTATACCTCTTCGGGACCACCTTCAGCTTTTTGAAAGCCGATCATTGCTCGAGCCTTATCGACGAAAATCACGCCACTATCACTCTGACAGTATATACTCCAAGGAATAACAACACTCCAATGTTACATTGCAAATTACTCTGACTGTAGGTACTCCCTAAAGTAGCGAAGGTTGGAGTAGGTGGTCCAGTCCTAGGACATCGCAATGTTAATTGGAGCACAATTTTTATATGAAAAATGATTATATTTGGAGTACTCTGATGCTCCAATAGGAGTACTCTTTGGATAGGAAATAGAGTACTCTCGATTTATGCAGTTTACCCGCTGCAATTAAATAATTCTGAAAATATTTAGGGATAACGAAAAAAGGGGCGTGGCTTCTCCCATACGAAGGAAATATTTCATAGTCCATATCTCTGGAAGTATTTAGGTTAGACCACTAAAACTTGGTGAGGGGTTATATGTGATCAATCCCTACCACTTCCAAAAAATCATCAGGAAAATGGGGGCGTGGCACATCCCATACGAATAAAATATTTCATCTATCTTCTTTTTCTACATCTATACTATATATATAAAATTTTGTAAAAACTAAACAGCCGATTCTCTGGCCCGATTTTTTTAATTTAAATTTTAAAATATAATCCGGCCACAATAGGACACAAGACACTTTTATAAATAAAACCATGCTAGCATGCATACAGGACCTGTCAGTTTTTTCATTTTGCCATTCAGAAGCTGATGGTAGGAATAGGGATGGAGATGGATATAGGGATCGGGTTGGAGAAACATGCAGGGAAATAAATTTATGGCAAGGCAACGTCTGCCGAGTCAGCTAGTAATTAGTTAATAAAAGTCACTATAACCTTTCACTTTGAAAATGTTCTCTCTTTGTTTCTACTTCAACTTAAAAATTTTTCTATACTCATAAAACCAGTTTCGCGGCTGCATTATACCAAAATATAATTCTGGAACTAATGTCGCAGGATGCTTCAATTTCAAGCAATTTTACTAACACGCTATAGATTTAAAATCGCAAAACAAACAAAAACAGATGAAGAAACTGAGTTTATTCAAATATTCCTAAAATAAATCTAAGTGGCTACATTTTCTCTGCTATTGTTACTAATTTTCTGTTTTCTTTTTTCATTTAATAAACAAGTAATTTGCCTCATGGCAACTTTATCCAACAGGGATCGTGTCGTAGTTTTTGTCGATAAAGTACGAGCACTGATCCGCTTCCAAAACGCTGAAAATTGCCCGCTGAGGTATACAAAGGATTACGGTGCAAATATAAAATATCGCAACCTCTGGAATGAAAAAACCAAATATTGGGATCGATAGGTATTTTTGTGCCGAACATAGGGGCACACAGCAACAAAAGTTATTAAAGGTCAAAGTTCGTTGGAAGCATTTCTTAAAATAAAAATCTCTCAAAAACCGTTGAACTAATTTTCAATTTTGTACTGCATTGTATAGGTAATTGAATAACCTTTCATTTGAGGTAACATTGCTTAGATGCAAAACCGCGTCTGTGCAAAATTCAAAACACTTTAAATCAAAACCAACCCGGCTACGCGACCACAGTTATTCTGTACACAACACCTTACTGCATAGTGGGCGTTCGGCCGCGCTTATAAAAAATAACCCAGGGCTGCCCCAAGGCATACTGGTCATAAGATGCGACTAATATGCACATAGGTAATGACGTGCTAACTCGATGGTCAGGGGCGCAGCCAGAAGAAAATGTTTGGGGTGCTTTTTAATTTCTTTCTTTTTAATATTTTCCTAGCACAACTATTTACAAAATTATTTTATAGCGCCAGTCAGGAGTAGCGTAAAGAAAGCAGTTCAAAAAGATAATTATACATTAGAGTGGGCCAAAAATTTAAAATTTCGTTTTTTTTTTTTAAATTATATTGATTTTCTTTTTTAAAAAGGTGAAAAAAATTACTGTAATTTTTTCAGATTTTTAAATTAAATCACTGACCTTCACATAATAATATTGGACTTTTTTACACGGTTAGGGCCGAACCTCGGGCTCGTGCCTTATCGACTAAAATCACAACACTATCGCTCTGGCAGTATATACTCCAAGGAGTAACAACATTGGAGTACATTGCAAAGTACTTTGACTGTAGGTACTCCATGGAGTAGCAGAAACAAAGCGAAGGTTGGAGTAGGTGGTCCAGTCCTAGGACATCGCAATGTTTATTGGAGCACAATTTTTATATGAAAAAGGATTACATTTGGAGTACTGTGATGCTCCAATTGGAGTACTCTTTGGATAGGAAATAGAGTACTCTCGATTTTTGCAGGGTTATGGTTTCTCCTTTTACGAAATGTGCACTATTAGTGATTTTAACCTTTCGTAAAAGGGAAAAATCCCTTCTATTATTTTATAATTTACGAAATTATGGTTTCTCCTTTTACGAAATGTGCACTATTAGTGATTTTAACCTTTCGTAAAAGGAAAAATTCCATGGTATTTATGTGCAGAACACCTTTCGAAACCACTTTTAGCCCCACAAGGAAGTACCGGAGCGTACCGGGTTCATTTAAGCCCAAGGACTGTCAATTACGAAATCACTCCCCAAAACCGCAATTTTTAGTTCTCGCGGTTGCGGTATTCTGCATTTATGCCAAAAGACAACCACTTACCTGTAAATATATCTGGCAACGCCACAAACTTTGGAATCTCAAATCACACATCCATATTTGGATGCAACTCTGTGCACACGAGGAAACCACTATACACACTCAACCGCGCGTTATTAAAGTGTATTCTTGCTTTATCTATTTCATTCACTCGCACTATTGGCCAACAACTATAAATTGTGTTGATTGATTTTCTGCAGCGTTAATAAAAAAAATACAAGTACTGCTTTATAGGATTTACTGACTTTTATCACTGCGAAATTGCAAGTTGATTTTTTTTTGTTTGTTCATGCCAAATTATCTACACCAAATATCATATTAAAAGAATTTTGCTTTTAGTATTTTTCTAGCGTGTTTGGGAATGCAATTTTTTGCGCGGTATTCGCAAAATATTAGATTTGCATTATTTTTTACAGTTCAACCGAGAGAGAATTCACATCGATGCTGAAGAAATCCGACACGAAACTGAATTGGTCTGACAATGAGAAGAGCAGTACAGAATAAGAATGGTGGAAGTAGATGGGGGTGGCGCGCTTCCGTTTGGCTTAATTCTTATAAGATTTGTAGAAACGACTATTCTAGTCGAGGAATTTGAGAATATTTTCGATTCGCGTTTTTCAATATTTGGCTCATCCAGATTTCCATTTTCTATATGGAATTTCCTTTTTGCACAGAGCTAGCTTGCGTTGAATACACTTCCTTTTGTCCTTTTCTGTCGTCGGCAAATCACAATGGCCGCCGGCGTGAGTTCTTATCAATATGTTAGAACGAGATGGCCTAGATAGCTTTTAATTTTGTTTGCTTGCAGCCGGTGTTGCCGTTTTGTCTACATTTTATGAAATTTATAGTACATTTATACTGCACCAAATTTGGCGAATTTGAATGACTCATTTCGAACCTATTTACACTGGCAAATTTGCATTTGGCTTCACTTTCACTGCAAGAATCTTCTACCAGGACAAAAGGCCACCTTAAGAAAATGCACTACCGTGATGTTTTAAACACCTGTAGAGTAATAATAAATGAAGAGTCAAGAAGGCTTCTGCCTTTTCTTAGTAGAATTGGTCCATTTTCTTAAAAAAAACTAGTTGAAACTGTTATTTACAGCTGTTCATAATGCAAAAGTTATCACACGTTAATTACCCATTAACGTTCTTGCTGTCCTAGGACTGCACCACCTACTCCAAGTTTCGCTTTGTTTCTGCTACCCATTAAGGTTCTTGCTGGGTTGCTATTTTGAGGAACTGTGGATTGTATTGTTCGGCGAATGAGGCCAAATTTTGCTGAGCTGTAGAGGTGCGTGTCGGTGCTGACCTGTCTGCTTCTTCTTCTTCCTCGGGTACCTCCTCTGCCCTTGATTTTATGGATCTACCACCTTCAAGGCACGGTAGCGATCTGCAATGTTCTTTCCATATCCATATCCATTCGAAGTAGATAATCTGGGTGGTCGAGCCATTTTTTCATTGTTGTTTCTTTGAACCGGCCGCTTTAATGGGGTTTCGTGTTCAATATACTCGCTGTTTAGCTCATCAAAAAGTCTTAATCTTCTTGATGAACTCTTGAGTCGGATTCGCGCTATCTAATACTGTTTCTTCATTGCCTAGCAAGTTATTTTCATATAACATGCCAATCCCATCGGAGCTTAGAAATAATTGTTCATGCCGCAGTTTGAATCTCAAATCGTCTCTCATAAAACCATATGCCTTGGGCGAGATTTTGGGCTAATAAAATCTCTACAGGCAAATAATTACAATTTTTTCCTCTGCTGGTATAATCACTGCCTTTTTTTTTTCAAGTTTTAGAGTTCTTCTTTGAAAATAGAAATTTCTTTTCCAAGATTTTCGGGACAAAAATATGAAGCGGGAGGCCAGGGATTCAGGATTGCCCGGGCTCGGTGTCTTAGTACCGACAAAATCCACTGCCTTATAGCAATAGAGTTCCAGTTAGGACTGATTTTCACTTTGGGTAAGACTTTCAAATATTTCATGATTGACCTTATCACGTCATTTTCCACACAGGGAAAGAAAAAAAAAGAGTTAAAAGTAGGTGACATCTCCCAATCTTCGAGATTCATTTTTTGAATCACACATGGTTTTGTGAATTTATTAATATCTGCAGTAATACTAAATAGTTTTTATATAAGTAATAAACAATAATGGCTCCCTTCTCTAACCACCTTACTCAGAGCCAATCAAACTCATTATGCATCTCCTCTATCCTCTCTTATGCTGTAGTTGCAGCCAATTTGTAATGCTTCGTTTCTTCTTTCTTACTCCAAGCGCGCACCATGCCAATTATCACGAACAATAATACAGCCGCCACCACCAGCGAGCCCGCTACGAACCATGGATAAAATCCTGGATAAGGATGGCCATCGCTAGATGAGTCAGACCATTCTGCATCATCCCAATTCGGCGACTCTGTAACATTATCCCCATTCAACATTTCCAAGCGTTCGAACTTCTTACCCAAAGTGTGTTTAGTGATTGCGGTAAGATGAGAGGAGTCGGGTTTTTCATAAACAGGCTCAGCGCTCTCAATGCGCGTAAATGTGACCTCACCATGATGAACCTCATTACGGAAACGTTTAATGCCATAACCAAAGTATTCGAAAACATCAGCATTGAATTGTTGACGATGTTCAGCCCATTGACCTATGACCTCCACATTGACTGTGCTACGTGGATCCATAAAACGACCAAAAAGAGCTTTCTACAAATTAGAGGTAAGCTTTAGGCGCACATCACGCTAGCAAGCCATATATGTAACTTACCGTCGACACATCAACACCGCCCACACCTAAATCATTTAGTTCCAGCACTGCACCCGCATGTTCGAATAGTAACGGTAATCGATTCAAGTTTTGACTGTAGATGGTGCTGACATTTACGTGTACCTTCTCGACGTAACTGTACTTTATATTGCCATAGATCTGTTTCGGCTCACGATTGGGATTGTGGAGCGTTGTGCGATCTAGCAAAGTTTTATAGCTAGTCGTTACATTTACCCATGGTAAATAGGTTAGGTTGCGCAGTTCGTACATGAGCGGCTCTATTTCAATCAGAACATTAATGTTGGCGTCCTGTCCATACTGAAATGATATAGAGTTGAATTATTTTCGAACATATTTTTTTTCAATTCGAAGTAACACTCTTACAAAATTATCCTCGAAAATCATAACAACGCAAGCGAAGAGATCCGAGGTGATGTTCGTCACGAGATCGGTATGACTAAAGTGACAGAGTTCAGTTTTTTCGCGTTCCAAATCGGTTGCTTTCGCGATGTAACTCAGTTGCTAGAAGTGGAAAAATTAGTCACAGATTTTAGAGCTAGAAAGTAATGCTAACTAAGGCATCGAGTCTGAGGAATCGTGATCCCGACTCCCGGGCTCCTCGCCATTTTTTCGTCCCAAAGTTCCGAGACTATATTTATTCAAATCACGGATTTGAATATCTATAATCACACGAAACTGCTGCAACACGTGCATGTCAGGAGAGGTATTAAAAGCGTTTCGACTTCGATTTCAATAATCCAAAAGTTAATGTCAAAAAACCAATAATTTTAACGGGTCCGATTCCAAAATTGGGCCGTGACCCATATTATTATTTATGTGCAGAATACCTTTCTGAATGAAATGTCTCTTGTAAGAAATAAAAGAATCTTCGCTTTCGAATTGGGCATACCGAGGTCAAAACGCGCTCTTTGATACTACTCCCGATCTTTTCAGTGCAGTCAACTTAGTCTGTGGCTTAAAGTCGCACTGAAAACCCGAGTCTAAGTCTTATTACTCGGAAGGAGATCCCTAACGAGAGGCTTAAGAACTATGGCCGGTTTTTATTTACTCAT
Source organism: Campiglossa producta (assembly GCA_964058755.1). NCBI lineage: Eukaryota > Metazoa > Arthropoda > Insecta > Diptera > Tephritidae > Campiglossa > Campiglossa producta. The sequence goes on along the minus strand of CAXKVI010000004.1, from coordinate 20,252,181 downwards.
GTTTCGCGAATCAGCTATTACTTAGGAGCGGGAAACGCGATATAAATCACGAAATTTATCCGGATTCGGTAGATAACTTCGATAAATTTCATGTTTCTACCGAGTTTCCACTCCAGTGAAAAAGCCGATAGACCCCATAGATCAGCGACCTTTGAGATAGGATATGAATAAATCAGGGCTGCAAACCAGGTTTGAACCGAACCACTCCATTTTTTAGTCTTCGAACGAACCATGAACCAAACCGTTTGGGGGAGGTGAAATGAACTCCCTCCCCTCTTTGGGAACTTTTGTGAAGAGCTGGGCACGTCCTTGTTTGAGCTTATGCTTTACAAATACGTCAACCCTTTTAACTATGCAATCCTTCTTACCTCCTTCGGATTTAGTTCCTGCGCAAAACTTTCCAAAATCATATTGTATGGAACCCATGCCAGCAGTGGGTTCTTTCTGCCATCACAAATTTCCTTATGCGACCCTCGACCTGACAGCTCACCATTATGTAACTTGAAGAAATAGTAAACGTCCTTATATGATGTACCGTGATCTTTACACATTGTGTCCATGAAACTTTCCTGAAAAAAGAAGAAATTGATGAAAATACATAGATGAAATTTTAATAAATGTTGTGGCTAAAAAAAAGTAGGTACTAAAGTTAGCGTCGGCTTTTTGGCACAGTTTCCAACGGCCTATCTGTCAGAAAAGCCGACGCTAAATTTAGTGCCTATTTTATTTCGACTATGAATGACTAATGACTTGAAAAATCTATCAAAAATAAATGAAAACGACAAAAAATTATAAACCAAAAAGTTTCAATTTTAAACCGAAAAGTTTTAGTTTCAAAGAGAAAAGTTTTAATTTTGAACCGAAAAGTTGTAAAATAAAATAAAAATAAAAAAATGTGTCAGTATGCTGAATAATACTGAACTTAGCTATATAACCGATATATCGGTTAGAGTAAGATTAGAAAACTAGAACCCTTCTCTAATCTCTAAGCAACACCGGAGGAACACGATGCTCTGAAACGAAATGGGTCATATCTACCTAGGTTTCAAATCGACACCCAGACGATTTTTATGTAAAAACAACACTTTTTCTGGTTATTATTTTTCAACACTTTAGCTCATGTTAGTCTAACGTTACTTCATGTTAAATTAACATGTCTTCCCTATTAAATTAACATGTCTTCCCTATTAAATTAACATGTCTTCCCTTATAAATTAACATGACTTTAAAGGATGTTCTGCTGATAGGCAAGTTTTTAACTAACTCGATTACTTTATACCGTCAAAATCTGCAGCTTAAAACTTTGTGTTGAATTACAGCTGGGTATACAAATTTCTTAAGAGAGTGTAGAAATTTTTTCGTCATGTCATTACCCATGTTATGTTATGTTTTCCACGCGAAAAGTCATTTGTCTTTTTAACGATAAGCAAACTAATGTTATTTGACATTTTCATTGCTAGTAAAACAAGTTTTTATACAACTGACGATGATCGCATTGTTTAAATTTTATTTTTTCTAAATTGCATTATGTCATTGTAGTAAATGCATTAAATTTTTCAGGCTTGATTATGTACACATTAGACTAGATCAAAAAAAAAAAAAATTATTTTTTTTGTTGTTTTTAAATGAGAATGAAAAAAACCGAGAAATCAAAAAATTTCTGGACAACAATTTTCTTCAGTTGGATCGTTTTCGAGTAGTCTTGCTTTGAACCTTTAGCTTTAAAAATGTCCAAAACCCCAGGAATCAACTTATAAAACAGATTCTTGAAAAAAATTAACAGGTAAAACCGAATCCAATATGTAGAAGAATTTTACCCAAATAAAAAAGTCAACAGTAATTGGTTTTCGTTTTTGAGCTTAGAGCCAATAACACTTCTTTGAGGGTTTCCTGCAAAACTAAATGTAGCCATTTTTTTACTTTTATGGTTTTACAGTTTCATTAAAAAATTAACACTAAACAAAATTTTTTTATTTGGCCCAGTCTAATGCAGTACAAACTTCAGTCTTAACGCAAGCTTTAATGCATGCCTATGTTATGTATTTTATGCCTAAATATGGGTTATTCTTGTTAATGAAAATCCATTTTTGGTTGGTGTGAGGTGATTTACTATAGAATTTGGTTAAAGTCAAGACGAAATGTTTCGGTCATTGCTTAGAAAACTTGTCTAGTAACCTTATGCTTTTTAAAGCCATTGTAGATTTTTATAATTTTTCGTATTTTTTTATAGGTATTAAATGTCTTAATTAAGAGCTGAGCAATGGTAAATTCATAATAATATGCCTTGAGAACTACTGAAAAATGATATTCAAAGTCGAACCTAATCAAACTTCGTGCAATTAAAATTTGGAGCAAAACCGACCAAACCGTTTGAAGCCGAACCCGAATATTTTGTAGAGGTGCCAAAAATATAAAATTAATGGGACATATTCATAGTCGAAATAAAGTACATACACTCAAAAAAAAGTTTCCTTATTTCAAGGAAAAAATTCCCTTATTTGGCTCCAAAGACATGGCTTTCTTAATTTAAAGACTATTTTCCTTAATTTCAGGAAAAAAGTCTTTAAAATGAGGAAAAAGTTTTTAAATTAAGGAATATTTTACTTAGCTGAAGGAAGCCATGCCTTTGGAGTCAAAATAAGGAAATTTTTTCTGAGTGTAGATACTAAGGTTAGCGTCAGCTTTTTGACACCAATTCCAACAGCCTATCTGTCAAAAAATCTGACGCTTAAGCGGGAAACAGAGTCACTCCGCCAATACGTCAGCTGCGTGACGTACGTCAATTTTAGAGCAAATTCTGCTTTGACCTATCCGTCGTATCTGGCGTTACGCATACAAACACCCGCAGTGTACTTTGCTGTCAGTTATTTCGACGTACGTGACGTACGTGACGGATTGATTCTGCTGAACGCTTAACATCATTAATTACCTACTTTATTTCGACTATGAAGACTTCCTGAATTTCAAGATTTTTTACCAAATCTAAAGATTTTTAACCGAAAGAAATATTTTTATCCGACTGAAAATTTATATTTCACTCAACTCGAAGCTAAGCTGAATCGGATTCGGTTGAACTCAATTGTTTAACGTCCTATAATCCTGAATGTTTTCTCAAGGAAAAACTGAAATGTTTATGAGAAATTTACGGTCGAAGTTCGGCTTATGCTTTGCTAAACTGAACCCGAATCTAAATCGAAACAAATGGGACTTTCGGTTTTATGATTGGTTGAACAGAACCCGAATCTAAATCGAAAAAGGTCGAATTTTCGGTAACTTCTAAGCACAAAGGCTTTCTTTGGTTTTTTTACACAAAAAAAAAAATTCCGTTCAGCTGATATTTAAAAAGCAGAACCAGTCTAGACATAGGTAATGGCGTGCTAACTCCATGGTTTATCTACGCATATGTTGCCTCCCACCTCTCATTACCCATATCATCCCTCCTCATCACCTCATGGATGGATGAATGACATGAACTAGAAGGTTCCACTGGTCATACCAAATCGCTACCACGACAGTCGGGCAGTACCGCAAGGGAGTATCGCAGCGTACCGGGGTTCTATCCGGTCAGGGACTGTCAATTTCGGCATCACTCCCCAAAACCTTCGGGGAGTGTTTTTGTTGTTAACAACAACAACAACAATCAAATCCGAACCCTCCCGAGTATATACAATAAATTATTTTCCTATAACTCCAAAATTTATTACCAAGAAAGAAAAATAAAATTGTGGGGGGTTTTTTGCTAGGCTGAACCGAGCCCGAAGCGATGTTTTAAATTAACAAAAAAACCCCACTTCAGTCATTTTCTAAACACAAAATATTATCTACCTTTGGGCCAAGGGAGCGAAGTCATCCTCGACCTGGTTTTTCCATCTTAGTCGAGGTCTGCCCTTCTTCTGCTGCAAATCTGGGTCAGGGTTTCTTACTTTTCGGCAATTAAACAGGACCTTGCAGGTTTAATATTATAGGAATAGTTGTTTATTCTATTGTGAATCCAGCCGGGACCAAGGATAAGTATGAATTGTCCTAAATTATTTTTTAATCGCTAGAATCGCCGGATGGACCATACATCTTCCCGAGATATTTTCCGTCGAATGCATCCATTCTCAACCTCTCATGCAAAAAAATTTGAATAAGAATTATAGTCTTCCAAGTTCCACTGACGTGAGATGGAACTGAACGAGTTTGAGATGGCGATACAATAGATCTTAGAAGATCAGTTCTATTTAATGGATGGCAAGGACTTACCTTCTCCTTAACGGTTAGCGTTGTAGCTAGCACCTTACAATTGGGATCATCGTCCAAAGGATTTACATGTTTCTCGATATCCGCCAGTAACATTGGCTGAGTGCGTATACAAAAATTATCGTTCTCGTCGTAAGCTTCCGCGGTATTTGAGCACCACTGCAGCAGCACCAACACCAAAGGTAGTAAAGAGATCAAAGCACGCATTTTGTTGTGTAGAGCGAAAAGAAAATTTGAAATATACGAAATGTGATTCTGAAATTTTCTAACGGTACACCTAGCTTGTATCGGCAATTTATTTATAAGGGTGAGCGGCGCGCTTGCATTAAATTAAAAAAAGCAAAAAAATCGCATACGTCGCAATTTTTGTATCAAAAAATTTAAAATGCTAATTTCCACAATGCATTCATTTACGATTTTGGATGTTTGGAAAAATTGCACGAAACTCGACCGCGCATTCGAAGCGCTAAAACTTAACTAAACATGGTGTTAAGCGTTCGAATGCAAACCCATCAATCAAATGCGAAATATAAGCTGGCATAATGTACATTAGACTGATACGAAGTTAGACTCCAAAACCTAAATGTGGGCTTTCGAGTTCCGAAATTGGAACCTTCCATATATTTTTCCATCGTTTTTCGTATTCGAAAATGGTCCGGAAACTATACTGCTGGGCTGGATTTACTTTTGGTTAGTTTTTTCCACCATTTTTCTTATCCGAAAACGGTCCGAAAACTATACTGATAAAAATAGTTATCCCAAAAATAGTATCAGAACAGGTGTAAAAAGAAAACACAAAAAAAGAATGATAGAATGCGTCACTTTAAGGAAGGTTTTTTGTACTTTTACAGACATCCGTTTCGTTCGCACACTTTAGTGGGAAAAAGTTTCGGAAAAGTACAGAATCCCGAGACTGTCACTCCTAAACCGATACTGTTACTCCTCCTCGTACCACTTAGATGACTTTATAAAGGCCATCAAGTCCTTTATGTGCAGCTCCGCGATCTGGCTTAGGCTATCCAGGAAGGGACTCCCAAAAAGCACGTTCACGCACCGCTTGTTGTTGTTGTTGTTGTAACGATGTGTAGTCCTGCCCAACGCGTATTTTTCCTTAACCTAATTGTCATCAATATCTTCTAACGGGAGTCCAAGGAAACTAGCAGTTTCAATAGGATTGGACCAAAGAGAGATGGGTGTTAGAAGAGTGGGCTCAAATGAGCAAGAAAATAAGTGATTGGTATTGTGGGGGGATGAGCCGCATGCCGGACATACATTCGGCACATCAGGGTTCAGTCTAGATATGTAGGAGTTTAACCTACTACAATATCCAGAGCGTAATTGAGCCAGAGTGACCCTTGTCTCTCGAGGAAGATGACGCTCCTCTTCGGAAATGCCAGGTGTTGCGGCATGTAAGACATTGTTTAGCGGACAGAGCGCAGAGTAATGGCCAACAGACGTTGTATGGATATGCCCCAAAGCCTGTTTGTGCACCTGTAGATCAAACGGCGTTGTTATATAGTGACGGATCTCATCAAAATGTTTACGTAGATGCGACCTTATGGTCCTAGGAGGCGGAATGAGTTCAAGCAGTTGTCTACCGGGATGCTGTGGTTTACAGCAGTTCAGTAGGTACTGCTTGTTTAGCATTTCATTATGCTCCCTAACTGGAAGCATTTCCACCTCATTATGTATATGAGATATAGGTGACATAAGGACGCACCCCGTAGCGGTTCTGAGCGCGGTGTTTTGACAGGCCTGAAGCTGATTCCAGTGAACGTCTGCAAGCCCCGGCGACCATATCGGCGACGCATAGTTCAGGATCGGCCGACCAATTGCCTTGTACGTTACCAACAACGTTTCTTTGTCTTTACCCCAAGTACTGCCGGCTAGTGACTTGAGGATTTTGTTGCGGCTCTGTAATTTTGAGACAATTGCGGCTGAATGGGCAGCGAAAGTGTGCATGGTGTCAAAAGTCACTCCTAAAATTTTTGGGTGAGCGACAGTAGGTATTTTATGATCACCTACATAGATTTCTAATTCCATGCCAACCTGCGCCGTCCACGTCGTGAATAAGGTCGCCGAAGACTTTGTTGGCGACAATGTCAAGGTTCGGGCAGTAAAGAACTCGACTAGAGAGGGGAGATAACCATTTATTTTGGAGCACAGCTCATCAACGGAAGTACCAGTTGCCAATATCGTGCAATCGTCTGCGTAAGAAACAATCGTAACTTCTTCTGGTGGAGGAGGAAGCTTCGAAATATAGAAGTTAAACAATAACGTGGAGAGGACACCACCCTGTGGTACCCCTTGTTTTATCTTCCTGGCTTTAGATTTTTTGTTTCTAAATACAACAGACGACCGACGACCACTGAGATAATTGGCGGTCCAACGCTTTAGACAGGGGGGGAGTGACGAGTCTTCCAAATCAGCTACAAGTTGCCCATGATTTACTGTGTCAAAAGCTTGACTCAAATCAAGTGCAACTAGAACCGTCCTGTCATTAGGCCTATTTTGATTAAGACCGTCAGTTATCTGAGTGTTTATGACATTTAGAGCAGATGTTGTGCTCCTACCTTTCCTGAAGCCATGTTGGTGCTCGGCTAACATCAAGTGTGATGTGTAGAGCGGGAGTAGGACCGCCTCAAGTGTCTTTACTACTGGCGAGAGGAGTGATATCGGGCGATATGACTCCCCAACGTTAGCTGGCTTGCCAGGCTTTAGTAGTGGGATCACAGTTGCCTGCTTCCATTTGTCGGGTATGGCAGCTGTGATCAGAGACAAATTGAAGACGGCCGTTAAATATTTGACTCCCGCTAGGCCGATGTGTTTTAGATGCACCATGGCTATGCCATCAGGGCCGATGGCTTTGGAGTTTTTGGCCTTCCGGATGGCCTCTTGAACCTCTGTAGCGGTGATGGGAACGGGGGCATAGTTTTTGTGTTTATGCGCACGCCTGAAGATTCCACGTCTAGCCCTGTCTTGCGCAGGGTGTGGGACATATTGTCGACAAAAAGCCTGTGCACATTTCCTGGGGTCATTTATTGTCTTGTCACCAAAGGTAATGTCGACATTTTTTGGTGGACCCGAAGGATTCGACAAGGACTTGACGGTGGACCATAATTTCCCAACACCGGTAGAGAGGTTACAAGACCTGAGGTGCTCCTCCCATTTGGTTTGTTTGTGTTCGTTAACCAGCCTTCTGATTTCCACGTTGAGATCACCGATCTGTGGGTCAGATGGATCGATGTTGCGTATGAGGTCACGTTCGTTGGCCAAGGCTGCGGCCTCAGCTGGGAAGTTAGGCCTGATATCTTTTATCCTACCAGCTGGTATGAAACGGGCTGTAGCCTTTTTAATGACCTCACGTATGTTGCGCTCGCCAACGTGTACGTCAGTGGGAATGGGAAGATCACCAAAGGAGCTCTCCGTGAATTCCAAAAAGCCGACCCAATTGGCCTTTTTGAAATTCACGTAAGTACGTTTCTCCGACGTGATAAAATCCGTGGCACGATCGACAGACAGGATGATAGGCAGGTGGTCGGATGACAGGGCCACCATAGGTTGCCAGTTGATGCTGTTAATTAACCCCGGGCTAACAATAGTTAGGTCCGGGGAGCTACTGCAGTTAACAGCCATCCTAGTTGAGGAGTCTCCGTTCACAGTACAGAAAGAGGAGTTATCAATTTGCTCGGCTAATTCCCGTCCTCTGCCGTCCACCGAAAGGTGTGAATGCCACATATCATGATGGGCATTAAAATCGCCCATGATGATACGGTTATCGCCACAAAGAAACGCCCTAAGGTCAGGACGATAACTTCTGGGGCAGCAGGTGACGGGAGGAATGTATATATTGATTAGCTCGAGATCAACGCCACCAGCTTGTATAACTATACCTTGACACTCTAAAGGTAAGTCACTTTGGTCAGTGTTGATATCAAATTCCCTATACTGCACCGTATGGTGTACAAGGAACGCGAGACCACCTCCGCCGTCTGTACGATCATGCCGGAGTACGTGGTAGCCTCCACTCGCTCGGAGATTCGAGTGGGGGCCAAGTTTTGTCTCCTGGATTGCAGCAATTTTGATTTTATGTAGCTGCATAAATGTGGTTATCTCCGCTATCTTGCCGGTCAAGCCGTTGCAGTTAAATTGCAACAATTTAAATTGCGAAGGAGAGGCAATGGCCACTCTGGGAGTTAAAGACTGATGTGTTCGCCTAGATGGTGGTAGGTTATGTCGCGATATTGATCTCCGTTGCAGTCCTGAAGCCGGCGGAATTCGTTCACTATTAGATGAGTGTACTTCCGTCGGCGTTGAGGGCTGCACAACTCGACAGCAAGGCGCGACAAACACATCAGTCCAAAGATTTCTGTTTGCGAGCCCAGAACATATGCGTAGGTGACACAGGCCTAGGCAGGAGTTGCACTTAACCGATGCCCCAGACGCATATATCCTGTGCCGACATACAGTGCACGAAGAGTGAGGGACCAGAAGTTGATGGACTTGACTTTCATTCGTGCTAGTGCCGGAAGAAGTTATTAAAGAGTTTAGAGACGGGGGCTGAAGCTCAGTAGTGCTACAAGCATCAACCGATGTGCTACGAAGAAAGTAGCCATGAGTGGGTGCTTGTGCTGTTGATGCACTAGGAAGTAAGCTACAGCCGGGAACACATATATTCTGCTGGGCAATATAATTATTGCAGGTCGTGGAGACTTGATTATTATTAGAGGGCGATAAAGCAACATATGAGCGTCGCTTGCCTCGGGACGTCCTACGACGTGAACAGCAGGGCGCCACAAAATTTTTATAGAAACTAGTGGGCCGATGTGCTTTCGGATCTAGTCCGGAGCAACTAGATTTGTGCACACTGTACTGAGTGTGATCGTCTTGTATATATTTTCTTCCGACAAACGCAGCAGAACCATTCTCTTGGGCCAGGATTTGGCTCAATGCCAGCCCGGATCAAGAGAATAAGGAGCAGCCGTGCTGCAAGGGGCTGTTCCGGGGATGACAATAGGTGAGGGAATCGTGACGCGTTAGACAGGGTCACTTCGAAATGTATTGCTCTTGGCCGAGTCATTATAAAAAAAAAACAACCCGGGTCGTTTCGGTACGAAGGGTATTGTACAGGTACAAATACCGTTCTCGCAGAACCGGCAATACGTGAAACCGCTTAAAGCCGGACAGTTGCAGATGAGGTGTTCCACTGTTTCCTCCTCCTCATCATCTTTGCAACTCCTGCAGCATCGTCGGTAGGGCACACTTAGCCTTTCTGAATGCCTACCAATGAGGCAGTGACCGGTTAATACTCCTATCAATATGCAGATTTCCCTCCTAGTTAGGGCATAAATGCGTCTAGACCTTTTATGATCCCATTTTGGCCAGGTTTGTTTGGATATCCGGCACACTGGGGATTGTTGCCTTCTTTCGTTGGCTTAACGGAGCGTGTGCTCCTTCAGCATTAGCTTGCATGTGGCAAACGGCATACCTAAGCGCTCTTTATCCCGAAAAACATGCTTGGTCGTACCCTGCCTGGCAAATTCGGCTGTCTTACAGTTTCCCTCAATGTCCCTGTGTCCCGGACCCATGTGAGATTCACGCGGTTCTTTTGGGCCATCTCTTGAAGAGATCGACGACAGCTGAGCGTTAGTTCCGAGTTGAACGAATAAGAGCCAAGAGCTTTGATGGCTGCCTGGCTGCCAGGATACGGCATCCAAGATTGCTGAGACTTCGGCTTGGATGACTCTGCAATGATCAGTTAGCCTGAAGGAGAGCTCAAGTTCCAGATCCCTGGAATAAACCCCTCCTCCATGAAAGTTAGGTAAAGGGTCAACTTTTATTTTAAGGAAATAAGTGAATTTTTTAGTGAGTTGAACAATCTTAAAAAAAGTGAGTTAGCGTTTTTTAAAAAAAATTGAGTCATGGAAAATAAAGTTCAAGGTATGTTTAATAAGAAAAAAATTAATATATATATCTTGTGTGTGTGTTTACGTGTTTTTAAACCATATTTTTGTTGGGAATACTTAACCAACGCCACCTAGTGGCAAGATTATTTGTGGAACTATTTGTTTTCCAAGAGTGGACATACGTATGTTTTAAATATGAGCCAAATCGGACCTTAAATGCGGATTTTGTAAATATCGCGACAACAGCGCCACCTAGCGGATTTTTTTTAGATACACTTCACATTCTTTATGGGGAATATATTTTCATACTTTATTTGGAGGCTTCGACTTTATGCCAAAAAACAAAAAACTCAATTCAGTATCGATAAACACATTTTTTCGGAATTTTCTTTCCTTGAAAATCGAAAAAAAAATTTTTAAACTTTTTCATATCGATTGAAAAAATTATTTATTTACTTTCTATTTCGATTAGAAAATTATAAATTTTATTTCTCAATTAAAATGAAAACGTTTTAAAAAAAAACTTTTATTTTCAACAAAAACTAAAAATAACTTTTATTTTCCAATAGAAATAAAGAAAAATAACTGATATAAACAATTTATACGATAAAATCACCCAACTTAATTTTCGTTTCAGACCTTTATAATAGAAAACAGTTCACACTTCTGGCACCGAGACGCGTCCTTTGGTTCCTTTCCCAACATTTTCCGACGTGTTTTTCGAGTTTACACCTAAAGTGTACAGTTACCTAAATAAAATATATGTAGGTATGTATATAATTTTCGAAAACACTTTTATGGTCCAGTTTAATGTACGTTTGTTTTTTGTATAGATGGCATATCATAAGCCGCAGATAGTGGCAGCAGTAGCCTACTCTAGCGTTCGTCTATCGCTTTGAGTAGCTTGTCAATGTGGACATATTAGGCATTAAATTGCGACTAACGTCTAATCAAACAGCTGAGCGTCATATGGTAGGGGTTTATCTCTGGGGTCTATCAGATATTCCGACGGACCAAATCCACTAAAGTCGATCCACAAAATCATTCACAAGGAGAAGCTTCGTCGGAATAGCTGATATACCCCTCTTTACTGAGTTTATTTTGTCTGAAGGTGGCCGCCAATGGTTTGTTGATGTTGTTGTTGCCGCCATAGTCGAGTGTGCTTGTACCTACGTAGTTTGACTGTATGCAAGTTTGAAGTTCGAATGGAAATTCGTTCGGAAATCTGTAAAATAACTGTTGCGTCGTTAATTAGATTACATATCTGTAGTTCAGAAGTGGCATACGATTCTTAATATAGAGCCTAGATCCAAGTGAGCATATGGGTTACGCCTGCAAAATAAAGAAAAAAATGTGGTGTAAGCACGGCATGGCTTTGGGAGTTCGGTCTGTCTGAAAAATAAGCACGATCTTCAACCATTATCAAGATGTATTTGTATTAATATTTATTTGTCAATTCATCCTAGCACAACAATTTGACGAAAATTGAAGATGAATAGAAGTAAAATATTCAGATCAGTTGCGGTTTCTACTGGGCTGCGCTGGTCTATTAGGCGCACGTCTCACAGTTGCGCTGAAACAGCTGCAATCTTTACGGAACAAAAGAGATTGTGGCGTATGACTGTCGTAAAGGGAAAGTTTATGACAGGATCAAACAGCTCCCACGACAGTCGGGCCAGAAGGCGACAAAATTAACGGGATCCATATCCGGCAAATGACTGTCCATAGCGATAAGACACCACCACAAACCTTCCAGACGTGTTTTGCCATTATAAAGAACAACTTTCAGATACAAATATGTATATAAAAGGGGTCCACTATAACAAAATTCCATATTTCGAGACTTTGTCTTTTCCGGCAAGCGAGAACGTCGGCCTAAAAAGTGCGAATTGATTTCTTCAGTATAACATTTCTGGAAACAGATGGATTATCGTTTTAAATAATAGACCGATAAGATAAATATGATACCATAATATGTGATTTATACTTTTGCAAATGTAAAGCTAGCTAATTTATTGCCATCAATGTTTAATAACAAAATGTTTTGCGACGAAATGCATAAGATAAGCAATTATTTAATTACTTTCTAAAATATGAAAGCAATTGCTCAAGTTCTTAGCGTCTAACGGTTCACATTACTAATTCGCTTTCTTAGTCTTTGTTATTCAAAGGACTGCCCGTTGTCGGGACATCAGTGACCACCAAACGCTGCTTTTTTACAAAATGTTCTATGCGATTTTCCAGACTCTCTGTGAACAATATTTTCTTTAGTGTTAAGTTGTAAACTTTTTAACAAATTTCTCGTATACTCACCACAACGCTTGCGATTTAACAACTGTTGATATTGTCTTGGACGCACACCATCTTGCAACAGCCAAGCTTGCGCATTTACTGGCGTTGAGGGCTTAGACTTGTTTGCGCGTATTTGCTCTAGTTGATGCAACACATCGCGTATCATGGTGCTTCTACAAATCAAATTAAAGGAAATTTAATAAAAAGAACCAACAACAAACAATTATCTCTACACATACTTGATACTATACTGCATCCATTCGCCTTGTATAGTCTCAATCAGCTTTTGTAGATGTTCATCGCCATATATCCATGAGGTAGTGTGATCTTCTTCTTCTATTTTTCCAGCTACGTCTGCCTTTGCTGCTGTATCACCGATGTTTGCCGCGACCTCAACAGGTTGTATTGTATGCTTACGAAATTCGCAATGAAATAGATTTAAGGGTAAACCAATGGCGGGCGTGTACTGTGGTTTACTGCAGAGGTGAAAATAATAGATGAAAATGTGCTGAATTTAAAACACTATGATAGAACTTCTCACCAAGGATTTTTCTGTACATCCAACAATTCACTTATAACCTCCGGCTGCTCTTTACCCTCACCAATGAGCAGCAGCACAGCCATAATGCAGCGTATTTGATGCCAGAGGAAAGCATTAGCTCTAATTTCAAGCATATACATGGCATAACCTGCTAAAGATAAATAAAACTATTAAATGTTTACTCTCGCTACAAAGTTCAATACATTACCCTCTTGTTCCTCTCGGGTATTCGCGTGCTCTACCTCACATCTCTGCACACTCGCTTTAAATACTTGTCTGATATAATTTGTTACACCATTATGAACATCCATTTTACAGAAATTTCTAAAGTCTGTATGTCTAGCCAATAGTTCACAGCCTTTCTGCATCGCTTCTATGCATAAATCACCCTTTGGAAAGTAATAACGATATGTGCGTTCAACGCAGTCAAAACGTGCACTATATACGGGGCTACGTAATGGCATCCATGCTACAGCTTGTATATTTCGCGGCAGCACACGATTCAATAGCGTGCAATATTCAATTTCATTTGTTAAAGATTCGGTGGCCAGTTGCTGCTCTGGGGGAAATTTACTACGCAAGTCAATGGATATGACTTGACCAAAGGCGCTCACTTCTTTGTCTGTACGGCCACATCGATGATAGTTGGCAGTTTCGCGTGACTCAATTAGGCAGGTGCGTATGAGCGCTTGGAAGATGTGGTGCTCTGTGAGAGAAGTTAGGTTAGTTAGTTACCTAAAATTACTCAAATAATTGCATATTCACCTATGGTCGCATTTGAGTCTTCTTGCACTGCCAATCCATGATAGTCCCAACCAAAATAAAGCAATTTTATCAACACGTGCCGCTTATAACTCCTGTGTTGAAGTAAACAAATACATACATACAGTTAACATTGTTGCAAGTTCATTCATGAAAATTAACTATGCTAGTTACTTGCTAAAATCAAATGCACGCTTTTGTTGTTTTTTGCTGGTTTGTGCCTCCACTGGCTCCGTCGAGCATTCTTTTGCTACCTTCTCTCCATTGGCCTCCAGCCGTGCAAGTTCTTCATATAATTCACCATCGCTTTGCCCCAATTTCTTTTGTAGTAAATTTCTTATTTGAAAATTATATGCATCGAGCTGCAGGCACTTTGCTATTAGCTCCTCTTTGCTTAATTTTTGTAATTCTTCACGATTTACGCGTCCTTTAGCACGTTTGTTTATGTGTAATTTTTTTTCATTCATTTTGTCGCAAATATTTTGTAAACAATAGGTTTGTTTACTGACCAAAAAAAAGTTCAGAGCAGGTTAGAGCAGAGCAGAACAGGGCAGCTGTCAAAATAGAAATAGAGCAACTCAGAGCAGAAATGCCATGAAACACATGAATTTCGATAGTTTCTCTTTATTTGGTTTTTTTGTTTAAATCTTCAAAATTAATGCAAATTCACGTATACAAAAATATTGATTTTCTTGCAAGCTAATTTTTTTGAAGTTTTCAAAAATTTATTTTTTCCTGACTGACAATTGCTTTTCTGCTCTAACTTACTCCATAAAAAAAGCTAGAGCAGAAATTTGTGATCTGGATTACTCTAGTTTTGTTTTGAGCGTACTCATGAAACAAAAGATAGAGCAACCTAGAGCAAGAAAAGTGTTCGTTAAACACAATTTTGTGAAATATCTCAATCTGGCGTAAGCTAGAGCAGCCCAATAAACAAACCTAATTTGTGTTTGTTTACTACACAGAACTGTCACCTTCTTACGAGCTCCACAGAACTGCCTGTCATTCTAGTGCTGTTACCAACAGCGGATAAAAGTTCGGGAAATTACTGGGTCACGCTTACCAAAAAAGAGGATAATAAAGTGGACAATTTTGTTCAGCGATGTTCCATTTCTACCCATGTTCAAGGTGAAAAAAGTCCTGGCTATGGCCCGATCAGGGCCTATTTTTTCACCGTTACCGACTAGCACTATAAAATAATCTTATCAAATTGTTGTGCCAGGATAAAGTTACCAAATAAATACAAAAGCCGACTTTTGTTCAATTCATCATTCAACTTTTGTACATCTTTGCGTTTGTTTGTGAATGTCAGATTTTGAGGTAAAATTTTGTAAATAAAATTTTAATATTTTTTAAAATTGTTTATGAATCAAATTCCCGCAATTTTAACTGGCATGAATTCGCCTGGGTATTTTGTGTCTTCATTATTACAAAACCCAGAGCAAAACTTGTGCATTCTAACTCATCCAACCAGAAGAGTCCACAAGGTGCTCCGCGGTGCGCTTACACTCCCTGGAAAGACTCCTTGCTGACTCCCCTTTTCAAATCCGTAGACGCTTCCATTGGGATTCT